>JANFOE010000636.1:719791-1439582 GCA_025667525.1 Glebionis coronaria | reverse complement strand
ACCGAAATTCTGCCTCAAGTGAAACCCTGCAATGATACAACCATCCTAACCCATGATGATCCCTATGATGAGCATAGGTACTATGTTGAGGAAGCTGAGTTGCAGCGGAAATGGAGGTTGGAAGATAAAGAAAAAGCGCTTCTCGAACAGCGGAGGTTGGAAGATGAAAAAAAAGCCCTTCTTGAACAGCTAAAAAGGGAGCAGCAAGAAAGATATGAGGACCACCGAAATGCGCAACTTGAACATGAGGAAATGGAGGAACTTGATGCGGTTAGAGGGGAGCTAGATGAGGAGGAGGATGGTGAGGATGATTTTTACTATCATTACGACCCATATGAATCAGAATAAGAAATTGACATAGAAGAAGATGATTTTGTGGAGTCTCACGATTATGATGAATTGCATCATTCATTTAACTCTGAAAAATCTCCTAAGTTCAATTTCTAGATTTATGTGTATTTTTTATTTTCGTTCTTCATATTTTGGTTTTAAAATCATGTAATGGACATCTAGAATTGTTCAATCAATTTTAAAAATGTTTAATGCAACTGTTTTTGTTTATATTAATTCAATATAATTTAAATCCTACTTTTTAAGAATGTTTAATTAGCAAACAGTTTAATTATTAGCAAGTTGGCCCAATACAACCTTTTATGCCATGTTAGTTTATAATATGTTGGCCCAACATCATTATTTGTACCAATACAACCTTTTAGCCCATGTATTAGTAATCATGTACTTATTGATATTTAATGGATTTTAAATATTAATCGTCTCAAGTTGCTTTGTTATTGTTACAATAAGTCTCGATTAAAACCAACGTGTCGTGATGTTGATGAAGGTAAATTTCTTGCAATTTAGATGAGAGGTTGGTTCTTTTGTTTATGGTGTTTGATGCAATCAAGCTGTCTATTGTATTATTTTGTGTGTCTATTTTGTATGCTTACAAACTATTTGATGAAATGTGTCTATGAACCAAACATGAATTGATACCGAACAAACTTTCAATCTTAGATAACTCGTGTGCCTTTAAATTTTGTATGCCTACAAACATTCAGTTCTAGATAAGTCATATGTAGTAGGCCGGTTAACAATTAAGTTTCATGTATTGAAATTGATGCCAAACAAGGATCCATGTTGACAGAAACTTTTGGATTAACATTAGAAATTGAATAATTATCAAAAATGATACTTATAGCAGGTTCTACTGGGAATTAATTGTCTTTTTGTGTTAGGGGAACCAAAGTGAATAGTCTTTTTTAGGTTAGGGGAATGAAAGGGAAATAATAGTCTTTTGGATACACCGATTGTTGTGAATAAACATAATTTCTTATATTATGTGAAATCAGATTCAGGCGCAAGCTGAATAAAGTAGAACCAAACATGAAATAGAGTCGTCCACTTTTAATTTGTTGTTTTTATAGATCCAATATCATAGTCATAACTCGGAATTTTGGGACGCTTTCAATTGTATTGAAATCTGTTAGTTTTTTCAATGAGTATTTGCTTTAGAATCTTTATTATGTTGTCTTCATATGTTTTTTGTGCATTTCTTGTAGGTGTGCGTTTCTTGAAATTGTTTGGAGTGAACGGTGATCGTAAATTGGCAGTAAGTATTTTTTTCATAGAATCAGATATAAAAGGTACATTATTTAGGAAACGAGATAGATGATGAGACAAATGTAGTCCATTAGATGTGACTGTGTGTAAAATGTTAGGAGCTTTAGGCATATGGTGTTTGGTTGAATGAAAATTTAGTATTCAGTTAGATTAGAAAAAAGTGATCGCCTTTAACCCAACGCAGTTGTTACATGGAAATTGTCACCCCTAATATGACCAATTGGCATAAAATAATATACATATTTTAAAAACTGAGGTTATGGGAGGTTGTAATACTCGGTGCAGCGATGAGGATAATCTTGCTTTTTATTTTCCAAACAATTTCAACTTGGTGGAACATGATGAGTGAAAGTGACCCGTATCTTGGCGTGGTATCACGTTCAAAAATGTGTTTGCAGCCATGAAGAGTTCGGGTATCCTTCACTCCAGTTCCGCACTCGCAAATCTGAGCCAAACAGATGCATTATTTCGGTTTAAAAAATACATTTCAGCAACATTGGTTTCTAAAAAATTAAAGGCAAATGCTTTGTGGGTCTCATTGAATTATGTTGTGTTCTTAAATGATTACCTGTTGACACATTTGTTATGTAAGGTAGAATAATTTTTGTAGTCCAGCTGTTTAGTGTGTTAATGTGGAAAGCTTTTATGTGTATATATATTGGTTAGAATTTTGGTAGAACATAGAAAATAAGGAGACCCCTACACCAATTGTCAATTCAGAAAATGCTAAGGAAGATAGTTTTTATTAATATAAAGTATGGCCGTTGGCATTTGAAGAGCAAAGGACCAAGATATCCGAACTCTGAAATGAATGCAAAGAAAAAAGCTTCGGCACTTTATCGAGTGCAAGTTGTTTTTTACATTTCGGGGGTTGGTTCACTGGGTTTAAATTCAAGTTCACTTCGTTTTTTACATTTAGTAAATGTGACATTTTTTTCTCTTCACTCCAAAAAAATCACGCTTTTTTATGTACATAATGTTGCAAATAAAAATTCTATATTTTATAAAAGGTTTATGGAAACAGAGGCTTCAGAATCACCTTTTGTTTGTCAAGCATATAATCCTCATTGTTTTTGTCAAATAGAAAGCCATGGCTTTCAATGAGCTTTGGCGTAATAGTTAAACCCAAAAAATTGTTGTCATATCTTATTAGAGAATTAGTAATAAAGATTTTCTTAATGATGGATTTGGTACTTGACGATAAATATAGAATAGCAAATGAGGGACTAAATATCAAATGTGATGGCTTCATGCTTAGAATAAGATTATCAGGCGTTCATGTTCACATATTTGGTATATAAATATGCTCCATGTCTTAATGATTATAAGGCGTTCATGTTCATGTATCTGGTGTTCATGTATCTGGTATTCTATGTTGGATGTGTTTATTTAGCTTTTTTGGCATATTTATGGTCCATGTAAATTGATTGTTTAGAGTAGCAAAACATAGGATGAATGGAGTATTAAATTCAACATATAAGGTTATGTAACTTATTTTACTATAAATATCGACAACTAAACCATATTAGGTATATTTCATGATCAGTAACACAGGGTATCAGAATTAAGTATTGTTTCAAAAAAGTATTGTTTGTAATGTAAACGTTAGAGGCTAATCATACCAGAATAAACTTTGTTAAGATATTGTGTTATGCGTAATGATTTTGTTCAAACAGGTATGGTGTCATAGATTACTATAACTATGCTCAAAATTGCAGGATAAAAATTGCGGTTTTTCTGGCTTTGTCTGGCCTGAAAATGAGGTAAAAAAGAATCTTATTCAAAATTATGTAGTTTCGATATATTAGGATGGAATTAGCTTTTTTACATATGAATATCGGCTCAAAATCTAACTATATACCAAAAAAAGCAATAATGATGGGACATCACAAACAAAACCGAGTCTATGGGTAAACTATAAAACCCAAAATAAATGCAGCAACAGACCAAAACAACACTGTTTTTTTCTATCCTAATTTGTAAAGGGGTGAACTGGAAACTTTAGAACTTATAAGAGCTCTGAGTACTACGCGAAACATGGAATTAGGTCAGTGTGCTTGGTGTAGTTGATCGAACAACTATTGAGAGTTGTTTTTTCATTCCTTTAATAAATTCAAAATTCTTTATGCCCGTGTTGTCCTTCACTGAGAAAGTATTGAAAATAAATTACTATACCAACACTAATATTCTAGATCCATGAGCTCGAAATTGGTAAGAGCACCTGGGATATTTCTTAGGAGGTTGGTGGTTCGAATCCACCCAGATATGTCCCTTACAGTCAATTTATGTAGTCTCTTTTTCGTATTTTAGCGAGTAACATGTAAAGATGCAGTTAAGGTATCATATTATATAACTCTCTTAGGATAGTTTATCTTACATAGTTAATTGCTACACAATCTCCATGTGACCTTATTTCATTATATTGGAGATGCTACGACTAAGTAAGGAAGGACCGTCTCACGGTAGGAATAAAGATGAGCATAGATGTCTGAAGCATTGTTTGGTTAAAAGAGCCCATGGGTAAATTTGTTAAAAGATATATGTGTAGTGTATAATTCAGCTATCACATTTCATATCTTGGATTACAACATATCTTATTGCAAATCTAAGAACGGGAATAAGATTATATAGGTGGAAAAAGGGACGAGTCAGGTGAGTTGCGTGATGTTGGCTAGGTAAAAGATAGAAGTTGCTGGTGCAAAATTTCTATATCTACATAGTTTGGTAATGTTTCACGCATATAGGAGAATACTTGAATCATGTTATTGTTTGATGGTCTATTATGTCAGTGAATGTAGTTTATTATCAAATGATTGTTTTTTTTAGCATTTTGTACATATGTTAAGCTATTGATTCTATTCTTTTCTAGACAACGAGATGTCGAGATGAGATGATTCCTTCATTGCACATGCATATGTTATATGCTAAAGTAACATCTGCTAAAGAAGCTGCACACAACAAATGTTCCACATTTGTTGAATTCCCTATCAGCATGCACATGGACACTTGGATAGCTGGTGGTGATCATTTTGCTTAATCCCTTTTGTATTATGATATTTTGTAGTTTAAATCGTACTTTGAATATTTTGGGCATAATGAGTCTTAGCAAGCACTCCCAAACACCCCTAAAATTAGTTATATGACCTATTTGTATAGGACAAAGAGAGTTAACAATGATCAGACAGTTCATATGTATTTATATAGGACATAGAGAGTAAACAAATATCAATGTAGCACAAGTTTCATTTGTGTGTTTAACATATAATGTGTTCTGGCTGAGGATGATCTTGCTCTATGGACTCTGCTGTGTAAGGAATGTTAGAAACAATAGGCGAACTAAAGACTCAAGAAAGGTTCAATATTATTTTAGCAACCCCTTACTTTGTTTATAAAAGATAATTGTTTACTATCAAAATATTTTCTACTTATTTCAATATCACTTCTATGGTAATGTGCAGTTTGCACGTAACTTGACAATTGCAACTGATCTTGCTATCAATGGGTGAAAGCTAACTTGGCTAAAACTGATATGGGTCAAATGGGTTGAATGACTTGAAAGATGGTTAAAAATTATTTGTACTAGAAAAATCCCATATATATTCAAGAACGAAAAAACAATGTTTTTTGGGATTAGAGTCGTATCAAGATCAATGTCGCGAGTCATACGTCGCTTTGTTACAACAGTGTCAATATCTTTCTAATTTGTTATTTACACCTTATAAAATGACCATTACTTAGATATGTTAATTTGTATCCGAGAGCAACCATTGACAATCCTCTTTGCTACTGGTGTGTCACACCACATGGTCTCATCAAAGACAATGAAGGTTAGCACCAAGTTAATATGATTGTCCTATGTTTTCACATATTAAAACAAGATACTTTGTGTTATTATAAGTGTAATTTTCATTCTTTGCCCAATTGATTGAGTTTAGCGAGACAAAGATTGATATGTCAAGATGCAGTTATCTCTTCACCTACTCTTTTTAGACCTCTCATCACGTTATGATTTTTTCTAATGACACAAATGTTTTCATTGAAAATGTATTTTTGTCCCTCTTATAAGCTCACATGATTAGACTCATCACATTTGAATTGAGTTTTTTTGTTAATATGTCTTTGTGTATCGTCGTTTATTGGTTAAAGATAATCATGTATTATATTACTTGGTTGATCAACTTATTTTAGCGAAATAATAATTAGTCTACAATTTTTAACGACTACAAATGTAGTCTACAAAAAATTGTTACAAGGTTTATGAACAAGGTTATAATAGTATTTAATATATATATTTTCAAATGCTTTTTTCTAATATTTTGTAAATTAGAATTATATTTACATTATTGTTAAGTGTTCACGACATGGGCATTGGTTGTTGACTGTATTCACTCTCACATATGTCAACTTTGAAGAATGAAATGCATGAAACTCTATTATTGTGATTGTTAAAAAGTTAAACGCTTATCAAATAATTCATGTTCCTTTTTAAATATATATTTTTTATTTTTACCAAAACCCGTTTACGTTTTTTAATATTAACATCTTTTTGTTATTTCTTACAAAAATCACTCATTAAGCTAAACCAGACGTCAGGCGGGTCTTTAAGCTAGTAAATACATATATGTCAATCATAATATGTAAGACGAAGTGTTGCTAGTTCACTTTTTAAAATACCAAATTTGTCCTTTTCATTTTGTTAGTTAATATTTTAAGTATTATCTGCTTTAGATTACATTTAATTACTTAACTAGCTTAAAGACCCGTCTAACGTCGGGTTTAGTTTAATGGTGATTTTTGTAAGAAATAATAAACAGATGTTAATATTAAACAAAATTAAACGGGTTTTAGTAATAGATAGATGAAAACAATAATATAAAAAACATGAATTATTTGATAAACGTTTAACTTTGTAAAAATCATAAAAATAGTCTTTCATGTCTTATGATCTTCAATCATAACGTATGTGAGTCCCAATAAAGTGAAGAACAAATTTCCATCCCATGAATACCTAAAAGTTGAGTGTAAAAGTATAGTAATTAAAATAAAAGTGCGTAATCAATAATTTAGATTTACTTACATAATATTTGAAAAACATTTACAAAAATTATTTAGACTTAATTACAAAATATAAACAAAACGCATTTTGTGAAAATATGGAAGTTTGTGTTTCATTTTGGAAAATATAGAATTGACACTTTTTAAAATATATTACAAAATAAAACACTTTCTCATTTGAATAAAAAAATAAAAATAAAACAAACAAAACACATAAACACATAGAAAATGGTTCAACACCAGTCCAGAAACTTCATGCCAAATAATAAATTATCACCTGTACCAAAAATACAAATAACATCATGCAAATATTACTTTACGTCCTAACCACGATATAAAATCGAAGAGTGTCTTATGGTACAATTTCATGAAAACATAAGTTTAGGAACTTAAAAAAACACTCTAACTCATCATGATAAATCATAAGCTATCAAAAATTCAAAAGCAATCACTTAAAACCATTAGTCACTACTCACAATCTGAGTAGGTAACCTCTAAATCACAACAAAATGATTCAAACATGGCACTCATTTACTTGAATAATGAAAAGTGAAAGGTCAAGCTCAATTACGTCTCAGCGTATTGTATAAGAGGGTGTTTGGGATTGAGATTTGAAGCAGATTATTTGATTATTACGTTTTAAAATCGCATTTAATCAACTTTGAGTGTCTGGATAAGAGAATCTGATAAGTGATTATCTCCGTTTTGATACTCTCAAACTCACGTTTTGCAAAAGCATCAACCAACCTGTTGTCAAGTAAACGCAATATCAACTTGCTGACATAAATATAGAAATACCCTCATTTGACTTTGTACGTACTCCTTTATCCAGTTCTAGCATTCTTGTTTTTTGTTATATACTCGCACTATTTGGAAAGCTTTAAATTTTTGTTGAAGACCTATTTGTTTTGTTGTCCAAAGTGTGTGTATCCATGGATATAATATAACCCGTTGGAAAGGAAAAAAAGTCAAAGAACCATATGAGACATTAACGCCTCAATGTTTTGTTCATATTAAAAGAACATTTAAATTTTTCAGAAAAATAATAATTAATAAAATAAAAGCACATGTCAAATAAATAAAATTATGGTAAATTTTTTAATCTTTGATGATTTTATTTAAAGGTATAAATATATGACAATGTTCTCTTCTGCCATTTTTTTATATGTTAATTTATCAAATTATCTTATTTGCCAAACGCTCAAAAATTGATTATCTGATTATTGCATTATCATACATCATAATCAAATTCAAACACCATATTGCAAAGCAGCGTTTTGTTACAACTGATTATTTGATTATTCTTTTTTAAATCGAATAATTTATTTTCAATATGCAATCCCAAACACCCCCTAATATGCCTAAAGCAAACATGCTTAAAAATACAAATAAAACAATGAGAGATCAATTTAGATTTCGAATACCCAGAACTATAGACCCCTTTGTTTCTTGTGTTTCTACAGCCCACCAAAAGTATTGAATCAAGCTTGATACGATATAGTAGAAAATATAGACCTTTGCATTGGCCTCTATCGATTTGTTTAAACCTTCTTGAATTGAAGTTGTTATCTCTTATGGGGATATCTTAAAATCAATTTCACCTGCCTCATTAACATGCGCCTGATATTCGAACACATGCAACAATCGATGTAGTAACTTATAGGCAATTTTAATTAAAAACGCAAGTTAGCAATCTTCATGAGACTAATGAAGCATTTGGAAACAGATTGTCCTAATTACCAGGGGCTCACTTTAATGTAACTACTTATAAACGCTTGACTTCAAAAATAGTTACCATCCATTAAAAATTTACATTATCATCAAAGGACGACCCGATACCATGTAAACTGCCTAAATGCAATTTTGTAGGATCATCATTTATACATTCTATTAAAAAAAAGTTTTGCATGACATCATATTGCAATTTAGCTTATGTTTTATTCAATTAGGATGCTTTATTTAATATTGCTTGTCATAATTCTACTAATATTTATTTTAAACAAAAACTTGTATAGCCTGTATTCTTTCGTCAAATACACACATGCATAAAGCAAAATACTTTTGCAGACACTTTTCTTCCGCTTTCTTTTAACTCGACAATTCAAATTAAAAATGATACTACCTGCTTTTATATCATTTTCATTCTATGGGGTTTTTTTAGCTTATACAGTGGGTTTATAAGTTTATTAGCTTATATAAACTTATATGCTAAAATCAAGTGTTTGGTTAAGCTGATATAAGTAGGCTTATAAGCTTATATAAGGGAGTTTTTGGTAAGAAAAAAAATCGTGGCCTATATAAAATTAAGTAGCTTATATAAGAATATTATATGAAAAGATATTTATACCCTCATTTAATAATTACATTCTCTTTTTATTTTTATGTATTTTTTTATTTTACCTTACTATATAAGCTAAACCAAACATTTATGTAAAATTTATAAGCTTATATATAAGCTATAGTATAAGCCCAATAGATTAGTTTAATCAAACACCCCCATAAGATCAGTCTTCATTTTCTTCCTCCCTTTATAATTTCCAACTAAAATTTCGAAAAAAACATACAATCAAATGCTAACTGTGTATGTTTATTCTCCAATCGATCTTTCAAGTTGGTATCTATTCTTCTTCTCTTTTAAGACCTTTCTTAATTGGCCCTTTTTGTGATGTTTTTTCCATGCTATGAAGCTTAAAAATACGGCAAATGGATTGCATCAATCTTGCAATAGTTAAAAAGATTTTGAAGAGCAAATTTTAAGAAGTGGATGTGTTGTGCATAAATTTATAGATTTACCATATAATTTGTGAAACAAATAATAGGTGGTTGTTTATTTGATAAGGATTTTAAAGGTTATACATCATATTTGTGTGTGTTTAAGTATAACTTTATATATATGCGAAGGCCCTATATCAAGTCTTAACACTAATTTAGCTGTAAGTGAAGCAAGGTTAATTATTTCGACGATAAACATGTGACGACACTATATTAAAACAACTTTGATGATATTGTATCATATTAAGAAAAATATGTTTCGGTGGAACTATGTGCACCCGTAAATATAGGAACACAAAATCCTGCATCGTAAATATACGAATACAAAATCAACATACAAATGTTAGAAATTACTGAGTGTCGATTTACAATTAAAGGAAGTAAGATGAGATAGTTAAGAAACATGATTCTCGTTATCATATTCATAGTTACACAAAGAAATATTCACTGTGAGCATTTTTTAAAATAAAGCTCGTTCCAAAGAAAGCATGTAAAATGCATAAAAGTATGGGAATGAAAATTGAAGATGTATAATACATAAGTAGTTAGAAGCATTTAGTGCATGTTAAGATCTAACCTCACGCCTTTAGAATGTTTAACGAATTGATTTTGTCTGGTATTCTTCTCAATAAATCTAGCAACTTTTAATCAACCGGGACCTGGATAAAACATTTTGTGTCGTCAACTAATAAAAACATAATATACCACAATTGTAACACCCCACTTGGATAAGTGGACCGTTACGTGTATTTATGGCGTGTTATCAAAGCATAAGGTAAATGTCCTAAAACATTAACTGACCATAAAGGAATACCGGAATCAAATATCGGTAATCCAACATAAGCCCAAAACATGAAAAGTAAAAATACTGAAGGAAAGGACTAAACAATGTCCAAATAAGCAGAATAATGTAAGAAATGCATAAAATAAGAAGTCTGGATAGCTTCCATCCAAATGCACATGCTCTCAGAATCCTAAGAACGTCCTGGTGTACCTGCCGTTAGAACATGAAAGGAACTACGGCTGAGCATAACGCTCAGTGAACGGATATCAAGCATGATAATACTGAATAAAACAGGCGATAGAATACTGAAGCTGTAAGACTGATATGCAACATGTGGTAGAACTCTGCATAAAATCTGAGAAACCTGGTTCATATAAACTGATACTGAAATATAACTATAAATTCTGAAAACATGCATTTACTGTATTTTAATTTGCCAGAGCTTATATAGGTCACGTGCCGTAACAACCGTGCATGAATAAATGGAGGGGTGACCTCGTCATGCTATAGAGGGGTGACCTCTAAATAACTGTGCTGGGTGGAGGGATCAGCTCCAATGTGAAGGATGTAGAGCACACACCACATTCACCTGCTAAACTGTAAATTGTAGCCTAGGATGCATCCATACGCCCCACTAATAATACTGATAAAATGGCCAAGCTGAGCTGAGTGGGACGATGCAGGATATCACTCTCCTGCATGTGAGTCACGACACCGGTGCCTCTAGTGTCGTGGTTACGGTACCTCCGTAACTAGTACATAAACTGGTCGTGCTTGTATATAATGCTCAGGCAATTTACTTAGTTATTAACATGATTACTGATAAACTTAAACATATACTGAGGAAAACATTTGGCTGCAGACGGGGAATCCTAATCATGCATAGAAAGGAAGTCCTTACTGAAAGGACGGGAAATCCGTACCTCGTGTCCAGTAATGAAATAAGAACGAAAGCTGAAAGATCTACTCCGACTTCACGGTTACTACATACATAACGGATGCGAAGATAAGTTGATTTATAAATTTGATCTATCTTATAATTCTATTAAATGTATTATCGACCTATTATTAATTACGGTACAAACGTATTATGACGTTAATAATACTATATCAGGTAACCCGCTAAAAATAGAAAGTTTCCTAAATTAGAAGGTTTCCAAATCATTTAGTTCCGTTGAAGGGTAAATCGTTAACGAACTCCTACGTTTTAAGTAGTCAAACGAAATGATAAAGTTATTATCAATGTAATTTTACTAATCACATTTAATAAACAAAACAATATATTTAACTTTATTTTTTTATTTTTTTTAAAACCTATTTATAAAAAATGATTTAACCAAAGCATAAATGATTCCCACTATAAGACTTAAGTTTCCCACTGCTTTTTATACGTTCCCACTGTTTTTTTATACGTTCCCACTGCTTTTGTAGTATTCCTACTGTATATAGACGGTTCCCACTGCTATATATAAGTTCCCACTGCTACTTATAAGTTCCCACTGCTTTTATTACAAAAGTTCCTACTGGACACAGTCCCAAACACCCCTGCTGGACTGCAGTCCCAAACGGCCCCTTTTTTTTTTTTTTTTGATTTGGGTCTGTGTAACCAAAACACCCCTGTTTTTGTTTCCTTCACCCCCCGGCTGCCAACCAAACACACCCTGATGGTCCTTCGGTTTGCTGTGGCTGTACAAACAACAACACCCCCACCACCAAGACCTTGCTGTGGTCTCGGCTGGGTCGAACAGCAGCACACCGAGAGTCCTTGACTCTCGGTTTTCCTGAAACCAACATAACCGACACTCCCTCATATATTTGTGATTAACCCATATATATTCGCCTGTATAGATTTAAAGAACTAGTTCGTGGCATAAAACAGATTCGAAGGAATGAGGTGATTACCGTTAAATATTAATAAAGGAAAGGCAAAATAAACATGGATCGAGGATAGAACTTTTTTTTAGCCTGATTCTTCTGTGGTGTCCTGGTCGGCGGCCACCTTCTTTCACTTTCTTTTTTTTTGTTTGTCGACAGGGAGAAAGCACAAAGAGATGATGGCTGTTTATGGATTAGGGTTACTATTACTTGTTCTCTCAACCAAAATACCCCGACTATTTTTTTTTGGGAATGGGTTGGGCTCAAGCCCAAACCCTTTTCTGTTTTCCTTTGTTTCAAACGGCCAAACAGCCCATATATACTATTTCGCGTTTTCGTTTCGCTTCGTTTATACACATTTAACTTGCGTGTTCGTTTTTTAAATCTCGTCATGTATTTATTTATTATACTGAAAATAAATACATACGTAATGCTGAATAATGGTTAGTTACATAATACTTTGACTAAATTACTATTAATTATTTTCTGAAATAATTAACTACGTAACGTTTTAAATAAAACCGAGGTTGCGTAATTACGTTTAATTATTTCTGTATAATAACCATACATACGTAATATTTTCTGAAACTTAAATTTTTGAAACTTAATAATTCTTTCCTAAATAATTAATATTTATAATATTTAACTGAAACTGAGCGTGCGTATTTAATATTTGGAAATTCTTAAATACGGGTTTTACAATTCTTCCCCTCTAAAAACAATAATTGTTCCCGAATTAAAGCTACGACTATACCGGGTTTTACAATTCTTCCCCTCTAAAAAGGAGAAATTCGTCCTCGAATTAAAGGTAATAAGCTGATGAAGTTATAAAAACTGAAAGAACACGTAGACTGAAAAGACAATTAAGCTGGAGGATAAATTGTCTTCTAATTAAGACATAGTGCTGCTGATAGGTATAAACCTGACATGACTGAAATGATCATGTAAGGTGACATGGCTGAAGAGAACATGGAACGTGACATGACTGAAAGAACATAACTGAATTTATTGAAGAAAATAATGAGAGGTCCGGATGGACTCCTCTGTTTCGAGTGGCTTCCCGCTCGAAACGATTCCTTCAAAGGTCTAAACATAATGAACAAAATCTTGGTCCTGATGACCCTCTCCTGATGATGCTGAATAGTTTCCGGTTCTATACTTAAGATAGATTTTCTGAATCTAAGTGAATAAGCTATAGCATGTAGGATACATGAAGTGGTACGTATAATTATCCTGAAAAGATAACATTTATATCTCTGAGCAAGCTGCTGAGAATATATATATAGGGACGAACTACGTGAACAATTGTGAACATGCTAAGTGAGCAATTGTGAACGTGGTTCATAATTATATGAGGAGCGCTGGCATGGAATTAGAATATGATAAGTGAATCATACTGTGAACGTGATACTAGACATATTACGAACGTATGCTGACTGAGGAATGAATGCCAAACGATACGACCTGAGATGTGACACGTCTGCCTGGTTATGGAATAGTTGTGCTAGACTTGAGTCTAATTTCTCAAGCTTTCTGTAACCGTATATGGCAATAAACTGAGAAACGTGTATCATGAAATGGCACACGAACTTGAATGTGAACAATGTTATGAACACAAACGTGAGCTAAATAAAGAGATAGCATAAAGATGAACTGAAACAGTATCATTCTGCGAATGAGACGTATACGTGAAAGTGAAAACGTAAACATACATGTTATCATGAACATGAATTCTGTCTGATATGATGGTCGCCGGAATACTTGAAATCGTACGATTTACTGCTAAATTTTCTGCAGGTCCACTACTGCGTAATCCTTCCGGATGAGAGGAAACGCGTAGGTTGATTACATGGTCGACAATCACTTAGATAGTGTTATACTTTTCTGAGTCTGTGGTAATCTGATAAAAATCTCCATAGAGTCTTGTCTCCTTTCGGTTCAGAATTTCTACTGGTAGTAATAACTCGATAGTATGACGACGTTCTATCTTGAACCTGTTGGAATGGAAGGTATTAGATATGAACATAGATGTCTCAACGCGTTATACTGTTTCTATCAAAATTCTGCCTGGAATTTTGGTACATTCTGGTGGAATTTCGTTCATAGGCGTCAGTTGGGACCATCAGGTGATGGCCTTCACCTTCGCATCATTGTTTGAAATTTCTTCCTACTAAGGTAGAATGGTTCAGAAATGCCACTTTGTTCAATTGGAATTCATATCTGGAAAGTTGTGTATAAAAAAAATAACTCCTATCGAAGATTCTATACAACTGTGAGAAGATGACTCTCGTATTCTTCTCTAGAATTTAGCATACCAAAATGTGATCAATGAATACGCTGACGATTTTGTCTGAGAATCATAGAAAAAAAAATTTATTCATAAATTCCATAATATAGCTGGAGCATTAGGGAGCCCAGACGTATAGGTCAAAATTTTATAGAGACTGTGACGTGTTCAACAGAAATCTGAAAAACATCATATTCTTCTCTCACCACTTCTGGTGGCATGGTCGCGAGTTGTTCTGGAAAATATTTAAGATATCGTAGCAGGTCAGGTAAACCTGCTATTTATAGAATGAGAATTGATTAAGAATGGTGATCTTGTAAAAATTTCCAGTGGTCGATACATGATCTCATGATACCGGCCTTCTTCTTGATAGACAGAAACGGCGCCCTTCCTGATGGTGCGCTGGGGCGAATAAAGCCTCATTTCGGTAACTCTTGCAACAAATGCTGTAACTCGTTTAACTTAGCTTAAGCCTTGCAATAAAGTGTTTTGAAGACAGGTTCCGTTCTTGAGACTAACTCGATGTTAAATTATGTCTTGTAGTCAGGAATGAATTCTTGGAACACCTTCTGGAATTACCTCGGGAACTTTGGGATAATCTGTTGATCATGAATTTAAGGAATTTCAGAATTCGTATCATGAATGGTGACCAGAAGTTTTCGCAGCTAAAATATAATAATTCACGTGCTCGTAAGCTGGAACAATTTGTACTGATTTTTCTGGCAGGAGTAACATGAATATGTTCAGGGTTGGTAAGACGGATCTCATCGTTAACTGAAAATAAAACTTAATAAATATGGTAATACTGTTGAGTCCTTTCTGGCTGAGAGGCAGGTGACTACCTGATTTAAGATAAAGCTGCCATAGGAATACGTGAAGTAAACATGGCGACTTTCACTGATTGTGTTCGTTTGTGACCTCACAGAATGAACACTGCGTGTCTAACCTGATTAGTACTCTAGTGGTGGTGACTGAATTTTAATGATCTGATTCATGCGTGGCATAATAGAATGGGTATACCCTTTTCTGAAAGATACCCTGAATTACTGAGGGTCTTGCTTGGAACATACTGGAGTTAGGAGCTCGGACTCGTACTCTGAGAAGATATTCGTATGACGTGTATCATGACTGGTGCCCTGATATGTGTCTTCCGAAATGATACCTGAGAACTATGTCTTGACTGATGTCTTGGCACGCGTTTTAATAGATGAATATGAACAAGGCTGAAAAATTTTTGTAACTGCTAGGATTGGCAGACCGGTTAGACTGCTGACCTCTGTATTTCTGGTCACGTCCGTTTCGGAGTTCCGATGGTTACTGACTGATTAATTATAAGTACGATGGTTGTCACTACTGCTTTGTCTATCAATTTATGACGGTCATTATCATGACCGTGATGCATGTAACTATTTTGCTGAGTGGTCGGCTGGTTACCGGTTCCCACTATTCTGAATGAAAGTTAGCTGGGTGAAGTGTGACATCTAACTGAGAAAGTAAAAGCATAAAATAGAATGGTAGTGTCTGATGGTTGAATTTATTCTTGTCAGAAATTTCAAATTTATAGTTTTCGTCCTCGTTCCGCAGTCTTCATAGTATAAACGGCATCAGCATCTTGAGAAATCTCCAAAGTTCAGCAGCATCCGCATTTGTGAGGTCTTCAAAGTGTTAGCGGCATCAGCATCTAGCAAAATCTTCAACTCACGAGCGGCATCAGCAACTGGTAAAATATCGACAAGTGGAAACGCCTGAGATGATTGAGGATCGATTAGCAATATCCAAGGAGTAGGGTACCTGGAGTACACCTGGACTACTGTACATGAAGTACAAAATGAATACCGCACATGGAGCATATCTGAGACACTGTACGTGGAGAACACGTGAAATACTTTACATGGAGTATAACTGAGACACTGTACATGGGGTACATATAGAATACTGTACGCGGAGTTGGTGGAAATTTTTATGGGATGATCGATACTGGTGTCACTTGTCTGACATTATCAAAGAAATAAATTGATTTAAACGGTAGTAAACTGAACTGAAACGGTTAACATGATAGGCTGATAATTTCTGCGTAGACTTAATGCTGGTTGTATAGAGGCTAAAAGTATGATTAAATCAAAGTCCCAACAGTGGTTAGCATGAAGCATGGTTAATGAAGGCCAATCATGATTTTATCATGAAAAACGGTTTATACTGAAGTTCTTGTATATCTTAACATGAAAACATCATTACTTTGCTGAAAACATAATCCTCGTAAGGAGACATGAAACTAAATCATCATGTAGACGACATCAATGTGAGGGTATGAAAATTTGACTGTTATAAGGAACATAAAAGTCAAATCAACTGAGGTGTAATATTAACTGATGTGGACGGCTATGGTTCAATCCATGGAATTCAAAGAAGAAAACATGAGACTAAGTATGGGCTATTCTGGTTCGATCCATACTGGTCAAAATTTTCTGAGAACTGTCATGTATAGAAATTTATAATCTCGGACTAAATATGGATGGCTGTAGTCCAATCTATACTTGTCAAAATTTATGAAATGTCCTGATATGACAAAAGTGAACTGTGGATCGGTTCACAAAACATCATTCGACTGAAAAGCATGAAATCTGACTTGAGAAATGGTGAACGTTTATGGCTGGTTCATCAAGTAATATTTGACTGAAAACATGAATCTGTCATGAGTAAGGGTAAACGCCTATGGTCGGTTTACCAATACAAAATCTGAACGGGCAAGGGTGAACGCCTATGGTCAGCTCACCAAAACGAAAATTCGCTAAAAAGCGCATGCGACTAAATATGGCTAATTATGTACCAACCTTTTACTTAGTCAAAACTTTAAGGAAAATGACTGATAAATGGAGAAATCTGGCTGAATAATCCATGAGAAACATGAAAGATAACAACGCCAAAATCTGAGAAGTTCCTTGTGACTACCCACTAGTCACAGGTCAAGTTTTAGAGCCTACAGGTCGAACCTTGCGCTCTGATACCATAATTGTAACACCCCACTTGGATAAGTGGACCGTTACGTGTATTTATAGCGTGTTATCAAAGCATAAGGTAAATGTCCTAAAACATTAACTGACCATAAAGGAATACAGGAATCAAACATCGGTAATCCAACATAAGCCCAAAACATGAAAAGTAAAAATACTGAAGGAAAGGACTAAACAATGTCCAAATAAGCAGAATAATGTAAGAAATTCATAAAATAGGAAGTCTGGATAGCTTCCATCCAAATGCACATGCTCTCAGAATCCTAAGAACGTCCTGGTGTACCTGCCGTTAGAACATGAAAGGAACTACGGCTGAGCATAACGCTCAGTGAACGGATATCAAGCATGATAAGAATATACTGAATAAAACATGCGATAGAATACTGAAGCTGTAAGACTGATATGCAACATGTGGTAGAACTCTGCATAAAATCTGAGAAACCTGGTTCATATAAACTGATACTGAAATGTAACTATAAATTCTGAAAACATGCATTTACTATATTTTAATTTGCCAGAGCTTATATAGGTCACGTGCTGTAACAACCGTGCATGAATAACTGGAGGGGTGACCTCGTCATGCTATAGAGGGGTGACCTCTAAATAACTGTGCTGGGTGGAGGGATCAGCTCCAATGTGAAGGATGTAGAGCACACACCACATTCACCTGCTAAACTGTAAACTGTAGCCTAGGATGCATCCATACGCCCCACTAATAATACTGATAAAATGGCCAAGCTGAGCTGAGTGGGACGATGCAGGATATCACTCTCCTGCATGTGAGTCACGACACCGGTGCCTCTAGTGTCGTGGTTACGGTACCTCCGTAACTAGTACATAAACTGGTCGTGCTTGTATATAATGATCAGGCAATTTACTTAGTTATTAACATGATTACTGATAAACTTAAACATATACTGAGGAAAACATTTGGCTGCAGACGGGGAATCCTAATCATGCATAGAAAGGAAGTCCTTACTGAAAGGACGAGAAATCCGTACCTCGTGTCTAGTAATGAAATAAGAACGAAAGCTGAAAGATCTACTCCGACTTCACGGTTACTACATACATAACGGATGCGAAGATAAGTTAATTTATAAATTTGATCTATCTTATAATTCTATTAAATGTATTATCGACCTATTATTAATTACGGTACAAACGTATTATGACGTTAATAATACTATATCAGGTAACCCGCTAAAAATAGAAAGTTTCCTAAATTAGAAGGTTTCCAAATCATTTAGTTCCGTTGAAGGGTAAATCGTTAACGAACTCCCACGTTTTAAGTAGTCAAACGAAATGATAAAGTTATTATCAATGTAATTTTACTAATCACATTTAATAAACAAAACAATATATTTAACTTTATTTTTTTATTTTTTTTTAAAAACCTATTTATAAAAAATGATTTAATCAAAGCATAAATGATTCCCACTATAAGACTTAAGTTTCCCACTGCTTTTTATACGTTCCCACTGTT
Source organism: Glebionis coronaria (assembly GCA_025667525.1). Taxonomy (NCBI): domain Eukaryota; kingdom Viridiplantae; phylum Streptophyta; class Magnoliopsida; order Asterales; family Asteraceae; genus Glebionis; species Glebionis coronaria. Next base: position 1,420,695 of record JANFOE010000636.1, on the reverse strand, counting down.
TTTTTTATACGTTCCCACTACTTTTGTAGTATTCCTACTGTATATAGACGGTTCCCACTGCTATATATAAGTTCCCACTGCTACTTATAAGTTCCCACTGCTTTTATTACAAAAGTTCCCACTGGACACAGTCCCAAACACCCCTGCTGGACTGCAGTCCCAAACGCCCCCTTTTTTTTTTGATTTGGGTCTGTGTAACCAAAACACCCCTGTTTTTGTTTCCTTCACCCCCCGGATGCCAACCAAACACACCCTGATGGTCCTTCGGTTTGCTGTGGCTGTACAAACAACAACACCCCCACCACCGAGACCTTGCTGTGTCATTCATTTTATGTGTAAGATCCTTATGTCATGCATTAATAAGTAGCTACACACTCTCTAAGAAAAGAAAAATAAAACTCACGCAATAATTTATATCCGCCGCCTTTTTGAGACCTTGGATCTTCAATCCCACAACCCATCAAGGTAATATTAGATTGGAGCAACTGTTAAATCCCCGTAGCCCTTGTGAGAGTAATATTGGAATTCAATATCTACTTTAACACTTCACTGCCCCTAAGGGAGTCTTGTATAATTATTTTTTTTCTTTTTTTTCTTTTTTTTCTAGCCACTCATTTTTTTTCATAAGCCACTCTTATTTTTCGCTATTCCTCACAAAGAAAGTTGAAAAGAATAAAAGGAAAAACACCCACTAAGTATTAAGCATGACATAAATCTAATACACATAAAACGTTCTAACTTAGAATCTTAAGACGTACTTATACCAACCACGAATGATTAGTCAAAAATGCATAAGAGACTACAACCAAATTAAAACCGTTCTTGATTATTTATTAACATCTATACATGCGTTGACAAGAAAGTAAAGGTTGCGCAAGGGCATATAAAAGCCACAATTAATTGATATGAGGTTTATCTAGCCCTTAAAACTTACTTCAAACTCTATCATCTCTTGTTCTCCATGGTTTAAAATCTCAAAGAATGAGACTAGTGGATGCTTAGCCTAATAAACCAATAAAGGTCTACATGGTTAAGGATACTAGCTAGAGAATGCTTAGATAAGCAAACTCGGGTTGAGTCAAAGTATCCATGGCGGGCCTAATGTGTCAAAGATATCTAAATTTGTTAAACCATATCCTTTATTATATTTTTTCCTTTTTATATTTTTTGATGAAAAATAAAATAAGAATATATACAATGCAAATGTGTTATGCAAATGAAAAATGATTAATGCAAAAATTATGAATGCATTTTTTGGTGGCCAAAGTAGATCCAAAACTTGAAAATTGTTTGAAAAATTAATTTCCAAATTATCATGAAGTCAATGACAATTTCTAGGTAACGTCACTTCGATAGAAGTCTCCCCTACACTTAAGATAAACATTATCCTCAATGTTTAAGAGTATTGGAGTGTAAACTCCCCTACACTGATGACATTGCGTACTTTGTTTAACTCGAGCTAAGGGAAGAACAACTAAAGTGAATTCATTTTAAGCATAAGTGTTAAATATCACAATAGCAAAAACTAATCGAAGTGAACAAGATACACGAGCCTCCTCCATATCTCCATGAATGAAAGCAGAGAGAGCAACCCTTGAAACAAACACCAAAAGACGAAGAAAGGCCACCCCTCCACTTCAACTCTACAATAACACCCTCTTATTAAACTTAAACTATTTAGATCTACTCTACGTATTCTAACCTAGTTATCCAATGCTTGATTTTTTTAACCCTAAGTCTCTAGCTCGACTCAGCCCCGAATTAGGTTGTCTTTTTGGAAACCAACATGGAGAATAAAGTATATCCACTTTGAAGCACATCTCACATGATACACTCAAACTTAGCACGTTGCCATTTACTATAAGATTTACAATATCCGCCTCGATAAATGGAACGGTCCAACGTGTCTCAAGTTTATCCAACATACGAAATCTCTCATATAGAAATCACACCAGGATCAAATACATAGTTTCCATCTCTACACTCGAACAACTTCTAAGTAGGTAGTATTACCAAAGTAAGCTCATGCGAGAAGTCCATGTGAATCAAAGTCACACTCTTAAGTGGAGTAGATGAAAACCAAGGTGTCTCAAATATACGGATCCCAGGATCAAAAACCTTTCCCTTCATGGGAAAATAAGAAGATGAGCTCATATCAACCATATAAGATTCCCCCTTAGATATCAAAGCATCATGATACAATGAAGGTGTAGGAATAAAAACGTTCATAACAAGTATATCCATGTGGTGCTCCTCATCATCATCAAAAAGTGGGGAATCTTCCTTAGAAGGCATAGTGCAAGGAGGATCAAGAGTAATAGTGTCTTGTGGTGGATGTGTAGACTCTATGTTCCCAAAAAGCAATGTTGTAATAAGACGAACCTCCTCTTCCAAATTAGAAACACTATCATCGACCTCTATATCAAAATTGGAAAGAGTAGCCTCTATGGTGGCATCAATCTCCATAAGAGAATCCATATCAACGGGTTTTGGTCCTAAATTCTCCTTGGGTTAAATGTTATCAATCTCTAAGGGGATAAGATCTTCATCAATAACCAACTCCACGGGTGAAAAGGTGGGACTATAAGGCTCAAAAGTAGGTATATCGATAAGAGAATCACTCTTAGGGATGATATGATAATGAATATCAATATGTGTATCCTCAAAAACTAGTGAATAAGGATCAGTCAAAGGTTCTTCTTCTATAGACTCATTATTAGGTTCTTCACACTCCTTAAAAATTAGGTTATCAAAACATGTCTCAAAAAGAGGGTTGGAATGCATCACAAAATCACTTGGAGGAATAGGTGAAGGAGTCATAGAAGAAATGGATTCATCATCAGAAGTAAAGGACTCATTTGATATGAGCAAAAACTCATATAAATTAATCAACAAATCACCCTAAAACATAAGGAAAGTACCTAACTTTTGTGCTATAAAGCGGAATTATATGGTATGTTTTGTGTTTGTGTATAAATAGGTAAGAAGGATACAATTTCAAGCAAACAAGAAGAAATTCAAGCTTATTTGGATGAAAAAGACAAAGAAGGATCAAAGATGACAAGACTTTGAAGATAAGGGACCTATCTTGACAACACTCCAAAGTTGAATGACTCAAAGTGTAAATATGCCAAAGTCAAGATAAAAGTCAAACATGGTCAACTCTTCAGTCAACCAAGTCAAAGGGTCAAATTTATCAAGAATGCAAGTGGAAGGACCATTTATGCCAAAGAAATGAAGTTCCTAGCTTATGTTGATAATCTGCCAAAGTACAAGGGGTTAACTTGCCATTTTCCAAAGTTAAATCAAGTTTAATCCATGTGAAATGGTCTTGGCCAATGAGAAGGCAAGAAACAAGGTCACACGGATTACCAAATATCATGCCACCTCAGCCCTTGCAATAACTGCGCGGCAAAGCATTTAATAATTTCCACTATCCAAATTCAACCAATTAGGACACGCCACTCAATAAACAAATTGTCCAATACGGATAATGATCCGTGTGACTCCTATTTCACCCAACCAAAAGATGACACGTGTCTCTCTTCTTCAACATCAAGCCCATAAGCGATTTCGAGTTACACTGAATTTCAGACCATGATTTCTACATGAAAAGTGGACGTTTTCAAAAGAGGAACACATTAGACACACTCAATTAAGCTCAAAGTCAATAAATCAAAATTCCCCAATTCTTGAAGAACATTATGATGAACAATTAGCAGCTTGATGACACGTGGCAACAATTAAATGGTGGGAACACGTCATCAACTCCAAAACACACTCACATTTTGTCTATAAATAGGGTTGTACTCTTTCATTTTTACAAGTAGTTAATGTGTGAAATTTTCACACACATCTCCTTTTTCTCTCAATCCTTAGTTCTTAGTAGTTAGCTTAACAAACTCAAGAGTTTGACAAGCTCTTGAGTTAGTTAATATAGTTGTAACAACTTTACCAACTTTGTAACAAATTTCTTCCTTCAATCAAATAAAATCCTACTTTATTTCCTTCAATCTACTGTTCATACCCTGCAATCTTGTTATATCTGTGCTGTTGTTAGCTATTTGTGATCACAATGATCATGATTAGCTAAGTGTTGAAGATTTGTAGCTGTTTTGATCCTGTTCTGTTCAATCCAATACTAGTTGAGTTAATTCTAAAGCAAATAAGTTCAGCAATGGTGATGATGATGTTTGTAGCTGGTTGAATTGATAGTTGATAGTGTTAAGGTGGTGGTTAACACTATCTAGGTGGCCCAACGCCAACCTACTCCATCAGAGGAGGCTTTTGCTTCAAGGTTTCACATTTATGAGTTGTTGTTCTACTAAACAGTCATGCCTGCTTAATTCCTAATAATCTTGTTTGCTTGCATGATCAATTGTGTTTAGATAGTATTTGAACTGATTTTGGTGTTTGAGTAGCTTATTTGTAGTTTAGTACTTGTTTACTAGCTTAATCCTTGTTACTGATTTTCATTTTTCAGTCGTACTTAGCTTACTTGTGAATTTGTGCATTTACCTGTTTCATAGCTTGAATTTGGTTCATTTGCACTTCATTTTAGCTATTGAGTTTAGTCTGATATCACATTTTTACTAGTTTAGCCAATTGCCAAAATTCCTTTCATAAAAGTTTGTCTAAATCAGTTAAACTGGTGTTTGGTTTAAGTTGTCAATTTGTGTTCAAGTGTTGATAATTGAGTAAACATAGTTCATTTTCAGTCATTTAGTCATTTTAAACAAAGTTTGATAGTTTTCAAGTCAAAGTTTTAAGTCAAAAAGGCAATTGGTCACGAAAAGTATGGGTCAGTTTTCAGCTTAACTAGTTCATAAAAAGTTCCTGTTTTGATTTGCTTGGCATTTCTTCATTCTTGGATGAAATTGTTTCAAACCAGCTCTCAATTGTCCCTTAACATCTGAACTTTAAGCTCTTTTAAGGAAATTATACAGTTTTCCAATTCACAAGAGAAATAAGCAATTTACTCAGCTATTAAGCAAATGCAAGTTTCTATAATATAGGCATTGACTGATTTCTCAAACAAGCATTTCTACTTCAGAAACATCCCAATTTTCTTTCACATTTGTGTTTAGAAAGTGTTCTTAAGTAAATCTGGAAATTTTCAGCTTTACCAAAAATTGGTCAAACTTTGGTCAAATAAGCTACTTCTAGCTTATTATCATTTTCCCACTTCATTACTTGATCATTTTGAATTTCAAAAGACATTCCATGCTCCTAATGGACTGATAATCAAGCTTTAACAAGAAAATTAGATTGTGCACGTCTAGCTTATTAGATAGCTTAATTGTGGCTTATTAGAATTAGCTTATTTGAGATTTACTAAATTTCAGACTTAATCCTTTTACAAGCCTAGGTAAAATGGAGTTTTAAGCTTTTTGCAAGTTACTAGAGATTATTTGGTTCACTAGATTGCTTAAACGAGCTTATTCATCATCTTAGCCCATTTTTCATAAAAAGTCACATTAAATTGCATTTTGGTCCTTAAGGTTTTTAATTGATTGCAAAGCTGGCTAAACTTTCACTAATCTAGGGTTTGCACTTGTTAAGTCCTTACATTTTCAAAACTTTACATTTTCAGTTAGTCAGTTTTCAATTTTGTTACAAATTAGTTATTAGTTTGTTACATTTGCATAGTTAGTCCTTGTAGTTAACTGATTTACATTTGAAGCATTTTAGTTTCAAGATTTTACATTTTAAGCACTTAAATTCCATAGTTTTACATTTTTATCCTTACTTGAATAAAAATTTGGTATTTGACTAATTGTTTTACGGATACGTAGTTAATATTTTGCAACTTTTTACTTGATTGTTCAATTAGACATAGAAAAGCCAAATAACCCTACCAACCAAAAACGATCATAAACCCGATTTTGTTAGGACTTTCAATTGGTTAAGAATCGAGAAAACGAACTTCAATTATACACAATTTCAAAGCTTTTCCAAAAATTGGTCAAACTTTGGTCAAATAAGATACTTCTAGCTTATTCTCATTTTCCCACTTCATTACTTGATCATTTTGAATTTCTAATGACATTCCATGCTCCTAATGGAATGATAATCAAGCTTTAACAAGAAAATTAGATTGTGCACGTCTAGCTTATTAGATAGCTTAATTGTGGCTTATTAGAATTAGCTTATTTGAGATTTACTGAATTTCAGACTTAATCCTTTTACAAGCCTAGGTAAAATGGAGTTTTAAGCTTTTTGCAAGTTACTAGAGCTTATTTGGTTCACTAGATTGCTTAAACAAGCTTATTCATCATCTTAGCCCGTTTTTGATAAAAAGTCACATTAAATTGAATTTTGGTCCTCAAGGTTTTTAATTGATTGCAAAGCTGGCTAAACTTTCACTAATCTAGGGTTTGCACATGTTAAGTCCTTACATTTTCAAAACTTTACATTTTCAGTTAATCAGTTTTCAGTTTTGTTACAAATTAGTTATTAGTTTGTTACATTTGCATAGTTAGTCCTTGTGGTTAACTGATTTACATTTCAAGCATTTTAGTTTCAAGATTTTACATTTTAAGCACTTAAATTCCATAGTTTTACATTTTTGTCCTTACTTGAATAAAAATTTGGTATTTGACTAATTGTTTTACGGATACGTAGTTAATATTTTGCAACTTTTTACTTGATTGTTCAATTAGACATAGAAAAGCCAAATAACTCTACCAACCAAAAACGATCATAAAACCGATTTTGTTAGGACTTTCAATTGGTTAAGAATCGAGAAAACGAACTTCAATTATACAAAATTTCAAATGGCGCCCCTGCCGGTTCTTTGACTACACGAGAGACTTTCGATTGACGGTTTTCATTGGCTTTTGGGATCCGTTCACCTAGTGAACGTTATTTTTACGTATCATAAATAAAAAAAAATAAAAAATCAAAAATATAAAAATATATAAAAACTAAAAAATAACAAAAACAATTCTTTTCCTAAAGAATTGACCAAACAAATTAAAAAATCCAAAAAGCAATCTTTTTCCTAAGAGATTGCACCCAAAAATATATATTATTGGATTCTCTCGGTTTTTATGTACATATAGTATTTTCTCTAAAAAAACTCATAAATACAAAAATATTTTCCATATATTATTATAAGTAAATACGTATACGTATAAGAACAACCAAAACACATATTCTCCATAAGTATTGCCAAGGCAATACACCGTTGAGGGGCGTTCCAGTACTTGACACGCGTATCGATCAAACAAAATAAAGCAAGAATAGATAAATACTTCCAATAAGCAACAATTCGAAGAATACAAACAATTAAGTGAATAGAAAGGCGATGTGCTATAAAATGCCATCTAAGGGTCAATAGGTACTTAAGTGCTTCGCGCCACCTAACCCCCCGTTCACTTGTGAGTATTCTAAGAAGGAAGGCTTCATTGGGGGTCTTGCACCCAAGTAGTACATACGTATATTATCATTTTCTTGTGGATCTTTCATATTGAAACTCGAAGAGGATAATATTTTTCTCTTCAAAGTCACACGAGAGCTTCCCTCTCTCATTCCTCGTATTGAGTTGCATGCTCACTCGCGGGCGTGCACAAATACCGATTGGTGTACAACCCCTTCCTCCAAAAAGGAAGAAAAAGAGAAAGAGTAGGAACACCACCGTCCATCAAGCCGATCCCGATAATCGTGCTTTGATTCATCCACAACAAGAAGCCATGGCCGGAGTTGATACTCGATCTTTGATGGAGCAATTTCAATCCAATGTGCAAGGATATGCCGATGCTATCAAGATACCCGATATTCCCGCAAACACATTTGAGCTAAAAACATCCATGATTAATTTGGTTTCAAACACACCTTTTTATGGGAACAAGAATAATAATCCACATGATCACCTTAAGAAGTTTCTTGCTCTTTGCAACACCATTAAGTACAATGGAGTTCCCCATGATGCCATTAAGTTGATATTGGTGCAATTTTCACTAGAGGGTCCGGCTAAGCATTGGTTAGATACACAACCACCCGAGAGCATTACCACATGGGATGGTTTCACTAAGAAGTTTTTGAACAAATTATTTCCCCCATCTAAGACCACGGCTTTGAGGAACTTAATTATAGGCTTTCAACAAAAACCTAGTCAAACATTTAGTGATGCTTGGAAGGAGTATAGAGAGTTATTGAGGAGATGCCCTAACCATGGATTGGATGAAGTTCACCAAATCAATACTTTCTACAATGGCCTTAAACCTCATCACCAAGACTCACTCAATGCTTCCGCGGGAGAAAATATTCTTCTTAAATCCATTCAAGAGGCTTGGGATATTACTAAGACCAAAGAAATGGTACAAACAAACAATCAATTTTAAGAAAGGGTTCATGTTATCCAAAACAATTCTCAAACACCTTGTGATAACCAATTCCTCAAGAGTCACCAAGAGATACTTCAAAATATAGATAGGGATCATGAGATGAATCTTAAAGCAAATCAAGAATTGATCCAAGCTATTAAGAGCCTTTCATTGAGCAATTCCACAAATGATGTGCATGCTATTGCCCTTTTATGTGAGACGTATGGAGGTCCCCATTCCTATCAACAATGTGATAAGGTGCAAGGTTATCAACGAGAATGTTATGCTTATCAAGAGGAATATCGTGAACATTTCAAGCCAAACATCAATCCAAACAACCTTTCTTACAAGTCTCAAAATTACCTTACTCCACCGGGATTCCCACCCCAACCACCCACCCAATTTCAACAAAATTCCCCTCAATTGTTACAAAGGAATCAAGGTTCAAGACCACAATACCAAGGGAATAACTACAAGGCACCTAACAATTTTCAAAATCAAGGAAATAACTTTTATCCACCACATCAAGGATTTAATCCACCACTCCTACCCTTCCAAAATCAAGGATATTCTCAAATCCCCAATCAAGGTTACCCTCAACTTCAAAATCAAGGATATGGGCTACAAGAGACTCATGAGAATGTTGAGAGGAGAATTCGTGAAAGTGAGAAAAGAATGAATGACCAAATGAAACATATATCGGAGGAACAAACTAATAGGCTTTTGATGACATTCAATCAAAGACAACAAGGGGCTTTACCAGCTAACACACAAACAAACCCAAGGGCAAATTTCAATGCTATTACAACAAGAAGTGGAAAGTCAACAAAGGATCCTTCACCTCCTACACCTCTTATTGTTAAACCCACTTTTGTTCCTACATGTGATAAGCCTTCTACATCTACTTCACCACCTCCAAATGCTCCTATTCAATCAAACATACCTTCTCAACCTATTCCCACTTCTCCTTTACCTTCCACAACTCCCAATCAAGAAGCTAACAAAGACAAATCTTCCACTACAATACCTACACCTAAACCAAATCTTCCTTATCCTTCAAGATTGAAAAAGGACAAGTTAAAGAATAAGGATGATATCCATGTCTCAAATTTCTTAAGGATGTTCAAGAAACTCAACATAAACATCTCCTTTGTGGAAGCTCATGCTTACATGCCAAAATTTGCTAAGATGTTCAAGGATTTACTCTCCAACAAGGTTGATTTGCCCAACACATACCTTAATGAAAATTGTTCCACCGTCCTACTTCAAACCTTACCAACAAAACTTGGAGATCCGGGACGCTTCTTGATACCTTGTAATTTTTCCGAGGTGGAAAATTGCATGGCTTTGGCGGATCTAGGGGCAAGCATAAACCTCATGCCTTTATCGGTTTGGAAAAAACTCTCTCTTCTCGAGCTCACTCCCACTAGGATGACACTTGAGTTAGCCAATCGTACCATAGCTTACCCCGTAGGTATCGCGGAGGATGTGTTTGTAGGTGTGGATAAGTTTACCTTTCCGGCCGACTTTGTAGTGGTTGATTATGACATGGACTCTAAAGTTCCTTTGATTGTTGGTAGACCGTTTTTGAGAACATGTCGTACTTTGATAGATGTGGCGGAGGGAGAACTAATTATGAGAGTTGAGGATAAGAAAGTGGTGTTTAAGTTAGGGAAAGTTTGTGATAACAAAGAGATTAAGGAGTCTAAACCTTGTGAGACTATTAACATAGCTGATGTGCTAGATGAGGTGTGTGATGAGCATTTTCATGATGCTTGCAAGAGTAATAGTGAGGATATGCCCCATGTTGAAACCGTGGCCTCAATTGCTCCCTCTTTAACACCTTTTGGAGAGAGTGATTTCCTCTTGGAGGAATTTGAGTCTAACTTTCTTGGTAATGATGATTCTCCCATCAATTGGGAAGAAGATATTCTCACCATCCAAAAGTTGCTCAATGAGGACCCTATTCCTTCCCCCATTCCACAAGAAGTAACCAATGATGATCCATCCATAGTTAAACCTTCCATAGAGAGTCCACCTCCAATTGAACTTAAGGACCTTCCATCCCACCTAGAGTATGCTTTCTTAGAGGGCAAAGACCAATTACCCGTGATCATTGCTAAAGAGTTGAAAGAGGATGAGAAAGAGAAACTCATAGAAGTCCTTAAGAAACATAAGAAAGCCTTAGCATGGAAAATATCCGACATAAGGGGAATTGATCCACATTTTTGTACACACAAAATCCTTATGGAGGATGATTCCAAACCCGCCATTCAAAGCCAACGAAGGGTTAACGTAAAAATCCATGAGGTCATTAAAAAGGAAGTTATCAAACTCCTTGATGCGGGCATGATTTACCCCATTTCCGACTCTCCATGGGTTAGCCAGGTACATTGTGTTCCAAAAAAGGGTGGAATCACCGTAGTACCTAATGAGAACAATGAGCTTATTCCTACGAGACTTGTCACCGGTTGGAGAGTTTGTATTGACTATAGGAAGCTCAATGAGGCTACTAGAAAAGATCACTTCCCATTACCTTTTATGGACCAAATGCTTGAACGTTAGCGAGAAATGAATACTATTTCTTTCTTGATGGCTTTTCGGGTTATTTCCAAATTCCCATTGACCCTAAGGATCAAGAAAAGACCACATTCACTTGTCCCTACGGTACATTTGCTTACAAGAGAATGCCTTTTGGCTTATGTAATGCACCGGGGACATTTCAAAGGTGTATGATGGCAATTTTCCATGATATGATTGAGCAAACTATGGAGGTTTTCATGGATGACTTTTCTGTCTTTGGAGATTCATTTACCTCATGTCTCACCAATTTAGAACGAATACTTAAGCGTTGTGAGGAAACACGTTTAGTTCTTAATTGGGAGAAATGTCATTTTATGGTGAAAGAGGGAATTGTTTTGGGACACAAGATATCCAATAAGGGATCAGAAGTGGATCGAGCTAAAATTGATGTGATTGCTAAGCTTCCCCCACCCACTACGGTTAAAGGTGTAAGGAGTTTCTTAGATCATGCGAGATTTTATAGACGCTTCATACAAGATTTTTCTAAGATAGCAAGACCGATGACTCACCTCTTGGAAAAAGAGGCTCCTTTCATTTTCAACCAAGAGTGTTTGGATTCATTTGAGACTCTTAAGGAGAAATTAACTAAGGCTCCCATTTTGGTTTCTCCAAATTGGGAATTGCCTTTTGAGCTTATGTGTGACGCTAGTGATTATGCGGTGGGGTCCGTCTTAGGACAAAGAGTGAATAAGCATTTTCAACCTATACACTATGCTAGTAAAACCATGACCGATGCACAACTTCATTATACTACCACGGAAAAAGAGTTGCTTGCTATAGTTTATGCCTTTGAGAAATTTAGACCATACCTTGTGCTATCCAAAACCATAGTGTATACGGATCATTCCGCTCTCAAGTATCTCATGACAAAGCAAGATGCTAAAACCTAGGCTTTTGAGATGGGTTTTATTGCTTCAAGAGTTTAAGATAGAGATTCGAGATAAGAAAGGAGCCGAGAATTTAGCGGCGGATCACTTGAGTAGACTTGAGCATCCTTTTCAAGGAGATTTTCCTAATAAAGAAATCAATGAATCTTTTCCATTAGAGGAGCTGATACAAGCATTTTCATTGGGTTCAATATTAATCTCTCGGAATCTCCTCGAATTGATCACGGTTCTAAGTGGAATGACTTGTTCTTGGTTAATAAAAAGGTGTTGGTTTGTTTATATATTTTAAACTAATAGCAAATAAATGTAAGTGGGGTTGAGTAAATCATAAGCTTTGAAAGATTAAACTAAATTGACGAGTTAAAAATGGAAGCTTGAAAACGTAAAGAAGAGATTAGAAAAATATTTTGAAAACTCAATTAAACTAACAATTAAAAACTTTGCTAAAACTTTAAAACTTAAAACCTTAAGCTATCGGAATATAATTAAAACTAGTCCATCGGAATCCCAGATCGGAATGTGCCATCGAAATAAGTGTCAAAACAATCCATCGGAATACAAAAATGCAAGCTGTCGGAATATGGTCCATCGCAATGCAGTTCTATCAGAATGTTCTAGATCGGAAAGTCAGATCAGAATATCATAAACACTTCTGTCGCAATGACTTACTATCGGAAAGTTGCAAATTAAAAATGGCCAGAGTTTCGACTTAAAAAGGAACCTTAGTCCCGTCGGAATGTGCGATCTCAATGAGCGATCGCAATCCCAGATCGGAAAAATGGGTAAATGCCAAACTTATCGCAAAGTAGAACCCTTAAGGGTTATTGCGATCTAAACCAGTGAATCCGTCGGAATACGTATAACCCTGATATTGCGATGAAATGCAAAACCAATCCGAAAATAGTGAAAAGCTGAAACTTCAATAAGCACATACAATAAGCTATTTTAAACGGAACTTAAACACTTCAAAAAGATTAAATTTGACAACTTTTGAAAACGTAAATCATAAACTTTATGAAAGGAACTTTTTAATGACTAAAACCTTGGTGAAATCCAAAAACAATAAGCTTAAACAAGAAATAAGCCAATAAGCATGGAAAGCCTATAGCTTATACGTGTATGAGCTTAAAAAGGAACAAGTAAGATTAACTTTTAATCACGAACAAATCCAATCATCCAAACCGTATGAAATGAAGTGATCGGATCAAAGATTAAAGCAAATTAAGAAATGTAGAAGGAGAATAAAGAACTTAAAAGCTTAACTTGAATTAGATTAATGAATCCAAAGTACAAAGATTAAAGAAAGCTTAAATTTAAAAGATGAAAACAAGGAAAAATTTAGTGAGAGAAAGTTTGGAACTTTCTCTCTCTAACACTAGAGAGAATGATAAAATAAGAATAACTAGTTCCAAATTTGTGAAGTAAAGTCCTATTTATAGGCGTGTGATGGTGGGCTTTGTGGATGGGCTTTGTATTTAGGCTTCTTATCTTCTTTCTTCTTTAGTCTTTACGTTTCTTTAAATAAACGTTTCCGACTGAATTTTGAGAAGTGTCGGTGAATAATTCCAACTCGTCTTATAATCTTTTGTTTAATAGACTCGAGTTCTTCGACATATAAGAATCTTCCATCCTTGGCCTTTTCTTCGATAAATCTTCAAATAGGCGCAATGACTTCAAATCTTTTGCATCTCTTGGACAATAGACTTCGTCTTGAGTCTTTTTCTTCGATAAAACCCGTGCAATCCCATGTTTTCTTCAATATTCATCCGGTTGACTCTGAAAACACAATAAACACAAAAACCACGCATAATTCCAAACAAATGATATTAAATACGTGTTTTGGTCTTGTTTTAGCCGGTAATAAGTGGTAAAAGGATGGGTGTTTTCACACCTATCAAATCCCCTACACTTAACCATTGCCATGTCCTCATGCAATGCTCAGTGATAAAGCAAATTTACACTTTTCTCATAATCAATCAACCTTGGCCTTATTAAAACAAAAATTAAAGTACTAAGAGAAATTTAAACTTTAAAGGAAACAAAAGGATAGAAAATAGCTATGTGGAAATAACTTACAAAGAGATCTAAGACTTACATTAGGGCTTCGGTGCTGTGAAGATTTATCACCCTCAAGTTTCACGTTCCCAAAACTAAGCTTAAAAACGAGATCATTGTTATTATAAGTTAGCAAATCAAATACTTACACACATGGCTTAATTATATGCTTAAACTCCCTTATTCCTAGGTGTATCTCTTATATTTTATTTTTGTCTTAGAATGATCACGAAGATGCATTTTTTGACTTATTTCGATAGTTTATTTAGGCTGAAAGCAAAGTAGGACGATTTGATCAATAGTTAGCTAAAGGACAAAATCTCTTAAAACTGCTTCTCGGGATATCAAAAAGTTCATATCTTGGCATAACTCGGTTCACGATTTGAGACCTTTCTCGGTCCGATATTTGGCATGTACTTCATACTTCATATCTTGAGAGACGTGCTTGAGATAATGGTATTCTCATCGTTAATAGAGTTTCTTCACTTGGAGACTTTTGAGGGGTACTCCAACTTTGTTGACCACGACTTCATGGTTATTTCTTCAATCTCTAATTGGGATTTTGAGATACAACTATCCGCCTCCTTTTCGGACTTGGATCTATTTATCCTCATACCTTGTTAGGGTCTTTTCGGATAGATTTCTCCATGATCTTTATGCGAGTTGATTGCTTTTCGTCGTGAGTTTTGATCCTTCATATTGATTTTGGGAATAATGCTTTTCACATCACTTTGGATCTTCAACAATAAAATTGAATCCTCATGCCTTGTTAGGGCCTTTTCGGACTCGCCAATCTTCGCGCCCCGCTTCATAAGTTATGCCTTGGCTATGAACTCTTATCATTACCGAGCAACTTTTAAACGATCTTGGGCTAGAAGCTAAGTAACTTTTCAAATCGCACGACCTTACTTATTGCAGATAAATTATTAGCAAGTGATGGGAGAATAGGCAAATAATTACACCAAGTGAGCTTGCGCAAGAATACCGACTTATAATTGACTCTATCATTTCTCATTCTCCACAATTTTAAAATCTCAAGTAATGAGACTCGTGGATGCTTAGCCTAATAAACCAATTAAGGTCTACATGGTTAAGGATACTAGCTAGAATAAACTTAGATAAGTCTATTCGGGTTGAGTCAAAATAATCGCAACGGGCCTAATATGTCAAAGATTTCTAAACTAGCTAAACCACTTTTATTAATATTTTTGACTTTATTGCGGGATATATACATATGAAAGCAACGAGAAAAATTTAAAAGTTACGACTACATGGCCAAAGTTAATTAAAAATTTGAAAAATGTTGAAAAAGATGATTTTCTGGTTAAATGAATGCATTTTCATGGAAAAGTCCACTTAAAACTTTGATAGAAGTCCCCTATACACTTAAGATAAACATTGTCCTCAATGTTTATGCATGTGGGAAAAGTCTCCCCTACACTTATGACATTGTGCACGTTGGTTAAGTCAAGCTAAGGAAGAGACGACTAACGTGATCAATTTCAAATGTGAGTATGAAGAAAATTGAATCATGATAGTTGAGAGATAGAACCGGATTTCGGATAACACGGGAGCACGGTTCTTCAGAGATTCCAAAAGTGCATTCATCCCTGTAATCACATCACCACACAAATACAAACACCTATATAGGTCCCCCTACACTTAGGAGGTTAAACGGAAAAGGATAGATACTCGGGCTGCCTCCCGAGGAGCGCTTGTTTTTGATAACCGAGTCACGAGGCTGACTCGACCCAACATTAGTTCATGGGAAACGTGGTGAGGGATGGAATCATCTCTTGAGAGATGTCCTCACCAAAGTACAACTTCACTCGTTGGCCATTCACCGTAAAATTAGGTCCATTAGGTTGAGCGAGCTCGAGAGTACCATATGGAAAAATTTGGGCAATGGTGAATGGGCCGGACCAACGAGATTTCAGCTTGCCCGAAAAGATTTTCAACCGAGAGTTAAAGAGTAAAACTTTGCCTCCAACATGGAACTCTCGGTTCTTAATCTTGGAGTCGTGAATGAGCTTAGTCTTTTCCTTATAGATAAAAGAATTTTCATAAGCCTCATTACGGAGTTCATTCAGCTCATTGAGTTAGATCTTGCGTAGGTCACCGGCTTTGTTGATATCAAATTTAGCCCACTTCAAGGCCCAGTAAGCCTTGTGCTCCAACTCAATGGGGAGGTGGCATGCTTTCCCGTACACGAGACGATATGGAGTACAACCAATCGGAGTCTTGTAAGCGGTACGAAAAGCCCACAAAGCATCATCAAGTTTATCAGCCCATGAGGCACGATGCTCTCCCACGGTTCTTTCAAGAATTCGCTTTAAACCTCGGTTGGATATTTCAGCCTGGCCATTAGTTTGTGGGTGGTAAGCGGTGGAAAGACGATGATTTACACCATACTTAGCCATGACTCTTGCAAATTGGTCGTTGCAAAAATGAGTCCCGCGATCACTAATAATGGCACGAGGCACACCGAATCTAGCGAACAACGACTTCAAAAAGTTACAAACCACCCTTGCGTCATTAGTGGGTAAAGCTTTGGCTTCAACCCACTTAGAAACGTAGTCAACGACTACAAGGATGTATTTATTTCCTTTAGAGGAAGGGAATGGCCCCATAAAGTCGATACCCCAAACATCAAAGATTTCACATTCTTGAATGAAATTCTGAGGCATCTCGTCTTTATGTGTGATCTTGCCTTGTTTTTGGTAAGCATCACATCGTTTAACCATCTCGTGAGCATCACGATAGATGGTGGGCCAATAAAATCCTGAGTCAAACACTTTTTTGGCGGTGTAGTTGGGACCAAAGTGACCACCGGTGGGTCCTTTGTGGCAAGCGTCAAGGATTTCTAAAGTTGCCGGTCTATCAACACATCGGCAAATAATCAAATCAGCACATTGTTTGAATAGATACGGGTCATCCCAAAAGTAAGTCTTAATGTCTTTGAAGAACTTCTTCTTTTGTTGGGATGTTATCCCGTCAATGAGAATTCCCCCCGCCAAGTAGTTTGCAATATCCGCAAACCACGGGGTTTCATCAGAAGTCGAGTTGATAGACATTAAGGTCTCCAGGGGGAAAGAGTCATTGATCTCTTTGTTCGGATGATCCCCTTGGTAAGGATCCTCAAGTCTACTGAGATGATCCGCGGCTAGGTTTTCAGCTCCTTTTTTATCGCGAATTTCGATTTTAAATTCTTGGATTAGCAAAACCCAGCGAAGAAGTCTTGGTTTGGAATCTTGTTTAGTTAACAAGTACTTCAACATGGAATGATTGGTATAAAAGATTGTGGTGGAAAGGACAAGATAGGGGCGGAACTTTTCAAAGTCATAGACAACAGCTAAAAGCTCTTTTTCGGTTGTCGTGTAATGCAATTGAGCCCCAGTCATTGTCTTGCTAGCGTAATGGATTGGTTGGAAGTGTTTGTTCACTCTTTGGCCCAAAACCGCACCAATAGCATAGTCGCTAGCATCGCACATTAACTCGAAAGGCAGCTCCCAATTAGGGGTAACCAAGACGGGTGCCTTGGTTAGCTTATCCTTAAGCAAGTTGAAGGCTTCAAGACACTCTTTGGAAAAGATAAAAGGAGTATCTTTTTCCATGAGGTGGGTCATCGGGCGAGCGATTTTAGAAAAATCTTTGATAAAACGACGGTAGAAGCCCGCATGACCGAGGAAACTTCTCACACCCTTCACGGTTGAAGGTGGAGGCAACTTAGAAATAACATCGACTTTAGCACGGTCTACTTCAAGACCGGCTTTGGAGATCTTGTGTCCTAGCACGATGCCCTCTTTTACCATGAAATGGCATTTTTCCCAATTAAGAACAAGGCGAGTGTCTTCACACCGCTTAAGCATACGTTCTAAATTGGCAAGGCAAGCAGAGAAAGAATCGCCATAAACCGAGAAATCAACCATGAATACTTCCATAGTGTCTTCCACCATGTCATGGAAGATAGCCATCATACACCTTTGGAACGTCCCAGGAGCATTGCATAAACCAAAAGGCATACGTTTGTAAGCAAATGTTCCATAGGGACAAGTGAATGTGGTATTTTCTTGGTCCTTGGGATCGATGGGAATTTGAAAATACCTGGAGAAACCGTCTAAAAAGCAGTAATAATCATTACCCGCTAGACGCTCGAGCATTTGATCCATGAAAGGAAGAGGAAAGTTATCTTTTCTCGTGGCATCATTGAGCTTGCGATAATCAATACAAACTCTCCACCCAGTAACGAGACGAGTGGGAATAAACTCGTTGTGTTCATTGGAAACAACGGTTATTCCGCCCTTCTTGGGCAGACAATGGACGGGACTTACCCACGGCGAATCCGAAATAGGGTAGATCAAGCCGGCATCTAGAAGTTTGATAACCTCTTGTTTGATGAGGTCATGAATTCGAGGATTAACCCTTCTTTGTCTCTGGATTGCGGGTTTAAAGTCATCTTCCATGAGAATCTTGTGAGTACAAAAGTTCGGATCAATTCCGCGGATATCGGAAATTTTCCAAGCAATTGCCTTCTTATGATCTTTAAGCACGGCGATTAGGCGAGATTTCTCTTCTTCGTTTAAGTCCTTCACAATGATGACAGGCGACTTCTTGTTTTCTTCAAGGAACACGTACTCGAGATGGGGCGGCAACTCCTTAAGTTCTAAATCCAGAGGATTTTCAATGGGAGGCGTTTTCAAAGTCGGAGCATCGATAGCAATAACCGTGGGAGATGGTGGAGCAATTATGTCTTCTTTAAGAAGGTTCTCAATCAGGCAAAGATCTTCATCCCAATTGGTGGAGGAATCGTCATGTTCTAAGTTCACATCTCCTATGGTGGCTTCCAAATCTTTCCAAAGGAAATCACTTTCTCCAAATAGAGATAGTGATGAGTCAATAGAGGAAACAGTCTCAACATTGGGAAGAGAGGTAGGAATACTTTTACAAGCATCTTTGAAGTGTTCTTCACAAGCCTCATCAAGAACGTCAATACAATTAACACTCTCGTTGGAATAAGGCTGTTTAGAAAGCTGTCCCATGTTGAAGACAATTTTATCGTCACCCACTCTCATGATAAGCTCACCAGCTTCAACATCGATGAGAGTGCGACCGGTCCTCAGGAATGGACGACTAATAATTAATGGCACACGAGGGTCCATCTCGTAGTCGACGACGACGAAATCGGCAGGAAAAGTGAATTTGTCGACTCCTACAAAGACGTCTTCAGCTATCCCCACTGGATAAGCAACCGTACAGTTAGCTAATTCTAAAGTTATTTTGGTGGGGACTAGCTCAGGGAGAGATAATTGCTTCCAAACGCTTAAGGGCATTAAGTTAATACTGGCACCTATATCGGCTAGGGCCATGCAATTCTCTACTCCCGGGAAGTTGCAAAGGATTAAGAAACGACCCGGATCACCAATCTTGGTTGGCAATTTCCATAAGAGCACTGCAGAGCAATTCTCATTAAGTTGGGTGTTAGCAATATCAAGAAGCTTCTCCTTGTCGCTAAGAAGATCTTTGAACATTTTTGCATACTTAGGCATGTGAGCGAGAGCCTCAGCGAAGGAGATGTTTAAATTCAATTGTTTAAACATTTTAAGAAAGTTCGAAACTTGAATATCATCCTTGCTTTTGAGCTTCTCTTTCCTCAACCTAGATGGATAAGGTATATCGGAAGAAGAGGAAGTCTTTGGGATCGAAGGATCACTCACATCCTTGGGTGGAGGAGGGGTAGATTTAAGAGGCGGAGAAATTGGGGAAGTAGAAGGATGAGGAATAGGAGCAAGTGACTCATTTTCCTTAGTCACAATCACCGGTGGAGGTATAGGAAGCTCGGGTTCCTTGGTACCTTTGCCACTGCGAGTGGTGATTGCTTTCATCTCCCCTCTTGGATTCGCAACGGTGTTACTCGGAAGAGTACCCGAAGAAGAGGGTTGATTACCTTGGAAGAAACTAGCCATCATGTTCCTTAAGTCATTCGTTTGACTGTCCAAAGTGTTTCTCATATCAGCTCTCAGATCGTTCCCTTGTTTCACCAGGTCTGCTTTCAAGTTGAGCACTTCCCGTTGGAGATTGTCCACGATCACATCATTAGTCCTCATGTAGGTTCCAATGTCTTGGTGTAATGCGGTGGGTTGGTTGGGAGGAGCATTGTATGCGGGTGGTTGATAAGCAGGTTGCTGGTAAACTTGGTTGTTTCTTTGAGGTGGGTATGGTTGTTTGTGAGGTGGTATGTATGGTGTACGAGGTTGTTGTTGTTGTTGAGGAGAGCGATTGAGGTTTTGTTGTTGGTTTGGGTTGTTAGGAGGAAAACCGGGTGGTGAGAGATAGTTGTTCGAGCGGTAGCTAAGCAAGTTGCGGTCACCTTGAGGACGAGCTTGATAAGCGGCCGGAGGATAGGTACCGTATGCTGCATTCACATTCTCAGAAGGGTAGTCTTGGGTGGCGGTACAAGTGGTGTAAGAGTGAGGACCACCGCATATTTCACATGGTTGGCTGACAGCATTGACTTGAGCATTTTTAGCATTGATGCTGTTGGTGTTGCTAGCGGTTTGGGTAGCAAGCGATTCAAGAAGCGCAGTGATTTTGTCAATTCGCTTGTCGCTGTCACTAGTACTAGCACTAGCGACATTGGTCCGCACACTCTTGGTTTGCACACGAGACTTATTCTCAATGATATCCCAAGCAGCATTGGAAGTCTTAACCAAAATATTACCCCCCGAGGCACTGTTTAGTGAATCTTGGTCATTCATGCTTAAACCATTATAAAAAGTGTTAATTTGGTGCACTTTGGTAAAACCATGTTGTGGGCATTTTCTTAAAAGATCTTTGAAACGATCCCAAGATTCACTAAAAGACTCATCGTACTTTTGTTCAAAATTGATAATTTCATTCCGCAAAGCGGTAGTACGAGAGGGTGGGAAAAAGTAGTTTATAAACTTGGTCTCCAAATCCGTCCACGTAAGAATACTTTGTGGCGGTTCCTTAGCAAGCCAATGCCGGGCTTGTCCATTTAAAGAAAAGGGAAAAAGTTGCAAACGGATTACCTCTTGTGGAACTCCATTGAATTTGACCGTATTCGTGAGTTGCAAGAATCTCTTTATGTGGTCATGTGGATCATCAATGGTATGTCCCAAGAATGGTTGAGCAGAGACCATCTGGATAAAGCCGAATTTGAGCTCAAAATTGTTGGCTGCGATCGCGGGTATAACAATTGGATCATTGTTGCCATCTACATGTGCTTGCAGAAGTTCAATCATCAGGCGATTGTCTGGTAGAGGCTCATTGTTGTTGTTATTATTGTTGTTGAGAGGTGGATTGTTGTTATTGTTTTGAGGTGGGTTATTGTTGTTGTTTTGTACACCGGCCATGTCTAAGTCTTCGAGAGGCTCGGGCTCTTGATAAGACGTGGATCGTGTACGCATGCACCTGCAAAAGAACTAACAAAAGCAAAAACAAAGCAGAAATATTTTTGGTTTTTATGGTTTTTTAATTTTTTTTGTATTTTTGAAAATTATATATTTTTTAGGATTTTTTGAAATTTTTTGTGAAAAAGTAACGTTCACGGTGAACGGATCCCAAAATCCAAGTTCTCACAAAAACTAGTAATCTTAACGAGAAGAGCCGGCAGCGGCACCATTTGATACAAGCATTTTCATTGGGTTCAATATTAATCTCTCGGAATCTCCTCGAATTGATCACGGTTCTAAGTGGAATGACTTGTTCTTGGTTAATAAAAAGGTGTTGGTTTGTTTATCTGTTTTAAACTAATAGCAAATAAATGTAAGTGGGGTTGAGTAAATCATAAGCTTTGAAAGATTAAACTAAATTGACGAGTTAAAAATGGAAGCTTGAAAACGTAAAGAAGAGATTAGAAAAATATTTTGAAAACTCAATTAAACTAACACTTAAAAACTTTGCTAAAACTTTAAAACTTAAAACCTTAATGTGATACCCTAGAACCGAGGTCACTTACGTCACCCTAAATTACGCTTATTTTGAATTTTTTAATAAATTTTAATTGCTATATATTTTATCATTTTGGTTGAAACCGATATTCGAGGTTATAATTTTGACGATTGACGATTTAAGAAGAACGACGACGAATACGATCCCGATGGATGTCCAAATTTCTATAATTATTGTCGTTTTATCGATATTGTAATTTTTCGAGAATTTTACTTTCGATTCGTGTTAAGTCTAGTCGGGTGAGTTTTATTGCTTTCCGGGTACATTTAAAGTGTCCTAAAAGTATTTTGGAGTGTTCGGGATGATCCCCGACTCCCGTAAAATTTTCTAAAATGACTAGTGAGTCAATCCCGTAAACTTATAAGGTCGTTTTTGCTTAAGGACAAAAGAAAGCCTAAATTACACCCAAGGTCCCTCCCAAATGCACCAAATGGAAATAATCACACACACACTAAACATTTCAAAAGAAAAAAAAACCCATCCCTTCCTTTTGCTCTCTCTAGGCCGACGGCCAACATCACCAAACCACCACCACCTTCAATTTTCTTGGTTTTTGATTAATTCCAATTAAAGACCACTTCCTAAAAACCTTTTGTAAGTGTTAATCCATGGTTTAATCTAACATGCATTAACATGAATTTTTCCAAAAATTAAAGATTTTTCAAAAGTTTATTTTGATGTTAATTAGCTATTTGCATGTTTAATTCATGGAAGAATGATGTTAAATCACTAAAAAAATCAACCAAAATGAATTTGGTTGATGGGTTTTGATCACCCAAACCCCACGGCTCAAGAGGGGTGTTTGGGGGATCATGATGGTTGATGTTTTGATGCTAGATTATGTGTTTAATCTTATTTTTACATGTTTTTAAATGGGTAAATCCATTTGCATGTTTATTTTTGTGAATGGGTTTTATGATGATATTGATTAATAGGGGTTTAGGACTGATTAGAGTGTTTGGATATGATTAGGATTACTTAGGATGATGTCTAATATCGATAAATGGGTTTGAAAACGAGCGTTGGTATGATTTTGGTATAGTTGATTTTAGGCAGAAAGTTTGAGGTGTTTTCGTAAAACTTATTTTGTAAACAGGTCTTGTGGTTAGGATGTAGTTATAGAGCATCTTCTTAGCTTCGATTTGGTATAAGATAGAGCTTACGAATCCTAACGAGTCAAAAGTTACGACGTTTTGAAATTCGTGTACCGGGAGATGAAAACCATCATAATCCGAAATTATGCTTGGTTTTAGGTCAAATCCTGGGGACTATAGGTTTAGTTTGGTAAATGGTCAAAGGTGGATTTTTTGTATCAAACCTGCATATTTGAGTATATTATAAGGCTTAGGTGCCAAATGGGTCAATGGAGTATTTTAAACGGGTCAAATGAGTCCGACTTGGTCAAAGTACAATTTCAGTCCGAAAAATGTAGTTTTGGTAAAGTGTTGAGTAACGGGTCGTAAAAGCGAAAACTTTTAATGGGATTAAATATGTGTTTTCTACAGGTCTTAAAGTATTTTTGAGAATTTTCCCAATTTTTATAAAAAGCGTTAAGTCTAGTAAAACAGTCCGTACTTTTGGTAAGTATCGGCGAAAAATGTGTAAAAAGGAATAACGTTAATAGCATGGACAAATGGTATAGAACGAGTAACACTTGATTGTTTTGTTTTGGCGTGAGTTGTAATTATCACAAGTGACTAATATGTATGTATTATATACAGTACCTTAAGGTTTATAAATGAGATTACTTATTACGCGTTATTGGTTTGATAGGTGTTGATTTACCCGGGCATCCTCATCGTCGTCAGTGCGTCACTCGAACTATCGACTACTTGTTATATAAGGTGTGAATTTATAGCCTCGCTTATTATTATTTCAAATTGTTTTACCCGCGAGGGAAATGCATGCTAGTTTTCAAAATGAACATATGTCATGAATGATTGTTGGACCCGAATGTTGCCTTTGAAATTGTGTTGAGTACCTAGTTGCAAAAGGCCCTAATTTCATGAACTATTAACTATTGTTTAGTCCTAGCGTGGATTAGAAATAGCCGCTTATACAAAGTGATAGTACTATGGGGTTGACTACCCTATCCGAGACGAGGGCTAGTACGTTGATACCCCCTGCGGACGAATAATTTGTGATAAGAGATAAGGTATAATTGCAACTGATGCCTTAGTAGGGGCACTGGTTTCATCTGAATCACGCCGGTAATTATTACGCGGGTGATTGAGTTAACGGTTTAGTGTCATGAGCTTAAACACAATTGTCAGTACCTTGAATATAGATTGTTTGATCGAAAAGTCTATGAATGATCGTGAATGGTTTTTATTTCACATATGTTCAAAATGAATTGTAAAACCTATGAATTCCACTCAACGTTTTCGTTGACCAAATTTAGCATGTGTTTCAGGTAACCGATGAAGAGTAGCATGGAGCATGCATTGGATGGAAGTTGTGTGTATGGCTTGGAGTCTACTTGTTTTTCCTCCCGTTATTACTTGAAAATTTTTAAACTTTATGTCATGTTGTTGTGAAAACTGTATCTTTTGGGGTTGAGATTCATAGGGACCGAAACGCAAAACTCTGTTGTATCATTTGGGGTTGGAAAACCGTAGACATGTAACTTTTTAACAATTTTTAATTTAAGTTTAAATTTGACGTCTCTTTGGAGTCGTTCGATATATCTTGTGTGCGATGATAACTTCCTAGCACCCAAATGTTGTAGTTCCGCTGCGCATAGCATTTGGTGGGGTGTTAGAGATTGGTATCAGAGCCATGAGTTATAGAGAACTAGGTCGTTTTGAAAATTCCTAAACTATAACTTTTGGTGTCGTAAGAAATTGTCCAAGCGCACACAACTATCCTGCATGGCTCCGGTAAGGTTTATTTTTGTATTCATGGCATTGACGTATACTTTTGAGTTGAAGTATATATGTGGGTATTTATTACGTAGATATGGAAATTACTATATGTAAACGTTGAAATTATACGTGGAATACCCGATACTGTAATTCTTGTATTACTTATGCATGAGCATCATATTATCGCATTTTGGGCATGTGTACCACCTTTGCATTGCATTTGCATGCATGTATTTATAAATATTGAATAGTTATCTTACGTATCCTCCAAAATTCTCTGTTATTGCAGGAATGACCGAGGTACCGCCTAACGGAAATGGAGACGATTACGTCGTAGGACAAGAAGGGGGAAATGTTGGAACAGCTGCTGAAGGACAGGCCGAGGCGAACAACGTGCAAGCCCAGGACCTCGACCAAAGGAGAACTACTTGTCTCAGGCCTATGCGTACTTCTCATCTGGTTGGTATGCCAGGTATCCCTAGAAGATCCGAAGCTGCAGCGAGCGCAAATTTTCTTCATCAGGGCATCTCAAGAGTTATCTGCCCCGGACCAAGAGCTTATCGTGACGTACGACGTGTTGTGAGAAGATTGGATGAATCGATGTGCGAGCGGTACATAGTGGAAACAAGGGTAATCAACAGATTCGACGAGAATGAAAGAGCACACCAAAGATTATTGGCAAGAACTTCAACGATTGATTATGATGGAAATGCAAACAAGAGTGATATCAACAGTCTGAGATCGATGATAGCGAACTTGAGCGCCAGTCTTGACCGAGTTAGGGAAGACCAAGCGAGATTGACTAGGATGCAGAGTTGGGAGCATCGAGTGAGAGCATCCTTGCCCCCAGATTGGAGATTTATGGACGACTTGGAATTGGAAGCTAATGACGTCATGATCCAGCCACCTGCCAGAGGTGTTTGTATCACTGTAGGAAATCATGTAGCGGTTGAGTGTGGGTCTACGTCAGGGATGAAGAAGGCGAATGAATGTGGGTCGAATGACAAAGGAAAGAGGAAGATGGATGAAGTGGACGAGGAAGATAGCGACGAGGAACCCGAGGAAGATGATGATGAACCGCCATCCAAGAGGTCGTGTGGATCACCACATGACTAGTTGCTTGTCTTGTATTTTATCTTTGATCGTTGTAATAGAACTATTTTAGACTTTTGTATGATGGCATTGTGACGAAAAACTTGAGGACTTAAGTTTTATGGTGAATGGTTGTAGTGGCAATACTTGTCACAATTTTGGTTGATTATCAATACAATCCATGTTTACCTTTCATGATCTGTGATATGTCTTTAATTTGATCTTTTGTGATGTGAATTGATGAATATTAGTAACTTTGTAACGATGTGTCGTTGTATTTATATTATGTCTTGAAAGAGAAATCCATCTTAATCTTGATGTGTATACTTACATTGTTTTTCTATTTTCCCTGTCTTTGCAGAGAGGTGTATTTGATAACGCATCATGCCTCCAAAGCTAACAGCTGACCGTGTGAACACGATGATTCAGGAAGCCATTGCGAATGCGCTAGAAGCAGACCGAGCAGAAAGAAACCCAGATCAAGGCAGAAATGTGGGGAGACAGCAAGCCCCAAGAGAGTGTACTTACTCTAGTTTTATGAAATGCGGCCCCACGCAATTTCGTGGAACTGGTGGAGCTCTAGAACTCAGGAGATGGTTAGAAAAGGTCGAAAGTACTTTCGAGATTAGTGGTTGTTCAGAAGCGAACAAGGTCAAGTTTGTGGCTGCTACTTTTCTTGACGACGCATTGAGTTGGTGGAACACCCAAGTAGCCACTGTTGGGTTATCAGTAGCGAATGCAAGAACATGGACTGCTACTAAAGCTCTTTTGACCAAGAAGTTCTGTCCTAAAGAGGAGCTGGGTCAATTGGAAGATGAGTTGAGGCACCTGACTTTGAGAAACAATGATATCACTGCTTACACCAGGAGGTTTAATGAACTAAGCCTTTTGTGTCCAGAGGCCTTTGCCGATGATAACAAGAAGATGAAACAGTACATCAAAGGTCTGTCCAGTAATATCAAGGGTGAGACGACTTCGTCTAAACCTGGGTCGTTTGATGAAGCGGTCCAGATGGCTCACGCGTTGATGGATGTCAAACGCCAAGACAAGAAGAACTTCATTGCTGAAGGAAATAAGAGGAAGTGGGAGGCAGCACAGAGCAATCAATCCCAAGGTCAAAGCCGAGGTGGAAACCGAAATAACCAGGGTCAAAACCGCAATCAGCAGTTCAACCAACGAAGGAATGACGGGATGAGAGCTGTGACAACCCCAAGAGGAGCGAAGGTGAATCCCCACTGTGGTCGATGCAACTTGTACCATGTAGGGAGTTGCCCACCTGCGTGCGGCAAATGTGGAAAAGCGGGCCATAGGATGTCTGATTGCCGAACAAAGGGGGTAGCCACTGGGGCGAATGCTACGAGAGTGATGGGTTGTTTTGGATGTGGAGAAAGAGGCCATAAGCAAGGAAATTGCCCGAAGGCAGGAAAAAAGCAAGGAGGTAACAATGCTGCTTCCGTGTATCAAGTAGGGACGGTTGATAAACCACAGGGTCCTAACGTGGTTACCGGTACGTTTTTGCTAGACGCTTGTTATGCTAGTATTTTGTTTGACTCTGGTTCCGACAAGAGTTTCGTAGATGTTAAATTTAGTCGTCATATCGATAGAAAACCGGTATTGTTAACGACTAGTTATAACGTGGAGTTAGCCGATGGGAAAATCGTTAGCACGAATTCTATACTGAAAGGGTGTACCTTGAAGTTAGGAAATTACGCTTTTGAAATCGACTTAATGCCTATAGAGCTAGGATCGTTCGATGTGAACGTGGGAATGGATTGGCTGATGGCGCATAGTGCCGTGATCGTCTGTGGAGAGAGATTAGTTCAGATCCTGTTGAGGAATAAAGTCTTGACTGTGAAGGGAGATGAATGCACTTCTCGTTTGAAAGTGATTTCTTGTTTGAAAATGATGAAGTATGTAGAAGATGGATGCGATGTGTTTTTGGCACAAGTTTCTAGTGATGGTGGTTTAGAGGCGAGGATTGAAGAAGTACCTGTAATCTGCGAATATCCGGAAGTTTTTCCAGACGAGTTGCCGGGTTTACCACCCACCCGTGAGGTCGAGTTTCGAATCGATTTGGTGCCGGGAGCTGCACCGGTTGCGCGTGCACCCTATCGATTAGCACCATCAGAGTTAAAGGAGTTATCGGATCAACTGAAGGAGTTGATGGATAAGGGATTTATTCGACCGAGCTCATCACCATGGGGAGCGCCAGTATTGTTTGTGAAGAAGAAAGATGGGTCATTTCGGATGTGTATTGACTATAGAAAACTCAACTAGCTGACGGTAATGAATCGGTATCCATTACCGAGGATTGACGATTTGTTTGATCAATTGCAAGGTTCCTGTGTATACTCAAAGATCGACTTGAGGTCAGGGTATCATCAACTGCGTGTGAGAGAGGAGGATATTCCTATAACTGCCTTTCGTACGCGGTATGGACACTTCGAATTTCGAGTGATGCCGTTTGGGTTGACAAACGCGCCTGCTGTACTCATGGACCTTATGAATCGAGTATGCAAGCCGTATCTAGATAAGTTTGTCATTGTTTTTATCGATGATATTCTTATTTACTCTAATAGTAAGGAAGAGCACGAGAAGCACCTGAGAAAGACATTGGATCTGCTGAAGAAAGAGAAGCTGTATGCGAAGTTCTCGAAGTGTGAGTTTTGGTTAGAGTCTGTGCAATTCCTTGGTCATGTAATTGATAGTAAAGGGGTTCGCGTGGATCCTGCGAAGGTCGAAGCGATCAGGGAATGGTCGGCACCGACAAAGCCGACTGAAGTTCGACAATTCCTTGGTTTAGCTGGGTATTATCGGAGATTCATTGAAGGATTTTCGTTGATTGCGAAGCCATTGACAAAGCTTACCGAAAAGAATAGGGTGTATGAATGGGGAGATGAGGAAGAATTCGCTTTCAAAACGCTCAAGGACAAGTTATGTTCCGCACCGATATTGTCATTACCTGAAGGAACCGAAGACTTTGTAGTGTATTGTGACGCATCTCGTAAGGGTTATGGAGCTGTGTTGATGCAGCGTGAGAAGGTGATTGCTTACGCGTCGAGACAACTAAGGAAGAATGAGGAGAACTACACGACGCACGATTTGGAATTAGGAGCTGTAGTTTTTGCGTTGAAATTGTGGAGACATTATTTGTATGGGACGAAGTGTGTTGTATTCACTGACCACAAGAGTTTGCAGCACATTTTAGATCAAAAGGAGTTGAACATGCGACAGAGACGATGGGTAGAGTTACTGAGTGACTATGACTGTGAAATTCGCTACCATCCTGGTAAGGCGAATGTTGTAGCGGATGCACTTAGTAGGAAGGATCGAGAGAAACCTTTGAGAGTCAGAGCTTTAGTGATGACTGAGAGTGTCGATTTGACTGAAACAATACTGAAGGCTCAAGAGAGGGGATTAATGAAAGAGAATGTTGATGCTGAGAACTTGGGAAGAATGTTGAAACCTCTTTTTGTGGTTAGGTCAGACGGGCTGAGATATTTCGAGAATCGGATTTGGTTACCGTTGTGTCCATCCGAGGAAGGAAAGCCTGGAGTACGAGATTTGGTTATGAACGAGTCTCATAAGTCGAAGTACTCGATACATCCTGGATCGGATAAAATGTATCATGATCTGAAGAAAGTCTATTGGTGGCCGAATATGAAGGCGGATATTGCTCGTTACGTTGGTAAGTGTTTGACTTGTGCGAAGGTTAAAGCCGAACATAAGAAGCCGTCTGGGTTGTTGGTACAACCAGAGATCCCAGAATGGAAATGGGAGAGAATCGCTATGGATTTCGTGACGGGTTTACCAGAACTCCTAGTGGATGTGATATGATTTGGGTAATAGTGGATAGATTGACGAAATCTGCTCATTTCTTACCTATGAAGAAGACGGATAATATGGAGAAGCTGGCCAGTGTGTACGTGAAGGAGATCGTTTGCAGACATGGAGTACCCTTATCGATCATTTCGGATCGCGATAGTAGGTTTTCTTCGGAATTTTGGAAATCGCTTCAACGTGCGATGGGCACTGAATTGAGTTTGAGCACGGCTTATCACCCGGAGACTGACGGCCAGAGTGAACGCACTATTCAGACGATGGAGGACATGCTCCGAGCATGCGTGATTGATTTTGGAGGAAGTTGGGAACGCCACTTGCCTTTAGTGGAGTTTTCGTATAATAATAGTTATCATGCGAGCATCAAGGCTGCACCATTCGAAGCGTTATATGGAAGGAAGTGTAGATCACCTGTGTGTTGGAGTGAAGTAGGAGAAAGTCAATTGACTGGACCCGAAATGGTTTTAGAGACGACAGAGAAGATTGTGCAAATCAAGAACCGACTACTCGCTGCGAGAAGCCGACAGAAGAGTTATGCCGATAACAGAAGAAAACCGTTGGAATTTGAAGTCGGAGATATGGTTATGCTTAAGGTTTCGCCGTGGAAGGGTGTAATTCGTTTTGGTAAGAAAGGAAAGTTGAGTCCGAGGTATATTGGACCATTTAAGATCGTTAAACGAATTGGACCAGTAGCGTATAAGTTAGAGTTTCCGAGCGAGCTTAGTGCTATTCACGACACGTTTCACGTATCAAATCTGAAGAAGAGTTTGGCGGATAAGGAATTGGTGATTCCTTTGGACGAGATTCAACTGGACGACAAAATGCATTTCGTGGAAGAACCCGTAGAAATTATGGACCGAGAGGTCAAGAGGCTGAAGCATAGTAGAATTCCCATTGTGAAGGTTCGATGGAATTCTAGGCGTGGACCGGAATACACTTGGGAACGTGAGGACTTTTTCAAGGAAAGGTATCCTCATCTGTTCCAGCGGCACGAAATGTGAGTATAAGAAGAGGCGAGCGCCGGGACGTCGCTCTCTTTAAGGAGGGGTGGATGTGATACCCTAGAACCGAGGTCACTTACGTCACCCAAAATTACGCTTATTTTGAAATTTTTAATAAATTTTAATTGCTATATATTTTATCATTTTGGTTGAAACCGATATTCGAGGTTATAATTTTGACGATTGACGATTTAAGAAGAACGATGACGAATACGATCCCGATGGATGCCCAAATTTCTATAATTATTGTCGTTTTATCGATATTGTAATTTTTCGAGAATTTTAATTTCGATTCGTGTTAAGTCGAGTCGGGTGAGTTTTATTGCTTTCCGGGTACATTTAAAGTGTCCTAAAAGTATTTTGGAGTGTTCGGGATGATCCCCGACTCCCGTAAAATTTTCTAAAATGACTAGTGAGTCAATCCCGTAAACTTATAAGGTCGTTTTTGCTTAAGGACAAAAGAAAGCCTAAATTACACCCAAGGTCCCTCCCAAATGCACCAAATGGAAATAATCACACACACACTAAACATTTCAAAAGAAAAAAAAACCCATCCCTTCCTTTTGCTATCTCTAGGCCGACGGCCAACATCACCAAACCACCACCACCTTCAATTTTCTTGGTTTTTGATTAATTCCAATTAAAGACCACTTCCTAAAAACCTTTTGTAAGTGTTAATCCATGGTTTAATCTAACATGCATTAACATGAATTTTTCCAAAAATTAAAGATTTTTCAAAAGTTTATTTTGATGTTAATTAGCTATTTGCATGTTTAATTCATGGAAGAATGATGTTAAATCACTAAACAAATCAACCAAAATCAATTTGGTTGATGGTTTTTGATCACCCAAACCCCACGGCTCAAGAGGGTGTTTGGGGGATCATGGTGGTTGATGTTTTGATGCTAGATTATGTGTTTAATCTTATTTTTACATGTTTTGAAATGGGTAAATCCATTTGCATGTTTATTTTTGTGAATGGGTTTTATGATGATATTGATTAATAGTGGTCTAGGACTGATTAGAGTGTTTGGATATGATTAGGAATACTTAGGATGATATCTAATGTCGATAAATGGGTTTGAAAACGAGCGTTGGTATGATTTTGGTATAGTTGATTTTAGGCAGAAAGTTTGAGGTGTTTTCATAAAATTTATTTTGTAAACAGGTCTTGTGGTTAGGATGTAGTTGTAGAGCATCTTCTTAGCTTCGATTTGGTATAAGATAGAGCTTACGACTCCTAACGAGTCAAAAGTTACGACGTTTTGAAATTCGTGTACCGGGAGATGAAAACCATCATAATCCGAAATTATGCTTGGTTTTAGGTCAAATCCCGGGGACTATAGGTTTAGTTTGGTAAATGGTCAAAGGTGGATTTTTGGTATCAAACCTGCATATTTGAGTATATTATAAGGCTTAGGTGCCAAATGGGTCAATGGAGTATTTTAAACGGGTCAAATGAGTCCGACTTGGTCAAAGTACAATTTCAGTCCGAAAAATGTAGTTTTGGTAAAGTGTTGAGTAACGGGTCGTAAAAGTGAAAACTTTTAATGGGATTAAATATGTGTTTTCTACAGGTCTTAAAGTATTTTTGAGAATTTTCCCAATTTTTATAAAAAGGGTTAAGTCTAGTAAAATAGTCCGTACTTTTGGTAAGTATCGGCGAAAAATGTGTAAAAAGGAATAACGTTAATAACATGGACAAATGGTATAGAACGAGTAACACTTGATTGTTTTGTATTGGCGTGAGTTGTAATTATCACAAGTGACTAATATGTATGTATTATATACAGTACCTTAAGGTTTATAAATGAGATTACTCATTATGCGTTATTGGTTTGATAGGTGTTGATTTACCCGGGCATCCTCATCGTCGTCAGTGACCGTCACTCGAACTATCGACTACTTGTTATATAAGGTGTGAATTAATAGCCTCGCTTATTATTATTTCAAATTGTTTTACCCGCGAGGGAAATGCATGCTAGTTTTCAAAATGAACATATGTCATGAATGATTGTTGGACCCGAATGTTGCCTTTGAAATTGTGTTGAGTACCTAGTTGCAAAAGGCCTTAATTTCATGAACTATTAACTATTGTTTAGTCCTAGCGTGGATTAGAAATAGCCGCTTATACAAAGTGATAGTACTATGGGGTTGACTACCCTATCCGAGACGAGGGCGAGTACGTTGATACCCCCTGCGGACGGATAATTTGTGATAAGAGATAAGGTATAATTGCAACTGATGCCTTAGTAGGGGCACTGGTTTCATCTGAATCACGCCGGTAATTATTACGCGGGTGATTGAGTTAACGGTTTAGTGTCATGAGCTTAAACACAATTGTCAGTACCTTGAATATAGATTGTTTGATCGACAAGTCTATGAATGATCGTGAATGGTTTTTATTTCACATATGTTCAAAATGAATTGTAAAACCTATGAATTCCACTCAACATTTTCGTTGACCAAATTTAGCATGTGTTTCAGGTAACCGATGAAGAGTAGCATGGAGCATGCATTGGATGGAAGTTGTGTGTATGGCTTGGAGTCTACTTGTTTTTCCTCCCGTTATTACTTGAACATTTTTAAACTTTATGTCATGTTGTTGTGAAAACTATATCTTTTGGGGTTGAGATTCATGGGGACCGAAACGCAAAACTCTGTTGTATCATTTGGGGTTGGAAAACCGTAGACATGTAACTTTTTAACAATTTTTAATTTAAGTTTAAATTTGACGTCTCTTTGGAGTCGTTCGATATATCTTGTGTGCGATGATAACTGCCTAGCACCCAAATGTTGTAGTTTCGCTGCGCATAGCATTTGGTGGGGTGTTATACTTAAGCTATCGGAATATAATTAAAACTCGTACATCGGAATCCCAGATCGGAATGTGCCATCGGAATAAGTGTCAAAACAATCCATCGGAATACAAAAATGCAAGCTGTCGGAATATGGTCCATCGCAATGCAGTTCTATCGGAATGTTCTAGATCGGAAAGTCAGATCGGAATATCATAAACACTTCTGTCGCAATGACTTACTATCGGAAAGTTGCAAACTAAAAATGGCCAGAGTTTCGACTTAAAAAGGAACCTTAGTCCCGTCGGAATGTGCGATCGCAATGCCAGATCGGAAAAAGGGGTAAATGCCAAACTTATCGCAAAGTAGAACCCTTAAGGGTTATTGCGATCTAAACCAGTGAATCCGTCGGAATACGTATAACCCTGATATTGCGATGAAATGCAAAACCAATCCGAAAATAGTGAAAAGCTGAAACTTCAATTTGCACATACAATAAGATATTTTAAACGGAACTTTAACACTTCAAAAAGATTAAATTTGACAACTTTTGAAAATGTAAATCATAAACTTTATGAAAGGAACTTTTTAATGACTAAAACCTTGATGAAATCCGAAAACAATAAGCTTAAACAAGAAATAAGCCAATAAGCATGGAAAGCCTATAGCTTATACGTGTATGAGCTTAAAAAGGAACAAGTAAGATTAACTTTTAATCACGAACAAATCCAATCATCCAAACCGTAAGAAATGAAGTGATCGGATCAAGGATTAAAGCAAATTAAGAAATGTAGAAGGAGAATAAAGAACTTAAAAGCTTAACTTGAATTAGATTAATGAAATCCAAAGTACAAAGATTAAAGAAAGCTTAAATTTAAAAGATGAAAACAAGGAAAAATTTAGTGAGAGAAAGTTTGGAACTTTCTCTCTCTAAAACTAGAGAGAATGAAAAAATGAAAAACTAAGACTAACTAGTTCCAAATTTGTGAAGTAAAGTCCTATTAATAGGCGTGTGATGGTGGGCTTTGTGGATGGGCTTTGTATTTGGGCTTCTTATCTTCTTTCTTCTTTAGTCTTTACGTTTCTTTAAATAAACGTTTCTGACTTTGAATTTTGAGAAGTGTCGGTGAATAATTCCAACTCGTCTTATAATCTTTTGTTTAATAGACTCGAGTTCTTCGACATATAAGAATCTTCCATCCTTGGCCTTTTCTTCGATAAATCTTCAAATAGGCGCAATGACTTCAAATCTTTTGCATCTTGATTGTAGAGTTTTTGCACCCTTTAGGAAAAGGATGACAAAAGTGGCAAGTATTAAGTGTCGGTTTAGGAAAACCGAGCACTAATGACCAAATAAGTTCAAGTTCGTTTCCCAAGGAGGCTAGTGCGTTGTGTATTGAATTGATTTTGATTTGTGATTATATGATTGAGAAAGAAAGAAAGAAATGGGATTAGAAGAGAAAGACGGTTACAAAGACGGATTAAACTAAGACGAAAAAGGCGATCACATAAAACCGTAAATAGTGCAAAAATTAAAATTTTAACCTAAAAATTCCTAAAAATTACTAAAAATCCACAATAATATTCTAAGAGTTTACAAAAAATCTAAACTTGCTAAAACCTTTTAATTAATTAGATAATGACTTTTTAATGCTAATTAAAGCCCTAAAAATCACAATTAATTATTAAAAAGCCCTAAACCAGATTTTAAAGTTTGTAAACCTCAAAAATAACCTAATTAAGATAAAAAGTATTTTTTTAAATTTTAAAACCAACTAAAACTATTTTTAAACACTTAAAAACTATTAAAATCAATTAAAACTTAAATTAATTCTAGAAAATAATTGAAAAGTCCTAAAAATATTTGGAAAGTTACAAAACTCCTAATTAAGTGTCTATAATCTAAAAAAAATGTTAAAACTTAAAAAATCAAACTTTCAATTTTTAATAATAAAATAATATTAAAATAATCAAAAAAATTCAAAGTTTATAAAAAATTCTAAAAAATTACCAAAAATCTTAAATAATGTAACTAAGACAAAAATGCAATCAAAATTTTCTGAAACCTATTTAATAATTTTATATTAAATTTTAAAGTTGGTTAAAAACCCTAAAATCCTATAAAATAAAAAATAAGTTAAATTGAAAACTTAAATAGCTGTAAACCTCAAAAATATGATTAAAAACCTAAAAACTATTTTTTCAGATTTTTAAAATACCTTTTTCTATTTTTAAATTACTTTTCAAAATTTAAATTTAAAATAATCCTAGAAAATTAATTAAGCACGTGAAAAATAATCTTTTTAAACCAAAAAGTCTTAAATCCTAATAAGAACCAAGGAAAAATGCTAACTTGTAAAAATCCTAAGTAAATAAGCTGGAAAAAGCATATAAATAAGATGCTAGTTAAATAAGCTACAAAACAAGGACTGCTTAAGTATCAAATGTTGCAAAGAGTTACCAGTCAAAGACCCTAGGGCATTTGGTAAACGCGTTTGTGTGTGGGAGGAGTGGCGCAGGTTCGAGTCCTGGCCACGTCCTTTTTACTTTTTATTTTTTTTTCTTTTTTAAATCTTTAAAACTCAAAACCAGTACTATTTTAGTCACAAAATCACAACTCCCAATCCAAATAAACTAGAATCAAAACCTAGAAAACCAAAAACGTGCCCAGATAAGAAACAAAACTGATGAACAAAAAGTTGTTATCTTCACTTGTGAAGACTGATCAAGAGGAGCTTGATCTTGGTTTCTTGTTGGTTTTTGATAGACAAAAGGGCACCCCTACACTCAGTTGGAGTGTAGGGAGTCAATTATAGCACAAAAACAACAAGCTACTTCACAAAAATGCTCACAAAAGGGCAAATAATGTTTCTGATTAAGCTAATTGGGTGACATTGAGTATTTGCTGGTTCAATATGCACACAAGTGATTTTCAAACCTTCAAATCAAGCACATAAATCATACCAAATAGAATACAAGGCCTACCCAATCCTCAAACAACCTATATCCTAGCAAAGATCAAGGTTTCATGGCAAAATTGCACTAAAACAAGCAGGAAAATGACATGACTGTTTTTAGCTATGTGACCAAATTTTAAGCATGCAATTTGTTTTAAACTGCACCAATCTGAAAACCAAATACATATAACAACTAATACTAACCCAAGGAGTGTTTATAACAGGTTTTAAGCCAAGATTAACAAAAATCAACCCTACTTAAGCCTTAATCCAAACACCCCTTAAAAGTCAGTAACTACTTTTTTTCAAACCAAATCAAAGCAAATCCTATTCAAACTGAATATCAATACTTCTAACATGCATAATAATCAGCAAATGACCTAATCTAGCAGATAAAAATCACAATCAAGCAGTTTCACAAAAAATCATCAAAAATCACATAAAAACAGAATATTTAAAAACTGAAATAGGAAACAAGTGTGCTACCTTGTTGGGCCTACATCCAGGCCCAACAGTGACTGAAAAGTCACCTCCCACAAGCTGGTGGCTTGTGCTTTGGCTTATGGAACAAGTAAGCAAGAGTAGAGAGTGATGGTGGTGGTCACTGTTGACACACACACCCAATATGCCTTTTAAGATGTTTTGAGCTTTTGGAACCTGCTAAGAAAGAAGGTAAACAAGAGATCAAACTGTTCACAAGGCAAATAAGCTACAAACAAGCTTATCAGTTAAGCTATTTATGGCTTATTTGATAAAAATAAAACTGAAACTTTTTTGATTCTCTTAAAACTTTAATTAAAACTAAATCAATAAGTGTTTTAACCCTCACTTAAGCTTGATAATCAACAAGATTATCAGGCTTATGAGACCAACTTAAAACACTTGGACCAAGATTCTTAAAAATTGCACAACTAAAATCACCAAACAGAAACTTAAAATGAACTTTAACTTGGAAAATGTAAAAATGCAATGGAAAATAAATGGGCTCTTTTGTTTCTCGTCACAAACTCAATACCATTTCATTTCATTAAACAAAACTGGATTTACAAGGTCTTGACCAAGGAGAAGGAAAAAGAACAGGAACAAATGAAAGTCCTACATGCCTTTATATAGAGGCTACAAATTCCTTCTAGAATTGAATGGAAACTTAAACCCTAATAACATGAACTCCCAACTTTGCCCTTGATGAATATTTGAAGATGCCAGTTAGATGCCAATTTTTTAAATTTGTCAAGAGTGCCATGTGAGGATCTTTGGACTATTGTGGGGGTGCCAGCAGTGGAGAAGAGATCTTGGACGTCTAACATTTAGCTTAGGATGTAAGCAAGGGCGTGGGTCGTTGATTTTCTGCACTTTTTTGTTTGGGAGTGAATAGTGGGGCAGGGGAGGGTGGTAAAAGCATGTGAGGTGATGGTGATGGGGTTTAAGGGTGGGTTTAGGATTAGTTAGCCCTCAATCAATGATCTGGAAATAATGGGACCAAAACCCTTTGGTTTGTGTAAATGGGGATTAGGGTTTATGTGTATGATTAGAACAGGTTTAATCCATTTTGGGGGAAAGATTAATTTAAAAACGTGTTTGGAGGGAAGGGATTAATTAAGTTAAATGGTGTGGGTGGAAAGTAGACGTGGAGGGTGAGGTGAGGTGGAAATTTGTGATTGGTGGTAGTGGGTGATGTGGAATGTTGATAGGCTGGGAATGGTTGGTGTGTTTGACAGAAATGGCCCCCCAAGTATCACTTTTCCTTCACTTTGTATATAAACAGCAACAAACTCTTTTCCTTTGTAAAACATCTTTGACAACTTGGCAATTTTGGCACAAAATGTTTTCTAAAGTTGAAACAAGGGCTTAAAATGCAATTTCTTCATATTTGAAGGACTGATTTTGGCATTTTCTTCATTCTTCAAGGTTTGTCTTGTTTGTTGACTTCTTGGAGGACCAATATTGACAATTTAGTTTTGTTGAGGGACTAAATTTGCCAATTCTTCAAAGTTAAGGGTCCTTTTTGTAATTTTGACAAACTTTAGGGACCAAACTTGTAATTATGAAGATACAAGGGTATAAAGTGTCAATTCTTCCATATTGGAGGACCCTTCTTCATAATTCCTCAAATCTTCAAGGGTTGACTTTGGAAAATTCTTCATTAGGGCTTGGTTCATCGTGCGGCTTCGTTTCCCGTATTCGTTTTTGACCGATTCTTGTGATCTTTTGTCATTTTCTCAATATCCGTACCTATAATACACAAGCAACAAACACAAGCATTTATTTGGGTATTTTGATGATATTTAATGCAATTTAAGCCCTATTTGGACGATGAGACTATGTATAAAAGCAGTCTCATCACTCCCCCATACTAAACCATTGCCGTGCCCTCACGCAATGCTAGAATAAAGTATCGTAGCATCTCCAAAATTCATTTATATTCACTCTATTGAATGATAAACTAGCTACACTACTACTATTGCTACTACTTGCGTTTTAGACATAATGTATGATTTTCATCGCAAAATGGGACGTTTAGGTTCATAGAATAAGAACACGTGAATGCTTCGTTAGAAATAATTTCATCGTCCTCGATTTTCACTTCAATTCCATGCCAAGCGTGCAACGAGATCATTATCATTATAAGTTAGTAATGCTAACACTACTCATATGCCCTAATCACGTACTTATCCTCCCATTATTCCTAAGTTGTATCTCTTATATTTTATGATGTCTTGAATGTTTCACGAGGATACATTGTTTGACTTATGCGATAATAGAGATTTAGGTCTAAAAATAGAGTCCTAACGGTGTAACTAAGACCATCAAATCAATAACCCCTCCTAATAGACAACGATGTTAAAAAATTAAGTTGATAAGAAGAATCGATAAACACGGTTTTATAACGGTTTTGAACATGAGACTTATTACCAAGACTTTTATACGCCCCCTAACGGAAGGGCCTTATTATCTTTGGTTTACCTCCATCTTTTATTCAACTTCGCCATGAAGCTTTTATTATGACTTCGGTCTTGCCTTGCCTTTTATTATCCGCCTCATCGGTGGTTTTATTAGCCAAAGACGTATATCCTCACGCTAAAGCGAATTTTGGATCTTTAAAGCTTCGAAGATTAAGGCTTGATTCACTTTCAATTTTGCATAGATTTTTCGGCCTTGTGGGGCTTCAAATTGTTTGCTAGATTTAGGTGAGCACTTGAAATCTTATTATTGGGTGAAGCTTTCGATTATTCGGGTGCCAATACTTCAAAACCGTAACGCTGGCGATACCTTAATGTCTTCCCAATTTAATTACACGGAAGCTACTAGAAAAGACTAGAAACCCAACAATCCTAACTAAACCGCTAAGTCAATATTTATTAAGCAAAAAATATTTACATGCGAAGGGAGAATAAGCAAACAACGAGAACACATGAGTTTTTGAAAGAATACGAGTACTCTACGTTTAGCATAGTAACTTATAATTAACTCTATCAGTTCTCGTCCTCATTTAAGAGACTTAGCCTAATGTGAAGTTAAGGAATCAAAGCTAAGTGCTCAACACGCACGATCGAGTAAAAAATTACTCTTATTCTCGCCATCGGAAAATCTACATTCGTGCCTTCAAACACTTATAAAACATGAGAAAAATTTAAAATTTGGCCATTTTTAGCCTTATTTTGCAACAAAAACGATAAACAAAAAGATAAACTTTGGAAAGCGTGAAGTTTTGGCAAGGCAAGTATCTATTCACCCCCCCATACTAAAGTTAAACATTGTCCTCAATGTTTCGAGTCTAGGGGTGCAAACACCCCCATACTAGAGACGTTGTCGAATGCCTAATCTAGCATGGAAAGGGTGTAACCAATAAATTAATAGCCGTTTATGAAGTGTGCTAAAAACCTAAGGTTAGAACAATCAAGGATATATCATGGATATTGAGAAATGTCTCCAAAGCAAACAATCGAGTGCTCCCATAAAACGAACACGGGAGGCTCCAATCGTGAAGATCATGATCTAAAAACCACAATTCACAAACAACCACGGAACAAAGGTTGGAAGGGCACAAATCCCCACACGTAAGCTACATTAGAAAGCGATAATATGTACATAGGATAAGCATGGGACTCCCCCACGAGGCACCTCGTTTTTTATTACCGAGTCATGAGCTCGACTCGATCCCCTCAATACTAATTATCATTGGGGAAGGTGATTTGGTCGAGGTAGTTCAAGGATGGAACGTCCCCGCCAAAGTAGTGCTTCAACCTATGTCCATTCACCTTGAAGTTAGGACCATCATCTTGAGCTAGCTCGATGGTCCCATACGGAAATACTTGAGTCACGGTGAATGGACCGGACCAACGGGATTTCAATTAACCGGAAAAGATTTTCAATCTTGAATTAAAAAGCAAAACTTGATCCCCAATGTTAAAAACCCGGTTTTTAATTTTAGAATCATGCAACTTTTTAGTTTTCTCTTTATAAATCAATGAATTTTCATAAGCAATATCCCTCAATTCATCTAATTCATTTAATTGCATTTTCTGGTGTTTTCCCGCGGTCTCCATATCATCATTACAATGCTTTAGGGCCCAATAAGCCTTGTGTTCTAATTCGATAGGCAAATGACAATTCTTTCCATACACAAGCTTATAGGGAGTGCACCCAATGGACGTCATATGAGCGGTCCTAAAGGCCCATAAAGCATCGTCTAACTTATCCGACCAAGTTTGTCGGTTTTCCCCAACGGATCTCTCCAAGATCCTCTTCAATGCTCGGTTTGAAACCTCGACTTGCCCACTCGTTTGTGGGTGATAAGCCGTAGAAAGCCGATGTGTAACCCCATATTTCCTTAAGACCCTTTCGAATTGGTCGTTACAAAAATGGGTTCCACGATCGCTTATGATAGCACGAGGGGTTCCAAACCGAGAAAACAATTGCTTCAAAAACTTGACTACCACACGAGCATCATTGGTGGGCAAAGCCTTGGCCTCTACCCACTTAGAAAGGTAGTCAACCGCAACGAGAATGTACTTATTACCACGAGATGATGGGAACGGCCCCATAAAGTCTATACCCCAAACGTCAAAGATCTCACACACTTGGATGATATTTTGTGGCATTTCATCTTTTTGTGAGGCTTTTCCTTGTCGTTGGCATGAATCACAAGACTTCACAAGATCTTGTGCATCTCGGTAAATAGTAGGCCAAAAGAAGCCGGCATCAAACACCTTCTTAGCCGTGAGATTAGCACCGTGGTGACCACCCGTGGGTCCCTCGTGGCAAGCTCTAAGGATGTTAGAAGCTTCGGTGCCAAATACACAACGTCGGATGATTTGATCCGCACAAGTTCGAAACAAGTAAGGGTCGTTCCAAAAGTAGAACTTGACGTCACGAAAGAATTTTCGTTTTTGTTGAGTCGTCATACCCTTAATGATGAAGTTACCCGCATGGTAATTTGCAAAGTCCGCAAACCATGGGGTGGAAGAATCAAGCTTAGAATTCACTACACCAAGTGTCTCAAGCGGAAATGTTTCGGTGATTTCCTTGGGCTCGTAAACACTTTGGTGACGATCTTCCAAACGAGAGAGATGATCGGCCGCTAGATTCTCGGCTCCTTTTTTGTCAACAATGGTGTGATCAAATTCTTGAAGGAGGAGAATCCAACGAAGTAATCTAGGCTTAGCATCTTGCTTTGCCATAAGATACTTAATAGCCGAATGGTCCGTATACACTATGCATTTCGTCAAGACGAGATAAGGTCGAAATTTCTCAAATGCATACACCACGGCAAGGAACTCCTTTTCCGTTGTAGTGTATTTTAGTTGAGCCTCGGTCATCGTCTTGCTAGCATAGTGAATAGGCAAGAAGTGCTTATCATGACGTTGCCCCAAAACGGCCCCTATAGCGTAATCACTAGCATCACACATAAGCTCAAAGGGGAGGTTCCAATTGGGAGCAACAAGAATGGGAGCTTCGGTTAGTTTCCTCTTAAGGATCTCAAATGCTCGTACACAATCTTCGTCAAAGACAAAACGTGCCTCTTTTTCAAGAAGATGTGTAATGGGTCGAGAAATCTTTGAAAAATCCTTGATGAATCGACGATAAAAGCCCGCGTGGCCTAGGAAACTCCTAACTCCCTTGACGGTTTTGGGATGAGGTCATTTGGCGATGACGTCTACCTTAGCTTGATCTACCTCAATCCCCGCTTTCGAGACCTTGTGCCCTAAGACGATTCCACTCCTAACCATAAAATGACACTTTTCCCAATTGAGCACAAGGTTGGTTTCCTCACAACGCTTTAACATTCTCTCTAGATTCGACAAACACGAAGTGAACGAATTACCAAACACGGAAAAGTCATCCATGAAGACTTCC
The DNA here is from genome assembly GCA_025667525.1 of Glebionis coronaria. Taxonomy (NCBI): domain Eukaryota; kingdom Viridiplantae; phylum Streptophyta; class Magnoliopsida; order Asterales; family Asteraceae; genus Glebionis; species Glebionis coronaria. Next base: position 1,377,963 of record JANFOE010000636.1, on the reverse strand, counting down.
ATCGTCTTCTCGATCATATCATTAAAAATAGCCATCATGCACCTTTGAAAGGTTCCCGGTGCATTGCAAAGTCCGAATGGCATTCTACGATAGGCAAACGTTCCATATGGACACGTAAACGTAGTTTTTTCTTGATCACGAGGATCGATGGGAATTTGGAAGTAACCGGAAAAACAATCTAAAAAGCAATAGAAATCGTTTCCCGCAAGACGCTCCAACATTTGGTCCATGAAGGGCAAGGGAAAATGGTCTTTTCGAGTGGCTTCATTCAACTTTCGATAGTCAATGCACACTCTCCATCCGGTCACGAGTCTAGTGGGAATCAACTCGTTGGCATCGTTTGGCACAACGGTCATCCCTCCCTTTTTAGGGACACAATGAATAGGACTCACCCAAGGGCTATCGGAAATAGGGTAAATCATTCCCGCGTCAAGGAGTTTAAGGACCTCCTTTTTGATGACATCGTGAATTTTGGGGTTCACCCTCCTTTGACTTTGGATTGTGGGCTTGAAATCCTCCTCCATTAAGATTTTGTGGGTACAAAACTTGGGATCGATTCCCTTAATGTCGGATAACTTCCACGCAATCGCCCCCTTGTGATCCTTTAGAACATCGACAAGTGCGGTTTTTTCATCATTCGAAAGTTCCTTCGCAATAATAACCGGCAACTTGTCGTCCTCCTCCAAATAGACATATTCGAGGTGAGGAGGTAAATCTTTCAACTCGAGGATAGGTGGTTCCTCAAGTGAAGATTTGGGCTCGATGCTCATAACCTCCTCGGGTGGAGGAAATGGGAAATCGTTAAGAAAATCCTTGATAATCGAGAAGTCCTCATCGTTGTCGAGGTCTTCGTCACAAGTACGTGGAACATTGCATTCTTCCAACGTAAAACCACCACCTTCGAAAGGAGTGAAGGTTGGTGTCGAATTATCAAGAATTGGATCTAACATAGTGGGATTGCCACTAGTTTCTTCATCACCAAACCCTAAAACTTCTTGTGAAAATTCCTCGCAAACCACGTCGATCATATCAACGAGGTTTATGGTAGCAACGGAATAAACATGAGAAAGTTGAGAATTTTGAGTTGCGTTTATAACAAGTTCCTCGTCGTTGAAACGTAAGGTGATCTTTCTAGCATGAACATCAATTAAAGCCATAGACGTGTCTAAAAACGAACGACCTAAAATGAGAGGAACTTGAGGATCCGTGGGGATATCAACGAAGATAAAGTCTACGGGATAGTAGAACTTCCCCACTTTCACAAAAACGTCTTCCGCCAAACCACATGCACGAATCGTGGAATGGTCGGCCAACTCGATAGACATTAGTGAAGGAGTAAGATTAGGAAGATTGAGCGACTTGAAGATTGCAAGTGGAATCAAAATAATGCTAGCACCAAGATCGGCCAAGGCATAGCATTCTTCCATATCTTGAATTACACAAGGGATCAAAAATTTACCGGGATCACCGACTTTTTGAGGTATGCGATTAAGATAAACCGACGAACAACTAGAAAACTGATGCAATTTCTCCTTGTTGTTCAACATACTCTTAAAGTTAGCGGAAAATCGAGGCATCATGACCAAAGCATCGGCAAAACTCACATTAAGGTGCAACTCACGAAACATTTTCATAAAAAGCTCAAATTGGTAGTTGTCGCGCTCTTGTCGTTTCTCCTTCCTAAGTCTCGATGGGTAAGGCAAGGGTGGTGTGGGTTGGGGCATAAGCATAGCCTTTGGAATCTCGGGTTCCAATGTTGGTAAAGGGTCGACCGTAGGTGTGGCATGAGCGGTACTTTGTGGGCTTGAATTATGCTCCTTTTCGACCACCACCTCGGGTTCTTCCTCAATTTCCTCCATCGTTGGAGTAATTGGTTGAGGAGTCGGTTCTTTAGGTGCCTTACCACTTCGTGTGGTAATTACTTTCATCTCTCCCTTCGGGTTTGAAACGGTGTTACTAGGCAAACTTCCCGAATTAGAGGCTCTGTTTCCCATGACGGCTTCTAAAATGGCATTAAGCTTAAGATCTTGACTATTAAACTTAAGATCTTGACTAGCGGCTTTTTGGTCAATTCTTTGTTCAAGCCTAGCATGACTTTGTTCAATTTTATTGTTTTGACCTCTAATTTGATTAGCAAAATCATTTTTCAACTCATTTCTCATGTTGAGATTTTCCTTCACAAATTTAGCTAACTCCTTGGTGTTTTTAGCCGTGTCCCTAGCTTGACTAGCCAATTTCTCTTGAATTTTTTCCAAAATCTTATCATTTGCCGTAGCGTAATTCAAAAAGTCCATTGGAAGTTCTTTAGTGTAAACATTTTGAAGACCTTGACTTGTGTTTTGAAAATTACGATTTTGGTTTTGATTTTGCAATTGGCTACTACTTCCTTGATTCCCATAGTTGTTATTACCCTTGTAATTGTTCCTTTGATTGTTTTGGTAACCAACTTGATTGTTTCGATAATTGTTAGCATTTTGATTTGGTGGAAAACCCGGTGGAGTCAATTGATTAGTGCGAGGAACTTGACCGTTTTGGTTAAAAGTTCCCGCGGCCGCGAAGGCACTCGAAGTGTTACCACCGTTGGTAATGCACTCGGAATAATCGTGAGCTCCACCACAATACATACAAGAAACCTCAACCGCTTTAGCCGTAGCGGGAGTGGGTTGTTCACCAACTTTAAACTCAATTAACAATCCTTTAAGCTTATCAAAAATCTTGTTCTCCAAATTAGCCTCGATTTGGCAAGCATCAACGGTGTGTGACAATGAAGGCGAAGGCGAAGACGAAGTCTTACGAACACTCGACGTGCTACGAGGACTATAGACCTTAGACCTATTCTTAATGATTAACAATGCTTCCTCGACCGTCTTACACAAAAAATTACCAGCCGCGGCGGCATTAAGATAATCACGCTCATGATCGTTCAAGCCATTGTAAAACGTGTCAATTTGATGCAAGTCGGAAAAACCATGATGAGGACATTCGTGCAACATTTCCTTAAACCTATTCCAAGCCGTTGAAAAACTCTCATTGTACTCTTGTGAAAACTTTGAAATCTCGTTTTTCAAATGCGTAGTCTTAGAGGGCGGAAAAAATTGGTTCACGAATTTTGAAACGAGATCCTTCCACGTCAATATAGAATTGGGTGGCTCTTTCTCTAACCAAATTTTTGTGGGCCCTGCTAAGGAATACGGAAAAATCATCATCTTAATCGAGTCGTTAGAGACGTCCTTAAACTTGCAAGTGGCGGTGAGACGATTAAATTGGTGAATGTGGTTATGAGGGTTGTCCTTTTCGTCACCTCGAAACTTGTTGTTTTGAATCATGGACAACAAACCCGTCTTAACCTCAAATATCTCCGCAAGGATAGCGGGAATCACAATCGCTTCTCCATAACCCTCGGTGGGTTCTTGAAGCAACTCCATCATAGTTCGATTAGCCATGGGTGCTTCTTTAACTACGATGGGTTCGTCAATAGGAGACTCCTCACTAGAAGGAGTGGTTGATTTGTTTCTTTGTTTACGAGCACGTCTTGCTTTGGAGCGAGTTTGCATAACGTCACGTACAACGAGAGGGTGAGCAAAGAAGATTCTTTTTGGTGTTTTTACTTTTTCAATTTTTTGTGGTTTTTGATTGTTTTTACTTTTTTTTTTTGGATTTTTGGAGTGTATTAGGTAGACCAAAATCTACAAATCTCCTCCTTAATCAAATCTCTCGATTAAAGAAGCCTCAAGGAATGAAAACGATCACGTGAAGTGAACGCCTTCGATGACTTTAGAATGATGGTGGAACACCAAATCGTTCAAGAGGGTTTAATCAATAGAAACCAAGAAAATATATATGATACTAATAGTACTTTGGGCGGCAAAACCCTCGATTAGCTCTCAATCTCAAAATACGCACAAGCAAGCGGAGGAAACGAGGCGGCGCGAAGCACTTAAGAGCCTTTTTCCTTTAGGTCGTGAAATACAACCGCCTTATACCCACCTTATAGTTTGTATTTTTCAAAATCGAGCTTCACGAAAGTATTTATCTATTTTTGCCTTTTTCTTTGGTTTGAGATTCGAATACAATGATTGGGTAATGACCTCCCAAGTCAAGGTTGTGATTTCTCACGTATTTGGAGTACTTGTAAATTTATTGTTCTACGTATACAATATATTAATAGTATTCACAAAAAAAACGAAAAACCGATAATACGTATTAGTAGAGTGCTACTAATACAAATACTATTATGGCTATATATAAAAACAACAATTGTTCAACCAAAACACAACACGCCTCCCCGGCGGCGGCGCCAAAATGATTGTAGAGTTTTTGCACCCTTTAGGAAAAGGATGACAAAAGTGGCAAGTATTAAGTGTCGGTTTAGGAAAACCGAGCACTAATGACCAAATAAGTTCAAGTTCGTTTCCCAAGGAGGCTAGTGCGTTGTGTATTGAATTGATTCTGATTTGTGATTATATGATTGAGAAAGAAAGAAAGAAATGGGATTAGAAGAGAAAGACGGTTACAAAGACGGATTAAACTAAGACGAAAAAGGCGATCACGTAAAACCGTAAATAGTGCAAAAATTAAAATTTTAACCTAAAATTTCCTAAAAATTACTAAAAATCCACAATAATATTCTAAGAGTTTACAAAAAATCCAAACTTGCTAAAACCTTTTAATTAATTAGATAATGACTTTTTAATGCTAATTAAAGCCCTAAAAATCACAATTAATTATTAAAAATCCCTAAACAAGATTTTAAAGTTTGTAAACCTCAAAAATAACCTAATTAAGCTATAAAGTATTTTTTAAAATTTTAAAACCAAATAAAACTATTTTTAAACACTTAAAAACTATTAAAATCAATTAAAACTTAAATTAATTCTAGAAAATAATTGAAAAGTCCTAAAAATATTTGGAAAGTTACAAAACTCCTAATTAAGTGTCTATAATCTAAAAAAATGTTAAAACTTAAAAAATCAAACTTTCAATTTTTAATAATAAAATAATATTAAAATAATCAAAAAAATTCAAAGTTTATAAAAAAATTCTAAAAAATTACCAAACATCTTAAATAATGTAACTAAGACAAAAATGCAATCAAAATTTTCTGAAACCTATTTAATAATTTTATATTAAATTTTAAAGTTGGTTAAAAACCCTAAAATCCTATAAAATAAAAAATAAGTTAAATTGAAAACTTAAATAGCTGTAAACCTCAAAAATATGATTAAAAACCTAAAAACTATTTTTTTAGATTTTTAAAAATACCTTTTTCTATTTTTAAATTACTTTTCAAAATTTAAATTTAAAATAATCCTAGAAAATTAATTAAGCACGTGAAAAATAATCTTTTTAAACCAAAAAGTCTTAAATCCTAATAAGAACCAAGGAAAAATGCTAACTTGTAAAAATCCTAAGTAAATAAGCTGGAAAAAGCATATAAATAAGCTGCTAGTTAAATAAGCTACAAAACAAGGACTGCTTAAGTATCAAATGTTGCAAAGAGTTACCAGTCAAAGACCCTAGGGCATTTGGTAAACGCGTTTGTGTGTGGGAGGAGTGGCGCAGGTTCGAGTCCTGGCCACGTCCTTTTTACTTTTTATTTTTTTTTCTTTTTTAAATCTTTAAAACTCAAAACCAGTACTATTTTAGTCACAAAATCACAACTCCCAATCCAAATAAACTAGAATCAAAACCTAGAAAACCAAAAACGTGCCCAGATAAGAAACAAAACTGATGAACAAAAAGTTGTTATCTTCACTTGTGAAGACTGATCAAGAGGAGCTTGATCTTGGTTTCTTGTTGGTTTTTGATAGACAAAAGGGCACCCCTACACTCAGTTGGAGTGTAGGGAGTCATTTATAGCACAAAAACAACAAGCTACTTCACAAAAATGCTCACAAAAGGGCAAATAATGTTTCTGATTAAGCTAATTGGGTGACAGTGAGTATTTGCTGGTTCAATATGCACACAAGTGATTTTCAAACCTTCAAATCAAGCACATAAATCATACCAAATAGCATACAAGGCCTACCCAATCCTCAAACAACCTATATCCTAGCAAAGATCAAGGTTTCATGGCAAAATTGCACTAAAACAAGCAGGAAAATGACATGACTGTTTTTAGCTATGTGACCAAATTTTAAGCATGCAATTTGTTTTAAGCTGCACCAATCTGAAAACCAAATACATATAACAACTAATACTAACCCAAGGAGTGTTTATAACAGGTTTTAAGCAAAGATTAACAACAATCAACCCTACTTAAGCCTTAATCCAAACACCCCTTAAAAGTCAGTAACTACTTTTTTTCAAACCAAATCAAAGCAAATCCTATTCAAACTGAATATCAATACTTCTAACATGCATAATAATCAGCAAATGACCTAATCTAGCAGATAAAACTCACAATCAAGCAGTTTCACAAAAATTCATCAAAAATCACATAAAAACTGAATATTTAAAAACTGAAATTGGAAACAAGTGTGCTACCTTGTTGGGCCTACATTCATGCCCAACAGTGACTGAAAAGTCACCTCCCACAAGCTGGTGGCTTGTGCTTTGGCTTATGGAACAAGTAAGCAAGAGTAGAGAGTGATGGTGGTGGTCACTGTTGACACACACACCCAATATGCCTTTTAAGATGTTTCGAGCTTTTGGAACCTGCTAAGAAAGAAGGTAAACAAGAGAACAAACTGTTCACAAGGCAAATAAGCTACAAACAAGCTTATCAGTTAAGCTATTTATGGCTTATTTGATAAAAATAAAAACTGAAATTTTTTTGATTCTCTTAAAACTTTAATAAAAACTAAATCAACAAGTGTTTTAACCCTCACTTAAGCTTGATAATCAACAATATTATCAAGCTTATGAGACCAACTTAAAACACTTGGACCAAGATTCTTAAAAATTGCACAACTAAAATCACCAAACAGAAACTTAAAATGAACTTTAACTTGTAAAATGTAAAAATGCAATGGAAAGTAAATGGGCTCTTTTGTTTCTCGTCACAAACTCAATACCATTTCATTTCATTAAACAAAACTGGATTTACAAGGTCTTGACCAAGGAGAAGGAAAAAGAACAGGAACAAATGAAAGTCCTACATGCCTTTATATAGAGGCTACAAATTCCTTCTAGAATTGAATGGAAACTTAAACCCTAATAACATGAACTCCCAACTTTGCCCTTGACGAATATTTGAATATGTCAGTTAGATGCCAATTTTTTGAATTTGTCTAGAGTGCCATGTGAGGATCTTTGGACTATTGTGGGGTGCTAGCAGTGGAGAAGAGATCTTGGATGTCCAACATTTAGCTTAGGATGTAAGCAAGGGCGTGGGTCGTTGATTTTCTGCACTTTGTTTGTTTGGGAGTGAATAGTGGGGCAGGGGAGGGTGGTAAAAGCATGTGAGGTGATGGTGATGGGGGTTTAAGGGTGGGTTTAGGATTAGTTAGCCCTCAATCAATGATCTGGAAATAATGGGACCAAAACCCTTTGGTTTGTGTAAATGGGGATTAGGGTTTATGTGTATGATTAGAACAGGTTTAATCTATTTTGGGGGAAGATTAATTTAAAAACGTGTTTGGAGGGAAGGGATTAATTAAGTTAAATGGTGTGGGTGGAAAGCAGACGTGGAGGGTGAGGTGAGGTGGAAATTTGTGATTGGTGGTAGTGGGTGATGTGGAATGTTGATAGGCTGGGAGTGGTTGTTGTGTTTGACAGAAATGGCCCCCCAAGTATCACTTTTCCTTCACTTTGTATATAAACAACAACAAACTCTTTTCCTTTGTAAACATCTTTGACAACTTGGCAATTTTGGCACAAAATGTTTTCTAAACTTGAAACAAGGGCTTAAAATGCAATTTCTTCATATTTGAAGGACTGATTTTGGCATTTTCTTCATTCTTCAAGGTTTGTCTTGTTTGTTGACTTCTTGGAGGACCAATATTGACAATTTAGTTTTGTTGAGGGACTAAATTTGCCAATTCTTCAAAGTTAAGGGTCCTTTTTGTAATTTTGACGAACTTTAGGGACCAAACTTGTAATTATGAAGATACTAGGGTATAAAGTGTCAAGTCTTCCATATTGGAGGACCCTTCTTCATAATTCTTCAAATATTCCAGGGTTGACTTTGGAAAATTCTTCATTAGGGCTTGGTTCATCGTGCGGCTTCGTTTGCTGTGTTCGTTTTTGACTGATTCTTGTGATCTTTTGTCATTTTCTCAATATCCGTACCTAAAATACACAAGCAACAAACACAAGCATATATTTGGGTATTTTGATGATATTTAATGCATTTTAAGCCCTATTTGGACGATGAGACTATGTATAAAAGCAGTCTCATCACATCTCTTGGACAATAGACTTCGTCTTGAGTCTTTTTCTTCTATAAAACCCATGCAATCCCATGTTTTCTTCAATATTCATCCGGTTGACTCTGAAAACACAATATACAAAAAAACCACGCATAATTCCAAACAAATGATATTAAATACGTGTTTTGGTCTTGTTTTAGCCAGTAATAAGTGGTAAAAGGATGGGTGTTTTCATACCTATTAGGAGCTCATGTCTATCTTTTCTTAAGAGGATGCCACCCCTTGGTTTGCGGATATAGAAAACTATCTTGTGGGGAATGTGCTTATAGAGGGTCTTACTTCCCAACAAAAGAAGAAGATTCTTAAGGAAGTTAAGTACTACTTTTGGGATGATCCTTACCTCTTTATGCAATGTGCGGACCAAATCATTAGACAGTGTGTAGATGGGCCCGAGGCATTTAAGATTTTAGAAGCTTGTCATAAGGGACCTACGGGTGGACATTTTGGGCCCAACTATACCGCCAAGAAAGTCTTTGATTCGGGTTACTATTGGCCTTCCATTTACAAAAATGCCCGAGAGATGGTGAAATTTTGTGATGTATGTCAAAGACAAGGAAAAATTACACAACGTGATGAGATGCCACAAAAGTTTATTCAAGAGTGTGATATTTTTGATGTGTGGGGCATAGATTTTACGGGGACCTTTTCCATCTTCAAAGGGAAACAAGTATATACTTGTAGCGGTGGATTATGTGTCAAAATGGGTTGAGGCCAAAGCCTTACCTACCAATGATGCTAGAGTTGTTGTGAAGTTTTTAAATCAATTGTTTGCTAGATTTGGTGTACCTCGGGCCATCATAAGTGATCGTGGTACGCACTTTTGTAATGATCAATTCACGAGAGTTATGAAGAAATATGGAGTTAATCATAGACTTTCTACCGCATATCACCCTCAAACCAATGGTCAAACCTAGGTCACAAATCATGGTTTAAAGAGAATTTTGGAGAGAATGGTGGAAGAGTGTCACACTCCACCATGGCGAAATATGGGGCACGACGTATGGATATCATCACAACAATAGCGTGTCTATAGAGATAACTAAATGATATAAGAAATGTCATAAAATGGTGACGCAAATGTCATGACAATATCTCAACAATGCAGGAGTCTAGGTAAGTAGGTAACAGTCCTACCTCTTACCCAAGACAAACAAATAACACAAACAAACAAACATATAGGTGCCAACAGTATCACTAGATAACTGAACAAAAAAAGCTAAGAAGGAACGGGGATCTCCTTCTATATGCAATCCTAAGGCATCCAAGTCTAGCCACTTCTATCCTCAAGCTTAACCACATTCTCACCTGAAAGAGACACTAAAACACGTCAACATAAAGTTGGTGAGAGTCATAGGTTTAGACTCCAATGCTAAAATCAGTTACAAGCTGTGAATAACAACCATCGACACAATAACATATGGACAATGTGCTACAATTATGTATTAACAACTAGCATTCAAGATCAATCATTCCAAACCAAAATCCAAGGCTCCTACCTTGCCAAACAACATGGTACCATAGATGATAACACTATGTACCTATCCCAAGGCCACTACCTTGTCAAACCACAAGGCCACTACCTTGTCAAACCACAAGGCCACTACCTTGTCAAACCACAAGGCCACTACCTTGTCAAACCACAATAACTGAGACGGCACGTGTCCCCCGATCCAAATCATACACAATCAAAAATCACATAGCAGTTAATCACATAATGTACACACAAGTCCATCTCAAATCACAAACACATTCACAGCACCAATTTAGAAAATAACTTAACACGGTGTCTCTTCCATCCCATCTGGAAGTCAAAATCAATATTAAATATGGGACTATGAAACTCACCTGATTAAGCTTCCCCAAACATCTGCGCACTAGCAAAAAGCTAACAACAAAAAACACATAATCAAAACATGAACCAAACACTAAAATGGCTCATCAACCTATGATGGACATCTAACCTTATCCCATATATATACCTCATATATATGCTCTAAGAATCTCATTACACCCCTCTATAAAGCCCTTAACTCGTTTTACTTCATAACACATCCCGTTAACATTTTATCAAAAACAGTCCCAGTTTTAGGTATCCAAACTATAAGCCAAACACCCACCTAAACACACCATGATCTCTGTAAAGGGAATATTTATGCTCTTACATATGTTAGCTAACATCTCCCACTTGACCTAACCTTAAAGCTACTGTTAAGGCCCCGATATATATATATATATATATATATATATATATATATATATATATATATATATATATATATATATATATATATATATATATATATATATATATATATATATATATATATATATATATATATATATATATATATATATATATATATATATATATATATATATATATATATATATATATATATATATATATATATATATATATATATATATATATATATATATATATATATATATATATATATACTTTTGTCACTCCAGATTTACTGATTTTAAACGTACTAAAAGTTTGTTACCATTAAGGGGTCTTACCCTAAACCACAACCTTAGCCCAAGTGCAGATACTTACTACAATATATAAACCATCTCTCATGTTCGTGAGAAGATCCCAATGCAACCCTAAGTACCCCAAACAACCCAAAACTTAAAAAGAAAACAGGCTGAATTCAAAACTGTTTTGACCTCCGACTGTTGTAACCTGTTTTTGACCCACTTCCCGACCTCCAATTTAGTTCTAGTTTCTTGCATTGGAAATCCACTTCAAATACCTTTCCAGGGGTACTTGGATCGTAAAATAAGAGTTTATAGAACTCCCTATATGATCAAAACAATGACCCAAAATTCTGCCCAGTTTTTAAAAACGGGTTTAACAAAATCAACCTCATTAATTAACCCTAATCCCTCTAATTACAAGCCCTAATTTATGTAATCATCATGTTATGATTAATATAACATTAATTTACTGTTTTTATAATAAACCCTAACCTAAATCCATCATAAGATGATTAAAGAAAACATAAAAACAATTTAATTAAAAAGGGTTATAAAGATTTACCTTTGATTTATGAAAAACCAAGATTTTTATGAAAACCCTAATTCCTCGCTTGTATATTTCGACTCCTTGTTGATCTCCAGGGATTTTATGAAGTGTTTTGATAAATAAAAACCTTATATAATTAATCCTAACCAGTCCTAGCCCAAATACAAAAGCCCGGTTCCCTTTTTCCCCCTTTTCTTTTCTTTTTTTTCTTTTTCAACCGTCTATACCCTTTCCATATCCATTAAATTTCGTTTTTTTTTCTTTTTATTGTTTAATATTATGTTATTAACAATACCTTAATTTACCTTAATTTATTCAGCTCCTAAAACCTCCAAAACCTCAAAACCGTAAAACTAGTCAATTTTTACGCGTTTTACCTTAAAAGTCGTAAAATATACACTTTTAAAAAAATCTCAAATTTTGAAATAAACTTTATAACTAAGTCCTAAATGACTTAAAACCATCCCGAAAAATATTCATATGACTAATTACCTCATCCGAGACCTCCAAAAGCTAAACCGTAAATCCTAAAAAAAATACTATTACTATAATACTTATACGTATACGTAAACATCAAAATATCACCATTTCATTTCATAGTCACTAAATGTGAGCTCATGAACATGAAATAACCGTTCCTCGATTTACTTATGAGTACTCTATACTCATAAACGATAACCACACCAACCTCGTTCACACAAAATAAACACGTAAACACACAAATCAAGTAATCACACATAAAATAACCTAAAAATAAGACCAAGTGACAAACCTCAAAACCACGGTTGTCACATCACTCCCTCCTAATAGAAATCTCGTCCCGAGATTTACTCCTTAGGATCAACACACAAACAACAAATCACACGAGGATACTTGTTCTAAACGAACTCCTCTCATTTCCATGTGAACTTTAGTTCAATTCTCAAATTACCACATATACTAACCAACAATATTTAAATTTATTGCCAAACTCTTGACCTCACAGTCAATAAATCTCACAAATGACTCTTTCATAAAACACTCTTATTAACACAAGTCCCGAATAACCGTACAGGCAAAATGCATTCTCAAACAACCTTTACCAATCCCAATACATGAAATGTATCATGTATACAACTTATTTTCCCCAGGTAATTCTATGCTCATATGCTACTGGTCCGATCATTCCAAAGATCATAAATGGACCTCCAAAACTCTACGTCAACTCTTCCATTTTACCAAAACATACCACCCGTTACTATGGGTGAAACTTCATACACAACTTTGTCACTAACTCTAGTGGTTTCCTCCTTTTCTACATAGCATCCCTTGTTGCTCTCATTCTGTCCACAAACACCATTACCACATTAATAGCCTCTTTTACCAATTCTAGTCCACATTAGGGACAACTCACCCTATCCTTTCATATAGTGCCTCAAATGGCATTTATCGACTTCTAGTACGATAACTATCATTATATGAAAACTCAGCTACCGCTAACGAGTTTCCGAACTACCTCTAAGTCAATCACCCATGCCCTCGGTGTAACACCTAAGGTTGTATAAATATCTCACTTGCCTATCCTTTTCCAGTTAGCTGGATATACTCATATCCAATCATGTTCATCAACTCCCTTTAGTCCATATGGTTGTCCAAGCCACGCAACATACATGTTGACGCGTTCTCTGCTTTAGACAACTCAACTCGTGGAACCTACATCCTTCATCCAAACCACCCTAATACGTCATCCATATAGTTCACGTTTGTCTCAGCTTCACTTCATTCTTCTTATTCCATGTCCCATCAACCATGCTTGCCTTTCCCAGATGGTACTTGGCCTTGCATATTTTTCTTTCATCACTTAACTCCACCCCTCACCTTTGCCAAATGTTCAATCAAGATGATTGAATATGTGTTGGAGACGTTCATGATCCGTATAGATCATTCTCCATGTCTCGTACACCAAATGCCTCTAGCATTCTAGGCAGATATAACAGTCCAGCTCCACTAACTAAGTCTATCAAGTTCTTCCAAATCTTCAGTTCCTGCAACGTATAAGCGATCGCCTTTCTTTGTCGTCCTCGTACGCGTCCAAGTCCTTGCTCCACGTATCGTCATGCTTCGCGAATTCATCCAGTCCTTCCGATAATGCCAAGATCGGCTCACTATCCAATCCACCTCTTCAGCCTCTAAAATGCTTCCTCATCCTTCTTCACTTCGCCCCTTGCTGGTTCCATGATATGCCATCATCTCTAACTACTCATCATGGTAGACTTAATACTAAAACTCACACTTTGAAAATCTCACGTATACTTCCACTCCAAAACCAACACATACTTCGCCTCACTCTCCTTCTTAGACTTTGAGTAGATCAAGATGTCGTCGATGCTCCCGATGACAACTCGTTTATACACGTTCATGCACAATCGGTTCATTGACTCCATGAACCGCTAGTTCTTTGGCGAAACCAAATGCATAACCGTAAACCCAAAGCGTTCATACAACATCCTTAGCAGTTTCAACTATGTCCTCCTTGTACCCTCTCTTAGCGCCAATACGAATAAATTCCTACCTCGTTCTACTTGCAAAATTCTACACGCATTTTTAAGATCGGTACTTCCTCTCATCGGACCACTCAACCTCTCTCTTCATCCAATCTACTACTAAGCAACTCAACTTCTATCCGGCATTCCTTGCAATTTCTAACAGCTCTTGTTTTTAAATCCCTCCATCAACGATTTGCCTTGGAAAGGCATTAACTACAACTCCTCTCACTTCTCCTACTTGCTCTATTTATGGTTCTACCTCACGGTAATAGGCAAACCCACTAAATTTTAGGAAATTTTCGGAAAACTTACATGCCCTACGAATAGTCATAAATACCTTTGAGGTATTGTATCCCCTTCCAACACTCTCTATGGCGCGTTACTTGTGCTAGTATCCCACAAATCTCTATTCATCTCCTTGGTACTCCTAAGAGACCTCATGACCACATTAGTTTGTCTACGAACTTCTTTCCTCCCCACTAAGGGTATTCCGACCGTTCTCTCATGGTCAACTACTTAAGCGTGTAGGCGCGACCAAGTCTTTCATATGACTACCTCAACGCTCCCGAACAATACGAAACCAAAACTACATCCTGAATCCATCAGATACGATCAACAAATCAAACCAACGGATAACTAACGACATTCCACGTGCACTAGTTAAAACAAGTCAAAACCATGAGAATCGAAAGAAAACTCAAACCCAAAACGTGTATCAATTCAAAATGACCCATGACAACGAAAAATATTCCAAGAAACACCCAGTGACAACCAAACATATTACGCCCCGCGACATATTATTTAAACCGTGCAAAAGATCGTGTAACACCCCATTTTGGAAATGGAATATTACGCATATCATGGCGTGTCATCAAAGCATACAAGGATAAATGTCTAAGCATTATTCAACCATAAAAGGAAATACCGGAATCAAACATCGGTATCCCAAAGTAAAGCTCATCACACACAAACATAAATACTGTAAAAGGAAGGACGAAACAATGTCCAAAGCAACTGTATCAAAGTAAAGGAAATGCGTAAAGTAGAGAAAGACAGTAAAGCTTCCAATCCATATGCACCTACGTTTCAGATCTACGAGCGTCCCTGAGTACCTGCCGTTTTGGGAACATGAAAAGGAAAACGGCTCAGCAAGACGCTCAGTGCACGGATGTACAATAAAGCATGATATAGGATAAGCATGTAACATATAACAGCGGAAGACTAAGTACTGAGTAAACTGGTTAAGTAACATGAAAACTGGTTTTATAGTTTGAAAAGCCTTATGTTTAACCTGTGAAAACTGTTTTAACATATAAATACCATAGCCCATATAGGTCATGAAAAGGTCACGTGCATGAATACTTGGAGGGGTGACCTCATCATGCTGATTAGAGGGGATGCCTCTAATCAATATACTGATTTGGGTAGGAGGGATCAGCTCCTTGTGAAGGGTGCAAGGCACACACCACATTCACCATGATAAACTGAAATAAAACATGTAACTAGGATGCACCCATACGCCCCGACTGATATAATAATATGGCCAAACTGAAAAGGGACGCCACGAGCAATCACTCCGCCGTGGGGAAGTCATAACATCGGTGCCTCCAATGCTATGGTTATGGTACCTCCATAACTAGGTGAAACTGGTCATGCTTGTATATGGCTATAGTTTATGCTAAATTAACATAAGCAGTTCAAAACAATAAAACAAATGCTGGGGAAAACAGTTGGCTGCATACGGGGAAATCCTAATAAGGAAAGAATGTCCATACTGAAAGGACGGGAATCCGTACCTCAAGTCCAGTGAAATGAACGGAAGAAAGACTCCTACTTCTGGATCACTAATGCTACATGAATACACACGTGTATAAGTATCGATTCACTGATTACGTACTGGGTTCTGTGTCTTGTTATAGCTGATTTGGTATGTTTTAGGTCATGGTTCACTGTTTTAAGCCTTAAACTGTGTTTATCTTGTATTTCTGGTTTATCTGATTAAGTATTACTGGTGTTTCATGTATTAATATACTTACTGTATAATAATAAGTAACTTTCCAAAAATAGCAGGTTTCCAAAAATAGAAAGTTTCCAAAAATAGAAAGTTTCCAAAAATAGAAAGTTTCCAAAAATAGAAAGTTACCAAAAATAGAAAGTTTCCAAAAATAGAAAGTTTCCAAAAATAGAAAGTTTCCAAAAATAGAAAGTTTCCAAAAATAGAATTTACTGCCTAAAATAGATTAGTTTCTAAAAATAGAAAGTTTCCAAAAATAGATCAGCTGCCTTAATTAAATAAGTTTCCATATATAGAAAGTTGCCATGATTAGGTTAGCTGCCTGAATTAGATTGATTTCCATATATAGAAGGTTTCCATAATTAGATTAGTTGCCTTATTTAATTAAGTTTCTATAAATAGAAGTTTCCATAATTAGAATTAAGCTGATTATATAAGCTAACATATAAGTCTAAGTGTTATAAGCTTACTACTTAAGTCATATGATATAGTGTATAGTTTAATTATTATTTCATGTATTTTAATTAAACTATAGGTTAAGCATTTTAATTAAAGTATAACATGTATAATTAAAATGAAATGAAAATACTTAGGTTAACATGTGTATTATTATTAATAATAATATAACCTAAGTCATGTCTAAATTAATTAATTATAGGCATGTTTTAATAATTAATTAATTATAACTTATAACATAAAATACTTAGGTTAAATTAATGTCATGATAAACTAATAATTAAAATAACCTAAGTCATGATTTAATTAATATTTCATGTTATTAATTAATTATATCCTAAGTTCATGATTCATAAAAATTACATGTAACATAGATCATGATTTTAACCAACGAACCGTGAACCGGGTATGAATTCGACACCGTACCCCGGGCCAAACCCGGGGCACACGTGTCCCCTTGCTGCCGTGGGTCCCACATGAGCCAACCAAGACCAATTGTGGTCTTGGTGGTGGCGGCAATAGCAAACCAAACCCCCCTCGGGTTTGTTTTGCTAGGCGGCTAGAAACAAACACCCCTTTAAATCATTCCTTGATTTTATTTAATATCAAACATGTTAGATCAATGATTAATTATCTTGTTTTCATAAGAAAAATAATAACATGTTCATGAAAATAATCAAAGATCAAAAGAATTAAAAAGAATTAAAAAGAAGGGTTAGAAAGGTATACCACTATGTAGCTTGGAAAAAGGATGAACAAACACGTATTCTAACACTTGTTTTTAAGATCAAAATCAATCAAACACCCCCCTATGATGGTGTATAGGTGGCGGCACAAAGGAGGCAAAAAGGAGAGGAGAAAACTCTTTTTAGGGTTTTTAGTTTATTTCTTGTAAAATGAAAATGAAAACATGTTTAACACTTTACCCCCCTTAACTTGAAAAGTCCATGGGCTAAGCCCATTTCATGCATGTGTGCCGTGGGTATGGGGGCCCCACATGGGGTACCCGTACCTTTCTCGTGTCCCGATGTTTCGTGTTCGTTCGTGGTTAAACGTGCTCGTGTTTAACGTGTTTCTGTTTCTTTTAACGTGTCGTTTATCGTAAACTTAACGCTCGTAAATATATTATAAGTATTTACGTAATTATTTTAGTTAGTATTTTAAATGGTGTTCATGATTTAATTATGTTCACGTGATATATCATTAACTGTTTATCATGGGTTCGTACGTAATCGATACTTGTCATGACATACACGTATGCACTTGCTTGATTATTAGCACATGAATGTGATCAATACTATATGAGGTAAGTTTTAATCTAGAACGTACGATCTTAAGGGCACTGTTCATGGTAAAAGCATGCGGGTTTTACAATTCTTCCCCCCTAAAAAGAATAATTCGTCCCCGAATTATAGATAAAGTAAGCTGAAAAGAAGTGACATACCCGAACTCAAAATATGAAGTGAGGGTAAGAAGCCCGGATAGACTCCTCTGTTTCCCAAGTGGCTTCCCGCTCGGTATGGTCCCTCCAAAGGATTTTGACGAATGGAATCGTCTTCCTTCTCATGACTCGTTCTTGCCTGTCGAGTACTCGTTCGGGTTCTTCTACAAACGTGAGATCTTCACGTATCTGTTCCAGTGGATACTGAACCATGTGAAGGGGATGATAATTGTACCCTCTGAGTAAGGACACATGGAACACGTTATGCACGTGCGAAAGCTGAGGAGGTAACGCCAATCGGTAAGATACTTCGCCGATTCGTTCAACGATATCAAATGGTCCGATGAACCGAGGACTGAGTTTTCCTTTGATCCCGAAGCGTTTAACACCACGTGCCAGCGAAACCTTGAGGAAGACGTGATCTCCCACATTAAAATGTATGTCCCTACGATGCTTATCGGCGTAACTCTTCTGACGTGACCGTGCTTCCTGCAGTTTCTGTTTAGCTACCTCAATCTTCTGGTTGGTCATTTCTATAATCTCTGGTCCTTCAAGTGTTCGCTCTCCCACTTGATCCCAGCAAGTTGGAGCGCGACACTTTCTGCCATACAACATTTCGAAAGGAGCACATTTGATACTTGCGTGCCAGCTGTTGTTGTATGCAAACTCAACTAAACAGATGTAATCGTCCCAATCACCTATCCATTCCAACGCACACGACCTTAACATATCTTCCAATGTCTGAATTGTTCGCTCCGACTGTCCGTCCGTTTGAGGATGAAAGGCTGTGCTCAGCTTAAGTTGTGTACCCCAAGCTTTTTGCAGACCTTTCCAGAATCGCGACGTGAAACGAGGATCTCTGTCTGAGACGATGCTGGAGGGAGTGCCGTGGAGTCTCATGATCTCCCTTCTGTACGTATCTGCGAGTTTACTTACCGGATCTTCCTTGCGTATCGGTAAGAAATGAGCTGATTTGGTGAGTCGATCAACGATGACCCAAATAGCATCGTGCTTCTTCTTGGTAGGCGGAAGACCGGTAACAAAATCCATGGTGATTTTGTCCCACTTCCACTCTGGAATATCCAACGGTTGAAGGAGACCGCCAGATCGCTGATGTTCAATCTTAACCTGCTGACAGGTAAGACATTTGGAGACATACGTGGCTACATCCTGTTTCATACCACTCCACCAAAAGTGCTGTCTGATGTCATGGTACATTTTTGTCGACCCAGGATGTATAGAAAATGGGGAGCTGTGAGCTTCAGCTAACAATGCTTCCCGGAGTTCTTGATTATCAGGAACACAAAGTCTCGTGCCCTGCCAAACGATACCGTCTGCGTCCATTCTGAATTCTGTCTGCTTCTCCAAATTCTGAATTATCGCCCAAATCTCTCCATCATCCTTCTGCGCTTCCTTGATCCTAGTCAGTAACTCAGGTTCTACTGTAAGATTCGCCCAGTATCCGTGCTGCCCACGTACCATGATTTCAATGTCAAGCCGCTCCAAGTCCCTTATGTTTTGCTCCTTGATCTCAATGCCGTTTATCATTCCGGACTTTCTGCTGAGTGCATCTGCTACTACATTAGCTTTCCCGGGATGATACTGTAGGTTAATATCATAATCCTTCAACAGTTCCAACCATCTCCTTTGTCTCATGTTCAATTCTCGCTGTGTGAAGATATACTTCAAGCTCTTGTGATCCGTGAAAATGTCGCATGATTCTCCGTATAAGTAATGCCTCCATATCTTCAATGCGAACACCACTGCAGCAAGTTCCAGGTCATGCGTAGGGTAGTTTTCTTCATAGGGCTTAAGCTGCCGTGAAGCATACGCGATCACTTTCCCATGTTGCATGAGAACACAGCCCAGTCCCTTCCCCGATGCATCGCTATAGATCTGAAATCCACCTGTACCAGATGGGAGAGTAAGAATAGGTGCAGATACTAACTTCTGCTTTAGGTCTTCGAAGCTCTTCTCTCGATCTTCCGTCCAGACGAATTTCTCTCCTTTCCGCATCAGTTTGGTGAGAGGCAATGCCAGTCGAGAAAAGTTCTCCACGAATCTTCGATAATATCCAGCTAAGCCTAAGAAACTGCGGACTTCTGTCGCTGATGTTGGTCTTGGCCATTTAGTGATAGCCTCAACCTTCGCTGGGTCCATAGTGATCCCTTCTGCTGATACAATGTGACCTAAGAACGCCACCTTGTTTAACCAGAACTCACACTTGGAGAATTTCGCATACAGCTGCTTCTGACGAAGAATCTGTAGTACAGTACGGAGATGATCTTCGTGTTCCTCCGTGGACTTTGAGAATATCAATTTGTCATCGATGAATACAATGACAAATTTATCAAGGAATTCATGAAAGATTTTGTTCATTAGATCCATGAATACTGCTGGAGCGTTAGTCAGGCCGAATGGCATGACTACAAACTCATAATGGCCATAGCGGGTACGAAAAGCAGTCTTGGCAATATCCTGCTCTTTAACCCTTAGCTGATGGTAGCCTGACCTTAGATCGATCTTTGAGAAGTGTTTGGCTCCTTGAAGTTGGTCAAACAGATCGTCTATACGTGGCAGTGGATATCTGTTGCGGATGGTAATCTTATTAAGTTCACGGTAGTCAATGCAAAGTCGCATGCTGTCGTCCTTCTTCTTAACGAACAAGACCGGTGCGCCCCATGGTGATGCACTCGGTCTAATGAACCCTCGTTCAAGAAGTTCCTGCAATTGGTCCTTCAGTTCTTTTAGCTCTATGGGAGCCATACGATACGGAGCCTTAGAGATTGGCTCCGATCCTGGAACAAGGTCGATGTTGAACTCCACTTCTCTTGCAGGTGGTATGCCTGGAAGTTCATCTGGAAAGACGTCTTGAAATTCCGAAACTACTGGTTGATCCTGAATCGATGGGGATTCAGCATCCATGTCATGAACCGTAGCGAGATAACCTTCGCAGCCATGTGACAGTAATGCACGTGCTTGCAAGGTAGATATGACTTGTACAGACCGTCCGGGTATGAACCCGTTATGGATGTACTCTGGTGCATTAATGTCGCCGAAGATCACTCGATAAGAGTGGCAGTCTATGGTAGCATGGTGCTTGGATAGCCAATCCATGCCGAGAATCATATCAAACTCAATCATGTCTAGAGGAAGTGCATCTACTGCACGAACTTTATCGTCAAACTCTAAAGGAAGACTCTTGTATACATGAGTTATTAATACAGAGTCCCTCAGAGGCGTGGAAATGGTAAGCTTAGTTTCTAATGGCAAGGGAAGTGTCCTGATGTTCTTAGCATAAGTAGTGGAAACAACTGAATGAGTGGCACCCGTGTCGAAAAGAACACATGCAGCCTGGCCGTACATATACAAAATTCCAGTAATGGTACCTGTAGATTTGTTTGCCTGATCGCGCGATGTCGTGTAGACACGCCCAGTGGTAGGAGGCGGTTTAGTATCAGCATGACCCGAAGTACCCTCCATTTCACCCTTACGGCAATCTCTCATACGATGGCCAGGGAGGCCGCACTTGTAGCACGCGTCGGAGTCACGACGACATGGGCCAGGGTGTCTGCGATGGCAGGTGCTGCAAAGAGGATGAGTGAATCCTCCAGCAGGAGTTCTTGCTTGCTGAGGGCCTGCTGATGACAGAACGTGTTAAGAATAAGGTATATGCACGAGTATAGGACGTAAACGTCGTAAGATGCTTACCAGTGTTAGCTGAACGATTGGGCTGAGAACCCCTGTGGTTCTGGTCCCTTCCGTTACCGTGGTTCCTGGTAGAGATTAACATAGTGTCAGCATGAGAGATATAACATGAAATCATAAGAAGATGCGTAAATAGTAGGACCTGCTGTTGTTGGACTGTCCCGCATTGTTACGGTAATTGTCATTACCGCTGCGCCTTTCCACAACAGAACGGTCGTTAGAGTGACCGCTTCCTTTGGGCTGATTGGGCTGCTGCTGAGTAGCCGGCTGAGACCGGTCCCCAGTTTTCTGCCTGGAAGATACAGTTTAAGAGATGATTATAGAACATATGACGATAGGATGCGGTCTGGTTAACGCTAGAACATGAAATGTTTTACCTCTTGTCGGGTCTTTCTGCTTCCCCGAACTCATCACGTTCCTGCAACATCTCAAGCTTTCTTGCTGCGTCAGCCACTTGTGCTACCGTATTGAACGTAGCACATACTAGATTGTTCGCAACCGAGGTGCGAAGTGCCCACCTGAAATGGTGTGCCTGCTCCTCAGGAGTACCAGCCGCTGCTCCTAGAAAACCAGCAAGGCGAAGAAAGCGCTGCATGAATTCATTGCTATTCTCGCCCTGTCTCTGACGTATCCCGTGGTATTCACGCTTGAGTTTGTCCTGCTCTGCCTTAGGAAAGAACTGTTCCATCACTCTCTCCTTGAATTGGGCCCATGTCAAACCAGCGACCCATTCATCACCTCCTTCTGACTGTGTCAAAGCTAGCCACCAGTTGAGTACATCGCCTTCAAACCTGTAGCACGCCAATCTTGCCTTGAAGGCGGGGTCACATCCCATAGCATTGAAGATTTTCTCAATGTGAGTCAGCCAGCTTTCAGCATCGCTGGGGCTATCAGTCTTTTCAAAAGCTCTAGGACGGAGCTTGTTAAATCGTTCCAACCATACTGCTAGAGTCACTGGGGGAGGAGGAGGAGGAGGTGCCTGATTCTACGGCTGCTGATTATTCGCAGCTTGGACTTCAGCACGAATGTCATTCCTCAGTTGAGGAAGTAAGGCTTGCATGGCAGCCTGAATCGCAGCATTGAGCTGCTCTTGCTCGCGTGTGAGAACCATCTGACAGTATAACATAAACATATGATTAACAGTTCAAACATAAAATATATAAAAGAAAAATTTTATGCCAAAATTTCACGAGAAAAATTTTATGCAAGAAAATCTTTGTATGAATGCATGATGCAGTTTTATGAAAACTTTTGATGCTCGAGAGTGAACGCCTTCGGTCAGTTCACTCAAAATAAAAGACATATCGAGGGGACGCCTATGGGTCGGTCCCAAATCTAAAAGTTTCGATAAAACACATGCGACTAAATAGGGCCAGTCCTGTACCAACCATTACTTAGTCAAAAACCCTGTAACAATGACATGTATATGTATGCTTAAAAATGATGAATGCATGAAAACAACTGTCAGTTCTAGGAAGACCGTAGTGACTACCCACTAATCACAGGTCATATTTGAGAGCCTACAGGTCGAAGCCTTGGCTCTGATACCATAATTGTAACACCCCATTTTGGAAATGGAATATTACGCATATCATGGCATGTCATCAAAGCATACAAGGATAAATGTCTAAGCATTATTCAACCATAAAAGGAAATACCGGAATCAAACATCGGTATCCCAAAGTAAAGCTCATCACACACAAACATAAATACTGTAAAAGGAAGGACGAAACAATGTCCAAAGCAACTGTATCAAAGTAAAGGAAATGCGTAAAGTAGAGAAAGACAGTAAAGCTTCCAATCCATATGCACCTACGTTTCAGATCTACGAGCGTCCCTGAGTACCTGCCGTTTTGGGAACATGAAAAGGAAAACGGCTGAGCAAGACGCTCAGTGCACGGATGTACAATAAAGCATGATATAGGATAAGCATGTAACATATAACAGCGGAAGACTAAGTACTGAGTAAACTGGTTAAGTAACATGAAAACTGGTTTTATAGTTTGAAAAGCCTTATGTTTAACCTGTGAAAACTGTTTTAACATATAAATACCATAGCCCATATTGGTCATGAAAAGGTCACGTGCATGAATACTTGGAGGGGTGACCTCATCATGCTGATTAGAGGGGATGCCTCTAATCAATATACTGATTTGGGTAGGAGGGATCAGCTCCTTGTGAAGGGTGCAAGGCACACACCACATTCACCATGATAAACTGAAATAAAACATGTAACTAGGATGCACCCATACGCCCCGACTGATATAATAATATGGCCAAACTGAAAAGGGACGCCACGAGCAATCACTCCGCCGTGGGGAAGTCATAACATCGGTGCCTCCAATGCTATGGTTATGGTACCTCCATAACTAGGTGAAACTGGTCATGCTTGTATATGGCTATAGTTTATGCTAAATTAACATAAGCAGTTCAAAACAATAAAACAAATGCTGGGGAAAACAGTTGGCTGCATACGGGGAAATCCTAATAAGGAAAGAATGTCCATACTGAAAGGACGGGAATCCGTACCTCAAGTCCAGTGAAATGAACGGAAGAAAGACTCCTACTTCTGGATCACTAATGCTACATGAATACACACGTGTATAAGTATCGATTCACTGATTACGTACTGGGTTCTGTGTCTTGTTATAGCTGATTTGGTATGTTTTAGGTCATGGTTCACTGTTTTAAGCCTTAAACTGTGTTTATCTTGTATTTCTGGTTTATCTGATTAAGTATTACTGGTGTTTCATGTATTAATATACTTACTGTATAATAATAAGTAACTTTCCAAAAATAGCAGGTTTCCAAAAATAGAAAGTTTCCAAAAATAGAAAGTTTCCAAAAATAGAAAGTTTCCAAAAATAGAAAGTTACCAAAAATAGAAAGTTTCCAAAAATAGAAAGTTTCCAAAAATAGAAAGTTTCCAAAAATAGAAAGTTTCCAAAAATAGAATTTACTGCCTAAAATAGATTAGTTTCTAAAAATAGAAAGTTTCCAAAAATAGATCAGCTGCCTTAATTAAATAAGTTTCCATATATAGAAAGTTGCCATGATTAGGTTAGCTGCCTGAATTAGATTGATTTCCATATATAGAAGGTTTCCATAATTAGATTAGTTGCCTTATTTAATTAAGTTTCTATAAATAGAAGTTTCCATAATTAGAATTAAGCTGATTATATAAGCTAACATATAAGTCTAAGTGTTATAAGCTTACTACTTAAGTCATATGATATAGTGTATAGTTTAATTATTATTTCATGTATTTTAATTAAACTATAGGTTAAGCATTTTAATTAAAGTATAACATGTATAATTAAAATGAAATGAAAATACTTAGGTTAACATGTGTATTATTATTAATAATAATATAACCTAAGTCATGTCTAAATTAATTAATTATAGGCATGTTTTAATAATTAATTAATTATAACTTATAACATAAAATACTTAGGTTAAATTAATGTCATGATAAACTAATAATTAAAATAACCTAAGTCATGATTTAATTAATATTTCATGTTATTAATTAATTATATCCTAAGTTCATGATTCATAAAAATTACATGTAACATAGATCATGATTTTAACCAACGAACCGTGAACCGGGTATGAATTCGACACCGTACCCCGGGCCAAACCCGGGGCACACGTGTCCCCTTGCTGCCGTGGGTCCCACATGAGCCAACCAAGACCAATTGTGGTCTTGGTGGTGGCGGCAATAGCAAACCAAACCCCCCTCGGGTTTGTTTTGCTAGGCGGCTAGAAACAAACACCCCTTTAAATCATTCCTTGATTTTATTTAATATCAAACATGTTAGATCAATGATTAATTATCTTGTTTTCATAAGAAAAATAATAACATGTTCATGAAAATAATCAAAGATCAAAAGAATTAAAAAGAATTAAAAAGAAGGGTTAGAAAGGTATACCACTATGTAGCTTGGAAAAAGGATGAACAAACACGTATTCTAACACTTGTTTTTAAGATCAAAATCAATCAAACACCCCCTTATGATGGTGTATAGGTGGCGGCACAAAGGAGGCAAAAAGGAGAGGAGAAAACTCTTTTTAGGGTTTTTAGTTTATTTCTTGTAAAATGAAAATGAAAACATGTTTAACACTTTACCCCCCTTAACTTGAAAAGTCCATGGGCTAAGCCCATTTCATGCATGTGTGCCGTGGGTATGGGGGCCCCACATGGGGTACCCGTACCTTTCTCGTGTCCCGATGTTTCGTGTTCGTTCGTGGTTAAACGTGCTCGTGTTTAACGTGTTTCTGTTTCTTTTAACGTGTCGTTTATCGTAAACTTAACGCTCGTAAATATATTATAAGTATTTACGTAATTATTTTAGTTAGTATTTTAAATGGTTTTCATGATTTAATTATGTTCACGTGATATATCATTAACTGTTTATCATGGGTTCGTACGTAATCGATACTTGTCATGACATACACGTATGCACTTGCTTGATTATTAGCACATGAATGTGATCAATACTATATGAGGTAAGTTTTAATCTAGAACGTACGATCTTAAGGGCACTGTTCATGGTAAAAGCATGCGGGTTTTACAGATCGACTTTTCCAAAAGAATATATATCTTTTTTTTTATTATTATTACCTCCCACATCTATGTGACTCAAACAATATACCAACAACCTTCTAGGCGATCTCAGAACTCTACCCAAAGACTAGATATCTCGTGCACCCCAAATAAAAATAAACTACTATTCAAAACTCAACCTTGAACCCGACACTTGTACAACAATTCCGACCAGTCCACTGACCTCCCATTACTATACTTTCTGAATATTTGAAAAGTACGTTCCGAGTACATAATTTTTGGTTTTTGAATCACTAAAAAAAACTCTAAAAAAAACGAACAAATATGACCAAAACAGTTTTATACTAGTTGTTTTTAAAAAAAACTAAAGATTAAACTTAGTGATTAATGTAATCCTTTTAAATGACAGATATAAGTGTATGTGTAACCTTCATAAACTCAATTTAACCTTGTATTAATAATTATAAATGACGTGAATCAGTTAAACCCAATTATATAAACTATGTAAGTAGAAAGAAATTTTACTTCGCTTTATTTTAAAGAAAGTCCTTTAGAATTTGAAATATATAAGTGTTGATTACAAAGAAATCTTATGTTACATCTTGTTTCAAACACGACTCCAACACCTTACCCTTATTTACCGAATACAACCAACCATCTAACTCAATATATACCGACCAAAAGAAATGCAAGACCCAACACAAAAGATTTCATTATCTCAAAAGAAATCCTAAGTTATTTCAGTAGACTTGAAACCAAAAACACCATTTTAAAACGTACACGTGAAATACGAAACTCAAAGAATACGCTACCAGACACACTTCCAAAGATTTAAAACGTCGTTGGAACTCCATTAAACTCCAGCACCATAAAACACGAGCAAACACAAGGTACGTTCAAGTTATAATAACTAGTGAACGACCATATACCATAACTTAACACATAGTAGTATATATACATCCGCATATATATACCTATTGAATCACCCAAAACATACTCGTTACTATACATATCAGATCAACCAATCGCGTCATACACTCGTTTTTCCATACGAGTAATCCCCATCTCACCATCTCACCATGCCACAACAAGGCACAAAACCCACTACCAAAACCAACCCATATCGTGTGACCTCATAATCACATAACACGACTATAACTCAAAACATATAACACACTAAAAAAATAGCCATAACGTAGGCAGCCGTTACATATACCCATATATTATAAATATACCCAAAATCCACATCTCATCATATACAAGCATGTACTAACCCTCTTTCATGCAATCATACTTGAGAACCCATTGAAGTTGTGGTACTTGTATAACTATGTTGGCCACCATACTTATACAATTACCCTTTCCCCAATGCACTCCCTCCTATGATGACACTTACAAGAATCAATACAACATATAACACATAAATCCATCTACTCACATAAGCTCATAACCACATAACCAAATAGGTCCAAAACCCCATCTATTAAAATAACATAGTAATACTCTTGGAATACCGAAATCCATAGTCTAGATAAAACAACATAGACTAATTCCAAAACGAAAACATAATTAGATATAAGTCATGTCGCCCATAAGAGTGGAAACAGCTTAAAATCCTTCCTACCCATGTACTCCTAGTAACTCGAACCAACACATGATTCTTAGGGAACATGACCTAAACATCAAAAGAAAAATACTGTACCTCAGGTACATAAAATAACCCAACAAAAGATAGAACTACCATGTACCAAATTATGTACTATAATGTACAATTTAAGCAAAATACGACAATGACTAGTGTGGACGATTATGGTTCAACCCGCACTAGTCGCAACCCGAAAAGAAAATAACATGTGGCTAAGTATGAACTTACTATGGTTCAATTCATACTAGTCAAAACATCGTAATAAATAACATCCCAACACATCAATTTATGTAAAATGCACACATACTCCTATGACGCCTATATGCAGGGACCCTTAAGCTATAGACTAGGCTACGCGACTAGGCAAACTAATTCTCTATAACCATTGTCTCTGATACCATTCTGTCACACCCCACCATGGCGGAATATGGGGCACGACGTATGGATATCATCACAACAATAGCGTGTCTATAGAGATAATTAATGATATAAGAAATGTCATAAAATGGTGACGCAAATGTCATGACAATATCTCAACAATGCAGGAGTCTAGGTAAGTAGGTAACAGTCCTACCTCTTACCCAAGACAAACAAATAACACAAACAAACAAACATATAGGTGCCAATAGTATCACTAGATAACTGAACAAACAAAGCTAAGAAGGAACGGGGATCTCCTTCTATATGCAATCCTAAGGCATCCAAGTCTAGCCACTTCTATCCTCAAGCTTAACCACATTCTCACCTGAAAGAGACACTAAAACACGTCAACATAAAGTTGGTGAGAGTCATAGGTTTAGACTCCAATGCTAAAATCAGTTACAAGCTGTGAATAACAACCATCGACACAATAACATATGGACAATGTGCTACAATTATGTATTAACAACTAGCATTCAAGATCAATCATTCCAAACCAAAATCCAAGGCTCCTACCTTGCCAAACAACATGGTACCATAGATGATCACACTATGTACCTATCCCAAGGCCACTACCTTGTCAAACCACAAGGCCACTACCTTGTCAAACCACAAGGCCACTACCTTGTCAAACAACAAGGCCACTACCTTGTCAAACCACAATAACTGAGACGGCACGTGTCCCCCGATCCAAATCATACACAATCAAAAATCACATAGCAGTTAATCACATAATGTACACACAAGTCCATCTCAAATCACAAACACATTCACAGCACCAATTTAGAAAATAACTTAACACGGTGTCTCTTCCATCCCATCTGGAATTCAAAATCAATATTAAACATGGGACTATGAAACTCACCTGATTAAGCTTCCCCAAACATCTGCGCACTAGCAAAAAGCTAACAACCAAAAACACATAATCAAAACATGAACCAAACACTAAAATGGCTCATCAACCTATGATGGACATATAACCTTATCCCATATATTACCTCATATATATTCTCTAAGAATCTCATTACACCCCTCTATAAAGCCCTTAACTCGTTTTACTTCATAACACATCCCGTTAACATTTTATCAAAAACAGTCCCAGTTTTAGGTATCCAAACTATAAGCCAAACACCCACCTAAATACACCCATGATCTCTGTAAAGGGAATATTTATTATCTTACACATGTTAGCTAACATCTCCCACTTGACCTAACCTTAAAGCTACTGTTAAGGCCTCGATATATATATATATATACTTTTGTCACTCCAGATTTACTGATTTTAAACGTACTAAAAGTTTGTTACCATTAAGGGGTCTTACCCTAAACCACAACCTTAGCCCAAGTGCAGATACTTACTAAAATATATAAACCATCTCTCATGTTCGTGAGAAGATCCCAATGCAACCCTAAGTACCCCAAACAACCCAAAACTTAAAAAGAAAATAGGCTGAATTCAAAACTGTTTTGACCTCCGACTGTTGTAACCTGTTTTTGACCCACTTCCCGACCTCCAATTTAGTTCTAGTTTCTTGCATTGGAAATCCACTTCAAATACCTTTCCAGGGGTACTTGGATCGTAAAATAAGAGTTTATAGAACTCCCTATATGATCAAAACAATGACCCAAAATTCTGCCCAGTTTTTAAAAACGGGTTTAACAAAATCAACCTCATTAATTAACCCTAATCCCTCTAATTACAAGCCCTAATTTATGTAATCATCATGTTATGATTAATATAACATTAATTTACTGTTTTTATAATAAACCCTAACCTAAATCCATCATAAGATGATTAAAGAAAACATAAAAACAATTTAATTAAAAAGGGTTATAAAGATTTACCTTTGATTTATGAAAAACCAAGATTTTTATGAAAACCCTAATTCCTCCCTTGTATATTTCGACTCCTTGTTGATATCCAGGGATTTTATGAAGTGTTTTGATAAATAAAAACCTAGTATAATTAATCCTAACCAGTCCTAGCCCAAATACAAAAGCCCGGTTCCCTTTTTCCCTTTTTTCCCCTTTTCTTTTCTTTTTTTTCTTTTCCAACCGTCTATACCCTTTCCATATCCATTAAATTTCGTTTTTTTTTCTTTTTATTGTTTAATATTATGTTATTAACAATACCTTAATTTACCTTAATTTATTTCAGCTCCTAAAACCTCCAAAACCTCAAAACCGTAAAACTAGTCAATTTTTTACGCGTTTTACCGTAAAAGTCGTAAAATATACACTTTTAAAAAAATCTCAAATTTTGAAATAAACTTTATAACTAAGTCCTAAATGACTTAAAACCATCCCGAAAAATATTCATATGACTAATTACCTCATCCGAGACCTCCAAAAGCTAAACCGTAAATCCTAAAAAAAATTACTATTACTATAATACTTATACGTATACGTAAACATCAAAATATCACCATTTCATTTCATAGTCACTAAATGTGAGCTCATGAACATGAAATAACCGTTCCTCGATTTACTTATGAGTACTCTATACTCATAAACGATAACCATATCAACCTCGTTCACACAAAATAAACACGTAAACACACAAATCAAGTAATCACACATAAAATAACCTAAAAATAAGACCAAGTGACGAACCTCAAAACCACGGTTGTCACAGAGAGCATCGAGCTTCTTGGTCGGATAAACTTGATGATGCTTTGTGGGCTTTTAGGACGGCCTTTAAGACACCAATTGGTTGTACCCCATATAGGCTTGTTTATGGAAAAGCATGCCACCTACCATTCGAGTTAGAACACAAGGCTTATTGGGCTCTCAAGTGGGCTAACTTTGATTTAAACCAAGCCGGTTCACATAGAAAGGATCAACTTAATGAAATGGATGAATTGAGAGCCAATGCCTATGAGAATTCTTTGCTTTATAAGGAGAATACTAAGAATTTGCATGATGCTAAGATCAAGAACCGTGAGTTTAAAGTTGGAGAGCCGGTTCTCCTCTTTAACTCAAGGTTGAAACTTTTTGCGGGCAAGCTTAAGTCGAGATGGTCCGGTCCATTCACTATTGCTCAATTATTTCCATATGGAACTATTGAGTTGTCACAACCTGATGGTCCAAATTTTAAAGTGAATGGTCACCGTGTGAAGCACTATTTTGTGGAGGACATTTCCGTTGAAATGGTCCAAGAGATACCCATTTTCCCCATGAATTAATTCATTGTGGGAAGAGTCGAGCTAGAGACTCCTTAAATCAAGCTTGAATAACTAGGTTTAGAGTTGTTAGATCTAGAGTGTTGTAGGTTAGAAATAAGGATACCAAATTGTTGAGAAGTGTTGGGGTAGAACTTCTTTTGTGTTCATGATGTTTGTAGGGTTGCTCACTCATTTCATGCTTGGAGCTTATGGAGGAGGCCCTTGTATCCGGTTCACTTCGTTACTATTGTGATCTTTCGTTGACACCTTGTGCTTTAAAAATGAATTCACTATAGTTGATCTTTCCTTAACTTGGGTTAAGCAAAGTCTATTCATTGTCATAAGTGTAGCGGAAGTTTTTATACTTCCATGCTCTTAAACATTGAGGAAAATGTTTAGCTTAAGTGTTGGGGGGTCTTCTATCGAAGTGCCCTTACCTGGACATTGTCATTGACCTTCATGATAACTTGGAAAATTAATTTTTCAAACATTTTTCAATTTTTTGATCTACTTTAGCCACCAAAAATATGCATTCATAATTTTTGCATCAATCATTTTTCATTTGCATAACACATTTGCATTGTATATATTTCTTCTGTTATTCTTCATCAAAAATATATAAAAAAAGGAAAAAAAAATATATAATAAAAACATGGTCTAACAAATTTTGACTTCTTTGACATATTAGGCCCGTCATGGATATTTTGACTCAACCCGAGTTTGCTCTTCTAAGAATTCTCTAGCTAGTATACTTAACCATATAGTCCTTCATTGGTCTATTAGGCTAAGCATCCACCAATCTCATTCTTTGAGATTTTAAATTTGTGGAGAATGGGAAATAATAGAGTTGAAGCAAGTATAAAAGGGCTAGATAAACTTCATGATAATTACTTGTGTCTAAACCCTTCTCTTCTTTACCTCTATTTTCTTCGCATGTATATATGTTAATAAATAATCAAGAACGGTTTTAATTGGTTTGTAATCTCTATTGCATTTTTGTCTAATCATTCATGGTTGATATAAGTACGTCTTAAGATTCTAAGTTAGAACGTTTTATGTGTACTAGACTTATGTCATGCTTAATACTTAGCGGGTGTTTTTCCTTTTATTCTTTTCAACTTTCTTTGTGAGGAATAAAGAAAAATAAGAGCGGCTTACAAAAAAATGAGTGGCTAAAAAAAAGTAAAAAAAAAAGAAAAAGAAAAAAATAATTATACAAGACTCCCAAGAGGGGCAGTGAAGTGTTAATTATAGTAACTATTAGATTCCAATATTGCCTTGACGGGTTGCGGGGATTTAATAGTTGCTCCAATCTAATATTACCTTGACGGGTTGCGGGGTTGAAGATCCAAAGTCTCAAAAAGATGGCGGATGTAAATTATTGCGTGAGTTTTATTTTTCTTTCCTTAGCGAGTGTGTAGCTACTTATTAATGCATGACATGAGGATTTTACACATAAGGCGAATGACTTATTATTCTTGAGACGGACTTATATTAATTGTGAGCGGTTTTTCAAGTAATGGATGAGAGGATTACTTAGGATTAAAACCGTGCTTCCTTATTTTTGGATTTTGCATTTCTTATACTTCACGCTTTAAATAATGACAAATTTGCACAAAAGCAATTTGCTCAAATAATAACCGGTTCCACACTTAATTGTCATGAATAAGTTGATGCACTTTTTACTTGTGAATATAATGATCCCATTTTTAAGCTTGGTATGGGGAAAGTGAAACTTGAGGATGATAAGTGTCCATGATACCAAAGCCCTAATCTAAGTCATTGATTTCTTTATGAGTTATTTCCATCAAAGCCATTTCAATAAAATTCCAAAAAGATATAAATAGAATTGTTTCTTTCGCATTGCATTGTTCAAAATCAATAGCATGCATCATATAGTGTAGAGTAGTGTAGATGCATTTCATATTGGCCAAGGTGGATTAATTATGAGGAGAATGTAATTTTGTGCTTTAAAATATAACATTGCTTTCAAGTGTAGGGGATTTGATATGAGCAAAAACTCATATCAATTAATCAATAAATCACCCTAAAACACAAGGAGAGTACCTAACTTTTGTGCTATAAAGCGGAATTATGTGGTATGTTTTGTGTTTGTGTATAAATAGGTAAGAAGGATACAATTTCAAGCAAACAAGAAGAAATTCAAGCTTATCTGGATGAAAAAGACAAAGAAGGATCAAAGATGACAAGACTTTGAAGATAAGGGACCTATCTTGACAACACTCCAAAGTTGAAGGACTCAAAGTGTAAATATGCCAAAGTCAAGATAAAAGTCAAACATGGTCAACTCTTCAGTCAACCAAGTCAAAGGGTCAAATTTATCAAGAATGCAAGTGGAAGGACCATTTATGCCAAAGAAATGAAGTTCCTAGCTTATGTTGATAATCTGCCAAAGTACAAGGGGTTAACTTGCCATTTTCCAAAGTTAAATCAAGTTTAATCCATGTGAAATGGTCTTGGCCAATGAGAAGGCAAGAAACAAGGTCACACAGATTGCCAAATATCATGCCACCTCAGCCCTTGCAATAACTGCGCCGCAAAGCATTAAATAATTTCCACTATCCAAATTCAACCAATCAGGACACGCCACTCAATAAACAAATTATCTAATACGGATAATGATCCGTGTGACTCTTATTTCACCCAACCAAAAGATGACACGTGTCTCTCTTCTTCAACATCAAGCCCATAAGCGATTTCGAGTTACACTGAATTTCAGACCATGATTTCTATATGAAAAGTGGACGTTTTCAAGAGAGGAACACATTGGACACACTCAATTAAGCTCAAAGTCAATAAATCAAAAGTACCCAATTCTTGAAGAACATTATGATGAACAATTAGCAGCTTGATGACACGTAGCAACAATTAAATGGTGGGAACACGTCATCAACTCCAAAACACACTCACATTTTGTCTATAAATAGGGTTGTACTCTTTCATTTTTACAAGTAGTTAATGTGTGAAATTTTCACACACATCCCCTTTTTCTCTCAATCCTTAGTTCTTAGTAGTTAGCTTAACAAACTCAAGAGTCTGACAAGCTCTTGAGTTAGTTAATATAGTTGTAACAACTTTACCAAGTTTGTAACAAATTTCTTCGTTCAATCAAATAAAATGCTACTTTCTTTCCTTCAATCTACTGTTCATACCTTGCAATCTTGTTATATCTGTGCTGTTGTTAGCTATTTGTGATCACAATGATCATGATTAGCTAAGTGTTGTAGATTTGTAGCTGTTTTGATCCTGTTCTGTTTAATCCAATACCAGTTGAGTTAATTTTAAAGCAAATAAGTTCAGCAATGGTGATGATGATGTTTGTAGCTTGTTGAATTGATGGGTGATAGTGTTAAGGTGGTGGTTAACACTATCTAGGTGGCTCAGCGCCAACCTACTCCATAGAGGAGGCTTTTGCTTCAAGGTTTCACATTTCTGAGTTTTTGTTCCACTAAATAGTCATGCCTGCTTAATTCCTAGTGTAATCTTGTTTTCTTGCATGATCAAGTTTGTTTAGATAGTATTTAAACTGATTTTGGTGTTTGAGTAGCTTAATTAGTACTTGTTTACTAGCATAATCCTTGTTACTGATTTTCATTTTTCAGTCATACTTAGCTTACTTGTGAATTTGTGCATTTACCTGTTTCATAGCTTGAATTTGGTTCATTTGCACTTCATTTTAGCTATTGAGTTTAGTCTGATATCACATTTTTACTAGTTTAGCCAATTGCCAAAATTCCTTTCATAAAAGTTTGTTTAAATCAGTTAAACTGGTGTTTGGTTTAAGCTGTTAATTTGTGTTCAAGTATTGATAATTGAGTAAACATAGTTCATTTTCAGTCATTTAGTCATTTTAAACAAAGTTTGATAGTTTTCAAGTCAAAGTTTTAAGTCAAAAAGGTAATTGGTCACAAAAAAGTATGGGTCAGTTTTCAGCTTAACTAGTTCATAAAAAGTTCCTGTTTTGATTTTCTTGGCATTTCTTCATTCTTGGATGAAATTGTTTCAAACCAGCTCTCAGTTGTCCCTTAACATCTGAACTTTAAGCTCTTTTAAGGAAATCATACAGTTTTCCAATTCACAAGAGAAATAAGCAATTTACTCAGCTATTAAGCAAATGCAAGTTTCTGTAATATAGCCATTGACTGATTTCTCAAACAAGCATTTCTACTTCAGAAACATCCCAGTTTTCTTTCACATTTGTGTTTAGAAAGTGTTCTTGAGTAAATCCGGAAATTTTCAGCTTTCCAAAAAATTTTCAAAGTTTGGTCAAATAAGCTACTTCTCGCTTATTCTCATTTTCCCACTTCATTACTTGATCATTTTGAATTTCAAAAGACATTCCATGCTCCTAATGGACTGATAATCAAGCTTTAACAAGAAAATTAGATTTTGAATTTCAAAAGACATTCCATGCTCCTTATCAAGTAACTTCATGCCACAACAACAACAACAACAACTCACTGCTTATGGATATCAACCTCTTGCTACTATGAACTACTTACAACAACCCATTGCTTGTTTTGATGACATCACCGATCCTACTCATGCTATTAATACTTGTCTTGTCCTTCTTGCAAAGGCATTCAAATAAGATTTTACATTTTAAGCACTTAAATTCCATAGTTTTACATTTTTGTCCTTACTTGAATAAAAAATTTGTATTTGACTAATTGTTTTACGGATACGTAGTTAATATTTTGCAACTTTTTACTGATTGTTCAATTAGACATAGAAAAGCGAAATAACACTACCAACCAAAAACGATCATAAACCTTATTTTGTTAGGACTTTCAATTGTTTAAGAATCGAGAAAACGAACTTCAATTATACACAATTTCAATCACTATCATAAGGATCATTAAAGGGTTCATCACAAGAATCATCAATCATAGTATCAAGCTCATAAGGTGTGTATTGATCAAGTATAGTCGGTGGAGAGATGGAAGGGTCTATAATAGGAACATCACTAAGCGTATCATCCTCAACATCTACTCCCAAAGAAGGCTCATCATCAGGTCTAATGTGTTGCAAGACTTGTGTTCGCATGCTTAAGATGTTCGAATCAGTTGCCCCTTTCATTTGTGTTAGCCGTATTTAAAGTGATGGTCATATAATATACCGTTGCGAAGCTCGTGAAAAATACTATTCAACGGTGTCGAAAGTTCTTAGTTATTAATGTTTATGTAACGGGAATTAGTCCCGAACACACAAATGAGGAAGGCCTCCTAAACACTTACTACTTAGTATAAAAGGCCTCCTAAGCCTCATTTGTGTGTGTGTGTTTTCCATTCCTTTGTTTGTAGAGAGAGAAACGTATGTGTTTCTCTCACTAGGAATTCACAACTTTGTTTTTCTCTTTTCCTTCATCTAATCTAATCTTTCTTTTTTGGTTTAATCTTCATCTTTATTTCTATATCCTATATAGTCGTGTGAATCACTCCTACAAGTGGTATTAGAGCCAAGGGATTCGTATTTAAGCATAACGTGTGTTTTTGAGTGTTTATTTACAAATCATCAAAAAAATTTTGTGTTTGTTAGTGTTTGTTAAGTCGTATACCTTCTTTAATCGTGTTGTAGTGATTTTGGTATCTTCGTTTTGGTTCAAACACAACTTTCTTGGATCAAACGTTCAAAACTTTCTGGTTTTCATCATTCCGAAAATCTAGCAAAGGTCTCCATCGGAAAGTACAAGTGAGCGTGGTTTGATCGCAATAACCATTTAGTTCTACTTTGCGATCACTGGATTTCGATACCTTATTCCGACGTGACATTGCGATCGTACATTACGATCTGGGATTCCGACGGTCTTAAGGGATTTGTGAGTCGTTACTCTGTCCAATTTGTTTTAGCTATATTGTGGTCTAGACATTCCGACGGGTAAACATTCCGACAGGTAATCATTCCGACAGATCCAATATTCAGATAGAGTGACATTCCGATCAACATTCCGACAGATCAACATTCCGACAGATCAATATTCCGACAGATCCAACATTCCGATAGAAGGACATTCCGATCAACATTCCGATAGATCATTCCGATCAACATTCCGATACCATTCCGATAGATCATTCCGATCATCATTCCGATAGAATATTCCGATGGGCATTCCGATGTAAATTTTGTTTGAGTAATTTTTAGACTTAGCCATCATCTAGACTAGTCTTGGCACATAGTTTACACGAAGATTAAAAAAAAAAGAGTTAAAATATTTAGGTCAAGTAAAATCAAATTTTTTCCCTACTAGTTTTTGGCTATTTTTAACTCAATTTCAAAATTTGGCGATACAAAATTTTTCAGCTTACCGTTTTGTCGGACTGAGGAATTTATTGTCGGACTGGAAAAAAATTAAAAATCAGAAGTTTTGGAATTTCAACAACATCACACGCTTTCTACGAATTGAGATCCTGTTTTTCACACGACTTCTACGATGACGTCTCAACAAGATATTTATGTTGCAGGTACTGAGAATCGTCCACCCATGCTAACCAAGGAGAACTACACTACATGGGCTAGTCGTCTCCTTCGTTATGCAAAATGTAAACCTTTGGGAAAGTTGATTGTCAACTCGATTCAAAAGGGTCCGTATGTTAGAAGAACAATTATTGTGCCTGGGGACCCTACGAATGCTAACCCAGTAGCTGACTCAAGTCATGAGCAAACAAATGAAGAATTAACTGAAGCTGAATCCAAACAACTTGAAGCTGATGATCAAGCAATTCAAGTCATTCTTATGGGACTTCCTGAAGATGTTTATGCTGCTGTCGATAGTTGTGAAACCGCACACGAGATGTGGCTTAGGATTCAGAAAATGATGAATGGCAGTGAAATCGGTTTACAAGAAAAGGAAACTAAGTTGCTTCGTGAATGGGAGAAATTTACGTCTACTGAAGGGGCACAAATTGAACCTTATTATCATCGGTTTTCAACCCTCATGAACCATCTTAGAAGAAACAAACATGAACCTGCACAAATTGCTGCCAACATCAAATTCCTTGATAATCTTCCTTCTGAATGGTCACGATATATTACTCTTGTTAATCAAACCAAGGATCTTCATGTCGTGGAATACACTCGAGTATATGACTATTTGAAGATGAATGAAGATGAAGCCAACGAAGTTAGGGCAGAAAGACGTGCCAAGACACAAGACCCATTGGCTTTTATGGCGAACTCTCCATCATCTATGTCATATCCCACGGTACCCTACCATCAACCCTTATCAAGTAACTTCATGCCACAACAACAACAACAACAACTCACTGCTTATGGATATCAACCTCCTGCTACTATGAACTACTTACAACAACCCATTGCTTGTTTTGATGACATCACCGATCCTACTCATGCTATTAATACTTGTCTTGTCCTTCTTGCAAAGGCATTCAAATAAGATTTTACATTTTAAGCACTTAAATTCCATAGTTTTACATTTTTGTCCTTACTTGAATAAAAAATTTGTATTTGACTAATTGTTTTACGGATACGTAGTTAATATTTTGCAACTTTTTACTGATTGTTCAATTAGACATAGAAAAGCGAAATAACACTACCAACCAAAAACGATCATAAACCTTATTTTGTTAGGACTTTCAATTGTTTAAGAATCGAGAAAACGAACTTCAATTATACACAATTTCAATCACTATCATAAGGATCATTAAAGGGTTCATCACAAGAATCATCAATCATAGTATCAAGCTCATAAGGTGTGTATTGATCAAGTATAGTCGGTGGAGAGATGGAAGGGTCTATAATAGGAACATCACTAAGCGTATCATCCTCAACATCTACTCCCAAAGAAGGCTCATCATCAGGTCTAATGTGTTGCAAGACTTGTGTTCGCATGCTTAAGATGTTCGAATCAGTTGCCCCTTTCATTTGTGTTAGCCGTATTTAAAGTGATGGTCATATAATATACCGTTGCGAAGCTCGTGAAAAATACTATTCAACGGTGTCGAAAGTTCTTAGTTATTAATGTTTATGTAACGGGAATTAGTCCCGAACACACAAATGAGGAAGGCCTCCTAAACACTTACTACTTAGTATAAAAGGCCTCCTAAGCCTCATTTGTGTGTGTGTGTTTTCCATTCCTTTGTTTGTAGAGAGAGAAACGTATGTGTTTCTCTCACTAGGAATTCACAACTTTGTTTTTCTCTTTTCCTTCATCTAATCTAATCTTTCTTTTTTGGTTTAATCTTCATCTTTATTTCTATATCCTATATAGTCGTGTGAATCACTCCTACAAGTGGTATTAGAGCCAAGGGATTCGTATTTAAGCATAACGTGTGTTTTTGAGTGTTTATTTACAAATCATCAAAAAAGTTTTGTGTTTGTTAGTGTTTGTTAAGTCGTATACCTTCTTTAATCGTGTTGTAGTGATTTTGGTATCTTCGTTTTGGTTCAAACACAACTTTCTTGGATCAAACGTTCAAAACTTTCTGGTTTTCATCATTCCGAAAATCTAGCAAAGGTCTCCATCGGAAAGTACAAGTGAGCGTGGTTTGATCGCAATAACCATTTAGTTCTACTTTGCGATCACTGGATTTCGATACCTTATTCCGACGTGACATTGCGATCGTACATTACGATCTGGGATTCCGACGGTCTTAAGGGATTTGTGAGTCGTTACTCTGTCCAA
This sequence comes from Glebionis coronaria, assembly GCA_025667525.1. Taxonomy (NCBI): domain Eukaryota; kingdom Viridiplantae; phylum Streptophyta; class Magnoliopsida; order Asterales; family Asteraceae; genus Glebionis; species Glebionis coronaria. The sequence continues at coordinate 1,337,955 of JANFOE010000636.1, read as the reverse complement.
TTTGTTTTAGCTATATTGTGGTCTAGACATTCCGACGGGTAAACATTCCGACAGGTAATCATTCCGACAGATCCAATATTCAGATAGAGTGACATTCCGATCAACATTCCGACAGATCAACATTCCGACAGATCAATATTCCGACAGATCCAACATTCCGATAGAAGGACATTCCGATCAACATTCCGATAGATCATTCCGATCAACATTCCGATACCATTCCGATAGATCATTCCGATCATCATTCCGATAGAATATTCCGATGGGCATTCCGATGTAAATTTTGTTTGAGTAATTTTTAGACTTAGCCATCATCTAGACTAGTCTTGGCACATAGTTTACACGAAGATTAAAAAAAAAAGAGTTAAAATATTTAGGTCAAGTAAAATCAAATTTTTTCCCTACTAGTTTTTGGCTATTTTTAACTCAATTTCAAAATTTGGCGATACAAAATTTTTCAGCTTACCGTTTTGTCGGACTGAGGAATTTATTGTCGGACTGGAAAAAAATTAAAAATCAGAAGTTTTGGAATTTCAACAACATCACACGCTTTCTACGAATTGAGATCCTGTTTTTCACACGACTTCTACGATGACGTCTCAACAAGATATTTATGTTGCAGGTACTGAGAATCGTCCACCCATGCTAACCAAGGAGAACTACACTACATGGGCTAGTCGTCTCCTTCGTTATGCAAAATGTAAACCTTTGGGAAAGTTGATTGTCAACTCGATTCAAAAGGGTCCGTATGTTAGAAGAACAATTATTGTGCCTGGGGACCCTACGAATGCTAACCCAGTAGCTGACTCAAGTCATGAGCAAACAAATGAAGAATTAACTGAAGCTGAATCCAAACAACTTGAAGCTGATGATCAAGCAATTCAAGTCATTCTTATGGGACTTCCTGAAGATGTTTATGCTGCTGTCGATAGTTGTGAAACCGCACACGAGATGTGGCTTAGGATTCAGAAAATGATGAATGGCAGTGAAATCGGTTTACAAGAAAAGGAAACTAAGTTGCTTCGTGAATGGGAGAAATTTACGTCTACTGAAGGGGCACAAATTGAACCTTATTATCATCGGTTTTCAACCCTCATGAACCATCTTAGAAGAAACAAACATGAACCTGCACAAATTGCTGCCAACATCAAATTCCTTGATAATCTTCCTTCTGAATGGTCACGATATATTACTCTTGTTAATCAAACCAAGGATCTTCATGTCGTGGAATACACTCGAGTATATGACTATTTGAAGATGAATGAAGATGAAGCCAACGAAGTTAGGGCAGAAAGACGTGCCAAGACACAAGACCCATTGGCTTTTATGGCGAACTCTCCATCATCTATGTCATATCCCACGGTACCCTACCATCAACCCTTATCAAGTAACTTCATGCCACAACAACAACAACAACAACTCACTGCTTATGGATATCAACCTCCTGCTACTATGAACTACTTACAACAACCCATTGCTTGTTTTGATGACATCACCGATCCTACTCATGCTATTAATACTTGTCTTGTCCTTCTTGCAAAGGCATTCAAATAAGATTTTACATTTTAAGCACTTAAATTCCATAGTTTTACATTTTTGTCCTTACTTGAATAAAAAATTTGTATTTGACTAATTGTTTTACGGATACGTAGTTAATATTTTGCAACTTTTTACTGATTGTTCAATTAGACATAGAAAAGCGAAATAACACTACCAACCAAAAACGATCATAAACCTTATTTTGTTAGGACTTTCAATTGTTTAAGAATCGAGAAAACGAACTTCAATTATACACAATTTCAATCACTATCATAAGGATCATTAAAGGGTTCATCACAAGAATCATCAATCATAGTATCAAGCTCATAAGGTGTGTATTGATCAAGTATAGTCGGTGGAGAGATGGAAGGGTCTATAATAGGAACATCACTAAGCGTATCATCCTCAACATCTACTCCCAAAGAAGGCTCATCATCAGGTCTAATGTGTTGCAAGACTTGTGTTCGCATGCTTAAGATGTTCGAATCAGTTGCCCCTTTCATTTGTGTTAGCCGTATTTAAAGTGATGGTCATATAATATACCGTTGCGAAGCTCGTGAAAAATACTATTCAACGGTGTCGAAAGTTCTTAGTTATTAATGTTTATGTAACGGGAATTAGTCCCGAACACACAAATGAGGAAGGCCTCCTAAACACTTACTACTTAGTATAAAAGGCCTCCTAAGCCTCATTTGTGTGTGTGTGTTTTCCATTCCTTTGTTTGTAGAGAGAGAAACGTATGTGTTTCTCTCACTAGGAATTCACAACTTTGTTTTTCTCTTTTCCTTCATCTAATCTAATCTTTCTTTTTTGGTTTAATCTTCATCTTTATTTCTATATCCTATATAGTCGTGTGAATCACTCCTACAAGTGGTATTAGAGCCAAGGGATTCGTATTTAAGCATAACGTGTGTTTTTGAGTGTTTATTTCCAAATCATCAAAAAAAATTTGTGTTTGTTAGTGTTTGTTAAGTCGTATACCTTCTTTAATCGTGTTGTAGTGATTTTGGTATCTTCGTTTTGGTTCAAACACAACTTTCTTGGATCAAACGTTCAAAACTTTCTGGTTTTCATCATTCCGAAAATCTAGCAAAGGTCTCCATCGGAAAGTACAAGTGAGCGTGGTTTGATCGCAATAACCATTTGGTTCTACTTTGCGATCACTGGATTTCGATACCTTATTCCGACGTGACATTGCGATCGTACATTACGATCTGGGATTCCGACGGTCTTAAGGGATTTGTGAGTCGTTACTCTGTCCAATTTGTTTTAGCTATATTGTGGTCTAGACATTCCGACGGGTAAACATTCCGACAGGTAATCATTCCGACAGATCCAATATTCAGATAGAGTGACATTCCGATCAACATTCCGACAGATCAACATTCCGACAGATCAATATTCCGACAGATCCAACATTCCGATAGAAGGACATTCCGATCAACATTCCGATAGATCATTCCGATCAACATTCCGATACCATTCCGATAGATCATTCCGATCATCATTCCGATAGAATATTCCGATGGGCATTCCGATGTAAATTTTGTTTGAGTAATTTTTAGACTTAGCCACCATCTAGACTAGTCTTGGCACATAGTTTACACGAAGATTAAAAAAAAAAGAGTTAAAATATTTAGGTCAAGTAAAATCAAATTTTTTCCCTACTAGTTTTTGGCTATTTTTAACTCAATTTCAAAATTTGGCGATACAAAATTTTTCAGCTTACCGTTTTGTCGGACTGAGGAATTTATTGTCGGACTGGAAAAAAATTAAAAATCAGAAGTTTTGGAATTTCAACAACATCACACGCTTTCTACGAATTGAGATCCTGTTTTTCACACGACTTCTACGATGACGTCTCAACAAGATATTTATGTTGCGGGTACTGAGAATCGTCCACCCATGCTAACCAAGGAGAACTACACTACATGGGCTAGTCGTCTCCTTCGTTATGCAAAATGTAAACCTTTGGGAAAGTTGATTGTCAACTCGATTCAAAAGGGTCCGTATGTTAGAAGAACAATTATTGTGCCTGGGGACCCTACGAATGCTAACCCAGTAGCTGACTCAAGTCATGAGCAAACAAATGAAGAATTAACTGAAGCTGAATCCAAACAACTTGAAGCTGATGATCAAGCAATTCAAGTCATTCTTATGGGACTTCCTGAAGATGTTTATGCTGCTGTCGATAGTTGTGAAACCGCACACGAGATGTGGCTTAGGATTCAGAAAATGATGAATGGCAGTGAAATCGGTTTACAAGAAAAGGAAACTAAGTTGCTTCGTGAATGGGAGAAATTTACGTCTACTGAAGGGGCACAAATTGAACCTTATTATCATCGGTTTTCAACCCTCATGAACCATCTTAGAAGAAACAAACATGAACCTGCACAAATTGCTGCCAACATCAAATTCCTTGATAATCTTCCTTCTGAATGGTCACGATATATTACTCTTGTTAATCAAACCAAGGATCTTCATGTCGTGGACTACACTCGAGTATATGACTATTTGAAGATGAATCAAGATGAAGCCAACGAAGTTAGGGCAGAAAGACGTGCCAAGACACAAGACCCATTGGCTTTTATGGCGAACTCTCCATCATCTATGTCATATCCCACGGTACCCTACCATCAACCCTTATCAAGTAACTTCATGCCACAACAACAACAACAACAACTCACTGCTTATGGATATCAACCTCCTGCTACTATGAACTACTTACAACAACCCATTGCTTGTTTTGATGACATCACCGATCCTACTCATGCTATTAATACTTGTCTTGTCCTTCTTGCAAAGGCATTCAAATTCACCATTAACCCCACCAACAACAATCAGAGAATCTCCTCGAACACTAGAAATAGGCAGATTGCTCAACCTTTCATGAATGTGAATCAAGATCGCCAATTGGTAGTTGCTGGAAACACGGGGACTCAGTTTCAACAATATGGTCAGAATGCTAGGCAGATCGTTGGCAATGCAGGAAATCAGTATGGTCAAAACCGTGGTCAAAATCCGGGTGTTCCGAATACGGGTAATCAGAATGGGTTAATAGTTGTGCCAGCGGTTGGTAACCAGATGGGAAACATTGTGGCTGCAAGGGCTGAGAATACTGGTACGGGAAATGAAAACAACAATCGTCAGGTTCAGTGCTACAACTGCAGGGGATTTGGTCATTATGCTCGAGATTGCACAGCCAAAAAGAATAGGGATGCTTCTTATCTTCAAACTCAGCTTCTCATAGCACAAAAAGAAGAGGCACAGATTCCACTTCAAGCTGAGGAATTTGATCTGATGGCTTCTACTACAGAATATGACTAGGAAGAAGAGGTGAATGCCAACTACATCTTGATGGCAAACTTACAGCAAGCATCAACCTCAGGAATGCATGATGACAGAGCTCCCGTCTATGATTCAGATGGTCCCTCTGAGGTACACCCAAGTTTTTATGATAATGATTTATATAATATGTCTAATCAGGAGTAAAAGTATACTGAGATTCTTGAGCCCTACATTGAGACACACAAGGATCAAACGAATAATAGTAATATTATTTTGAATGAGCCTAGTGTGGACCTTAGTGTGGATCAAGTTGCTCAGCCTACAACCCTTCCTGATGAGACACATGCGTATTATAAATCTCTATTTGATAAGTTTTCTAAGGATGTAGATCATGCTATGGTGGTTAATAATAAGTTTAAAGAAACTAATGCCAAATTGACCACTGAGCTTGCGGGATATAAGGAACGGGAGAAAAGTTTTGAGATTCATCATGCTAAAATCAAGAAACTTGAACAAGCTCATGCTACATCGGTTTATCAAGAAAAATGCACAACTAAGAAATTAATTGCCTTACACTGAAGTAGTGCTAAAAAAAACGAATTGACTGATGAAATCACTTCTCTTAATAAACAGCTTTTAACTGAAAAATCTATTATTTTAGATTTAAAAGAAGAACGAAAAAAGCTGAAACATGATTTCAAAATTTGAGAAGATGGGATTCTTGAAGATTTTTGCAAAGCTCAGGATAGGATTAGAGAATTAGACAAACTTTTAGTAAAACATGGCCAAACTATGCAGACGATAAATATGCTCGCACCAAAAGTGAATGAGATAAATTACACTCGATACAAATTGGCTTTAGGTTGTCCTCTTCCCCTAATCCCGGATACCTTAAGCAAGTTCAGGCCACTAATGAAACTTTATATAATGGTAGTGTGCTATTGTCTGATGAGCATGATCCTCCTAGTGTGCATGATTCCGAGGAAACTACTGAACTTGCTGTAGAGACTCGTTTAAGAATGAAAAAGCTTGATAAATAAGTGATACCCGTTTATTATCCGAAAGTTAATCCTCCAACTGTTTTTGTTCGGTCTAAAACGAGTACTGAAATGCTTTTGCTACCAAGTGAGGAATTGTCTGATGACCCTCCTAAACCGAGTATCACACGCCGATTTCTAAACGAGCTTAAAGATAACTTTTTCATCCTTAAACGTGTTGTTAATTCAAAAATAACTGGAGGTAATTTTACATCACCTGTTTAGATTGAGGTTCAGAAAATTCTTCAAAACGATATTAATCCGATTATTAATCAAGTTGATGCTCGGTTAGGAAATTTGGAAAACGCTTTTCTAAAAGAATTTGCCAACTTTGTTGAAGACTTTAAATCTTTGGCGAAGGAAGCTGATGAATCTCTTGATAAAATCAATGTTTTGGAAAACGATCTTGAACGCCTCTATAAAGCAAGTGATTGTATTGATAGTAGCCCAGTTGAGTTAGGTACCTCTGTTTTGGATAATGAAAACCTTCAAACTGAGCTTGATTTTATGAAAGAGAAAATGGAATCTTATGTCATTAAAAAAGATAAATAATTCACTGACCTTTGGAATAAATTTGTCAAAAAATGTGATGAATGCAAATATGACAAGATTTCGTATGAAAAAGCTTACAATGAAATGCAACAAACTATCGCACGGCTGCAGGCTCAGTTAGGAGGGGTTACGAACACGAATTTGGCCTCGTCAGGGTTAGAGAGTGCTATTGGTGGTAATGTTCAGAATCTTAAGGCTAAGATTGCAGATTTAGAATCTGTTGTTGTTTCATATAAGCGGGCTGTTAAACAAAGTAAGTCTGTCTATCAGAAACTTATTGATAAAATCTGTGAGAACTATAAGTTAAAGTCCTTCTCAAAATATAAGACTTCTGAACCTAGCTCGATTGTGGATACGATAACCCAGAAACCAGCAACCTCGGGACCCACTCGTATTGCTGTGACACCTTTTCCCAAGGTTGCTGGAACGAAAACTGCTGTGATTGCCCCAGTAATGTTTTGTGTTAGTTCTCCCTCTGTGCCTAGCAAACAACGTAAATCAAGCGTTAGGACAAAACCGATCACTATAACTCAACCACAAGTTATTGATTTAAAAAGTGCTAATTCTAATAGACGCGTGTCTTCTTCTACATGAATAAACAGCTACACTAAGAGCAGAAGGCCACAGCCTACGAGCAATACAAGGAATGATAGGGTCCCTTTTGCCTCTAGAAGTAGTCGCCCTAAGATCAATAATGTGGAAGTAGAAGAACACCCTAGGAATTTACCGCTTTTTAATCATAATCAGAAACCTAATTCATCTTAATGTAATGACTTTAAGATTGCTATTCGGAATGAAAAATCTGAAGTTATTTGTGCTAAATGCAATAAATGTTTCTTTACTTTTAGTCATGATGCTTGTGGTTTGACTATGAATGGGTTGAATTATGGTGGTTACACTCGAATTGAAAAGCTGTCAGTCAGTGAACAACAACGCACTCCTAAGGCTAAGGTGTATGTTCCAAAAAGTACGCATGTAGGGTCCACAGAAAGTCTTGCTAAGCCTAGTAGCCCTAGATTCACCTCTAAATGGTTGCCTACTGGAAGAAATTTTGACTGTAGTGGCAAAATTATCGACACTAGTAGATCTCATACTGACAGTGAAACGTCAGTATGTGATATGGCTTAATTATCATCTAACCCTATAGGAACCTATTTCATCGGTTGCCAAAATATTTTCTTCTCTTATCATTGGCAGGCTGTTGAAATTTGTCTCTGGTGCGTGGACTCGGGCTGTTCCAAACATATGACTGGGAGTCAAAGCCTTCTCAAAAACTTTGTATGGCGTTTCATTAGAACTGTTCTATTTGGAAATGATAATGTTGCGGCAATTCTAGGCTATGGTGATCTTCATTGGGGAAATATAATCATCACCAGAGTCTCTTTTGTTGATGGCTTGGGACATAATTTGTTCTTGGTTGGGCAATTTTATGATTCAGACTTGGAGGTTGCTTTCAGAAGCCATACATGTTTTGTAAGAGATCTTGAAGGAATTGATTTGTTGAAAGGAAATCATACCACCAACCTTAACACCATTGATCTTTTTCAAATGTCTGATGCTTCTCCAATTTGTCTCATGGCTCGAGCCACATCAACAAAGTCATGGTTATGGCATCAAAGGTTATCTCATCTCAATTTTGATGCCATCACCCAACTCGCGAAAGATGATCTCGTTACCGGTCTTCCAAAGTTCAAATATACAAAAGACCATCTTTGTCCTTCATGTGAGCAAGGTAAAAGTAAGAAGAAGCCTCACAAACCCAAACCTGTTCCCAACTCAACGAATAGGTTACATCTCCTACATATGGATTTGTGTGGCCCAATGAGAATCAAAAGCATTAATGGAAAGCGGTATGTCCTTGTCATTGTGGATGACTATTCTCGTTACACATGGGTTCATTTTCTTGCTTCGAAAGATGAAGTCCCTGATGTAATTATTAATTTCCTGAAGAGAAAACATCAGTACTACTGCAAGCCCCTGTCATTATTGTGAGAACGAATAACGGAACAGAATTCACCAATCTGAAATTGAAAGCTTTTTTGACGAAGTTGGGATTTCTCATCAAACTTTGGCTGTAAGAACTACTGAGCAGAATGGAGTTCTGGAACGGAGGAATCGTACGTTAGTTGAAGCTGCTTGGACGATGCTTCTCTCCTCCAGTGCACCGTTATTTCTTTGGACTGACGTTATAGCAACTGCATGTTATACTCAAAACCGCTCCATTATTCATACCCGTTTCAACAAAACACCTTATGAGATCATTAATGGAAGAAAACCGGATATTTCATTTTTACATGTCTTCGGTGCATTATGTTATCCGAAGAATGATTGTGAAGATATCAGTAAACTTGAACCTAAAGGTGATACTGATTTTTTCATTGGTTATTCTTCAACTGCTTGTGCTTACAGGGTTTATAATCGAAGGACAAGAAAGGTAATGGAGACCATGAACGTTACCTTTGATGAACTCTCGGGTATGGCCTCTCAGCATAGAAGTTCACATCCCGAGCTTCAAGGTCAGACTTCTGGACACGTAAGTTCAGGACTCGCGCTTCAATTTGCACCGTCAGCAATCTCATCGTTACAACCATCGGAACGTGACTTGGAAGTTTTATTTGGGCCAATCTATGATGAATATATGGAGGGTCCTTCATCATTTGGTGTTCCTCAAAATTCCCCGGCTGCACCTGCTACGGTAGTTCAAGAACCTCCGACTGCATCTACACCAACGGCATCTACTTCTGCACCATCTACGTCAACTTCAACCATATTGACTCCAAACATTTCAACCACTTCTCTGACTGCTGACGCAATTCAACAACATTCTCAGCAAATTCCTAATCATGTTCATCTTCAGAATGAAATAGTTGCTGAAAATGCAAACAATGCGATGCTCAACGAACATGAGTTTGTTAATCCATTTGCGGCTTCCACAAGTACTACTCAGCCTTCGACACCATATGTGGATCCGTCAAGCTCGCATCAAGTTTCTCATACACTTCCACATGAACATAAATGGACTAAGAATCATCCTTTGGTTCAAGTGATTGGCAATCTCACACGACCAGTCTCAACACGCAATCAGCTGCGTACCGATGGTGATATGTGTATCTATGCACTATCAGTCAGCACAATGGAACCAGCAAGTGTGAAAGAAGCAATGACCGATGCATCATGGATTGAGTCTATGCAAGAAGAACTCAATCAGTTCATCCGGCTTGATGTATGGGAGTTAGTACCTCGACCGGACAATATCGATCCGCTTACCTTGAAATGGTTATTCAAAAACAAGATGGATGAGGAGCAAACGGTCATTAGGAACAAGACTCGGTTAGTTGTGAGAGGTTATAAACAGCAGGAGGGAATTGATTTCGCTAAATCCTTCACCCCGGTTTCTAGGATGGAAGCTATTAGGATTTTCTTGGCATATGCAGCACACAAATCGTTCACTGTGTATCAAATGGACGTGAAGACGGCTTTCTTGCATGGACCGTTAAAAGAAGATGTGTACGTATGTCAACCTGAAGGTTTCATCAACACCGAACATCCAAGCCATGTCTACAAGTTGAAAAAGGCAATTTATGGTTTGAAACAAGCACCGAGGGCATGGTATGACGAATTGTCATCATTTCTTCTACAAAATCACTTCAGCAAAGGAACCATTGATCCAACGTTGTTTATCAAGCACTACGGCAACGACATCTTGGTGGCTCAGGTCTATGTAGATGATATTATATTTGGTTCTACTAACCCAAAATATTCCATATTATTTGCAGACCTTATGAAAAGTCGATTCGAAATGTCCATGATGGGGGAAATGACGTTCTTTCTTGGTCTCCAAGTTCACCAAACCCCCCGTGGTATTTTCATAAATCAGTCCAAGTATGTGCTTGAGATTCTAACGAAATTTGGCATGGAAAACTGTGATCCTATTGGTACTCCAATGGACACTAAACACAAGCTTGATTTGGATAAGAAAGGGACATTTGTAGATGCTACAAAATACCGAAGCATGATCGGGTCCCTTATGTACTTAACCTCAAGCAGACCGGACATTGTGCATGCTACTTGTTTATGTGCTCGGTACCAGGCGAAGCCAACCGAGAAGCACCTCAAGGAGGTTAAAAGGATCTTTCGTTATCTCCGGGGAACCATTAACATGGGTCTCTGGTATACGAAGGATTCTGTTTTTAATCTCACTGGTTTTTCAGATGCCGACCATGCAGGGTGTCATGATACATTCAAGAGAACTTCCGGTGGAGCACAATTCTTAGGCGAGAAGCTAGTGAGCTGGTAATCAAGAAAACAAGACTGTACGGCGTTGTCCACCGCGGAAGCAGAGTATGTGTCTCTATCCGTGTGTAGTGCTCAAGTCCTATGAATGAGAACACAACTCACGGATTATGGCTTTCACTTTAACAAAGTTCCTATTTATTGTGATTCACAATCAGCCATAGCCATATCCTGTAACCCGGTCCAACACTCCAAGACCAAGCACATAGCTGTTCGATTCCATTTCATTAAGGAGCATGTGGAAAGAGGAACGATCGAACTGTATTTTGTCAAGACGGACTACCGACTAGCCGACATCTTCACCAAAGCTCTTTCTCAAGAAAGATTTGAATTCTTGGTTCGTCGACTTGGTATGCGTAGTTTCACTCCAGATGAACTTGAACGTCTTGCACATTCGCAGTAACCTTGTATATATCTATCGGAAAATCAAAATACAAAAATATAAAACCTATAAAAACAAAATAAAAAATGAGAAAATCTTTCAAAAATATAAAAAATATTCTTCTCCGACATGTCTCTCAGCATCGATACTATGGACGCACTTAGAAATTTCGCTCAATAACGACACGGGTACATACATAAAGTTCGAATGTGAGTTCAAATGCTTTCAAAACATGTCTTTTCTATTTTCTTCTTATAATGGCTTATAGTCACATGTCATACTATAACCCGGTCTCCAAAAGAAAGGAAATTCGTTGACTTATCCTCAACAACGAGAAATTCATTTTTCTCGGTCATGAGCTTATATCAAAACATTCAAAGTTTTAAGCTCATGAACACAATTTTCACGGACTTTTGAGCACAATTTTTCAAGGTATTTCAAAACAATGTGCTCATATACTCCCCTATTTAAATAGAATCTCTTTTCAAGGGGGAGTATAATGATTTCATAAACATTTGTTCCAAAGTTTCATGACACATTATTTTCTCCATGTTTCATCACTAATTTCACAAAAATTTCAATGTCATGCAATTTTTGAGGGGGAGAATAGTGATTAAAATGTGTTATCTTGGATAAGATCTTTGATATAAGTGCTTTCTCTTCCTAATATGTGCAAAAACCTTTCCTTTTATGATGCACATATGTAGGGGGAGCGTTTTGGTGATACAAAAAACCTTCAAGGTGTAAACACTGATTTCATCAACACCTTGATTGCTTTTTCAAAATGTTTTTATGGTTACGATATCTATCCCCTTCAACACATTAATTCACGACGATATTGGTGTCAAAAGGTGGTTAGGTATTCGTCCTATGATCCAACCAGAACCGGAGGGATCTTCCCAGGGACAATCCATTAGATTTTAGATGTCCTTAGGAAAGATGGAGTAGTTGAGTGTACGGGAAAAATGCCGACTAATGACTTAAGCTAGCACTAGAACAATCACAACAAGGTGCTAGTTATGACGTCTTGGTAAGCATTGAAGGGGTTGAAGAATGAAAAAGAAATGTAAGGATAAAGGGTGTAAAGAAAGAAGCCCTCCATACAACTTAGGCAGAAACCGGGTCAATACATCTATTATCAGAATCACTTTGATGATTTCTGATACTGAAGACAAAGCATCATGGACCCAGTGATGCAATGCACAACCCTTACCAACCTACTCAAGATTCTCTCAAAAGAAGTTTGTTTTATTGTCACGGAGTTCAACTCATTTCTATCAACTTTCTCACTCCGAGATAGTAGATATTGAATAGGTGGCAGTCTGCTCCAGCCTCCGATCACCAAATAAACGTGCACTTATAGAGTCTAGAGCCAACGAGATTCATCAAAAAATCTCATTAGGACACTTATTCCATATATCAATTGTTGTTCATCACAAGAAGACATGCAATAATTTACAGAGTCCTACGCTCTATCCTTGTGATATTGCCTGAACATTCAGAGTGATACTCATTAGTATTCACAGTGATGAATGGAAATCCTTCCAGTGTTAACATCAAACAGCACTGCGGTAGGTAATATGTAAGATTCACTTGAATTTAACATATGTTAATTGGAAAGCAACAGTGGTTTGATTCTTCTGTGATTCAAACTCGTTCCAGGTCTCGACGCAATATCTTTATGATCTTGCCAGAACATTCAGAGTAATACTTCTTAGTATTTACTGTGACGAATGGAAATCCTTCCAGTGTCATCATCAAACAGCACTGCGGTAGGTAACTTGTGAGATTCTATACGAATAAAACTTGTGTAAGCTGGAAAGCAACAATGGTTTGGTTCTTAATTGATTCAAACTTGTTCCAAGAAATGAATTGACGACTTAATCAGCAGAATGGAACTGCGTGATTCACTCTTTACTATGAACTATCTTTCAAGATGTTCAAGTAATGAGAACGGCTACCACAGCCGGAAACCCTGTCAAGGAAGTTCTTTGAACTTACCTAATCACAGGTACAGTATTCGTACTGTATAACGGGAAACCGGTGGAATGCAAACGGAGGCGTAACATCAAGAGTCGTAATTCAAGACTACATGCTCATGTAAATGAAGAAAGCTCAAGAACATCTAAAGACAAAGACTTCCGTTACTCTGATGATCAAGGGAGATTGTTAACAAACCTTCAAGGCAACACCAAATATGAGTATGTGGGGAAAGACACAAGAACACAAGTTGTCAAAGTTTCAAGATCAAGTCAAGGCAAAGATTAAAGATCCAAGATCACAAGTCATGAAAGGAACTATGAAAGAACTCTCAAGACAACGAGCTTCAAAGTCTGTAACACCAACGAAGTTAAGTCACATATCACATGACCACCCCTTAGGGGGAGATTGTTAGCCGTATTTAAAGTGATGGTCATATAATATACCGTTGCGAAGCTCGTGAAAAATACTATTCAACGGTGTCGAAATTTCTTAGTTATTAATGTTTATGTAACGGGAATTAGTCCCGAACACACAAATGAGGAAGGCCTCCTAAACACTTACTACTTAGTATAAAAGGCCTCCTAAGCCTCATTTGTGTGTGTGTTTTCCATTCCTTTGTTTGTAGAGAGAGAAATGTATGTGTTTCTCTCACTAGGAATTTACAACTTTGTTTTTCTCTTTTCCTTCATCTAATCTAATCTTTCTTTTTTGGTTTAATCTTCATCTTTATTTCTCCTACAATTTACTGAAGTGCTTGCATTATAAGTTTAAAATCGTCTGGACTAAAGTAGTGATAAATGCCTTGATTTTGAAAGGTTGTTTGATTATGACCTTTAAAATTTCTTTCATTTTGAGAATCGTCTTGATTTAAAATTTCTTGATTTTGAAAGTCGTCATGAAACCCTTGATAATAATCGCTCGCGTGTAGATCACAATCATTGTCACCATGCGGTCCTCCACAAATCGCACAAGGCCCATACACAGCTCGATAATTGTTGGTCTTGTAATATCTCCAAAATAGGACGATTATCCATGTGTGGCAATATACACGTGAACGATGTTTTAACGCTTCCTCGGGGAAGGAAGTTGTAACACCCCATTTTGGAAATGGAATCTTACGCATAATCATGGCGTGTCATCAAAGCATACAAGGATAAATGTCTAAGCATTATTTGACCATAAAAGGGAAATACCGGAATCAAACATCGGTAACCCCAAAGTAGAGCTCATCACACACAAACATAAATACTGTAAAAGGAAAGGACGAAACAATGTCCATTGCAAGCTGTATTAAAGTAAAGGAAATGCATAAACTAAAGAAAGACAGTAAGGCTTCCAATCCATATGCACGTACGTTTGAGATCTACGAGCGTCCCTGAGTACCTGCCGTTTTGGGAACATGAAAAGGAAAACGGCTGAGCAAGACGCTCAGTGCACGGATGTACAATATAGCATGAACTAGGATAAGCATGTAACATATAACAGCGGAAGACTAAGTTCTGAGTAAACTGGTTAAGTATTAAGAAAACTGGTTTTATAGTTTGAAAAGCCTTATGTTTATCTTATGAAAACTATTTTAACATAAATATACCATAGCCCATATAGGTCATGAAAAGGTCACGTGCATGAATACTTGGAGGGGTGACCTCATCATGCTGATTAGAGGGGATGCCTCTAATTAATATACTGGTCTGGGTAGGAGGGATCAACTCCTTGTGAAGGATGCAAGGCACACACCACATTCACCATGAAATACTGAATAAAACATGTAACTAGGATGCACCCATACGCCCCACATGATATAATAATATGGCCAAAACTGAAAGGGACGCCACGAGCAATCACTCCGCCGTGGGGAAGTCATAACATTGGTGCCTCCAATGTTATGGTTATGGTACCTCCATAACTAGGTGAAACTGGTCATGCTTGTATATGGCTATAGATTATGCTAATTAAACATAAGCAGTTCAAAACAATAAAACAAATACTGGGGAAAACAGTTGGCTGCATACGGGGAAATCCTAATAAGGAAAGAATGTCCATACTGAAAGGACGGGAATCCGTACCTCAAGTCCAGTGAATGAACGGAAGAAAGACTCCTACTTCTGGATCACTAACGCTACATGAATACACACGTGTATAAGTATCGAATCACTGATTACGTACTGGGTTTTATGTCTCATCTTAGCTTACTTTGTATGTTTTAGGTCATGGTTTACTGTTTAAAGCCCTATCTGTGTTTACCTTGTACTCTGATTAATCTGATAAAGTATTACTGGTAGTTCATGTATTATTATACTTACTGTGTAATAATAAGTAACTTTCCAAAAATAGCAGGTTTCCAAAAATAGAAAGTTTCCAAAAATAGAAAGTTTCCAAAAATAGAAATTTTCCAAAAATAGAAAGTTTCCAAAAATAGAAAGTTTCCAAAAATAGAAAGTTTCCAAAAATAGAAAGTTTCCAAAAATAGAAAGTTTCCTAAAAATAGAATTTACTGCTTAATATAGATTAGTTTCTAAAAATAGAAAGTTTCCAAAAATAGATCAGCTGCCTTAATTAAATAAGTTTCCATATATAGAAGGTTTCCATTATTAGAATTAAGCTGGTTACATAAGCTAACATATAAGTCTAAGTGTTTATAAGCTTATTTCTTAAGTCATATGATATAGTGTATAGTTTAATTATTATTTCATGTATTTTAATTAAACTATAGGTTAAGCATTTTAATTAAAGTATAACATGTTTTAATTAAAATGGAATAAAAAACTTAGGTTAAAATGTGTATTATTATGTATTAATAACATAACCTAAGTCATGTCTAAATTAATTAATTATAGGCATGTTTTAAATAATTAATTAATTATAACTTATAACATAAAATACTTAGGTTAAATTAATATCATGCTAAATTAATAATTAAAAATAACCTAAGTCATGGTTTAATTAATATCTCATGTTATTAATTAATTTATATCCTAAGTTCATAATTCATAAAATTAACATGTGGCATAAATCATGATTTAACCAACGAACCATGAATCGGGCATGAACTCGACACCGTACCCCGAGCCAACTCGAGGTACTTGTGCCCCCTTGCTGCCGTGGGTCCCACATGCACCAACCAAGACCAAAATGGTCTTGGTGGTGGCGGCAAAAAGCAAACCGAACCCCCCTCGGGTTGGTTATACTAGGCGGCCAAAACAAACACCCTCATATATCATCCTTTGATTTTAATTAACCCCAAAACATGTTAGGTCTATGTTTAATTATCATGTTTTAACAAAAATAAAAATAACATGTTCATGAAAATAATTAAAGATTAAAAGAAATGAAAAGAAAGGTTTAGAATGATATACCAATACGTAGCTTGAAAAAGGATGAACAAACACGGTTTATAGCAATGATTTTTGTGATCAAGATCAATCAACAACCACCTTCGGTGGTCTTATGGGTGGCGGCACAAAGAGAGACCAAGGAGGAGGAGAGAAAACTTTTTAGGTTAAATGCTATTTTGCTTGAAATGTAAAAATGAAATGCATATTTACCATAACCTCCCCTTTCATGTAAAAGTCAATGGGCTAAGCCCATTTTGGTTTTGTGTGTCGTGGGTATGGGGCCCCACATGGGGTACCCGTACCTTTTCTCGTGTCCCGATGTTTCGTGTTCGTTCGTGGTTAAACGTGTTCGTGTTTAAAGTGTTTCTGTTTATTTTATCATGTAGTTTATCGTATTATATACACTCGTAATTAAGTACTTACGTAATTATTTTAGTTCGTGTTTTAAAATGGTGATCATGATTTAATTATGTTCACGTGAAATATCTATTAACTGTTTATCATGAGTTTGTACGTAATCGATACTTATCATGTCATACACGTATGCACTTGCTTGATTATTAGCATATGAATGTGATCAATACTAAATAGGGTAAGTTTTAATCTAGGACGTACGATCATAAGGGCACTATTCATGGTAAAAGCATGCGGGTTTTACAGAAGTAATACAAAAAATGTGGTATGGTTACACGTGTGCGAGTACACGTGTAAATAAAATCGAGGAGTGAGAGGAGCTCTCGGTCGACTTTTGAGAGAGAAGAGATTATCTCTCTCGAGGTGCAATAATTAATATTCACAAGAAAGTAATATATTATTACGTAGTACTAATTCAGTTGCACACCACGCACTACTATCACCTTTGAAAGACCCAAAAGGAAGCGGAGAAACGAGGCGGCGCGTAGCACTTAAGAGCCTGCTTCTTTAGAATGTGAAATACACTCGCCTTATACCCCCCACACAGTGGCCTCTTTATCAAGTTCAAGTAGATTGTAGTAATTATCTATTGTGCCTTAACTAAATTCGATCGATAAATGTAAGTGGCACCGGAACGCCGCCACAAACGGTGTATTACAATGCAATACTTATGGTAATAGGTATATTGGTTGTTCGTATTTATGTATACTTATTTACATATAATAATATAGAGAAAATATTTTTGTATTTATTTGACTTTTTAAGAAAATATAATATGTACGTAAAAGTGAGTGAAAACCATATATACAATATATTTTTGGTGTAATCTTTTAGGAAAAATATTACTTTTATATTTTTTATTTTATGTTGGTTCAATTCTTTAGGAAAAGAATTGATTTTGTGATTTTCTATTTTTTTATATTTTTATCTTTTTGATTTTTTGATTTTTTATGTTTTTGATTTAGAAACAAAAATAAAGTTCACAAAGTGAACGGATCCCAAAATCTAATGCGTCTCACTAGAAACCGTCAATCTTCACGAAAAGAACCGGCATCGGCGCCATTTAATATTTGTCTTTTTAATTTCGTTTTTTTCTAGGTATCTAATTAAATTGATCAACAAGTTTACAAGTTCGACTTAATTGTTTTTTGTGTATAATAGCTTGATTGGTATTTAAGCTACTTAGCACAAAGCATGTAAAAAGGGTAAACAATAGTATCCAAATACATATACTTACTACGCTAAAAACAACTAGCAAATACCATAATTAAAAAAACAAAAGTAAAAAAATACCAAATAGAAATTTATTCTACACATTCAAAATGCAAAATACTAGATTCAAAGTATAAAACAAAAATCAATTAAAATCTAAAAGCAAAATTTAAGACAATGTAAAATATGATTATTAAATTGCTAATAATAACATGGACCTAAATGCTACTTCTAATATACTATAACTAAATAAGATTTGAACATTACAATTTCTACTTTACTACAACTATAAGTATATTCGTGTAACAGATATAAACAAATAAGTATTTTACACCTTTGTAGAAACTAGAAGCGGGGGTTGAATAGTTTCTTAAATTTGCTTGTTAAAGTTTGGTTTTAAAAAATCCTTTTTCAAAAACTTAAGCTTGAGTATTTATGTGAAACCTTCTTATACACAATATGAACAAGGTATAGTGCAACTAACTAATAATCACAAGTATAATGAATAATGAATGTAACTAAACTAATAATCACAAGTATAAAGAATAAAGAATGTATAGAGATAAGGGAAGGAAAGATCAAACCAAACACCCAGGATTTATAGTGGTTCGGAAACGAAGCTCACTCCTCGTTACTCCTTACTCGAGAGTTCACTAATCAACAATCTCCTTAAGGTGTAGAAACCGTACACAACGTCTCTTAACCAATTTTCGACTCTAAGCTAAAACTCGAGCCTTAATCTTAGCTAGGACCAATCTACACCAATATACTTTGAGCACTAAGTATTAACCCTAATACATACACAACTACCAAATCGACACAACTACTTGGATCTTCACAACAATGACACAACAATGAATAAATAAGTTTTGATCTTCAATGGATCTTTGAGGTAGACACAACACTTCAACAATGATAGTGTTCTTCTCTTTGCACTTTGAGAGGAAAAGATGGGAGGAGAAAGATTCACTTCTAAACAAGTAGTAATCAAATAAATGATCAAGGATTTGAGTGATTTAAGAAGTATGAAAGAATCTGAAAGTTTATGTGCAAAAGAGGTGGATTGAAAGTCTGAGAATAGTCCACTATTTATAAGACAAATGTCCAACCGCTATATCTGCCCACGGTTCCTTATTGGAGCCCGCGGTTCCTTATCGATAAGGAATCGACATAGGCGCTAAGGAATCGCCGGCTTAGAGTCCGCTCGCTTTTGTCTTGTAGTGGGTTGGATCGAATTAGGGGATTAAAATATCCTGAAAGGATATTCCAAACCAAGATAGAATATGCCATTTTCAAATTTCATATTTTCAAATAATTAATTTAATAAAACCTTTTCTTAAAAAGAAAGTTTAATAATAAAACTTTGTAACACTTAATAAAAAAGTGAGTTTTAAGAAAAGATTTAATCCTTGATCGCTTACTTAGTATAATTACTTGTTTATTCATACCTTAAGTGATAATGATTGAAATGAAAAATACTTGAACTCAAGAATTCGTTTTTCATTGTTTTCGTAAATGCTTGTTTTTACATATTGTCGTAATCAAAACAAAGCGAGACCGAAAAATGCAAGAAACGTTTTTAGGCATCATTGCATTAACAATCTCCCCCTTTTTGATTCCGACAATCCATAAACTCAATCATCTAATAAAAAAAGATTTTCGAAGACGAGTTTATCATTTCTCCCCCTTTGCCAAAGCAAAAAGGTTGCAAAAGTCTTTGAAGAAGAAAAGAATCGGACTTTGCAAATGCCCCCCTTGGTGCTTACTCCCCTTGCTTGGGGCACCAAGAAATCGAAATATGGTGACAAGCTACATAGAAGGGTTAGTAGAAGAGAAGAGACACCTAACAAGATATAGCAAAGATCACACAAAAAAATAAGAAACAAAAGATCCAAGATAAGTCATGTTAAAAGAAAACATGATAAAAGATACAAGGAAATAAATCATATAAAGATGTATGAGACACAACCACAAGCCAAAATAAAAAGCATAAATATAATCAAAGTTAAACTATAACTCTAAGATTTGCTTGAACTAGATGTGTTGAAGATAAGCAACCAATGCATAGATAAAAGACAAGGTAGTGGCGGAAGGAGGTGGTGGTGGCTTGGTAGAGATCTCATGCTATAGTAAAGAGGAGGTTTAACTAAGATACTCTTGATGTAATTCAACTCCTCATAGATGTGAGCCATAGCAAGATGTTGATATTGATAACATTGACAATATGTTCCATGATGCATGGAATTATCATGTGAAGGAGGTAGAACACTAAAGGCTAGAGGTGGAAGATAAGAAGTTCCATAATCACCATTCTTACAAAGAGAAGAGATGGGATTTTAATTGTTCTTGGGTGAATTGGGGTTGAAAGCAATTAGAGAGAAAGGAAGAGAATCAAAGCTTTCATTTGAGTAATAAGACATTTTGATTTGAGAAAGAATGCAAAATACTTAAGGTTATATAGAGAAAGCCCAAGAAAATTTGGTGGTGGTCAAAGGGTTGAAACAAAGATTCCCTAAAGTGTTGGAACAAATTTGGAGTTTCAGTAATTCCCGAAAATTGAGGTACTGGGCGCGGTTCTTTAGCTCACCCGGCGGTTCCTTATCACTGGGGAACCGCGGTTTCAATAAAGAACCGCCTACAGTGGGTTGATTTTGGTGATGAGGGAGGATTTTCCAATTCAACAAATCCTATTTTTCTAGTCTAACTAATCATGGGGATATGCTAAGAAGCAAAGATAGACAAGGAAAACACACAAGAGCTCACCAAACAAGGTTTTGACCAAAATACATAGATTTTTTTAATCAAATCAATGTAGGAGGTGTGTAGAACTAGACACAAGGTCATGACAGAATGATCCTCCATGGTTCTCTTTTGTTCTTGCTATATTTGAGAGACCCATACATATGAATTATGTAAGCTCATAATGAATAGCAAGAAGCTTTGAAAAACGTTTTTAGATTGAATTAACAATGCAAAAACATTTCTCGACCATTTTTACAAAAGCTTTGAGAATTTTGAGAAAGAAGAGAAATTTTCAAAAATAGTTTATTAAAATTAAAAACGTAAAGAAAGAAAAGACTCAAAAGATAATAGTAATGCACAATTAAAGGATATGTTCCATTAAGCCTAGACCTAGATGCAAGTAATTAAAAGGTTCCCTCTTTAGTGGCTTAGTGAAGATATCGGCTAAGTTTTCTACCGAGGGTACCTTCTCTATCGAAATGTTCCCCTTTCGAACATTATCCCTAAGAAAATGGTGGTGAATCTCCATGTGCTTAGTTCGCGAATGTTGCACGGGATTCTTGCTAATGTCTATTGCCCCCTTGTTGTCGCACATGATGGGAACATCATCAAGAGAAATCCCGTAATCAACAAGCGCTTGCTTCATCCATAGAGCTTGTTGACAAACTTTACCGGCACTCACATATTCAGCTTCCATGGTGGATATAGCAGGAGAGGTTTATTTCTTGGAGAACCAAGAAGTTAAACAACAACCCATGAAGGTACAAACTCCACTAGTGCTTTTCCGGTCCACATAGTCTCCCGCATGATCCGAGTCCGCGTAGACAATGGTTTCTACGCCGGTCCCTTTAGGATACGATAATCCTAAATGTATAGTGCCGTTAATGTATTGGAAGATACGCTTAACCGCTTCAAGGTGAGAGGTTTTGGGAGCCACTTGGAAGCGAGCACAAAGGCAAACACTAAACATGATATCCGGTCGACTTCCCGTTAGGTAAAACAAACTACCAATCATACCTCTATATTTGGTGTTGTCTATCGACTCACAATCATCATCTACGGTGAGTTTAGTATCTAAGGCCATAGGGGTCTTCATAGGTCTGTAGTCTTCTAATCCAAATTTCTTTAGCATTTCTTTAACATACTTGGATTTATTAAAGAAAATACCATCGTCCATTTGTTTAATTTGGAGTCCTAAAAAGAAGTTAAGTTCTCCCATCATACTCATTTCAAACTCGTCATGCATGATTTTGGAAAAGTCATCACACAATGATTGACAAGTTGAACCAAATATAATGTCATCAACATATATTTGTACGATAATGAGGTGAGAACCTTTCTTCTTTGTAAAGAGTGTATTGTCTACCATCCCCATGGTATACTCATGTTTTACAAGAAACACTTTAAGTCTATCATACCAAGCTTTGGGTGCTTGTTTGAGACCATAAAGAGCTTTCTTAAGCTTGTAAACATGATCTGGTTTCTCAAAATCAATGAAGCCTGGAGGTTGAGCCACATATACCTCCTCATTGATCAAACCGTTAAGAAATGCACTCTTTACATCCATTTGTTGAAGCTTAAAGTCTAAAGCACAAGCGTAAGCTAAGAGGACTCTAATGGATTCTAATCTAGCTTCGGGTGTGTATGTCTTGTCATAATCAATACCTTCTTGTTGATTATAGCCTTGAGCTACAAGTCTAGCCTTGTTACGAGACACAACACCATTCTCATCTAACTTATTCCTATACACCCATTTGGTTCCTATGATGGTCAAACTTCTAGGCGTAGGAACAAGTTCCAACACGTCATTAGCAATGAATTGATTCAATTCTTCTTGCATAGCGATGACCCAACTCTCATCAATCAAAGCTTCTTTAACATTATTTGGTTCAATCAAGGAGACGAAACAAAAGAACTTACTTTGATTTTGGACTTGAGATCTTAGGTTCCTTTGATTTAATTTTTTTGGGTAAAAGGGACTATCCTCGGTAAAATATATTACACCAAAAAATTGAAGTACAAATGGAATGTGGATAAAATACCACATTAACCTCAAGCTAAACGCTTGATAAACGCCTACAACTATGTATATGACATGCCATATACATTTACACACCTAAAAATAGAACAAAAATAAAATCATAGATTTATTCTTGTATTCATTTAGCTTTATCCCTCTTGTCGTGGTATAAGTATGCAGCTTCATCAAAGACATTCTCAACCTCTTCCACCTCCGAATCAGATTGATTAAGAATCTCAAAGATATTTGATGTACCAACACCACCCTCCTTCCGACTACTATTATTCATGAAACATGCCTTAAACGTTGCTGGAAATTCAGAATTAGAATATGAATTATTTGTCCTTTTAGTATTAACTGGAGTCACCACAACAAGGGTCGGTCCACTCTTAGTAGAAGACGCAATCGTACCAGCCTTTGGTATCGATGGAGCATTCTTATTATACTTGGAAATTGAACTAGCTGGTAAATTGACTTAAGGAACATAAAGAGGTTTACTCCCAACCTGGAAACCTCCATTCACGCTACCATTAGTCTTATTACCTCTCTTCTTCTTACGTTTCGCATTCTGAAAACCTTCCTCCTTTTACTCATTGACCTTGCTAAGATCATTAACTTGCGTAACCATTGGGCGAGCCGTAACAATTTAAGGGTAACTCGTGTTATCATGGCCAAAAGTATAACATTGGGAGCACCGTAATGACGTCCATTCATACTCAATACTAACCTTCTCATTTGAATATCCAGCCCCGTTTGATAAAGGGACACCAAAAGTTATCGTTTCCAATGGTTCATCACTAGCACTGACTTCAATCAAGCACTGTGCATAACTACTTCTTCCCCACGATTCCCTACACATATTAGTCGTGTATGCATCAAGCATAACATGCTTACCAACATGGGAAGCAATAATGCTTAACCCATCTTCGGAAAATACCTGAATTAGCACATTATGAATTTTAACCCACACTGGCAAATGTGTAAGTTCTTCCTTTTCCAATCTGGTATCAATTAACCATTCTTTAAGCACTATTAGAACCTTGCGGATCATCCAGGGGCCATTTTCAGGAACATCCTCCAACCCCTTATGCGAACTGAATTTAAAAAAGAAAAACCCTTTCGCATTTAACATAATGCGAGTAAGCCCAAACTTACCCCAATTTTGTTGAACAACGTACTCCACAACTGGATATACAAGCCGTTTACCGATAAAGTACCCATATAATGTGTTCTCAAATCGAGTTTGTACCTCATTGACAACTTGAACTGGCATACGAAACTTGATACCCTCATCGGGGCTCGTAGGAACCTCCATGTATCTAAAATTAGCCTTAACATTGCTGTTTTCACTCCTCGTAAAATCCAAACCATTACCCTCCTGATTGCTACCATTAGGTGAGACAATAGGGGTTGTATTCAATGATGGTTGCATCACAGAACCCACTAAAGGAACAACAACAGTAGTTGGGGATTTCAAACCCCTGTTTCTATACGCATCATTCAGTGACGGGAATGCAGCAATTGGTGAAACCTGTGCTCCAACATAATTTGAGACCCCTTCTACCACAGTCGAACTTATACAAACCCTAGAATCACATGGATTCATATCTGAAACCCTAGCAGAATCATTAGGGTTTCGTACGTCACTCATATTAGGAACTGGATCCAAATCACTAATAACGTCAGCTTGAGAACGTGATACCCCAACCACATTCGACAAAGGTGTCTCAAAACTAGGGTTTTGATTCTCAACCGACAGCGATGCAAGCCCATGTCCTCTAGTTTCACCATTAGACAAATAGATCTCGTGAATACTCGATTCTTTTAACCGTGCCATATGCTCCTTAAAACCCTCCCAATCAATCGGACAACCCTCATTATTCATCACACTCTTTCAATATCAGAATACTCAAAAACCAGCCCACATAAAATAACAAACCCTAGTGACGGTTGCGCACAAAATTATGAACCCTAAGTCTAAATCAAACAACCTAAAAATCAATGCTAATCACAAGGATATAACACCAAAATAGGCTTCTCAAATAAAGAAAACAAGGATTCACGTTTTTGATTGCAAATGAAAATTAAAATGAAATGGCGGCTAACCCTAATCTAATTGAATTCTAAATCTGTTATTCAGGATCGAAGATAATCCTAATATACTCTCAATCAACGATCAAGAGAAATATCAGAAGTACAATAAGATCTCAGATTCAAAGAGAAGAACGACTTAGACAAGGAGGGGAGGGAGGCTGCCATTTTTAGGTTTTAGTATGTTTTTTGCCATTTTTTACGTTACTTCCATTTTTTACGTTTTTTGCCAAAGATGTTAGAAACATAGGAGTTAATGACCTTAGTATTGAAAATGGAGTAAACATTAAGGAGTCTAAGGATCATGCTCTTGATAACGTCATAGGCGAATTAAATCCTTTGATTTAATTCGCCTATGACTTTATCAAGAGCATGATCCTTAGACTCCTTAATGTTTACTCCATTTTCAATACTAAGGTCTTCAACTCCTATATTTCTAACATCTTTGGCATTAGCTATGTCTATTTCATCTAAGTCATCATCTACCAAAGGTGGTGTCTTAGATGAAGGTGGGGTTTCATCAAATGTCACGTTAATTGATTCTTCAATTACACCCGAGGTTCTATTGAGGACTATGTAGGCTTTGCTAGTTTGAGAATAACCTAAAAAGATACCTTCGTAAGACTTTGGGCAAAACTTAGTAAGGTAGTCTTTGGTGTTGAGAATGAAGCACTTGCTTCCAAACACCCTAAATTATTCCAATGAGGGCTTCTTACCTTTAAGAACCTCATAGGGGGTCATTCCTAGAAAAGGTCGAATAAGAATTCGGTTGAGAATGTAAGTCGATGTGTCCACGGCATTGCACCAAAATTTTTAAGGCAAGAATTGCTCATTTAACATCATCCTACTCATCTCTTGGATGGTTCTATTCTTCCTTTCAACTACCCCATTTGATTGTGGAGTGCGAGGAGCCAAGAAGTTATGGGTAATACCATGAGCTTCACAAAAGGCACCAAATTGCACTTCATTATCAAATTCCCTACCATGATCCGTCCTAATAGAGACAATTGAACATCCTAGTTGATTTTGATTTCTTCGACTAAAGGTTTCGAAGTGATCGAAAGCTTCATTCTTAGATGCCAAAATCTAGTCCAAGTGAATCTAGAATAGTCGTCAACTATAACTAGGGTATAAAGGTTACCTCCATAACTCCGTATGGCGGAAGGTCCAAAGAGATCCATATGTAGGAGCTCTAAACACCGAGAGGTCGAAACCAAATTCTTAGTTTTTTGACTTGAGTGAACTTGCTTCCCAATTTTACAAGCATCACAAAAGTGACTATCAAACTTCATCTTGGGGAGGTGTCTTACCAACTCCTTAGAGACTAAAGATTGAATTAAACGCATATTAGCTTAACCTAATCTCCTACGCCGAAGAGTAGAACTATCATCTAAAGTCGCTAGACAAAAGTTGTCCATTGACTTCCTATTAACCTTCATGACATAAAGCCCATGCTTTCTAACACCTTTTCCAATGACTTTTCCATCTTTTACGATTTCACTGTCATATTCCGAAAAGATGACCTTACACTTATTGTCACAAATTTGACCTATACTTAGAAGGTTAAAACCTAAGTCTACGTTTTCTATAGTCATAGAGTCAAGAGAGACCTTACCTTTTCCAATGATATTACCACGTCTATTACTAGCGAATGTAACGTTACCTCCATCATATGCTTTGTAGTGTGAGAACAAACTTCGATTACCCGTCATGTGTTTAGAACAACCACTATCCTTAATCTACTTGTCGGGCTCTGAATCGATTCCCAAGCATATCTAGGTAACAACACACAAGATCAAACATTTGGTCCCCAATATCTCATGGGTCCAAAATTGTTGGTTCCAAACATCCCTTGCATTTTATTGGGATGCATGAATGAAGGAGACATTCCCCATGGGGAAAAGTATTGTTGTTGAAAATTATTCGAATTCATATAGCCATTTTGTTGTCCATAGTTTCTCCTAGGTTTCTTTGATCTTGATCTAGTGCTATTATTATTCTTCCTAGGTGTTGGGGTTTTACTCCTAGGTCGTGGTTTAGCATGATCATCTGTTTTTGGCGTAGGTGTTCTACTTCTAGGTTTAGATTCATTTCGTACTCTTGGAGGAGTAGATGTTTGTCTAGGTAAGTTTCTAGTTCCTATTAGAGGTTTACTCAAGGACTTGTAGAATTTATCTAGAGTAGGCTTTTTCATTATAGGTACTTTGACCTTGTTAATAAGAATATGTTTTGGTCCTTCACCTAAACTTAACTTTTCAGAAAGTTCAGGATTTTCACAAAATTCATCTTCTGGCCACGGTTCCATATCTCCATCAGTGGTTCCATAGCGATAAGGAACCGCCCCATATATTGGAGCACCGCGTGCAGGGGACTGTTTTTCTGAAAACCTAACTTGTTTTGATTCACTAGTTGATGCTTCATTAGTGTTATATCCTAACCCAAGTTTTTCCTTAGAATGAATTTGTTTGTTTAACATATCATCAAGACCATTAGTACCTCTCATGAACTTTTCAAGTCTAATGGAGGTGCTCTTAATGTTTTCATTTTCTTGCCTAAGGTTTTCACATTTTAAGCATCCTAGGTCTATTTCATTATTTTTCTCAAGCTTAGCTAATTTTTCTTTTAGCTCACTAATCTCCTTTTCAAGCCTAGTTGTAGTTGATTTTAGCACTTTGTTCTTTTCAATAAATTTTAGACTAAGCTTATGCAAGTTATTGTATTGGCCTTCTAATTCACTATCATCTTGAGAAGAACAATTATTACTATAATACTCAGTTTCCGAAAGTACCTCTTTAGAAGTGTGAGCCATGAGACACTTCTCATCTTTGGGGTTGTCATCAACATCTTCACCGCTATCGCTCCATGAACCTCCAACGAACGCCGTGTGGTTCTTGTCATGTGAAGGCTTAGGACAATCACCAATGAAATGATTTGGATCACCACATCTAAAGCATTTGCTATCACCTTTATAGTCTTTGGCAAATCGGTTTTTGGAGAATGGTTTCTTGTCGTTGTTTGGTTTCCTCACGTATTGACCTCGTCTTTTGAAGAACTTCTTAAAGTCTCTAACCGCCAAGGCATATTCCTCATCATCACTATCCGAGGAACTTTCATGATCACTTTGTGCCTTTTTGGCTTTAAGTGCCAGAGACTTTCTTTCACTCTTTTTCACCATTTCCGACTCCTTCAAAATTATCATCTCATGAACCTTCAAGTTACCAATTAGTTCATCGAGTGATAATTTGGCGAGATCCTTTGATTCTTCAATCGCCATGAATTTAGCTCTCCATTTTGGATGCAACGCCCTAAGAAACTTCCTAACATTGTTCTTGCTAGAAAAACCTTCATCAAGTGCTTTTAGACTATTAATGATAGTATTAAATCTAGCAAATGCACTATCTATGGTTTCATCTTCTAAGATGACAAATTGTTCACATTTTTGAACAAGAAGATCGATTTTACTTTCTTTGACTTGGCTATTACCTTGGTGGGTTACTAAAAGAGTATTCCAAATGTCTTTAGCGGTTTCACACATAAAAATTCTTTCGTACTCTTTCTTTGGTAAAGCATTATAAATCACCATTTTAGCCTCATTATTTTTAGCTAGTTTTCTTTTAATATCATCATTAGCTTTATCAAAAGTAACTATCTCCTTAGTTTTAGAAACTTCATTATATTGAAATGGTAAAAAGTCACCATTGGTAATAACATGCCAAAGATCTAAATCTTTTAATTTCACATAAGTCTCAAACCTATTTTTCTAATAAATAAAACTATCGGTTTTAAAAAGAGGTGGCCTTTGCATGGATTGCCCTTCTAGATACTTGTTGGAATCCATAGATCGATTCAAGTTTTAAAATACAATATATTTTAAAAAGCCTTGAGCAACCACGCTCTGATACCAATTGTAGAAACTAGAAGGGGGGTTGAATAGTTTCTTAAATTTGCTTGTTAAAGTGTGGTTTTAAAAAATCCTTTTTCAAAAACTTAAGCTTGATTATTTATGTAAAACCTTCTTATACACAATATGAACAAGGTATAGTGCAACTAACTAATAATCACAAGTATAACGAATTATGAATGTAACTAAATTAATAATCACAAGTATAAAGAATAAAGAATGTAAAGAGATAAGGGAAGGGAAGATCAAACCAAACACCAAGGATTTATAGTGGTTCGGCAACGAAGCTCACTCCTCGTTCCTACTCCACTCCTCGAGTACTCCTTACTCGAGAGTTCACTAATCAACAAGCTCCTTAAGGTGGAGAAACCGTACACAACGTCGCTTAACCAATTTCCGACTCTAAGCTAAAAGTCGAGCCCTAATATTAGCTAGGACCAATCTACACCAATATACTTTGAGGACTAAGTATTAACCCTAATACATACACAACTTCCAAATTTACACAACTACTTGGATCTTCACAACAATGACACAACAATGAATAAGTAAGTTTTGATCTTCAATTGACCTTTGAGGTAGACACAACACTTCAACAATGATAGTGTTCTTCTCTTTGCACTTTGAGAGGAAAAGATGGGAGGAGAAAGATTCACTTCTAAACAAGTAGTAATCAAACAAATGATCAAGGATTTGAGTGGTTTAAGAAGTATGAAAGAATCTGAAAGTTTATGTGCAAAAGAGGTGGATTGAAAGTCTGAGAATGGTCCACTATTTATAAGACAAATGTCCAACGACTATATCTGCCCGTGGTTCCTTATTGGAGCCCGTGGTTCCTTATCGATAAGGAACCGCCATAGGCGATATGGAACCGTTAGCTTAGAGTTTGCTCTCTTTTGTCTTTTAGTGGGTTGGGACGAATTTGGGGATTAAAATATATTGAAAGGATATTCTAAACCAAGATAGAATATGCCGTTTTCAAATTTCAATTTTTCAAATAATTAATTTAATAAAACATTTTCTTAAAAAGAAAGTTTAATAATAAAACTTTGTCACACTTAATAAAATGTTAGTTTTAATAAAATATTAAATCCTTGATCACTTAATTAGTATAATTACTTGTTTATTCATACCTTAAGTGATAATGGTTGAAATGAAAAAGACTTGAACTGTAGTTTTAAGAAAAGATTAAATCCTTGATCACTTAATTAGTATAATTACTTGTTTATTCATACCTTAAGTGATAATGGTTGAAATGAAAAATACTTGAACTCAAGAATTTGATTTTCATTGTTTTCGTAAATGCTTGTTTTTACATATTGTCGTAATCAAAACAAAGCGAGACCGAAAAATGCAAGAAACGTTTTTAGGCATCATTGCATTAACAACCTTAAATACAAAAGTCTACTAACTACTAATAGATATAAACGGGCCTAGCAGATTTTTATAACTGGTAACAAATTACTATCAGTTGTTGTAAATGACTTAAGCCCATCAATACTACAAACTAACTCCATCAGAAAAAAAACTAACGAGCAAACATACTGGGATTGAATTCAATTATCAAGACAAAAGTATACAACTAAACCCAAATAACAACGCGTTCAGATGATCAATTCTACACTAATATTACCATTATCAAAAATATTATAGGAAATGTAAACTCGAGACTACCTCGCATCCAGGCTAGTCCGTTGTCGAGATTCGCTAAGGATCACAACAAAACCGATAATACACCACATCGACCTAAACTTTATAGAAACTTAAAATGTCGTCTTGAAATCGATCAACAAAGAACTAATCAACTACTTCTTCGCCAACTGTTAATACTCAATACTTGCACAGAATTAATCTCCATGCCTGTTGTGTACTACTACTAAATTCACCGACTGAAAACAGATTTTTGTTGCAAAAACTATGCAGGAACACGAAAATTGAACAATCATCTTGCTAACTGATTTAATCCGAACGAATCTCTAATCACCGAATATACTCCACTTGACTGGTCTCGTTACAGCAACTTATCTATCCTCTTTTCCGAGTAGCAGCTTAATCCATATGAATTACCAACTCCTAACTGAACTTGAATTAAATCCTATGAGACTACGAACTTTTCTATTGGCTACATCAGCTACCAAACACATCAACTTCTATCAATCAACATGACCTTGTACCCGAACAAACTGATCTTATCTCACGCTTGCAAAATCTGTAAAACCTAATTTTCCCAGGGGAATTGACAAGCTACAACATCAACAATCCTACACTTTCATCAATCGATGCCACCATTAACTGCCCTTGCACAGCTCCGCTACTCTACTGCTCTATCAAAACGCATCCATAAACTCCATCAACCAACTGTCTGCATACGCTTCTTAACTAACTGATATCTAGGATTCCTTCGATAAGAACTTGTCAGAATTCTCACAAGGTGGGACAAAGTACAACAGGATCATAAACGGTAAACCAATATGTTGGGCAACAGCTTATCAAATCAGTAACAATGACTTAACAAACTTAAACATCTATCATATATGAATGTGAGTTTAAGAGCAGATTTGCAGAAAGCTGAAAGAATGCAAGAAAGAATCTTAAGAGAATGAAGGAGAACTTTATTGAAATTAAAGGAAATAAGTTTCATTATTGGAGAAAGTTTGTTACAGGATTTTACTACACATGAACTGAATTTATAACTGTCTAAACTACCTAACTAGTGTGTGAAAGTTTCATACACTAAGTCTAATCCTAAAACTGAAAAACTGAAAATTACAAATGAGAAAATAGCTAGTATTTATAGAGATAATTGAGAAAAAGAGGGAGTTAGTTGAAGTCCAGATGACGTTTCCCACTAATAAGCATCTCACACGTGTCTTGTTATTGTTCTTGATGAATGACCTGAATTGGGGGTTTCTTCTTCTTGGATTCTTGATCGAATTAAATGTTACCATGTTGTAGAGGAGAGAATGTAGATCATCTTTGTTGTTTGAAACTTCACTTGACTCTCTCTTGATCTCTCACATATTAGCCTTGAACTTCTTTGTGGAAAGCAAAAAAAACCGTTTGTTCTTCATTTTCTTTTCTCTCTCCCTTGTATTGAAGAAGACGAATTGACCTTCTTTGACTAGTTAAAGTTGGGTTAAAAGAGATCATTTACACATTTAGTCCCTGAACTCCCCATCATTTATCATTTCTATTATAAAAGCTTTTATCCTTTAAACAAAATCCACTTCATATCCTTGATCTTTGTGATTATGGCGAGATTGGTCCTTGAAAGCTTGGTATTGTCTTTTTCTTCGTCTTTTGTCAGATAAATCCCTTGAAAATGCGTGTTTTCTTCATAATGTATCTTTTTACCTGAAAACACATAAACAAAAAATACCCACGTAATTATGATAATATTAAGATATAACTTATATTATTTGTTGTGTTTTAAGTGGTTTTTAGGTTAAACTGATGAGCGTTTTCACACTTATCACGTTATCACCCTTGCATTTGCCTTTCTTCTTGTTAGTTTGCGGTTTTGGCTTACTCACTCTAACCTTTTGTATGGTTAGTACGAAAGGCGTAGATGTAGATGCCTTGTCTTTTAGCCTCTTTTCATAGTCAATGAGCATTGCATGCAAATTATTAACTGTCTTCCTCGTGTAATGCATATTATAGTTTCTAACAAAATCATTGAAGTCCTTGTTAAGGGACCTACTAATCAAGTTGATAGCCATATTATGATCATAGGGTTGTCCTAGTGGAATGAGTTGTTTCATATAACCCCTCATCCCCAAGTAATGGGCACTAACAGACTTTCCATGAGCTTGCTTGTAGCTATGCAAAGCATCTACTAAGTCGTAGATCTCCACAGCATGCGGCTTTTCGAACATAGCCTTGAGCTCATCAAGCATTCTCTTAGGTGAAAATAGCTCATACTTCTTCTGAAGTGGATGAGCCATTTTTCCTAGCATTAAGCAAGCCACCTCCGAGTGCTTCTTTACATTAATAGCGTGTTCAAGCCTTTGCGCTTCAGAAGCTCCTTCGGCAAGATCCTCCGGATAGGGAGTAGTCAAGATATTAATAGTACCCGCTACTCTCAAGACAATTCTTAGTGAGCGGTACCAATCATTGATGTTTGGGCCAGTAAGTTTAGGTCGATCAAAAAACGTTTTGAATGAAGAACTTATAGTGTTATTGTCGGGTTGAGCCATTTCTACATAAATAAGTTCAAATATTAGTATTTTCGATAATTAAATACTTTCAATAAAATAAAATGACCCTGGTATAAAAACCCATAGTATTTTCCTTGAATTCTAGATCTATATTGACATAGACTCATTACATCAGTTGATCTGCT
The DNA here is from genome assembly GCA_025667525.1 of Glebionis coronaria. Taxonomy (NCBI): domain Eukaryota; kingdom Viridiplantae; phylum Streptophyta; class Magnoliopsida; order Asterales; family Asteraceae; genus Glebionis; species Glebionis coronaria. The sequence continues at coordinate 1,304,824 of JANFOE010000636.1, read as the reverse complement.
AGTAATGAATGTACTCAACATAGCGACTTGTCGAACAATTCAATTGACAAATAATTTTCAATTTCTAGTTGATTTAAGGGATTTACATTGCCAAAAAAACATTTTGCATTGTAAACATGTTTCATCCCTTCTGAATGCCTTAAGTTTCCAGATCTCACTGAGTAACTTAATTAAGTCGTCTAATCTGAATAACGTAAAACCATCATACGAATTCTCATTCTATGAAAGTCTTCTCTCTATTACAACATCATCCAAAAATCTCATTTGACGACGTAGCAATTTCAAGTGTTCATCAATTAGGAGCATTCGACTTAAATTTTAAGGGTATAAATTTGATGTCAAAATTAATGTATGGAGAAGCATGCATACAACTCCATAGCATAAGTTTAATAAAACATTTAGTAAACTTTTTCACGAGACTAAATTTCTACATAAATTATGTTGAGGTATTGGTTAAACCAATTAAAGAATTTACCCCCAACTATTCACAACGTACTTTTTCTAGAACTCGGCTAAAGCACAAAGAAATATCCTTATTCATTGTGTTTCGGATGTGAATTTGCGGTAAATCAACCTTTAGGTATAATTGAATTAATAATCGTAGGTAATTTCAATTTGACGCACAGGCGAGTCGGGAATTTGGTCAGCGACTAATGGCATAACACCTCATTCCTTAACCGGGTAAATGACCAACGGTGCGTTATACCCACTATATAGTTTGTCAAAAGGAGTAGGCCGTTAGATTATTATTTTAATTCACTAATCAACCTAATCTTATGTAATTTAGATCTTTAACAAATCATTATTTAAATATGATTTTGACCATATTATTTATTTTCTAAAAAAAACTCTTGTTTACAATAATTCGAACAATTTTAATATAAAAAAGTAAAAAAATTAAATCATACACACATAACAACAATTTATATGTACAATAAATAAATCAAGTAACCACATGCAAATGATTTATTCAATAATCATCAAATCTAGATTATTATATTTATATAAAAGTCTTCACTAATTCAAGATCTATTGAATCAAATAATCACGTAGCACATAAAATCATATAAACATATAATTTTACGATCCATGAAAACATACACGTTATCATGGATTCTCCCACAAATCTTAACAATTAAATCTCTACGGATCGTAACCATAGATGACATAGCAATTAATCATGCAATTTAATCTAAAATTATCCCACATGTAATTTAGGGTTTCAAAACAATTCTTTCTTTTTATAAATAATTCGGCCAAAACCTTAATTTTTTTTAAAAACAAAACCCTAATTTTAAGAATACCTAAAAAACATGTAGTTTTAACTCAAAATAATTATTAGTTAAAAACTCTAGATTTTTGATAATTATAACATGTTAAAACGGCTCTCGATGCCACTGAAGGTTTATATAGTTATACAGCTTGATTTAATTTAATAAATATAATAAATATATATTTATTAAATAAATTAATAAATATAATAAATATATTCATTAATTAATTTAACTCTTTACGTATTATGTGCAATCCTGTGATCTCAAGTTCGTTCCTCTCATACGACTATTAAATATAAGTCCATAAACTTTCATAAAATACCATTATTACTTCTCATTTCATCACATCATCTTCTTCCTCACACACAAAAACATCATGTTCTTCCTCAAACACCAAAAGATCATCTTCTTAATGGTGCTGATACAATGGAAACCCGAGGAAGAAATAGCGTTGTATCGCGCTTGGGGCTATGTTGCTGAAAACGAAGTGCCAGGTAACACAATAAGTGGTCGTAGTTTTTGGGGTGAGGTTTTGCAATTCGTGGAGGGCCGTTTAGATGATCCAAGGAAACGAACGTATGATAGTACAAACGGAAAATGGAAGACCATAAGGATTACCGTTAGTAAGTTTTCTTAATGTTACCGGAACGTAAATCGTACACGGGTAATTAGAGCAACTAACGAGGATGTAATGAATAACGCCCTTCGTAACTACGAAGCTGATACTATGCGCCGGTTTAAGCATCTTCATTGTTGGGAGGTTTTGAAAAATTATCCGCGGTTTTTTCCTTCTTAAATAATTCGCGTATCGTTTTTATTTATCCATGTATTGTTTTTAATATCCTTGTAATGTTTTTATTTACCCGTGTATCGTTTTCATTTACCCACGTGTACCGTTATGAATAAAATGTATGAATAATAGTTTTTATTGTATGAATAAAAAATATTTAATAAAAAAGTCGGAGTGATGTGTAGTGAGTTGTAGTGACTTTGGGTGAGTGCCATTACCTCCCAAGTGCATTTTGGGTGAGTTGTAGTGAGTTTATCAAAAAGTTGATGTGGCGGTGAGTGAGTTTTCTTCCACTCCCTTTAGTCTTAGAGAGAGAGTAGAATGTGATATTTCATTCAATATCCTATGTCAGGGAATCAAAATTGTATTAAACAATTTATTTATAGTTGCTTTCAATCCATAACCACTAATACCCATATACCAAACTAGCCATAAGCCTTTGTTTAGTGTTTGTTTTAGCTTATTAGTCTCTATATTATAGAGGAGAATCACGCATCCATAGGCACGGTGATTCTACTCTATAACCCATTAGAATATACTTTCTCATCTCTCTCACAGCTTTTTCCTCCCCTCAAAAAAAAATACGCACTAGCACATAGACGTTTCCGTTTTGATTCATCCGTTATCATTCCCCCTGTTCCCTCATTAAAAATTAATTATGGATGACCCTTGACCCCTTAATTAATAGAAGTTTGCCTTTTGGTGTTTTGGTTGCCCCTTGGGTGTGTTTGGGCATTAATTTTCGGCTGTCTGATTGTGTTAGTGGCTATAGTAATCCCTTTGTCATATATATTGCACTATCTTCAATAATTTTGTGCTCATTTTTAGATCTGGGTTGCGCCTACAGTGATTCTTTGTTCCAGATTTGGTGCAAGCTCTGATTATGATCAAAAAAATTAGGGGTTTCTAGGTTTTTGTTTCATTGCAATGGTTGTGATGCGTGATGGGAACCCTTCGTTGCCTCTGATCTCTTCATTACCGCCTTCGACGACGTGTGGTGATGTGGGTCGGTGTGTGACGAGGATGGATGCCTCACGTGGGTGGTGGTGGTGCTGCAGCCGAACCATCATATCTTAAGATCTAAAAACCTTCATGATTTGTTTGTCTGGAGTTTTTATTTGTTCTTTGATATGTGGGACAGCATACTCGCTGGATTAAAAGGTATCAAATCTTATTTTTGTTGTTTGTTTTCGATTGAATAAGTTCTAGCCAAATAAGTAGCCTTTTTCATTAATTGTGTTTTTAGGAGTTATTTTTGGTTCCCACGGTATACAATTATACGAGCTATGTCGAGTTGTGGTTTTTTCTTATGGTTAAGGCCTATGAAAAAAAATCCACCTATTTTTGGTTAGGCTATGATGATATGATGGTAATTTAATGAACATTTACTTGGTTGTTGTGATTATATAGCTACTTTGTCTTGCTGCATAATGTGGAAGGAGGGCCAAGTGCGCAAATCAGTCGCCTCGGAAACCTCCGCCAACGTAGCCAGGCTATGAGTTAATCTGAGCCAAGTTTAAAGTCGAGATCGGAGGTTATTCGCACATTAATCTGAGCTAAACATATTCTGCCTTGAGGTATTTTTGCACCGAGCTTGATGTGCACTGTTTGTTTGCTGAGATGTGTGAAACACTGCTATATACTGCAATATATATAGTGCTTGGCAGGGCATCACTATATAGTGCTTGCAGCCACGGGCGGGTCAGGTACCTTTTTCTCGGGTACAAAACTCGCAAATAGGGGTGTAAACGAGCCGAGACAGCTCGTGAGTTACTCGAGATCAACTCGTAAACTACTCAAAATCGACTCGATCTAAACGAGTCGAGCTCGAGTTCGAGCTACTCGAGTATATATTCGAGTCGAGTTCGAGCTCCAATATACTCGGCTCGAGAAGCTTGCGAGCCTTATCGAGCTTCTTTTGTTACCCTTTTATATAGATAAATCGAGTCGAGTCGAGCTTGATATGCCGAGTATTTATCGAGTTCGAGCATGAGAAGTGAAAATAATCGAGCTTGAGTCGAGTTTCGAGCTCGAGTTTTAAATGACGAGCCGAGCTCGAGCTTGAAATATAAAGCTCGGTCGAGCTCGAGCCGAGTTTTGAGCTCGAGATTTTGTATTCGAGTCGAGCTCGATCTTGACAGTACTCGGCTCGACTCAGCTCGTTTACACCCCTGCTCGCAAATCTGAGCCAATAGTTAAAAGATGTAGTGAACTTACTTGCTGAAAAGGCTCTCGATGTTTACTCATAAATTGCAGCGAGTATATGAAATTAAAATATCCGACTATGAGCCAAGTCTATATGAAACAATACCCCTAAATTCTAGCGATACGAGATGCTTTGTATAAAAATAAGATTAGATTTTGAAGCTTGAGTTTGTGTTGTGTGAAAGATCTGTAAGACAGAAAACCGGTTGTGAGAGGGAAAATATGCTGATTATTTCGTTGCCGCTTTTTATTGCAGGCGACGATGGTCTGGATACGTGCTGATGGTGATAGCCCGTGTGTGTTCCATTATACACGGCTTACCGGTCTCACAGGCTATGATGATAATGTTTTATTGTCCCTAACCGGGTTCGATTAATGTTTGGACTACTTATATCCTAAAAGGCTATGATGATACTGTTCGAACGTCCCTAAGTGGATTCGGGCAGGCTTTGGATTGTGTGCCTCTTTGCGAGGCAAGCTTTGTATGTTTGCAGCCAGAACACGCATACCCTAATATCCGATCGCTCGCTTATCTGAGCCTCAATGTCCCACAAAAAAATACTTTCCCATTTCTGTTTGACCTATGACGTGTTATCAGGATTACATATGGGTTTGTGAGAGTAGCAGCGGATTTTCGGTACAAAGACGACATGATTAAAGGTAACCTTACACCTCTTGATATAGATTTTATTTTTCAGTCAAATCCAAAAACTAACTACATTTTTATCAGGATTTGTTTGGTATAGATTAATAGGTGACAACTGTTCATGTAGTCAATATTAAGATTACCTTATTATTCTTGCCTAAGAGACCTGTAGGATTAGTATCGTCTGACCCGCAGAAAACCGAGTCACATATAATAAGGAAAGATGGCCGACTCAGATTTAGGTATGTATATGCTTTAGAATGTTATGTTGATTATTCAAAAAAACTCAGCAAACCATATAATTTGCTAGAAAATCAGTTCGTTCAATAAATTATCGATAAAAAGACTCAGATTTAGGAAAGTTGGGCGCCTCAAAGGGTGACCGGTCAGTGACTTAGTTCTATGTAAGCCTTAAAGAATTTGTTTTACTTTAGTCCAAAGACAGAAGGGAAAATTGCATTCCTTTATCTGAAAATTGATTTTTGTTCCATTTTTAGGCTTTATTTATGCGTTGTAAAATTGTGGTAAAGTTAGTTTGGTATTTGATACACGTGTAAATCTCTATTTCGCTCCATAGAAATACGAAGAAGGGTTTTCTGGGCTTCTGTTCCAAAAAATGACTCGCAGAGTTTGATATTACAAAAGGATGGGGTGGCCTTCAGGTAGTAATTGTTCCCTATTTTTCTTTTTCTTTTTTCGGTATGTGAACATTATTTGTTTCTTACGTGTTATCGTATGTTTTTTATGTATGGCTGCCTCAAGTGTGTTTGTTTTGCCTTATACAGGTCACTTACGGTTTAGATGGTTTTAGGCTTATGTTTAAAGTGTATAAGTTTGTAGGCGTGTTTGTTCCGGCTTCAATAGCTGGCTCATAGCTTATTAGGTTTTTGGCTTATGATTCATGAGATCGTTTTGAAACTTTTGGCCTTATATACTTTTATATTATGTCATTAAGAACTTATATAAACATAAATATTTCATAAGAGTCCTACAGAAAGTCGGCTTATGAAACATAAGCCCGTAACCAAATAAGCCGGATATATAAACTGAAGCATAAGTAATTCAAATGCTAACTTTTTCCCATTCTGAAAACTCCTCAAGTCAATTCAACTATTGCAGGTAGATCACAAAGGAACTATGCATCAGCCTCATTAGAGGATCTTGGTTTTCTTATGACCATGAACTTGGCCTCTATATTAATAACGTGGTTTAAATCCCGAAGCTGAAAAAAATAGAAGAAGAAGGGAATTGGAAGTCACTGATTAGAGTAGTAACTTGACAATGTGGCCTGGAAGCTCAACAAGAACTTCCCAAAAGAAAATCATCGATGACCAATGGGGTAGAGAATATGGATGACACTGCAGATGACAAAGGAGAAGTGTACAAGGGCGAAAGCTCGGTTAGTAGTGAAATTCTGAAAGGATGGTAAAAGCATAGATGAGAAGAAAGTTGTGGTCCTAAAGTGGTACAACGTGGTTCAAAAATTTGAAGAACCTACAAAAAAGGCGGGTAGGAAATGTTAATCGAAAACAATCTACCATGCCCTCTAAGAATAGCAAATATGCTCATACAAAAGGTTAATAAATCCCCCCCCCCATTATTCGTTTTGCAATTAATGTTTTCTTTAGTCGCGGATAGTATCTTACACTTTTTCCTATCCATGAGCAGATCTTGGAGAACCCATCTGTTGCTGCTCTTGGCGCCCAAAACTCTGGCTGAATACAAACAGCCGGGGTTAGAAACAAGTGGTAAGCACGTTGGACACAATTGAAGATGGAAAATGACGGACAGAAGTGTGCAGTAGAATGACACGGTGAGTGGCCAAGTCCCCAACACAATCATCTTTATTGCTATTGGGATTGGTTTGACCCATTCTATGGCTAGAAAAACAGGACCTTAGATTGTTAGTCGACTGATAGGGGCGTTTGTTAAATGTTATGTTTTCGTCTGGATGAATGAGTGGGTCGGGTAGCGGGTAAAAACAGATAATTCTGAGTATGAGTCTGGTTCAGCAGCATTTTGTCAAAATAATTTTTAAAATGTATGTTATTGAAACATGTTATATATGATTTTAAGAGTTATCTAATTCCATTGTTAATCTAATCTCTTTAATATAATGATTTAGAAGGTCGTCATGCATATAGTTAGACTTTTGGATGTTTGAACCATTCTATCCACATAGCTCTTTTTTCTATTGGACGTATTTGACGAGTGAAATTTTGTATAACCAGAAATGACACCTTCATAAACAATAGAGTTTGTATTATACTGGGTTTCAGTTAATTAAGATCATATGGAATAACTGAATACCATCATATCATGTTGGAGTATGTTTGATAGTTTTACGAGTTGCCTGTGACCTTCATACTTAGGAATATAAGTGTATAATTATTTTATTTCCAAGAATAGCTTGAAGATTGCATGCAGGTACCCGCAAACAATCATGAAACGCTACGCAATTGACTACGTGGGGTGGATGCACAATCTATACTAACATATAAAACATTTAACCCTTTTTCTAAAATTAGAAGTCTTAATTATTAAGCCTTAAACATTTCTTATAATGGAAAGATTTATTATTTACTAAGAATTTAATGCATATTAAAAGTCTATAAATAATTGTAACAAATACAATTTTTAACGGAAAATTGAAGTGTGTTTAAGCATAATTAGAAGTTATAACAAAAAATTAAATGTTTTAAGTATAACTTTGTAACTGAAAATTTAAGTATTTGTAACTTAATCCATAAATGCATTTTTAAAGCACATTGTCTAACAGGTTTATAAAATAACTAAATTTCCATTATATAAAGTCTCACAAAATCTTAAAACACATATGTAAAATATGCAAAATAAAACCGTCGCTCTTTCTCAATCACCATGTGTTGTCGCCGACTTTGAGGTGCCGAAACAACTGTGGTCGTTGTGTCTAGAAAAGATCTTCGTTTTTGTAATGGTGGTTTCTAAGTTTAACCAAAGCCACAAATTTAGTCACCGGCTACCCGCCGCCGCATTACGCGAGTAGCCGGCTAGTATTTACTTAGAAGGCATTGTGCAAGGAGGATCAAGAGTAATAGTGTCTTGTGGTGGAGGTGTAGGCTCTATGTTCCCAAAAAGGAATGTTGTAATAAGAAGAACCTCCTCTTCCAAATTAGAAACAATATCATCGACCTCTATATCAAAATTGGCAAGAGTATCCTCCATGGTGGCATCAATCTCCATAAGAGAATCCCTATCAACTGTTTTTGGTTCTAAATTTTCCTTGGGTTAAATGTCACCAGTCTCTAAGGGGATAAGATCTTCATCAATAACCAACTCCATGGGTGAAAAGGTGGGACTAGAAGGCTCAAAAGTAGGTATATCAATGAGAGAATCACTCTTAGGGATGATATGATCATGAAAATCAATATGTGTATCCTCAAAAACCGGTGAAAAAGGATCAATCAAAGGTTCTTCTTTTATAGACTCATTATTAGGTTCTTTACACTCCTCAAAAATTGGGTTATCAAAACATGTCTTAAGAGGGTTGGAATGCATCACAAAATCACTTGGAGGAATATGTGAAGGAGTCATAGAAGAAATGGATTCATAATCAGAAGTAAAGGACTCATCACTATCATAAGGATCATCATAGGGTTCATCACAAGAATCATCAATCATAGTATCAAGCTCATAAGGTGTGTATGGATCAATTATATAGTCGGTGGAGAGATGGAAGGGTCTACGATAGGAACATCACTAAGTGTATCATCCTCAACATCTACTCTCAAAGAAGGCTCATCATCAGGTAAAGCATCGTCAGGTCTAATGTGTTGCAAGACTTGTGTTCGCATGCTTAAGATGTTCGGATCAATTGCCCCTTTCATTTGCTCGAAAGCTTACATTATAAGTTTAGAAGCGCCTGGACTAAAGTAGTGATAAATGCCTTGATTTTGAAAGGTTGTTTGATTATGACCTTAAAAATTTCCTTCATTTTGAGAATCGTCTTGATTTAAAAATCATGATTTTGAAAGTCGTCATGAAACCCTTGATCATAATCACTCGCGTGTAGATCACAATCATTGTCACCATGCGGTCCTCTACAAATCGCACAAGGCTCATACACAGCTCGATAATGCTGGTCTTGTAATATCTCCAAAATAGGACGATTATCCATGTGTGGCAATATACACGTGAATGATGTTTTAACGCTTCCTCGGGGAAGGAAGTAATACACCAAATGTGGTATGGTTACACGTGTGCGAGTACACGTGTAAATAAACTTGAGGAGTGAGAGAGGAGTTCTCGGTCGACTTTTGAGAGAGAAGAGATTATCTCTCTCAAGGTGCAATAATTAATGTTCACAAGAAAGTAATATATTACTACGTAGTACTAATTCGGTGGCACACCACGCACTACTATCACCTATGAAAGACCCACAAGGAAGAGGAGAAACGAGGCGGCGCGTAGCACTTAAGAGCCTGCTTCTTTAGAATGTGAAATACACTCGCCTTATACCCCCCACACAGTGGCCTCTTTCTCAAGTTCAAGTAAGTGGCACCGGAGCGCCGCCACAAACGGTGTATTGCAATGCAATACTTATGGTGATAGGTATATTAGTTGTTCTTATTTACGTATACTTATTTACATATGATAATATTGAGAAAATATTTTTGTATTTATTTGATTTTGTAAGAAAATATAATATGTACGTAAAAGTGAGTGAAAACAATATATACAATATATTTTTGGTGTAATCTTTTAGGAAAAAGATTACTTTTGTATTTTTTTTATTTTTTTGGTTCAATTCTTTAGGAAAAGAATTGATTTTGTGACTTTTTATTTTTTATATTTTTATCTTTTTGATTTTTTGATTTTTTATGTTTTTGATTTAGCAACAAAAATAACGTTCACAGAGTGAACGTGTTAGCCTCAAAATATTGAGTCAAACAAGAATGTTCGGTCATAGGTTTCTATTGTAATATTTATTAGAACGTTGTAATAGGTAGTTAATTAGTCGTGGTTCACGGGCTTGGATTTAAACTAATTAAAGTCCAAAAGACAAGCCCGGCCCAATATATAGTCCATTAAAGCCCGCATGTGGGTGGACTATATATACTACCCTCCTAGCATGTTAGGAGGGTGGATGGTCATTTGTAACTTCTTTTCTTAATCTAATCTCACCAAAGTTAATCATCTCCTCTCTACTTTCTCTCACTACTTTCTCTCTCTAGGAATTCATCTCTTCTTCATCTATTTTCTTTCTTCCTTCATTGCTTAATCATCACAAATATAAGGGACAACATTTGGTATCAATCGCCATGGGGTAGTTTTGTGATTCGTTGTTGATTTTACTTGGTTCGTGTGATTTTCTCTTATAATCATCTCGAATTCAAGATTCTTTTTGTGTTTCTATGCTCTAAATCTTGATTTAAATCTTCTACATAGCTGTGGTAGGGTTTTGGTCGCATTTGGTTGGTTAAAATCGCGGATTTCTTGTCGAAAAATTCAATTTTTTACCCAAAAATCTCGTAACAGCACTATCATTCCGATTGGTGTAATCGGAAAAGGGAGTATAGATTCCGATTGTGATTCCGATCAGTATCATCGGAAAAGGGTTTGCACATTCCGACCAGCTTTCCGATCATCATTCCGATTGGACAAAATATTCCGATTTGCATTCCGATCAGCTTTCCGATCATCATTCCGATTGCACATTCCGATCAGTGATTCCGATTGGACATTCCGATCAATGATTCTGATTGGACATTCCGATCAGTGATTCCGATTAGGGGACATTCCGATAAGTGATTCCGATTGGACATTCCGATCAATGATTCCGATAAGTGATTCCGATGATGTGTTTTGCTAAATTTTGTTTGAGTATTTTTAGACTTAGCCACCATCTAGACTAGTTTCGGAATATCGTTTCCACGAAGATCAAAAAAAAAAAAAGAGTTAAAATTTTTTCGTCAAGTAAATTCAAATTTTTTCCATACTAGTTTTAGGACATTTCTAGCTCGATTTCAAATTTTGGCGATTACAAAATTTTTTGGTCTACCGTTTTGTCGGACTGGAGAATTTATTGTCGGCCTGGAGAAAAATTGCAATTTTCGGAATTTAAACCACAACAACAATCACAACAAATCTACTTAAGATCCATATTCACTTCATCATTTCAGAGAATATTGAGATGGATTCTACTGTCGAATATCGTGTGACGAACAACAACATATGGTGGCGGGTAACAAAGAGAGACCACCAATGCTTGTATCTGGTAGGTATGCTCAATGGCAATCACGTTTCATACGATATCTTGATACAAGACCTAATGGTGATGCCTTGAGGAAATGTATTACTCATGGACCATATATATTTAAGAAGATCTCAGTTCCTCCAAGAGCAGCCACAGATACTACTGATCCAATACCTGCAAGTGAACGTGATGAAACAAGAGCTGATCTCACACCTGAAAATTGTGCTTGGCATGATGCGAAGAAGGAAGCCATCTATATGTTTTAAGTGGGATTGGAGATGATATTTACTCCACGGTTGATGCATGCCCGACAGCACATGAAATGTGGACTGCTATTGAACGCTTGCAACAAGGAGAATCACTCAACAAACAAGATGTCAAAACAAACTTGTTTTGGAATTTTGGCAAGTTTACTTCAAGGGATGGAGAATCGATTGACTCTTACTACTCCAGGTTTTATAAGATGATGAATGACATGACAAGAAATAATCTACAAGTCTCCACCATGCAAGTCAATGTTCAATTTCTTCAACAACTTCAACCCGAGTGGACACGATTCGTCACTTTGGTGAAACAACAAGAAAAGTTAGACGAGGTCTCATATCATCGACTCTTTGACATCTTGAAGCAATTTCAGAATGAAGCAAATGAGATTCGAACTGAACGTGTTGCCAAGACGGCTAATCCACTTGCTTTACTGACTACCACTCAACATGTTCAAGATCCTCACTCTCGTGCTCCTAAGCCATACTCCAATAAATCATCCTCACCACGATATTCCACATCATCTAAGTCTTCATCTTCCACAAAATCTCGAGGTAAAGCGCCAAGAGCACCATCACCACCATCTGAGTCATCATCTGAAGAAGATAGTGATGAAGACCAAGCTCAAAAGAACCGAGAGATGAAACAACAAATTGCTTACATAATGAAGACTTACAAGAAAATCTACAAACCCACCAACAACAATCTTCGCACATCATCTAACACAAAGAACCGATATGTTGAGAGTCCTCCAAGGTATGACACACGTCGACGTGGTGAAAGTCCTTCTAGGTATGATCGACATAATCCAACGCATGTTGAGGGTTCTGCAAGATATGATCGACAAACTGCAAAGTATGATACTCAGAGGATTGCTGCTGCTACTGGGAATAGGGAAACGGTTGGAAATCAAGTGGTTCAGCAGGGCGGGATTCAATGTTTTAATTGCCAAGGATATGGGCATATGGCAAAGGAATGCAGGAAGCCGAAAAGGGTTAGAGACTCCAGCTATCACAAGGAAAAGATGTTGCTATGCAAGAAAATGGAAGCAGGGGTTAAATTGTCAACTGAAGAAGGAGCCATGCTTGATGATACTGATGATGAAGATTCTGATCAAGAGCTTGATGCACATTACTCGTACATGGCAAAGGTTGAAGAAGTTCTCAAAGTCACTGAAGATGACAATGGCCCTATCTTTGACACTGAGCCAATCGATAAGGTACACACTACTGACGAATATAATGGGTTTAGTGATATTCCCGAGCATAGTGATCTACCCAATGCCATTAATGACACGTGTATGATGGAAACGGTTGATAGCAATACCACACCCGATTCATCAGACATGTGCAATAATGAGTCTGAGGATGATTAACATGCAAATGAATATGATGAAGAGGAACGTATTACGCTTGCTAATTTAATTGCTACTTTACAAAAAGATGTCACTGAAAATAAAAAGAGTCAAAAGCAATTAAAGAAGGAAAACGCTACGCTCACTCAAAGCTTTGAAGAATGCAAAGCTGCTCTTATCAAATCTACTGAGATGACTGAAACCTATAGAGATGAGCTCCTTCAGAAAACCAAAGAGCTTGAGGGGTACAAGGGAAGTGCGTTAAAAAGTCAAAAGGACGATTTTGAAAACAAATATAATACAACTCTTGAGTTATTAGCTAAAGAGAAGCATCAATATAATGTTTTCTTAATGGATGAACGTCAAAAAACGTACCTTGCCAATACCAAAGTTAATGAACTTGAACAAAAGCTCTCTATGACCACTACAGATTCTGCTAAAATTCTTGAGGATAAGAAACAAGAGGTAGATGCGTTAAAACAAGACTTCAAAAGTAGATATGATAAAGAAACCGAAAAAGTAACGAAACTAGAAGAACAAGTCGAATTTTTGAAGAACGTTGTTTATAAAACGCATGATTCTATTCAATCTGTGAGAATGCTGGCACCTCCTTCGATGTTTAAGGGTCAAGCTAGCTTTGCAAGTCCTGAGTACCTTGCCAAAGCTCAAGCTGCGAACCCATATCTTTATCTTGATGAGACTGAAAGGACAGATCTTGATTGCATGCCTCTTAGTGCCAATAGTGAAGAGACTGCCCTTTGGAATGCTGATAGTCAACCACTTGTTAATAAGGAGTTTGTGAAACCATATAATTATGCTTATGAGAATAGTCTTTATGGCCTGTTCAACAAACAAACTCAGAAAACTCGTGAGGAAGTGTTCCTAGAATGCAAACAAAAGAAAATTCAATGGAAGAAAGCATTTGCCCCTAAGAAATCTAATGTTTACAAATACATAAACTACCTCCCTCTAGATGAATCTAAAAGCAAGAGTAGGAAAACATTAGGTATTCTTAAACACCACATAGATAATGTTAAATCTATTGTTGAAAGAGACTGGGCAAAACGTGAAAATGCTGAGTGGACACGTCCGATTTCTCACGACATTACCTTGCTTGTCAAAGAACTCTTAATTCCAAACACGACATTGATTAAAGAAACTGTTCTTCAACTTGAGGAGTTCATTCGGACTGAAATGTTTGATGATTTAAAATATGTTGAATCTATTGAGAAACACATTGATGATCTTCAAATGGAGAAGTCCGATTTCTCAGATGAATATGATTTACTCTTGCAAGAATGCGTTTCTAAAGATGTTATGTGTGCTTATTTTACATCTTGTGCTGATATTGATGAATATTCTGAAGTTGCATGCCAATATCTTGATAAGATCAAAGAATGTGAACGTCTTGAAATTGAGCTTTCGAAACGTAAAGAAAATGTTGACAAAAAGGCTTTTGAGTTACTTCAACACAAAACTGATTTCCTTCAAAAACATTGTCATTCACTTGAACTTGCTTTGCAAAAAGATGTTGGTCGTTTTCCACATAATAATAAATTGCAAGAAAAACTTTCCCAAACATTTCGAGAAATGAATGAACAAAATTTGGAAATTAAAGGGTTGAAAGCTCAATTACAAGACAGGGACAGAGCGATAGCAGAGTTGCAGAAACTCATTGCTAAAATGGGTGGGAAAATTGTGGAACCTAGCATTAAGAAAAATGTTGTTAGACAACCCAATGCCTCTAAAGAGAATAGATCCTCTATCTTGGGAAAACCATCTGCTTTATCTAATTCCTCGTTTGCAAAACCTGTGTTTGCCCGCAAGATGGATGGAAAGGAAAGGTTACCACAAGCTCAACCCATAAGGAATCCTATAGCACCAAGCGTTAAGCACAACAATGTGATTAAACCAGGGATGTATAGAATGACCACTAAGCCCACAAACAAAGTTATTCAATCACCTCAGACTTCTAGAAACACTAATATTCGTGTGTCTTCTACCACAGGAATAGTCTCCACTACTAGTGTTAGCCGGCCTCAGCTTAAGCGCACTCAAGTGAATGATAAGGTCTGGAAACACAAGAATCAAGGGAAGATGAAGGAAGTAGAAGAACACCCTAGGAATTTTAACGTTTTTAAGAATAAAAAGTCTGTATTCGCATGTAATGACGATTTGAATGCTGTGAATGATTTGAATGCTATGAATGTGAAATTTTTTTGTGTCAAATGTGGCAAGTGTGCTAATGCTAATCATTCTATGTGTGCTATAAATAAAGTCAAAGGCGTAGATACTAGAACTAAGAAGCAAGTTGCAATGCCTATTAGAGCTAGTAAACCCAAACGCAAAGTGAACCATTCTGGTGCAACCCCCACTAAGAAAAGTAATGCATCAGACTCCACCACTAAGAATCCTAGAAGCAAAATTAAGGAATTGTATGAGTCTGCCAGTAAGTCTTGGAAATGGTGGTTTGCTAATCAATGTCCTCCCGGATATAAATGGATGCCTAAAGTTAGGACAGAAAATGTGAAAACGAGTGTTAGTTTGCCTTTAAATGTTGATAAGGACACTAATGATTCTACTATCACAACTACTGTGGTATCCAATTTAGCAAATGCTCCATCGTGTTCTAACTCTTCTGCAGGTGATACAAATAATTCTCTTCATAATGGACTCCGGATGCACGAAGCACATGACGGGGAATCTCAAGCTTCTAATCAACTTCGTGGAGAAGTTCCTGGGTACGGTCCGATTCGGAAATGATCAATTTGCACCGATCCTAGGATATGGAGATTTGGTTCAGGGGAATATCATGATTAAAAGGGTATACTACGTCGAAGGGCTCAATCACAATCTTTTCTCGGTTGGTCAATTCTGTGATGCGGATTTGGAAGTTGCTTTCAGAAAGAAGACATGTTTTGTTCGTGATTATGATGGGAATGACTTACTTACCGGTACACGGGGTACTGATCTTTATACAATTTCACTTCAAGACACAACTTCATCAACTCCAATTTGCTTCATGGCAAAATCTTCAACGACTCAAGCATGGTTATGGCATCAACGTCTTTCTCATCTCAACTTTGATACCATTAACTTGCTTTCCAAGAAAGATATTGTGAGAGGCCTTCCAAGCTTGAAATTCATCAAAGATCATCTTTGTTCTTCTTGTGAACTTTGTAAAGCTAAACGAAGTAGCTTCAAAACAAAGACCACACCAAGCTCTAAAGGACGGTTAGATCTTCTTCACATGGATCTGTGAGGTCCCATGCGTGTTCAGAGTATCAATGGAAAGAAATATATTCTGGTAATTGTCGATGATTACTCAAGGTACACATGGACTCACTTCTTGAGGTCCAAGGATGAAACACCTGAAGTTCTCATCAGCTTCCTTAAATTGATACAACGTGGTCTTCAGGCTCAAGTTAAAGTGGTTCGTACTGACAGAGGTACATAATTTTTGAATTCAAATCTGAGAAAGTATTTTGAAGCCGAAGGGATTGAACATGAAACATCTATTGCTCGAACACCCGAACAAAACGGCGTTGTTGAAAGACGAAACCGTACTTTGGTTGAAGCTGCTCAAACATTATTATCCGCTTCAAAACTTCCATTATATTTTTTGGGCCGAAGCCGTGTCAACCGCATGCTACACACAAAACCGATCCTTAATTATCCCAAGACACGAAAAGACACCATATCACATAATTCATGATCGAAAACCTTCACTCAAACACCTTCATGTGTTTGGATGTACTTGTTACATCATTCGAGATGGTGAAAACTTGGATAAGATGAAAGAAAAAGGTGATGCATGTATTCTTGTGGGATATGCAACTCAGTCTAAGGGATATAGAGTGTACAACAAGAGAACAAAATTGATAGTCGAGACTATTCACATCCGATTTGATGATTTACAAGAAATGGCACTTGAACAAAACAGTTTAAGTCCCGATCCACAACGACAAACGACTTCCGTTCACAACCGCACGGAACTCGAAACTCAAGACCACAGCAATGAACCGTCAAGTTCAACGCTGGTTCCAGAAAATGTTCCTAGAGCTGATATGACAGTCGACACGACAATTGAAGAGTTGGAAATGTTATATGGACCAATGTATGATGAATATTTCACGGGAGAGAAACATGTTGTATCGAAGTCTTCCGCTGTCACTCATGATATGAATGATGATACCGATCATCGTCAACAAAAGGATACAACTTCATCTACTTCAACACGGGTTGCAGCAGATTTACCTCCTCATAATATCACTTCAACAATCGATCCTACAACATCCACGACTACTGTCATTGCTCCAGAGAACACAAATCAAGCAGACAATGCATTATCTGACGAAGACGAATTCATCAACCCATTCGGTACACCGGTACACGAAAATGGAGAGTCTTCTACTCGCCATGTTGATCCGTCAAATATGCATACGTTCTACCAACGACATCCTTCAACACATCATTGGACCCGAGATCATCCTTTGGTTCATGTCATTGGAAACCCTTCACAGCCCGTTCGCACAAGACGACAGCTTAATACTGATGCCGATGTTTGTATGTTCGCACTCGCCGTGAGTTCAGCTGAACCGAAAAACATCAAAGAAGCATTAGCTGATCATGCTTGGATTGAATCGATGACGGATGAACTTCAACAATTTGAAAGACTTAAAGTCTGGGAACTTGTTGACAGACCATACGATGTAACACCATTAAATCTTCGATGGATCTGGAAAAACAAGATGGATGAGGAGAACACGATCATCAAGAATAAATCTAGGCTAGTGGCTAAAGGGTATGGACAGAAAGAGGGTATTGATTTTGAAGAATCATTTGCACCAGTAGCTCGTATGGAAGCGGTCAGGATTTTTCTTGCTTATGCAGCACATAAGGGATTCATTGTCTATCAAATGGACGTAAAGACGGCGTTTCTTAACGATCCTTTGAAGGAAGAAGTCTATGTCACGCAGCCAGAAGGATTCGTCAATCCTCATTATCCTGACAAGGTGTATCGTCTCCACAAAGCACTTTATGGACTCAAGCAAGCTCCAAGGGCGTGGTACGACGAACTCTCGAAATTTCTGGTCTCCAAATGTTTCTCAAAAGGTTCCATTGATCTAACTTTGTTCACTTATAAATATGGGGATGACATTCTGCTTGTGCAAATTTATGTTGATGACATTATTTTCGGGTCTACAAACCCAAAACTTTCAAAATGGTTTGAAAAAGTAATGCACAGCAGATTTGAAATGTCTATGATGGGCGAACTAAAATTCTTTCTAGGAATTCAAGTTCACCAATCCCCACGTGGTATCTTTATTAACCAAGCTAAGTATTGTCAAGAGATAATCAAAAAGCATGGTATGACATCATGTGACCCCGTTGGGACACAATTATCAACCACATCCCTAGACGTTGATTTAGAGGGATCACCCATAGATCAAATGAGATATCGTTCCATGATCGGTTCCCTCATGTACTTGACAGCAAGCAGACCTGATATTCATCATGCTACGTGTTATTGTGAACGATATCAAGCACGACCAACTGAAAAGCACCTCAAGGAGGTTAAACGGATCTTTCGGTACCTTAAGAATACCATTCACATGGGACTCTGGTATCCGAGGGAAACCGGTTTCTTTCTAACGGCCTATTCAGATTTTGATCATGCAGGGTGTCTTGATACACGTAAAAGTACTTCTGGTGGTGCACAATTTCTAGGTCAAGACAAGCTTGTGGGATGGTCTTCCAGGAAGCAGGATTGCACGTCACTTTCATCAGCCGAAGCGGAGTATGTGTCTCTATCTGCGTGTTGTGCTCAAGTTCTTTGGATGAGAACACAACTCACGGATTTTGGCTTCCATTTTGATAAAGTACCTATGTACTGTGACTCAAAGTCGGCCATAGCCATCTCCTGCAATCCGGTTCAGCATTCCCGCACGAAGCACATTGATGTCCGATATCACTTCATTAAGGAACAAGTTGAAAGAGGTATTGTTGAATTATACTTTGTTGGAACTGATTACCAATTAGCTGACTTGTTTACAAAAGCTCTTTCGAAAGAGAGGTTTGCGTATCTAGTTAGGCAAATTGGTATGAGATGTTTGACTCCAGCAGAACTGGAGGTTCTGGCAAAGAAGCCTGCTTGATTCATATATCAAACATCTACCTGTAAATATTAATCAAAAAGCAAAATACAAAATTAAAAAATCTTTGATAATCCAAAAATATTCTTCTCGACATGTCTTTCAGTATCGATAATATGGACGTACCTAGAAATGTCGCTCAATAACGACACGGGTGTGTACATAAAGCTCGAATGAAAGTTGTAAATATTTTTCAAAACATGTCATTTCTATCTTTTCAAAAGGAAATTGTCTATTTTGGACAATACTTCCAACAACGGGTAGAGCAATCTATCTTGGGTTGAGCTTGTCACAAAACATTCAACGTTTTGAGCTCAACACAATGGCTTGTAATCACTTTTAGATTGCAACCCGGATCTAAATTCACGGGGGAGTGTACGCGTTTGTACTCTTACCCTTAGCAAAAGAAGTTAAATCTTCTTACACTTGAGTGGATTCGTCAAGACATTCAAAGTCTATGAACTCAAGTTTATGCTTTAGAAAAACCTTTTCGTCAAAAAGAATTGATTTTTCAAAAAGCGTTGAACACAATTTTTTCAAGAATTTCTCAATGATATTCAAAATCTTTCAAAAATTGTGTGTTCAACAACTCCTATCCTCAAAAGTTTAATGTGGATCAAATCCTCGTAATGACAATTCCATTGGATCAATTTTTGAGGGGGAGCAATTCAACTTCATGCAAAAGATTAACACATCTTTCTCCCGAAGATTTTCAAGACTATTTTTCAAAATATATTTTAATCAAATTTGGTATCTCTAATATCAAAAGATTTTATATATTAGAGATAGGGGGAGAAAATGTGATTAAAATGTGATCTATAAGACTCAAGCACTTTAACTCTTACCCACATGTGCGAAACACTTTCGATTATCGATGCACATGTGTAGGGGAGCATTTCTGAAACTACAAAACTAGCAAGGTGTTAAATGTTTTTCAAACACTTTGTTAGAATTTAAAGTGGTTTTCATGGTTACGATCAAATACCCACAACATCTTTAATTCACGACGTTATTGGTGTCAAAAGGGTGGTTAGGTTTAAGTCCTATGATCCAACCAGAACCGGAGGGATCTTCCCAGGGACAATCCAATAGATTATTAGAAGTCCTTAGGAAAGATGGAGTAGAATGTGAACGTAGCTGAATGCCGACTAAGTACTGATGCTAGCACTGGAACAATCACAACAAGGTGCTAGTAATGATGTCTTGGTAAGCATTGAAGGGGTTGAAGAATGAAAAAGAAATGTAAGGATAAAGGGTCTAAAGAAAGAAGCCCTCCATACAACTTAGGTAGAAACCGGGTCAACACATCATGAAGACATCTCATCATGGACCCAGTGATGTGAAGCACAACCCTTTCCTAGCTACTCAGACTTCTCTTAAAAGAAGTTTGTTTTATTGACACGGAGATCAACACGACTTCTATTGACTTTCTCACTCCAAGATTGTTGATATTGAATAGGTGGCATCTGCTCCAGCCTCCGACCACTAAAAGCGCACAAATCGAGTCTAGATCCAAGAGATCAATCAAATCTCGTTAGGACACACGGATGAAGATCAAGAGAGTCCTACGCTATATCCTTGTGATATTGCTAGAACACTCAGAGTGATACTACTTAGTATTCACGATGATGAGTGGAAATCCTTCCAGTGTTAACATCAAACAACACTGCGGTAGGTCATATGCAAGATTCTTTATGAATTGAACATATGTAAAACTGAAAAGCAACAGTGGTTTGATTCTGAATTGATTCAAACTCGTTTCAGGTTTCTACGCAATATCTTTATGGTCTTGCCAGAACATTCAGAGTGATATTCATTAATATTCACAGTGACGAATGGAAATCCTTCTAGCGTCAACATCAAACAGCGCTACGGTAGGTGACTTGTGAGATTCTCATGAATCAAACTTGTGTCAACTGGAAAGCAACAATGGTAAGATTCTTAATGAATCAAACTTGTTCCAGGAATTTGAATTGACGACTTTAATCAAGCGGATATTTATCCAATTGATTCACTCTTTATGTTCGCAGTCTTGCTTTGAGACGGTCGAGTAAAGAGAACGGCTAGTACAGCCGCGAAACCCTGTCAAGGAGATTCTTAATTGAATCTACCTAATCACAGGTACGATATTTTATATCGTATAACGGTCTTCACCGACCGGAGGTAAAACGTTACCGATTTAGGATGAATGTCAAAGCCACTTAGTCCGTGTCTATGTTTTGTCTCGAGAAGGTGGCGTCACGGTGTACTCAGCAAAGTCAAGATTCACAACCACATATTCATGCCCAAAGACTTATCCAACAATTGATAGTGTGAGCATGTGGATAAAGACACAAGATCACAAGATGGCAAAGACAAGTCAAGAATGATTTGAAGATCTCAAGACTAAAAGACAAAGTCGAAAGACAACAACAAAGGCTCAAAGATCACAGCATGAAGGAACAAAACTACTGTTACACGTTCAAGACTCATTTATGACAAAATTCATAAATCTCCTTTGGAATCCAAATATCAAAGAGGAATGACCTCACATTGGGGGAGATTGTTAGCCTAAAAATATTGAGTCAAACAAGAATGTTTGGTCATAGGTTTCTATTGTAATATTTATTAGAACGTTGTAATAGGTAGTTATTTAGTCGTGGTTCACGGGCTTGGATGTAAACTAATTAAAGTCCAAAAGACAAGCCCGACCCAATATATAGTCCATTAAAGCCCGCATGTGGGTGGACTATATATACTACCCTCCTAGCATGTTAGGAGGGTGGATGGTCATTTGTAACTTCTTTTCTTAATCTAATCTCACCAAAGTTAATCATCTCCTCTCTACTTTCTCTCACTACTTTCTCTCTCTAGGAATTAATCTCTTCTTCATCTATTTTCTTTCTTCCTTCATTGCTTAATCATCACAAATATAAGGGACAACAGAACGGATCACAAAATCTAATACGTCTCACTAGAAACCGTTAATCTTCACGAAAAGAACCGGCAGCGGCGCCATTTAATATTTGTCTTTTTAAGTTCGTTTTTTTTCTCGGTATCTAATCGAATTGATCAACAAGTTTACAAGTTCGACTTAATTGTTTTTGGTGTATAATAGCTTGATTGGTATTTAAGCTACTATACGTACTACGCTAAAAACAACTAGCAAATACCACAATTAAATAAACAAAAGTACAAAAATACCAAATACAAATTTATTCTACACATTCAAAATGCAAAATACTAGATTCAAAGTATAAAACAAAAACCAATTAAAATCTAAAAACAAAATTTAAGACACTGTAAAATCTGATTATTAAATTGCAAAAAATAACAGGACCTAAAATGCTACTTCTAATATACTATAACTAAATAAGATTTGAACATTGCAATTTCTACTTTACTACAACTTTAAGTATATTCGTGTAACAGATATAAACAAATAAGTATTCTACACCTTAAATACAAAAGTCTACTAACCAGATGTAAACGGGCCTAGCAGATTTTTATAACTGGTAATAGATCACTATCAATTGTTGTAAATGACTTAAGCCCATCAATACTACAAGCTAACTCCATCAGAAAAAAAACTAACAAGCAAACATACTGGGAGTGAATTCAATTATCAAGACAACAGTATACAACTAAACCCAAATAACAACGCGTTCAGATGATCAATTCTACACTAATATTACCATTATCAAAAATATTCTAGGAAATGTAAACTCGAGACTACCTCGCATCCAGGCCATTCTGTTGTCGAGATTAGCTAAGGATCACAACGAAACCGATAATACACCACATCGACCTAAACTTTACAGCAACGTAAAATGTCGACTTGAAATCGATCAACAAAGAAATAATCAGCTACTTCTTCGCCAACTGTTAATACTAGATACTTGCACATAATTAATCTCCAGGCCTGTTGTGTACTACTACTAAATTCACCGACTGAAAACAGATTTCTGTTGTAAAAACTATGCAGGAACACGAAAATTGAACAATCTTCTTGCTAACTGATTTAATCCAAACGAATCACTAATCACCGAATATACTCCACTCTACTGGTCTTGTTACAGCAGCTTATCTATCCTCTTTTCTGAGTAGCATCTTAATCCATTTGAATTATCAACTCCTAACTGACTTGAATTAAATCCTATGATACTACGAACTTGTCTATTCGCTACAACTACCAAACACATCAACTTCTATCAATCAAGACGACCTTGTACCCGAACAAACTGCTCTTATCTCACGCTTGCAAAATCTGTAAAACCTAATTTTCCCATGGGAATTGACAAGCTACAGCATCAACAATCCTACACTTTCATCAATCGATGCCATCATTAACTGCCCTTACACAACTCTGCTACTCTACTGCTCTATCAAAACGCATCCATAAACTCTATCAACCAACTGTCTGCATACGCTTCTTAACTAACTGATATCTCGGATTCCTTCGATGAGAACTTGTCAGAATTCTCAGAAGGTGGGACAAAGTACAACAAGATCATAAACGGTAAACCAATAAGCTGGGCAACAGCTTATCAAATCAGTAACAATGACTTAACAAACTTCAACATCTATCATATATGAATGTGATTTTAAGAGCAGATTTATAGAAAGATGAAAGAATGCAGGAAAGAATCTTAAGAGAATGAAGGAGAACTTTATTGAAATTGAAGGAAATAAGTTTCATTAATGGAGAAAGTTTGTTATAGGATTTAACTACACATGAACTGAATTTATAACTGTCTAAACTACCTAACTAGTGTAT
Organism: Glebionis coronaria; assembly: GCA_025667525.1. Taxonomy (NCBI): domain Eukaryota; kingdom Viridiplantae; phylum Streptophyta; class Magnoliopsida; order Asterales; family Asteraceae; genus Glebionis; species Glebionis coronaria. The sequence goes on along the minus strand of JANFOE010000636.1, from coordinate 1,281,145 downwards.
GAAAATTTCACACACTAAGTCTAATCCTAAAACTGAAAAACTAAAAATTCCAAATGAGAAAATAGCTAGTATTTATAGAGATAATTGAGAAAAAGAGGGAGTCGGTTGAATTCCAGATGACGTGTTCCCACCAATAAGCATCTAACACGTGTCTTCTTATTATTCTTGATGAATGACCCGAATTGGGGGTTTCTTCTTGGATTCTTGATCGATTTAAATGTTACCATGTTGTAGAGGAGAGAATGTAGATCATCTTTGTTGTTTGAAACTTCACTTGACTCTCTCTTGATCTCTCACATATTGGCCTCGAACTTCTTGGTGGAAAGCAAAAAAAACCGTCTGTTCTTCATTTTCTTCTCTCTCTCCCTTGTATTGAAGAAGACGAATTGACCTTCTTTGACTAGTTAAAGTTGGGTTAAAAGAGATCATTTACACATTCAGTCCCTGAACTCCCCATCATTTATCATTTTTATTATAAAAGCTTTTATCCTTTAAACAAACTCCACTTCATATCCTTGATCTTTGTGATTATGGTGAGATTGGTCCTTGAAAGCTTGGTTTTGTCTTTTTCTTCGTCTTTTGTCAGATAAATCCATTGAAAACGCGTGTTTGCTTCATAATGTATCTTTTTACCTGAAAACACATAAACACAAAATACCCACGTAATTATGATAATATTAAGATATAACTGATATTATTTGTTGTGTTTTAAGTGGTTTCTAGGTTAAAATATGATGAGTGTTTTTACACTTATCAACTCCCCTCCACTTGACCATTGTCATGGCCTCATGCAATGCAGTATTTTAAAACTCTAGAGTACACTTTTCGCATAATTAATCCACCTTGTACATTTTATGATTTAATAAACTATACTATCTACATAATGCATGATTTTTAATTTTTACAAATGCAATGCAAAGAATACAATTTTATTTATATATTTTTTATGTTTCTTGAAATGGTTTTGATGGAAATAACTCATAAAGAAATCAAAGACTTTAATTAGGGCTTTTGTACCATGAACACTTATCATCCTCAAGTTTCACTTTTCCATACCAAGCTTAAAAACAAGATCATTGTTATCCATAAGTGAAAGTGCATCGACTTATTCATACAAATTAATTGTGTTACTATTATACCCCCACTTATTATGCCTCTAAGACCGGTTATTATTTGAGCAAATTGCTTTTAGGCAAATTTTTCATTATTTAAAACTTGAAATATAAGAAGTGTAAAATCTGAAAATAAGAAAGCACGGTTTTAATCCTAAGTAACCATCGTATCCATTACTTGAAAAACCACCCACAATTAATATATGTCCGACCCAAAATAATAAGTCATTCGTTTTATGTGTAAGATCCTTATGTCATGCATTAATAAGTAGCTACACACTCTCTAAGAAAAGAAAAATAAAACTCACGCAATAATTTATATCCGCCGCCTTTTTGAGACCTTGGATCTTCAATCCCGCAACCCGTCAAGGTAATATTGGATTGAAGCAACTATTAAATCCCCGCAGTCCTTGTGAGAGTAATATTGGAATTCAATAGCTACTATAATTAACACTTCACTGCCCCTCTTGGGAGTCTTGCATAATTATTATTTTCTTTTTCTTTTTCTTTTTTTTTTCTAGCCATTCATTTTTTTTCATAAGCCGCTCTTATTTTTCTCTATTCCTCACAAAGAAAGTTGAAAAGAATAAAAGGAAAAACACCCGCTAAGTATTAAGCATGACATAAGTCAAATACACATAAAACATTCTAACTTAGAATCTTAAGACGTACTTATACCAACCACGAATGATTAGTCAAAAATGCATAAGAGACTACAAACCAATAAAAACCGTTCTTGATTATTATTAACATATATACATACGTTGACAAGAAAGTAAAGGTTATGCAAGGGGATATAAAAGCCACAATTAATTGATATGAGGTTTATCTAGGCCTTAGCACTTACTTCAAACTATATCATCTCTTGTTCTCCACAGTTTAAAATCTCAAAGAATGAGACTAGTGGATGCTTAGCCTAATAAACCAATAAAGGTCTACATGGTTAAGGATACTAGCTAGAGAATGCTTAGATAAGCAAACTCGGGTTGAGTCAAAGTATCCGTGGCGGGCCTTATATGTCAAAGATATCTAAATTTGTTAAACCATATCCTTTATTATATTTTTTCCTTTTTATATTTTTTGATAAAAAATAAAAGAAGAATATATACAATGCAAATGTGTTATGCAAATGAAAAATGATTAATGCAAAAATTATGAATGCACTTTTTGGTGGCGAAAGTAGATCAAAAATTTGAATATTGTTTGAAAAAATAATTTCCAAATTATCATGAATTCAATGACAATTTCTAGGTAAGGTCACTTCGATAGAAGTCTCCCCTACACTTAAGATAAACATTATCCTCAATGTTTAAGAGTATTTGAGTGTAAACTCCCCTACACTTAGGACATTGCGTACTTTGTTTAACTCGAGCTAAGGGAAGGACAACTAAAGTGAATTCATTTTAAGCACAAGTGTTAAATATCACAATAGCAAAAACTAATCAAAGTGAACCAGATACACGAGCCTCCTCCATAAGCTCCATGAATGAAAGGAGAGAGAGCAACCCTTGAGACAAACACCAAAAGACGAAGAAAGACCACCCCTCCACTTCAACTCTACTATAACACCCTCTTATTAAACCTAACCTATTTATATCTACTCTACGTTTTCTAACCTAGTTATCCAATGCTTGATTTTTTTTAACCCTAAGTCTCTATCTCGACTCGGCCCCGAATTAGGTTGGCTTGGGGAAACCATCATGGAGAATAAAGTATATCCACTTTGAAGCACATCTCACATGATACACTCAAACTTAGCACGTTGCCATTTACTACAAGATTTACAATATCCGCCTCGATAAATGGAACGGTCCAACGTGTCTCAAGTTTGTCCAACATACGAAATCTTTCATATAGAAATCACACTAGGATCAAATACATAGTATCCATCTCTACACTCAAACAACTCCAAAGTAGGTAGTATCACCAAAGTAAGCTCATACGAAAAGCCCATATCAATCAAAGTCATACTCTTAAGTGGAGTAGATGAAAACCTAGGTATCTCAAATATACGGATCCCAGGATCAAAAACCTTTCCCTTCATGGGAAAATAAGAAGATGAGCTCGTATCAACCATATAAGATTCCCCCTTAGATATCAAAGCATCATGATACAATGAAGGTGTAGGAATAAAAACATTCATAACAAGTATATCCATGTGGTGCTCCTCATCATCATCAAAAAGTGGGGAATCTTCCTTAGAAGGCATAGTGCATTGAGGATCAAGAGTAATAGTGTCTTGTGGTGGAGGTGTGGACTCTATGTTCCCAAAAAGCAATGTTGTAATAAGACGAACCTCCTCTTCCAAAGTAGAAACACTATCATCGACCTCTATATCAAAATTGGCAAGAGTAGCCTCTATGGTGGCATAAATCTCCATAAGAGAATCCATATCGGTTTTTGGTTCTAAATTTTCTTTGGGTCAAATGTTATCAATCTCTAAGGGGATAAGATCTTCATCAATAACCAACTCTATGGGTGAAAAGATGGGACTAGAAGGCTCAAAAGTAGGTATATCAATGAGAGAATCACTCTTAGGGTTGATATGATCATGAAAATCAATATGTGTATCCTCAAAAACCGGTGAAAAAGGATCAATCAAACGTTCTTCTGCAATAGACTCATTATTAGGTTCTTCACACTCCTCAAAAATTGGGTTATCAAAACATGTCTCAAAAAAAGGGTTGGAATGCATCACAAAATCACTTGGAGGAATAGGTGAAGGAGTCATAGAAGAAATGGATTCATCATCAAAAGTAAAGGAGTCATTGCTATCATAAGGATCAATAAAGGGTTCATCACAAGAATCATCAATCATAGTATCAAGATCATAAGGTGTGTATGGATGAAGTATCGTCGGTGGAGAGATGGAAGGGTCTACAATAGGAACATCACTAAGTGTATCATCCTCAACATCTACTCTCAAAGAAGGCTCATCATCAGGTAAAGCATCGTCAGGTCTAATGTGTTGCAAGACTTGTGTTCGCATGCTTAAGATGTTCGGATCAGTTGCCCCTTTCATTTGCTCAAGTGCTTGCATCATAAGTTTATAAGCGTCTAGACTAAAGTAGTGATAAATGCCTTGATTTTGAAAGGTTGTTTGAATATGACCTTGAAAATTTCCTTCATTTTGAGAATCGTCTTGATTTAAAAATTCTTGATTTTGAAAGTCGTCATGAAACCCTTGATCATAATCGCTCGCGTGTAGATCACAATCATTGTCACAATGCGGTCCTCCACAAATCGCATAAGGCCCACACACAGGTCGATAATGTTGGTCTTGTAATATCTCCAAATAGGACGATTATCCATGTGTGGCAATATACACATGAACGATGTTTTAACGGTTCCTCGGGGAAGGAAGTAATACACCAAATGTGGTATGGTTACACGCATGCGATTACACGTGTAAATAAACTCGAGGAGTGAGAGAGGATCTCTCGGTCGACTTTTGAGAGAGAAGAGATTATCTCTCTCGAGGTGCAATAATTACTATTCACAAGAAAGTAATATATTACTACGTAGTACTAATTCAGTGGCACACCACGCACTACTATCACCTTTGAAAGACCCACAAGGAAGCGGAGAAACGAGGTGGCACATAGCACTTAAGAGCCTGCTTCTTTAGAATGTGAAATACACTCGCCTTATACCCCCCACACTGTGGCCTCTTTCTCAAGTTCAAGTAGATTGTAGTAATTATCTATTGTGCCTTAATTAAATTCGATCGATACACGTAAGTGGCACCGGAACGCCGCCACAAACGGTGTATTGCAATGCAATACTTATGGTAATAGGTATATTGGTTCTTCGTATTTACGTATACTTATTTACATATAATAATATAGGAAAATATTTTTGTATTTATTTGATTTTTTATGAAAATATAATATGTACGTAAAAGTGAGTGAAACCCATATATACAATATATTTTTTGTGTAATCTTTTAGGAAAAAGATTACTTTTGTATTTTTTTTGGTTCAATTCTTTAGGAAAACAATTGATTTTGTGATTTTTTATTTTTTTATATTTTTATCTTTTTGATTTTATGATTTTTTATGTTTTTTTATTTAGCAACAAAAATAACGTTCACAAAGTGAACGGATCCCAAAATCCAATACGTCTCACTAGAAACCGTCAATCTTCACGAAAAGAACCGGCAGCGACGCCATTTAATATTTGTCTTTTTAAGTTCGTTTTTTTTTCTCGGTATCTAATCGAATTGATCAACAAGTTTACAAGTTCGACTTAATTGTTTTTGGTGTATAATAGCTTGATTGGTATTTAAGCTACTTAGCACAAAGCATGTAAAAAGGTAAAAAAAATAGTATCCAAATACATATACGTACTACGCTAAAAACAACTAGCAAATACCACAATCAAAAAAAACAAAAGTACAAAACTACCAAATACAAATTTATTCTACACATTCAAAATGTAAAATACTAGATTCAAAGTATAATACAAAAACCAATTAAAATCTAAAAACAAAATTTAAGATAATGTAAAATATGATTATTAAATTGCCAAAAATAACATGGACCTAAAATGCTACTTCTAATTTACTATAACTAAAGAAGATTTGAACATTACAATTTCTACTTTACTACAACTATAAGTATATTCGTGTAACATATATTAACAAATAAGTATTCTACACCTTAAATACAAAAGTCTATTAACTACTAACAGATATAAACGGGCCTAGCAGATTTTTATAACTGGTAACAGATCACTATCAATTGTTGTAAATGACTTAAGCCCATCAATACTACAAACTAACTCCATCAGAAAAAAAATAACGAGCAAACATATTGGGAGTGAATTCAATTATCAAGACAACAGTATACAACTAAACCCAAATACCAACGCGTTCAGATGATCAATTCTACACTAAGATTTCCATTATCAAAAATATTCTATGAAATGTAAACTCGAGACTACCTCGCATCCAGGCCAGTCCGTTGTCGAGATTAGCTAAGGATCACAACGAAACCGATAATACACCACATCGACCTAAACTTTACAGCAACTTAAAATGTCGTCTTGAAATCGATCAACAAAGAACTAATCAGCTACTTCTTCGCCAACTGTTAATACTCGATACTTGCACAAAATTAATCTCCAGGCATGTTGTGTACTACTACTAAATTCAGCGACTGAAAACAGATTTCTGTTGTAAAAACTATGCCGGAACACGAAAATTGAAAAATCTTCTTGCTAACTGATTTAATCCGAACGAATCTTTAATCACCGAATATACTCCACTCTACTAGTCTCGTGACAGCAGCTTATCTATCCTCTTTTCCGAGTAGCAGCGTAATCTATTGGAATTACCAACTCCTAACTGAACTTGAATTAAATCTTATGAGACTACGAACTTGTCTATTGGCTACATCAGCTACCAAACACATCAACTTCTATCAATCAACACGACCTTGTACCCGAACAACTGCTCGTATCTAACGCTTGCAAAATCTGTAAAACCTAATTTTCCCATGGGAATTGACAAGCTACAGCATCAACAATCCTACAAGTTCATCAATCGATGCCACCATTAACTACCCTTACACAGTTCCGTTACTCTACTGCTCTATCAAAACTGTTGGAAATACGTTTTTCGTATTAAGAAGGATCGGTCACTCCAACGATAGTCCATATAATAGCTCGTAGTTTAGTTACTTATCTTTATTTAACAAACAAACCTAAGCCAAGCCTGTAAAACCCGCATGCTTTTACCATGAATAGTACTCTTAAGATCGTACGTACTAGATTAAAACTTTCCTATTATAGTATGATTACGTTCACGTGTTAGAATTTTACGTATTACGTACGTGTTAGAACACGATAAGTATTTATTACGTACGAACACACAATAACTTTTTAACAATAATTAATCACGAGCATGCGATCATGAAATTATGAACGTAATTAAATCACGAGCTAATATTAATTACGTATATATATTTATTACGACACGAATAAATATATTAAGTCACGGTAAATATTTAACGAGAACACATAAAACACGAACACGACTAAACACGAGTGAACACTTAAATAACAAGACACGGAAAACGGTACGGGTACCCCATGTGGGCCCCCCTTAACCGCGACTACACCAAAAGATGGGCCAAGCCCATCTAAATTTTTTAACTAACAAGGGTTAATGTGAAATCTTGTTTTCATTTTTCACTTTACAGTAAAAATATTAAAAACCCTAAAAAGATTTTTGGCTTCTTCCTTCTTGTCCTCTTTGGCCGCCGCATACAACACAAGAAAAGGGGGTGTTCGTTTGATTTTGATCTTGAATCTTGTACGTCTGTTCGTGTGTGTTCATCCTCGTTAGATCCACGCATTCGGTATACCTTTTTAATCCTTTTTCTTTTGATTTGATCTAATAAAATTAAATAAGAACATGATGTTTTTAAAAACCTATTTAAAAACATAAATCAAACATGTAAATGGTTATTGGGTAAATCAAAAAGGAGGTTTTTAGGGGTGTTTGTTTGGTCGGCGCCTAAACCGAACCCCAAGGGGGTCTCGGTTTAGCTAATAGACCACCACTGAGACCATATGGTCCCGGTTTGGTGGTGTGGGTCCCATGGCAGCAGCAAAAAGGGAAGAACCCCGAAGTGGTTCGGGGTATAGTGTTGATTTCGAGTCCGGTTCTTGGTTTCTAGTCACGATCCGGATCATGGTTTATGTTATGGTTATATTTTAATGATCATATGTTAAAATTAAATTAATAATTATATGACATGATTAATTTAATAAAATATGACTTAGGTTATAATTTAATTATTAGAAAGTATTTATATTTTTAGAATTATAATTAATTAATTATTTAAAAACTATGGTTATAATTAATTAATTAACATGACTTAGGTTATATTATTAATAATTAATAATACATGTTTTAACCTAAGTATTTAACCTTATTTAATTCAAAACATGATATACTTAATTAAATACTTTTAACCTATAGTTTATTCAAATTACATGTAATAATTAATAAACTATACTTTATATCATTATGACTTAGGAAAATAATCAAAAAACACTTAAGCTTATATACTTAGCTTATTTAACCAGCTTATATCTAATTATGGAAACTTTCTATTTTTAGAAACTTATTTAATTAAGGTAGCTAATCTATTTATGGAAACTTTCTATTTTTAGAAACTTATTTAATTAAGGCAACTAATCTATTTATGGAAACTTTCTATTTTTAGAAACTTATCTATTTTAAGCAGTTATTCTATTTTTGGAAACTTTCTATTTTTGGAAACTGTCTATTTTTGGAAACTTTCTATTTTTGGAAACTTTCTATTTTTGGTAACTTTCTATTTTTGGAAACTTTCTGTTTTAGGAAACCTGCTATTTTTAGAAAGTTACTTATTATTACACAGTAAGTATAATAATACATGAAATACCAGAAATACTTAATCAGAATAGACAGAATATAAGATAAACACAGTTTAAGGCTTAAAACAGTAAAACATGGCATGAACGTATAAAATAAGCTAAGACATGATATAAAACCAGTTACGTATTTAGTAATCAGATACTTATTCACGTATGTATTTATGTAGCATTAGTGATACCGAAGTAGGATTCTCCTCAGTTCGCCTTCTTCGTTCACTGGACATAAAGTACGGATTCCCGTCCTTTCAGTATGGACATTCTTTCCTTATTAGGATTCCCCGTATGCAGCCAAATGTTTTCCCGTAGTATAAGTTTATATGTTTGATTTGCTTATGTTTAATTTAGAATACATATAGCCATATACATGCATGACCAGTTTAACCTAGTTATGGAGGTACCATAACCATAACATTAGAGGCACTGATGTTATGACTTCACCACGACAGAGTGATTGCTCGTGGCGTCCCTTCATCTTTTGGCCATATTATTATATTTATCATGTGGGGCGTATGGGTGCATCCTAGTTACATGTTTTTCAGCAGATTACTCAGTGTGAATGTGGTGTGTGCCTTGCATCCTTCACAAGGAGCTGATCCCTCCTACCCAAACCAGTATATTAAATTAGAGGCAGCCCCTCTAATTTGCATGATGAGGTCACCCCTCCAAGTATTCATGCACGGTGGATTTTTCATGACCTATATTGGCTAATGGTAGAATATGCTAAACAGTTTTTATAAGATAAACATAAGGCTTTTCAAACTATAAAACTAGTTTTACCAAGACTTAACCAGGTTATTCAGGACTTAGTTTCTTCCGCTGTTATATGTTATATGCTTATCCTATTCATGCTTTAGTGTACATCCGTGCACTGAGCGTATTGCTCAGCCGTTTTCCTTTTCTATGTTCCCAAAATGGCAGGTACTCAGGGACGCTCGTAGACTTTAAGAGTACGTGCATATGGACTGGAAGCTTTCTAGCCTTTCTTTACTTTATGCATTATCTTTACATTGATACTCTTGCTATCGACATTGTTTAGTCCTTTCCTTTACAGTACTTATGTTTGTGTGTGATGAGCTTTACTTTTGGACTACCGATGTTTGATTCCGGTATTTTCCTTTTATGGTCATGTAATGTTTAGACATTTTTCCTTGTATGCTTTGATGACACGCCATAATTACGCGTGACATTCCATTATCAAAATGGGGTGTTACAATTATGGTATCAGAGCCAAGGCTTCGACATGTAGACTCTCAAAATATGACCTGTGATTAGTGGGTAGTCACTATGGTCTTCCTAGAACTGACAGTCGTTTTCATGCATTCATCATTTTTATGCATACATATATATGTCATTGTCGCAGGTTTATGACTAAGTAATGGTTGGTACAGGACTGGCCCTATTTAGTCGCATGTTTTTTATCGAAACTTTTAACTTTGGGACCGACCCATAGGCGTCCCATCGCCATGTCTTTTATTTTAGGTGAACTGACCATAGGCGTTCACTCTCGAGCATACAAAAGTCTTCATAAAACTGCATCATGCATTCATACACAAAATTTTCTTGCATAAAATTTTTCTCTTGAATTTTGGTATAAATTTTTTTTTCATGTATATATATATATATTATGTTTTGAGCTGTTTAATCATATGTTTTATGTTATACTGTCAGATGGCAAACACAGACAATCTCTGGGAGATGTTTGCAGCTGCTGATGTAGAAATGCAAGACATCCTTCATCAAAACGACGGTTATCCTCCCCCGCCTAACATTTTCCCCATGGAAGGAAGAAATCGGCTCATGAGGGAATACTATAACATTAGAAGCGACCTGACAAAGAGAACAATGACTTCATGGAGCGTTTTCTTCGTTATGCCGGTGTTCTGAGAGCATCTGCGGGCACCACTGAAGAGCATGCACTACATGTTCATTGGGCTCTTAATCCAAGGATCGCCAATAACTTATCAGGTGCTCCGTTGGATACGGTAGCACAAGTGGCTGATGCAGCACGTAGACTAGAGATGTTGAAGGAGAGAGATGAGTTCGGGGAAGCTGAGAGACCCGAGAAGAGGTAAACATTCGTATTCAAGCGGTGATCAATCCGTATTCTTTCCAGATATGTCAATTATTCATCTCTTTAAAATGTATCTTCCAGGGTCAGCCGGCTACTCAGTAGCAGCCTCATTAGCCCAAGGGAAACAGTCAGACTAACGACCGTTCTGCTATGGATAGGCGTGGCAGTAATGATAATTACCGTAACAACGTTGGACACTCCAACGGCAGCATGTCCTAATACTTACGCATTTTCTTATGATTTCATGTTATAACTCATATTCTGACACTTTAGCAAAACTCCTACCAGGAACCATGGAAACGGTAGGGACCAGAACCAAAGAGGTTCGCAGCCTAGCCGTCCAGCTATCACTGGTATTCAATCTTACGATTATCCGCATTGTTCGTTGTACCCTATTATCATGTCTTATGTAAAATGTTTTATCAGGTTCTCAGCCAGCCAAAGCACCTGCTGGAGGGTATACTCATCCTCTTTGCTCTACTTGCCACCGTAGGCACCTAGGGCCATGTCGTCGTAACACTGACGCATGCTTCAAGTGTGGTCTTCCTGGCCATATCATGAAGGATTGTCGTAAAGGCGAGATGGAGGGCACATCGGGACATGCTGATTCCAAGCCTCCTCCTACCACCGGGCGTGTCTACACGACATCTCGAGACCAGGCCAACAAGTCTACAGGTACCATCACTGGAATCTTGTATATGTATGGTCAAGCTGCGTGTGTTCTTTTCGATACGGGTGCTACTCACTCGGACATTTCTACTGCTTATGCTAAGAACATTAGGATGCTCCCCATGCCACTAGAGAATAGGCTTACTATTTCCACGCCTTTGAGGGACTCTGTATTAATCACCCATGTATACAAGAGTCTTCCCCTAGAATTTGACGATAAGGTTCGACCTGTTGACACACTTCCGCTAGACATGAATGACTTCGACATGATTTTAGGCATGGATTGGCTATCCAAGCATCATGCTACCATAGACTGCCATTCATATCAAGTTATCTTCGGTGATGTTAATGCACCAAAGAACACTCATAACGGGTTCGTACCCGGACAGACTGTACAAATCATATCTACCCAGCAAGCGCGTGTACTACTATCACATGGCTGCGAGGGTTATCTAGCAACGGTTCACGACATGGATGCTGAATCTCCATCAATTTAGGATCAACCAATAGTGTCGGAATTCCAAGATGTATTTCCAGCAGAACTTCCGGGCATACCACCTGCACGAGAAGTGGAATTCAATATCGAGCTTATTCCAGGAGCTGAACCGATCTCCAAAGCTCCTTATCGCATGGCTCCCATAGAGTTGAAGGAGCTGAAGGATCAACTACAAGAACTTCTAGAACGAGGTTTCATTCGACCGAGCGCATCTCCATGGGGCGCACCGGTCTTATTTGTTAAGAAGAAGGACGGCAGTATGCGTCTTTGCATAGACTATCGCGAGCTCAACAAGATTACTATCCGGAATAGTTATCCACTGTCGCGTATAGACGATATGTTTGACCAACTCCAAGGGGCCAATCACTTCTCCAAGATTGATCTTAGGTCAGGCTACCATCAGCTACGGGTTAAGAAGCAGGACATCGCCAAGACTGCTTTTTGTACCCGCTATGGCTACTACGAGTTTGTAGTTATGCCATTTGGCCTGACAAATGCTCCAGCAGTGTTCATGGACTTGATGAACAGAATCTTCCATGAATTTCTGGACAAGTTCGTCATTGTCTTCATCGATGACATCCTGATTTTCTCAAAGTCCAAGGAGGAACAAGAAGACCAACTTCGTACAGTACTACAGATTCTTCGCCAGAAGCAGCTGTATGCTAAATTCTCCGAGTGTGAGTTCTAGTTAGACAAGGTGGCATTCTTAGGTCACATTGTATCGGCAGAAGGAATCACTATGGATCCAGCGAAGGTTGAGGCCATTACTAAGTGGCCGAGGCCGACATCAGCAACGGAAGTCCGTAGTTTCTTAGGCTTAGCTGGTTATTACCGTAGGTTCGTGGAGAACTTTTCCCGCTTAGCACTACCATTGACCAAACTGATACGGAAAGGGGAGAAATTCGTCTGGACTGAAGAACGAGAGAAGAGCTTTGAAGACCTGAAGCAGAAGCTAATATCTGCACCTATTCTTACTCTCCCATCTGGTACGGGTGGATTTCAAATCTACAGTGATGCATCAAGGAAGGGACTTGGCTGTGTTCTCATGCAACATGGGTAAGTGATCGCGTACGCTTCACGGCATCTTAAGCCTTATGAAGAAAATTACCCCACGCATGACTTGGAACTTGTTGTAGTCGTGTTTGCATTGAAGATATGGAGGCACTACTTATATGGAGAATCATGTGACATTTTCACGGACCACAAGAGCTTGAAGTATATCTTCACTTAACGTGAATTGAACATGAGGCAGAGGAGATGGTTAGAGCTGTTGAAGGATTATGAAATTAATCTATAGTATCATCCCGGAAAAGCAAATGTAGTAGCAGATGCTCTTAGCAGGAAGTCCGGAATGATCAACGACATTAAAATTGAGGAGGAAATCATAAGAGACTTGGAGCGACTAGACATCGAGATCATGGTACGTAGACAGCACGGTTACTGGGCTAATCTTAGAGTAGAACCCGAGTTTCTCTCAAAGATCAAGGAAGCTCAAAAAGATGATGGAGAAATCTGGGCGATAGTACAGAATTTGGAGAAACAGACGGAATTCAGAGTAGATGCAGATGGTATCGTATGGCAGGGCACGAGACTTGTGTTCATGATGACCAAGAACTCCGGGAAGCCTTGTTAGCTGAAGCTCATAGCTCCCCATTCTCTGTAAATCCTGGTTCGACTAAGATGTACCATGACATCAAGCAATACTTTTGGTGGAGTGGTATGAAACAGGATGTGGCCACTTACGTCTCCAAATGTCTTACCTGCCAGCAGGTTAAGATCGCGCATCAGCGATCTGGCGGTCTCCTTCAACCGTTAGATATTCCAGAGTGGAAGTGGGACAAAATTACCATGGATTTTGTTACTGGTCTTCCGCCTACCAAGAGGAAGCACGATGCAATTTGGGTTATCGTAGATCGACTTACCAAATCAGCTCATTTCTTACCGATCCGCAAGGAAGATCCGGTAAGTAAACTCGCCGATACGTATAGAAGAGAGATCATGAGACTCCACGGTGCTCCATCCAGCATCGTTTCAGACAGAGATCCTCGTTCCACTTCGCAATTTTGGAAGAGTCTGCAGAAAGCTTGGGGTACACAACTTAAGCTCAGTACGGCTTTTCATCCTCAAACAGACGGACAGTCGGAGCGAACGATTCAGACATTGTAAGACATGTTGAGGTCATGTGCGTTGGAATGGACGGGTGATTGGGACGATTATATTTGTTTGGTGGAGTTTGCATACAACAATAGTTGGCACGCAAGTATCAAGTGTCCTCCTTTCGAGATGTTGTATAGCAGAAAGTGTCGCGCCCCAATCTGCTGGGATCAGGTTGGTGAGCGAACACTTGAAGGACCAGAAATCATAGAGATGACCAATGAAAGGATCGCAGTAGCTAAGCAGAAACTTCAGGAAGCACGGTCACGTCAGAAGAGTTACGCCGATAAGCATCGTAGGGACATACATTTTAACGTAGGAGATCACGTCTTCCTTAAGGTTTCGCCGGCACGTGGTGTTAGACGCTTCGGGATTAAAGGGAAGCTCAGTCCTCGTTTCATCGGACAGTTTGATATCATTGAACGAGTCGGTGAAGTATCTTACCGGTTAGCGTTACCTCCGCAGCTTTCACATGTACACAATGTGTTTCATGTGTCCTTACTCAGAGGGTACCAGTATCATCCCCTTCACATGGTTCAGTATCCACTGGAACAGATACGTGAAGATCTCACTTTTATAGAAGAACCCGAACGAGTTCTTGACAGACAAGAACGAGTCATGAGAAGGAAGACGATTCCATTCGTCAAAATCCTTTGGAGGGATCATACAGAGCGGGAAGCCACTTGGGAAACAGAAGAGTCTATCCGGGCTTCTTACCCTCATTTTCATATTTTGAATTCGGGTATGTTCTTCTTTTCCAGTCTACTTTATCTATAATTCGGGGACGAATTATTCTTTTTAGGGGGGAAGAGTTGTAAAACCCGCATGATTTTATCATGAATAGTACCCTTAAGATCGTACGTACTAGATTAAAACTTTCCCGTTATAGTATGATTACGTTCACGTGTTAGAATTTTACGTATTACATACGTGTTAGAACACGATAAGTATTTATTACGTACGAACACACAATAATTATTTAACAATAATTAATCACGAGCATGCGATCATGAAATCATGAACGTAATTAAATCACGAGCTAATATTAATTACGTATATATATTTATTACGAACACGAATAAATATATTAAGTCACTGTAAATATTTAACGAGAACACATAAAACACGAACACGCTAAACACGAGTGAACACTTAAATAACGAGACACGAAAAACGGTACGGGTACCCCATGTGGAGCCCCCTTAACCGTGGCTACACCAAAAGATGGGCCAAGCCCATCTAAATTTTTTAACTAACAAGGGTTAATGTGAAATCTTGTTTTCATTTTTCACTTTACAGTAAGAACATTAAAAACCCTAAAAAGATTTTTGGCTTCTTCCTTCTTATCCTCTTTGGCCGCCGCATAAAACACAAGAAAAGGGGGTGTTCGTTTGATTTTGATCTTGAAGCTTGTACGTGTGTTCGCGTGTGTTCATCCTCGTTAGATCCACGCATTCGGCATACCTTTTTAATCCTTTTTCTTTTGATTTGATCTAATAAAATTAAATAAGAACATGATGTTTTTAAAAACCTATTTAAAAACATAAATCAAACATGTAAATGATTATTGGGTACATCAAAAGGAGGTTTTTAGGGGTGTTTGTTTGGCTGGCGCCTAAACCGAACCCCAAGGGGGTCTCGGTTTGGCTAATAGACCACCACCGAGACCATATGGTCCCAGTTTGGTGGTGTGGGTCCCACGGCAGCAGCAAAAAGGGAAGAACCCCGAAGTGGTTCGGGGTATAGTGTTGATTTCGAGTCCGGATCATGGTTTCTAGTCACGATCCGGTTCATGGTTTATGTTATGGTTATATTTTAATGATCATATGTTAAAATTAAATTAATAATTATATGACACGATTAATTTAATAAAACACGACTTAGGTTATAATTTATTTATTAGATCATGGAATTATTAACCTAAGTATTTATATTTTTAGACTTATAATTAATTAATTATTAAAAAACTATGGTTTTAATTAATTAATTAATATGACTTAGGTTATATTATTAATAATTAATAATACATGTTTTAACCTAAGTATTTAACCTTATTTAATTAAAAACATGATATATTTAATTAAATACTTTTAACCTATAGTTTATTTAAATTACATGTAATAATTAATAAACTATACTTTATATCATTATGACTTAGGAAAATAATCAGAAAATACTTAAGCTTATATACTTAGCTTATTTAACCAGCTTATATCTAATTATGGAAACTTTCTATTTTTAGAAACTTATTTAAATAAGGCAGCTAATCTATTTATGGAAACTTTCTATTTTTAGAAACTTATTTAATTAAGGTAGCTAATCTATTTATGGAAACATTCTATTTTTAGAAACTTATCTATTTTAAGCAGTAGTTCTATTTTTGGAAACTTTCTATTTTTGGAAACTTTCTATTTTGGAAACTTTCTATTTTTGGTAACTTTCTATTTTTGGAAACTTTCTATTTTAGGAAACGTGTTATTTTTAGAAAGTTACTTATTATTACACAGTAAGTATAATAATACATGAAATACCAGAAATACTTAATCAGAATAGACAGAATATAAGATAAACACAGTTTAAGTCTTAAAACAATAAAACATGGCATGAACGTATAAAATAAGCTAAGACATGATATAAAACCAGTTACGTATTTAGTAATCAGATACTTATTAACGTATGTATTTATGTAGCATTAGTGATACCGAAGTAGGATTCTCCTCAGTTCGCCTTCTTCGTTCACTGGACATAAGGTACGGATTCCCGTCCTTTCAGTATGGACATTCTTTCCTTATTAGGATTCCCCAATGCAGTCAAATGTTTTCCCGTAGTATAAGTTTATATGTTTGATTTTCTTATGTTTAACTTAGAATACCTTTAGCCATATACATGCATGACCAGTTTCACCTAGTTATGGAGGTACCATAACCATAACATTAGAGATGTTATGACTTCACCACGGCGGAGTGATTGCTCGTGGCGTCCCTTCAGCTTTTGTCCATATTATTATATTTATCATGTGGGGCGTATGGGTGCATCCTAGTTACATTTTTTTAGCAGATTACTCAGTGTGAATGTGGTGTGTGCCTTGCATCCTTCACAAGGAGCTGATCCCTCCTACCCAAACCAGTATATTAAATTAGAGGCAGCCCCTCTAATTTGCATGATGAGGTCACCCCTCCAAGTATTCATGCACGATAGATTTTTCATGACCTATATTGGCTAATGGTAGAATATGCTAAACAATTTTTATAAGATAAACATAAGGCTTTTAAAACTATAAAACCAGTTTTACCAAGACTTAACTAGGTTATTCGGGACTTAGTTTCTTCCGCTGTTATATGTTATATGCTTATCCTATTCATGCTTTATTGTACATCCGTGCACTGAGCGTATTGCTCAGCCGTTTTCCTTTTCTATGTTCCCAAAACGGCAGGTGTAACACCCCCAAATTTATACAACTCAATACAGCAGAAGACTCGTTGGTGTTACGGGATAGCACATTACTCACATCATAGACAACGCTTAAAAATCGCGTCGTTTAATAATAAAGCATTTCCATTTATAAATATCAAAGTTACATAGGTCCCAAGTCATTGTATTTCATACAAGTTTTATAAAGAATTTGAATGGAAATTATTGTTTAGGTGCGGGCCATGAATTCTTGTTGTCTTCCCGAGAATTACCTTCAAGTACCTGAGATAAAACATGTTAAAAGGAAAGGTCAGCGATAACGCCGAGTGAATTCATAGAGTTTAATAAATTCAATCAATATAAATTTGGTATAAAATTATTACCAAAAATCGTTTCGTACAAATCATTGTAATAGGCCATAAAATAGACAAAGTCATTTTTATACAAATCCTTATCGAAAATCACAATATAGGCATTTGCCTTAAAAATCATTATACGAGCCAATGTCGTAAGAACATCATACAATACGTTTTATAACGTTGTATATATTAAATAAAAACCGTTATATGAATATGGTTATATAAAACCAAAACACGAACATAATATCAATAGTATGACCCCGTATTGCTAGTCAGGCAATACATCGTAATTCGGTGCGTATAGCAGTATTTCGTTAATTGGATTATTATAAGCCGCATGACATTGTTACCTTACTACAACAAACAACGGGTAGCTAGCCCGAAACTCATTTTCCCATCTAAATTAGTATGTCGTCACAAAGGTCACGCTATGTAAATCTTCTCATACATAAATTCGCTTACCAATCAATGTGGCACGATGGGGATCAACCGTCAAGGCGCGAACTGGGGTGATCGTCCCCAAATAGTACTATTATATGCATAAGCTTCTACCAAATCCCGGTAGTTCACAATTCATGCTAATGGGACTTTTAGTGATATAACCTAACTTTAATAATCCATTTTATTTCATCTATCGGGTCATTTAATCATTCATAGGGTCATACAATCATCCGGGTCCAAATCAATAAACAAACAATCGGGACAACTAATGTTCTATTTCATAAAAGCTAACATGTTATCTCCCTCGCGGGTTTATAAAATATTTCATAAAAACATTTAAAAGAGTGCGAGGCTACGAACTCACGTTGATGTGGGAAGGCGGGTTATCGACAATTCGGATGTACGGTACGTGCTTCAATCACGGAAACCTAGACAAATAATACTCGTCTTAGACTCATGTCCAATGACTTTATAAAAATATCAATTATGTATACATATGATGATTATATATATATGATGATCAAGTGGGTTTACATATTCTCATTTACTCACTTTAGTGTTATGTGTCGATAACTTTTATACTAGTTTACTAGTTTTATCTATTTACGTGTTTTAGGTCCAATAAGCCTATTATAAGTTCATTAACTTGTATTAATCCATTTCATACTTGTATTATCAGTATTTACCCTTTACATGTTGGGCCTAAATGGTTTAAGCCCAATAAATAAGATTATAAGTGTTTTAGCCCATTTTGTTGTATTATTAGTCCAACAACGTTAACTTAGCCCGTTAATGTCCGTATGTTATATAGTTCCGGTTTTATCGGTTTTTACTTGTTATATATGTTTATATATCAGTATATGAGTTTATAAAAGTTTACATTAGACGGGTCCAACAATCTAAGTTTTATTTAACAAAAACGTTAATTTTACGGTAATAGCCGAAAAAGTCGTAAAAATCATGTTTATAGTTTTATAACTTATAAACCTTATCAAACTACCATTTTTATAAAATATTAATTTATTTATACTTATACATATTTATATAAATGTATTATATGAGTTAGTGGGTTTTAATTCACATTTTATACTATTTTTATTTGAGTGCTTATATAATACTATTATACTTTAATTTCCAAAATCTGATTTTTAACTTCATGTTTACCAAAACAGCCATATCTAGAGTTCTTTATGGGGATAGAAGCTCAAATTTTTATGACATAAACTACATGATATGTGCTCCATTTAACTCTTCTATAGCTACTGTTGAATCAGCCTCTAAGTATTTTCTAAAAATCGTCCAAAACAGTGAACTCAGATTTGTACTCTAAACTTGTTTTGATCATATCTTACTCATTATAATGATTCCATTGCATGGCCAACTCTCACATGTATACAAGACATATTACTTAATGTATATCCATTAATATATGCCATTTTATCAGTTCATCACATAGTTTTTTACTGTTTTATACAGCCATCATTTGAAGCATGATTTTAACCTTTTTACATATAGTTTTTCATCTTTTTACCCATGATTATCAACACCAAATCCCCACACAATATTTTTATAATCATATATCATCATACATATATACATTTAAGAATAAAATACATGATTACATAATCAAAATTAGCAAGAGGATGTGGAGAACAATCTTTATACCACCAAAGTGATGAAATGATGAGCTTTTGGATGAACAAGACATGGTTTTGGGTAACCAATCTTATGAGATATCAACACCACTTCTAGGATCACCAAGTATTTGTAGATTCCTCCAAAAATCATCCCTTGTTCTTCATGAAAACTCCTTGAGAAATCAGCCCCAAACTCCCTTGAAAACTCCTTTTTACATGTTAAGATCACCTCCAATCTTCATAACTTCAATGGGTTTTCACCATATGTAAATTATACATATGATTTATGGTTGAATCAAGATCAAATGGGGGTTGTTTTGGATGACTTTGGGACGAATATTAGAGAGAGGGAGGAGAGTGTTTAGTGGTTTGCATGTGTTGAAATGAATGAAAATGGTTTGAGGTGGTGGTTTTGATGTTGGTTGCTAGTTTACAAGTAAACTAAGACATGTGTCTTAGCTTATCTTGTAAGCTTGACACCACATGGTGTTGTTATCTTTGTTTAGCCATGTGTGGGGGTAGGACAAGTGTCCCACTTGTCTCATCCCCATTTAATTACGGGTACTCCTCGATTCTAGTTTCCTCGATTTGCGTGCCCTCGGGTCGTTTTACGAAAAACGTTTTTATAAATTATGAATCAACGGCGCAAAACGAATCTAATAAAAATTGTCTCATCAAAAACGGAGTTCGAAAACGTAAATACGTAATCCTAAGGTTTCCGGTTTAGTCGTAAGGGACGTTAAAATAAAATCGTAAGTCCTAATCTCTTCTCGTAAATTTGTGAGTTTATGAACCAACACAAATTTAAAACTCCAAAATAATATTCACGGATATATTTATTTCCTGAAATGTCGGACTGTCACCAAAGACGGTGTATGTAAACGTGAGCACGTAACGTAGAATCCTCCGGTTTAGACGTAGTCGATGCTACTTCAAGACGTAAATCCAAATTTCTTCCCAAAAATAAGTGAGTTCATATTATAACATTAAAATAATGTTTTTAAATAAATATTGAGAATAAAATATCAACCATAAATTGACGGATTGTCACAGCATTTACCCCTAAACAGGATCTTTGTCCTCAAAGATCATCTTACCTTACTACTCGCTTCTTATAGAGTTAAAGCCATGTGGGTATTTCCTCCACATTCGGTCTTTTCTCACAAGTGTAATTTATTACAATACACGAGTTTCATCAAACATAACTACGGGAATAAGATCAGGCTTAATGTTGACTTACTTTCTCTATCCATGAGGTTCACGGGTTTCTGATGAATGCAACTTTTCGCCGATCTAAACTTTATCAAGAAGTGATCAGATTCTCACTTGATAGACATTTTATCAAGTTAGACATACGAAACATAATTCACGCAGCTCTTGAAGTCCTAGGGTAGATCCAGCTTATATGCCTTTCAAACCAATCTTTTACATCATCTCAATGGTCCCATACAACGGGGACTTATATCCCATGATTTTTTGGATCATCAATTCATTTTCCATGGTTAAATTTTTTTTTTGGCATAACTTCGCTACCCATCTGGCACTTCAAAATCTACATTTCATATTCACATAACTTCCTGCCCACTACCGGCAATCAATAATCAGATCCTAATTTCAACAATCATTTCAGGTCTCGCGGGTCGGGTATTTTACAAGGTTAGGTTCGTCATTATAGGAGACCTTAAACCTAAAAGACATGTCCAACTCACAATGGGTGTATGTCGGGTGTCTTCATCCCAACTCCTGCTTACAGATGCTCTAATATATAAATCTTAACAAGATTCGATCTCGATCCTAACACGATAATTATCAATGATAATCTCTCCAAAGGAAAACGATTATACGGTCTATTACCAAAGGTCAATCATTCAAACATAGAACAGTGCTTATAGTATTTTGTATCGTTACTTTACCTCGTCCCTTCGATTGGGGTGGTACACAGTACTCTCATCAAGGTTCGTTCTCAATGACTTCTGAGCAAATCTCTAGAAATTCGATGCGAAGCGAGGATCTTGTTAGAGATGATCGATACAAGCGCACTATGTTTACACGACTCCTTTAAATATAAAGAGTCAATTTCTTCATCAAGAATCTCTCATTAACAAGAATGATATTAGCAGATTTGGTCAGTCTGTCGACGATGACCCAAATCGAATCAAATTCAGATGATGACCTTTGCAATAGTTAGACGTTTACTAATGTATGAGGCGATGTCTGCCTTCATAATTTGCCATCAGTATGACTTCTTCTGATAATGATACATTAAATCAGAAATGACAAGAATAGAATACTAATACTTACAGATTCCAACATAACTATATCTCACAATCCTCCATATTTAGACAATCACAAGTGGTCTTTAAAACATTTAACGCTATCGGCTTCTCAATTCTAATGGTTCACATTAGCCGCGAACCACTTTTTATTATCTATATTATCCTTTTTACAAACATTATTTATTTTTATATAGTTCGGCAATTTTTTTTTTGCACCTTCATTACTAAGGAACATGTCCTAATTGGTTCTTTATATTTTCTACATAATGTGTCAGTAATCAGTTCACCTTTCTTCATATTTTCTAAGTTTCAGTTTCGTTTCAGCTATCATTTTTATCAGTTTTTCTTAATCCGACGTTTAAAGCGTCGATAATTATTACAACTAAATAAATATTCAATTTTTATGAAACGTAACGTAAAAATTTTAATTTTCTTAGTTCGGCCAATTATAAAAATGTTCAAAATAAATTTGAATTTAATAGATATGATTTTTGTTGATTTATCGAAAATAATTAATAAGATTCGTAATTGTTCGAAAATCTTTGTTTACAATTTGGTCAAAAATTATCTTAGTTGAAAAGCAAAAATTGTCGTTTCAAATCTCAAGTCATGGTTTAAATGGTTTCCTCAGTTATTCTTAGGTTGTTTTGAGTTAAGCACAAACATTTACCCCTAAACAGGAGTTTAGTTAAATGATTTATTTATAAGGAATGATTCCTTAAAAATCCTTTGTTAAAATATCTGTCAAAATACATTTCTATTTTCTTTTTAGGAAAACCCAAAGCCTTAGTGGCTCTAATATTTGAAAAGTCAATATACATATCTTACCATCATTAATCGGGCGGTCATATTATGTAAAGGATTAAGCATTAAATCTCATGTTTTAAATATTCAAGGTACAAGTTTTCATTGTTCGGCCAATCTAGGGCAATCTATAAATAATTTCTAACTCCTTCTTATTCTTATAAACAAACAAATGGTCCTTAATGATCGCGAGCATGAATTTATCAAATTACAACCTACACACGTGTTTCACCAAATTTATGAATGCTACGTGTGTATTAGTCAATCCAAACGACATCACGTGAAACTCATAATGTTCATTACAAGTTCTGGATGTAATGATTGGAATAGATAATCTTTTTCGCGGACGCGAAGTTGATGATAACCATGCCATGGATCAAATCTTTAAACATACGCTAGAACCTTGTAAATGATCGAACAAATCTTTCATTTCGAGTCATGGATATCGTTTTCGATTGTAAATTTACTTAGTTCACCGAAATCTATAAATATAAGAAATAATAACACCATAGCTCTTCATGATGACGAGCTTGGTAGAATAAAATCTTTCTCCGACAACTCTCTCAGTTGTACGGTAATTCCTTTTAATTCAGATGGTGCTGACGTACAATGCACACGCCACAGGTGCAACACCAGGAATATAATCAATACCAATTCCAATCTGCCTTAATGGCAAAAGTCTAGGTAATTCACCAATAAATACCTCCTAAAGTTTCAGATAACAAAAACATCTTTTAATAAATTCATATTAGCTTCTTCTAGATTATAATATCTATGACTAATTCACAACTATTCATGGTATAATTTCAAGTCATCCATCAAGAATTATTTAGATCACTTTTGATAATCAACATCTTATCATTTAGGGGAATTCTACTCGAGTTCCCATCAATTAAGACAATGTCGTCATGTCATAATCAATCAATCCATTCTACTGGCACTATCAACTTTCCAGTTTCATTACCGTCGATAAGATGTGAACTTATCAAAAGACTAATAATAACTCATAATCCTTCACAAATTCAGGGATATATGGAGACACAACTAATATTAAAAGAGTAAGGTCAACGCATAATCTATGCGAGAGAATTTCAAATCAGATACAGACGAAAACATTTAACGAATATGAACATATCCCATGTTTTCATAATTTGAGTACGCATTCGAAAGCTCCTCGGATCGTTACCCAGGTCATTCAAAAGAAATGATAAGAACGTCGATACATCCAGTCGGGTATCAACACTCGGTAATCAGATACTTTTCCTAAGAATCTCACTACAGGAGAATTGGACAAGAAAGAATTGTCAATTGTCAAATAAGACAATTTCCAGAGATGATTAAATTCGACTCAGAAGAATAGATGCTACAGGCACATATGTAGGTGTTCCTAACACTATGTTCCTATTTTTCACTTCTTGCAGATCTCATAAAATTTAATCTTTCACAATCTTCAAAGAAAATGTAGTGTTTATTAATCAGTTTTATGGTGACTACTAATCAACCTTGCATGGTCCATTCCAAATTGTATGTAGGCGCGCAACTATATACAATTTCAAGATTAATGATGCAATACTCAGTTCGTCAAAATTTTATCATCATGTTTATAATAAAAACATTTTCATGCTTAATTCTTAAATAAGAATCAAAAATAAATTTACAAAGATTTTCTTTGTTATGAAAACAATTAAGTTTTCCAAGTTGTTTTATAAACAACTTCATTTTGATAACAATCACTTATAAATCTTACTTTGAATATTCCTTATAGTGATGAAAAGTCAATTTTTCTCAAGGGATACTATTGTATCTTATAAAAACAATGAGTGATCTGCAAAAGAGTGATGAAAAGTTGTTCACCAAGAACTAACTATAATATAATAGGAAATGAGCTTAGCCAAATAATCATGAGGTTCATGACCTCGATGGCACTCACGAAGAATGATTCACAACGTAACTCAAATCAAGATGAGTACTTGTTCAATGGTTGCATCACTAATGCGAACATTAGGATGAAGCAATAAAGGATAGATAACATTGATACATGTAGAATTTAGCAATCAAAGGTAGTCTTTTCATTAATAAAAAACAAGTCTAAATTGTACCGTAACACATTACGTGTCACTATGTCATACAATTCCATGAACTCATCCTACCAACTGATGTCTCAATTAAGTTAGGGATTATTTTTAAAAGATACCATAATGAATACTAATCTACAAGAGTCATTAGGTGTCCCACCTGTCCCGGAAGATCCATCGGTCCCAATTCAGAAGAAGATTTCTTCAATTTATTTGTTGGACATTGGGCATCCTCATTAGTGGACAATGGACTAGGAACAACCTTTAACACAAACTAACAATCATTTAAAACCTTATAATTCAATCACAAAACTTAACGACTTCCTCTTATCAATCTCATATTCCATACGGGTTAAATTTTATTTTATTCAAGTTTTAATCAACTCATACTCAATTCGATATCCTACCTCATTCTCCAATACTTTAAATCTTATTCTTAGATTTTGCAAGGGCAATAAAAGCTCGATATGATCAACACTTAATTTCCAATCCTATAACTCTTACAACAAAAATTATCAAATGAGTCACTAGCATGGGATGACTCATACATTCAATTAGACTTCTCGGAAAGGTATTAGTGGCATGAGGCTTTTGGGTAATGGTCCCAATGACAGCCTCAAGTGCAACATTCACCCTTTCGATTTCAATTTAAGAATTGGATGACAACGAATCAGATGACATCTTTCTAGGTGGTAACGTTTTGTCAAACTCCCTTCTATAAGGAAAGATCGTCATGACATCGATATCAGATTTAATCTCGCCAATTTTTCTTCAGTAACACAATCAACTCATATCTACATTTCTACGAATATCAACCATTTCGTTGGGATTACAAACATCCACAACTTGGTTTAGATCTAGGATAGCTAGAATTCCTACGAGAATAGCTTCCATTAATTTACTAGGGGATTTAGGGTTCCTTATGACAATCTACGTCGTATAAATACCTTGTATAAATATCAAAATAATCATCAAACACTCATGTAATAAAATTACATCATATATATATATATAATCCAAGTTATATATATATATATATTAAAATAACACTTCTCAGTCTGGCCTTGTCGGTAACTCGGGAATTCTTCGGCACCGTTATAGTCAAAAGATTTTTAGACATTTTTAGAAAAATGTTTTTAGTTAAAAGATTTTGAAATGTTTTATTCAAAACCTTGGTTTTAAAAATCTTTCGTTCTCTATAACGAGAGCTATGGTACCAAACTGTAACACCCCCAAATTTATACAACTCAATACAGCGGAAGACTCGTTGGTGTTACGGGATAGCACATTACTCACATCATAGACAACCTTAAAAATCGCGTCGTTTAATAATAAAGCATTTCCATTCATAAATATCAAAGTTACATAGGTCCCAAGTCATTGTATTTCATACAAATTTTACAAAGAATTTGAAAGGAAATTATTGTTTAGGTGCGGGCCATGAATTCTTGTTGTCTTCCCGAGAATTACCTTCAAGTACCTGAGATAAAACATGTTAAAAGGAAAGGTCAGCGATAAAGCCGAGTGAATTCATAGAGTTTAATAAATTCCATCAATATAAATTGGTATAAAATTATTACCAAAAGATCGTTTCGTACAAATCATTGTAATAGGCCATAAAATAGACAAAGTCATTTTTATACAAATCCTTATCGAAAATCACAATATAGGCATTTGCCTTAAAAATCATTATACGAGCCAATGTCGTAAGAACATCATACAATACGTTTTATAACGTTGTATAGATTAAATAAAAACCGTTATATGAATATGGTTATCTAAAACCAAAACACGAACATAATATCAATAGTATGACCCCGTATTGCTAGTCAGGCAATACATCGTAATTCGGTGCGTATAGCAATATTTCGTTAATTGAATTATTATAAGCCGCATGACATTGTTACCTTACTACAACAAACAACGTGTAGCTAGCCCGAAACTCATTTGCCCATCTAAATTAGCGTGTCGTCACAAAGGTCACGCTATGTAAATCTTCTCATACATAAATTCGCGTATCAATCAATGTGGCACGACGGGGATCAACCGTCAAGGCGCGAACTGGGGTGATCGTCCCCAAATAGTACTATTATATGCATAAGCGTCTACCAAATCCCGGTAGTTCACAATTCATGCTAATGGGACTTTTAGTGATATAACCTAACTTTAATAATCTATTTTATTTCATCTATCGGGTCATTTAATCATTCATAGGGTCATACAATCATCCGGGTCCAAATCAATAAACAAACAATCGGGACAACTAGTGTCCTTTTTCATAAAAGCTAACATGTTATCTCCCTCGCTGGTTTATAAAATATTTCATAAAAACATTTAAAATAGTGCGATGCTACGAACTCACGTTGATGTGGGACGGCAGGTTATCGGCAATTCGGATGTACGGTACGTGCTTCAATCACGGAAACCTAGACAAATAATACTCGTCTTAGACTCATGTCCAATGACTTTATAAAAATTTCAATTATGTATACATATGATGATTATATATATATGATCATCAAGTGGGTTTACATATTCTCATTTACTCACTTTAGTGTTATGTGTCGATAACTTTTATACTAGTTTACTAGTTTTATCTATTTACGTGTTTTAGGTCCAATAAGCCTATTATAAGTTCATTAACTTGTATTAATCCATTTCATACTTGTATTATCAGTATTTACCCTTTACATGTTGGGCCTAAATGGGTTAAGCCCAATAAATAAGTTTATAAGTGTTTTAGCCCATTTTGTTGTATTATTAGTCCAATAACGTTAACTTAGCCCGTTAATGTCCGTATGTTATATAGTTCGGGTTTTATCGGTTTTTACTTGTTATATATGTTTATATATCAGTATATGAGTTTATAAAAGTTTACATTAGACGGGTCCAACCATCTAAGTTTTATTTAACAAAAACGTTAATTTTACGGTAATAGCCGAAAAAGTCGTAAAAATCATGTTTATAGTTTTATAACTTATAAAACTTATCAAACTACCATTTTTATAAAGTGTCCATTTATTTATCCTTATACATATTTATATAAATGTATTATATGAGTTAGTGGGTTTTAATTCACATTTTATACTATTTTTATTTGAGTGCTTATATAATACTATTATACTTTAATTTCCAAAATCTGATTTTTAACTTCATGTTCACCAAAACAGCCATATCTAGAGTTCTTTATGGGAATAGAAGCTCAAATTTTTATGACATAAACTACATGATATGTACTCCATTTAACGCTTTTATAGCTACTATTGAATCAGCCTTTAAGTATTTTCTAAAAATCGTCCAAAACAGTGAACTCAGATTTGTACTCTAAACTTGTTTTGATCATATCTTACTCATTATAATGATTCCATTGCATGGCCAACTCTCACATGTGTACAAGACATATTACTTACTGTATATCCATTAATCTATGCCATTTTATCAGTTCATCATATGGTTCTTTACTGTTTTATACATCCATCATTTTAAGCATGATTTTAACCTTTTTACATATAGTTTTTCATCTTTTTACCCATGATTATCAACACCAAATCCCCACACAATATTTTTATCATCATATATCATCATACATATATAAATTTAAGAATAAAATACATGATTACATAATCAAAATTAGCAAGAGGATGGGGAGAACAATCTTTATACCACCAAAGTGATGAAATGATGAGCTTTTGGATGAACAAGACATGGTTTTGGGTAACCAATCTTATGAGATATCAACACCACTTCTAGGATCACCAAGTATTTGTAGATTCCTCCAAAAATCAGCCCTTGTTCTTCATGAAAACTCCTTGAGAAATCAGCCCCAAACTCCCTTGAAAACTCCTTTTTACATGTTAAGATCACCTCCAATCTTCATAACTTCAATGGTTTTTCATCATATGTAAATTATACATATGATTTATGGTTGAATAAAGATCAAATGGGGGTTGTTTTGGATGACTTTGGGACGAATTTTAGAGAGAGGGAGGAGAGTGTTTAGTGATTTGCATGTGTTGAAATGAATGAAAATGGTTTGAGGTGGTGGTTTTGATGTTGGTTGCTAGTTTACAAGTAAACTAAGACATGTGTCTTAGCTTATCTTGTAAGCTTGACACCACATGGTGTTGTTATCTTTGTTTAGCCATGTGTGGGGGTAGGACAAGTGTCCCACTTGTCTCATCCCCATTTAATTACGGGTACTCCTCGATTCTAGTTTCCTCGATTTGCGTGCCCTCGGGTCGTTTTACGAAAAACGTTTTTATAAATTATGAATCAACGGCACAAAACGAATCTAATAAAAATTGTCTCATCAAAAACGGAGTTCGAAAACGTAAATACGTAATCCTAAGGTTTCCGGTTTAGTCGTAAGGGACGTTAAAATAAAATCGTAAGTCCTAATCTCTTCTCGTAAATTTATGAGTTTATGAACCAACACAAATTTAAAACTCCAAAATAATATTCACGGATAAATTTATTTCCTGAAATGTCGGACTGTCACCAAAGACGGTGTATGTAAACGTGAGCACGTAACGTAGAATCCTCCGGTTTAGACGTAGTCGATGCTACTTCAAGACGTAAATCCAAATTTCTTCCCAAAAATAAGTGAGTTCATATTATAACATTAAAATAATGTTTTTAAATAAATATTGAGAATAAAATATCAACCATAAATTGACGGATTGTCACAGCAGGTACTCAGGGACGCTCGTAGACTTTAAGAGTACGTGTATATGGACTGGAAGCTTTCTAGCCTTTCTTTACTTTATGCATTATCTTTACATTGATAATCTTGCTATGGACATTGTTTAGTCCTTTCCTTTACAGTACTTATGTTTGTGTGTGATGAGCTTTACTTTTGGACTACCGATGTTTGATTCCAGTATTTTTCGTTTATGGTCATGTAATGTTTAGACATTTTTCCTTGTATACTTTGATGACATGCCATAATTACGCGTGACATTCCATAACCAAAATGGGGTGTTACATAGCCTACAACATGTGTAGGCCGGCCCAAATGTAAGCCCAATCCCACGACAAGGGCTTGGGTATATAAACCGTCTCTTTAGATGGAGGGGGTGTGTGGTTCTTCATTTTTTCACATAGTTATCTTCATTTTCTCTCTCTAAAATTGTGTGAAATCCACCATCTCTCTATCTCTTTCTCTCTCTAAAACATAAACAAGATTTACATATCCTACAAATGGTATCAGAGCCATAGGATGATTGTTTGGTTTTTGTGTTTGTGTTCTTGATTCTCTCTTTGATCCAATATCACACGAACCAAAATTATTTTTGTGTTTTTATGAGTTAATCTTAATATACTTCATCGTGTTACTTGTTATAGTGATTTGGTATTGATATTTAGGTTAAAAACACAAAAGAAATTTGGGTGTTTGATTCACTTTTAGGCTTAGAATCTCGATTTGATTGTGTTATTGTACTGTCCGAGAACAGTGGTAAGTTGGTATCCATAGTATGATCTGATTTTGTGATTGCATAAACCCTGGGGGTTTCTACTTGCGATCCAGAGTCACGATCTAATACTACGATCTAACTGCGATCACAAGTACGATCCACGTCACGATCTGTGACTACGATAGCTCACTACGATCCTAGCTAAGATCAAGGAGTACGATTTCTTAATACGATCCAGGCTACGATCAGAGTTCGATCTCTTCAGTACGATAGCTTAGTACGATCTAGGCTACGATCAGGGTAGGATCGCTTTAGTACGATAGCTTAGTACGATCTAGGCTTCGATCAGGGTACGATCGCTTCAGTAGGATAAGTGAGTACGATCCAAGCTTCGATCACTTGTTGCGATAAGGGAGTACGATCACCACTGCGATCACTTGTTGCGATAAGGGAGTGCGATCACCACTGCGATCACTTATTGCGATAAGGGAGTACGATCACCATTGCGATCGTTGAGTGCGGTCAAGGAGTACGATCATAGTGAGTATGATCTGAGTACGATCTCCACTGCGATCAGGTGTTGCGATCCAACATTTTTTTCAAAAACGTGTTTTTGAAGTGTGCAATTTCATCTTGGAATTTTTGCTTTATCGAGAACATAATTTAGGGGATTTTAACATTATTTCTCGGTTTTAACACACTACAACAAACACATTTACTTTCTCTCATTGATCGATCAACTTTGTAAATTTTAATTTATTGAAATGGAGTACACATCTCTTACGGATAAGTCCATCCTCTCGGGTACGGATAATCGTCCACCAATGTTGGTGAAGACTATGTATGAGGAATGGGCTTCTCGAATGGAACTTTATATGTTGAACAAGGAGAATGGACATCTAATTTAGCATCGGTTCTCAATGGACCATTGGTATATGGTACTGTGACGGAAGGTGCTGTTACTCGTCCTCGCACAACTGGTGAACTAACTGGAGATGCTAAGATACAAGACAAGTGTGATAAACAAGCTTCAAATATCATTCTCCAAGCCCTTCCTCCAAATGTCTACAAACTCGTCAGCAAACATAAAGGTGCCAAAGAGTTATGGGATAGAATTCAGGTTCTAATGCAAGGCACCTCGTTAACTAAACAAGAACGAGAGTGTAAGCTTTATGATACTTTTGATAAGTTTTCCTATGTGCCATGGGAGACTCTCAATGACTACTATCTGAGATTTACCCTATTGTTGAATGAGCTCAATATCTACGGCATGGCAATTCCTACCTTTCAATTGAACACTAAGTATTTGAACCCTCTTCCTTCAGAATGGAAAAAATACGTGACGGATGTTAAATTGGCTAAGGACTTGCATAACACCAATGTGGATCAACTTCAAGCTTTTCTTCAACAACACGAATGCCATGTGATTGAGGCTCGGTTGTCTACACCTCAAGTTCATGATCCACTTGCCATGTATGCTTCTCAACAAAACATGGCTTATACTTATCAACAACCAGCATACTTGCAACAGCCACCACCACACACCTATCAGCAACCACAGCAACCATCTTATCAACCACCAATGATGCCACATCAAGCATATCAACAAAGTGTTCATCAACAATCTTTTCCACAGCAACCACCATATCAGACATCACCATCACAAGCCAACACTTCTCCAATGGGCTATACTCCTCAGCAAGGATATTTTCCAATAGAAGCACAACCAGCACAAGATTTCTACTCTAATGAACTTCCACTAATCCAAGCACCGGTCTTTACTCCAAATGATACGCCAGCTGATGTACTAAAGCATCTCACTGCCTACTTGTCAAAACTTGTTGCAACTAGAGGATTTCCACCAACAAACAATCAGCTCCGCACCTCTTCAAATCCTCGACAACAAGCTACTATTCAAGATGGTCAAGTAACAGTGCAACCTATTCAGGGAAGGCAAAATTCATATGGACCTCCTACAAGGACTGTGAATGCTCAAGCTGCGAATTCTCAAGCTAACGGAAATGGAAGCCCCATTGGTCCTCAAAAGGTTGTGACTTGCTACAATTGTCGAGGACAAGGTCATATGGCTAGGCAATGCACTCAGCCAAAAAGGAGAAGGGATGAAGCATGGTTTCGTGAGAAGATGTATTTGGTCGATGCTCAGTCTAAGGGAAAAATTTTGGATTCAGAGGAGTTAGCATTTCTTGCAGACCCAGGGGCAGCAGATACTGAAGGCATTGTAGTCGTTTCCACTTCTAATGCAGCTTATCAAGCAGATGATCTTAACGCATATGATTCGGATTGTGATGACATTCACTCTGCCCAAGCTTCTCTCGTTGCTAATCTCTCTCACTACGGTTCTGATGTCGTCAGTGAGGTACCCAC
The DNA here is from genome assembly GCA_025667525.1 of Glebionis coronaria. Taxonomy (NCBI): domain Eukaryota; kingdom Viridiplantae; phylum Streptophyta; class Magnoliopsida; order Asterales; family Asteraceae; genus Glebionis; species Glebionis coronaria. The sequence continues at coordinate 1,248,413 of JANFOE010000636.1, read as the reverse complement.
CACAACCAATCTTGGTAATGATGATAACCCACATCAAGTTGGGCATGAAAATGACAACCTCGAACAGCATCGGGAACTAGTAACTCAAATGATGTAGTACCCAATCCTACACATTTGAGTGAACCTCAACCAAATGCTACGACGGGTATGGAATCTTATGCTAAACATGATTTGGTCATGGTACCTAAACATATTATTGATCAAATGCATATGGCCCTCAGACAATCCGTAGATACCAATTCCACCCTAACTGCTGAGCTTACGTTGCATAAAGAAAAGGTCAAAACTTTTGAAATGGTCCCTCAAGCAGAGAAAATAACATGTTCTGAATTTGACAAATTTTGTTTTAAAAAGATTGAACACTTGAAAGAAATAGAATCATTAAAAGCTAATCTTTCCAATGAATTAAAAGCAAAAGAGTCGGTTGTCAATGATTTTCAGAAACTTAAAATGGATTTCGAAACTCTCGAGTCTAAAAAGTTTGAATCAGAAATTAATGCTACCAAACTTCTTAGATTCAAAGAAAAACAGCTTTTAAAACAATACGCTTCCACAGAAAAGGTTCATCTTTTAACTAAATTGTTTAAACAACTCGAACTTAAGTGTCTTCATGATTTACCACCTAATCCCAGTTATGCAAAACAAGCTCAGGAATATATTCCGTGTCTTTATGATATGACCCTAATTGGCAAATCGAAAGAAGCACCTTTTGTTCGTAGTACTGAGGAGACACAGTCACTTGCGGAAGAAACTCATTCTAAAATGCTTTCAAAACTCCATACGATTGATTATGATCAGTATAACAAAGATCAATTGTCTAAAAATACCCGCATTCGCTTACAAAAGGAATTAGCTGAATTGACAGTTCTTGTGCCCCAAAGTTTGTCAAATGAAAACCCTCCTAGTACGTCTCCTACACTTGTCAAAACGGATTTAACGAAGTTAATTCCACCGGTAAGTAAGGCGTCCGTTAACTTAAATGCGGTACACCAACACTTAGCCGATTTTTACAAGATCATTTTGGAACGTACGACGGCTTTGGCCATAACGGAAGGTGAATGGAATTTTGAGCACACTGGAGCTGCGTTTTGAGACGAAATTGTTCCGTTTGTAAAGAATGTTAAAGCTTGTCTTTGTAATCTTGATCAAGATTTGCTTTTGGAAATAGAAGAAGTTAGACGTGTTTTCAATGAAATGGATGATGCTTATGAAAACAGTTTACTTGAAATAGAACGGGTTTCACGCCAAAATGATCAGCTTCTGAAGCAAGTGATGTCTCATGATATAGTTTCCGTCTGTGTGAATAAAAGTGTTGATAATGATTCTATTGTGCATAAAGTTGAATATGTGGATCATGTGGTAGATAGTACTTGTCACGAATCTGACGCTGAATTTTTAAAGCTTCAAGATTCATATTCTTCGCTTTCAAAACGTTTTGATGAGATTCAAACACATTGTATTTCGCTTGAATGCAAGCAACAATTTATTCAAGAAATCTTTGAAACGTCATTCGAAGGTGTTAATATCGATGATGCAAACTTTGAAAAGAATTTTCGATTGAATTTACAATCAAAACAGCGTCAGCCAAGTGACAAAGTTGCTAAATCTTTGCCGATAGACATAGAGAAATCTAAGGATCTTAACTATGTGAACGTACTTGAGGCCGCTGAGAATTTAAAACTTGATCTAGATAATCGAGTTTCCAAGATTTTGTCCAAAGTTGATAACTTAAAACAGAAAGATACACGACTCTTCGATTCAGTAAAGCCCGCATGTGCTAATACCACTGCATAGAATCAATCATTGATTGAACAATTGAATCGAAAGTCGGTGTAAATATCTGATTTGAGGGAACAAATTTGTGATAAAAATCTGGTCTTAGCTGAGTTAAAGGAAACACTTCGTACTCTAAAAGGTAAGAATGTTGTGGATAACGCAGCCACTGTCTCAGCATCGTCCTCTAGTGCAATAAAAAGGAACCTTATAGCCGTCACACCATTTAATAAGGGCCCTAGGACTAAACCATCTCAAACTTTGGTCACTAAAGATAAGGCCGAATCAAAACCAGCTTCTAATATTCCCGTGTTGCCTTCTACAGGAGTAATCACCACTTCTAAGGCTCAAATATCTAAGCTTAAAAGAAACAAGAAGAATGATAGGATCTTGCCCCCATCTAGTAGTCAAGAGAAGAAAAAAGTAGAAGCCCATCCTAGGAATGTTATTTCTGTTTTGAATAAAAAAATCATGTAGTTAAACCTAAAGGCTCTACGGTTGTGCAGCGTTCTAAGCCTACTGTGAATTCTAATTTGAAATGTTGTAATTGCAATGAATGTATGTTTTCTAGTCGGCATAATTCTTGCCTTGTTGACCATGTGAATGAGATGAAAGCCCGGAAAAATGGATTAGAATGGAAACCGACTGGGAAAGTGTTAACCCAAGTTGGTTGGTTGTGGCGCCCCACTGGTAGAACTTTCACTATAGTAGGAAATATGTATCTTTAACTAGGATCACTCCCACTAAGCGAAGAAAGCATGCCCTTTAAATAGGAGTACCAAGGCTACCAAAACACAAGCGTGTCCTTTAAATAGGGAACACCGACACTACTGTAGGAACCAAGTGCCCTTTAAATAGGTCTACTCCCACTGTATTGCCCGCGAATAATCCAAAACCTAAGAAAGTTGTAATAGTAAAACCTGTTAGTGCTAAAACTCACATTAGAAAATGCAGGAAGTCTAAAGGTCTCAAAAATGCTAGCAATTCTGACAATCTTATATCTCTATCTGCTAACACTTCGGAACCAATAGTTTCCAATGCATTGTCTACTGTTGTTATTGAAAACAGGTCGTCAAAATTGTTCTCTGGTATTTGGACTGTGGTTGCTCCAAGCATATGACCGGAGATCGCTCTCAGCTCAGAAATTTCGTCAGCAAGTTTCTTGGTACGGTTCGATTTGGAAAGGATCGTATTGCAAAGATAATGGGTTATGGTGAATATCATATTGGGAATGCTATAATTTCAAGAGTGTATTATATGGAAGGTCTCGGTCACAACTTATTTTCTGCGGGACAATTTTGTGATGCAAACCTAGAAGTTGCTTTTCGAGAGCATACCTGCTTCATTCGTAATTTGGAAGGGGTTGTCTTATTGAATGGTACTCGAGGGAATAATTTGTACACTTTGTCTCTACAAGACATGATGGCCGCTTCTCCCATATGTCTTCTCTCAAAAGCATCGAAGACTAAGTCATGGTTATGGCATCGACGGTTATCTCATCTTAACTTTGACGCTATTAATCATTTGGCAAAAAACTAACTTGTTCGTGGTCTTCCTAAACTTTCATTTCACAAGGATCATTTGTGTTCCGCGTGTACAATGGGGAAAAGCACTAAGAAATCTTACAAACCCAAGATGGAAGACACCAACCAAGAGAAACTTTATTTGTTGCATATGGATCTTTGTGGGCCTATGCGTGTTGAAAGTCTTAGTGGCAAAAAGTACATCCTCGTCATTGTCGATGATTACTCTCGGTTTACATGGGTGAAATTTCTTACAACAAAAAATGAGGCACCTAAATTCATCATCGGATTTCTCAAGATGGTTCAAGTGCGTCTCAACACTACTGTTCGATGCATTCGTACAGATAATGGAACCGAATTTGAAAATCAAATCTTGCGTGACAATTATGAAGAAGTTGACATATCTCATGAAACATCCGTTGCACGCACTCCACAACAAAACGGTGTCGTTTAAAGGCGAGATCACACACGTATGGAAGCTGCTCGAATGATGTTAATTTACGCAAAGGCTCCATTGTTTTTATGGGAAGAAGCAGTATCTACAGCAGTGTACACCCAAAACCGGTCACTAATTCGTAAACGCCATGGTAAAACACCTTATGAGCTTCTCCATGAAAAAGTACCAGATTTATCATATCTTCATGTATTTGGTTCTCTTTTCTATCCAAATAATGATGGTGACAATTTGGGAAAACTTCAACCAAAGGCTGATATTGGTATTTTCATTGGTTACGCCCCCGCAAAGAAGCCATACCGAATCTACAACCGTAACTCTCGCAAGATCCTCGAAACTATGAATGTTGATTTTGATGAGCTGACAGCAATGGCTTCTGAGCAAAGCAGCTTTGAACCCGCACTTCATGAAATGGGACCCAGTAATATTAGTTCTGGTCTTGTCCCAAATAACCCTACTTCATCATCATTCACACCACCTACTAGGAATGAATGGGATACGTTGTTTCAACCGTTCTTTGATGAATTCTTTACTCCTCCCAGTATTGTTGCTCCAGAACCTGAGGTAATAGCTCCGGTCACTAAAGTTGTCGCTCCAGCAACCGAAGAACAATCAGACAAATTTGCACCTACAATTGGTCAAGATATACCATCAACAAGTAATTCTCAACCAACACCTGTTTCAACTACCCATGTCATGCCTATTGATGATGAAGAGGATGATGATGATCACGATTTGGAATTCGCTCAAATGCGTGAACTTCCATTCTTTAGTGTACCTATTCCCAACCCTAATCAAGCCGAGTCGTCCACCTCAGAGGAAGCTCCTACTACAGTTTACTCCAATCCACGAATTCGTGAACATGACATCAAGTGGACAAAGGATCATCCTATAGATTCTATTATTGGTGACCCTAATCGTCCGGTATCCACACAAAGTCAGTTACAAGAAAATGCAATGTTTTGTCATTTTGATGCTTTTCTCACTAAAGTTGAACCTAAGACATGGCAGGAAGCTTTTACTCAATCCTGTTGGATAGAAGCTATGCAAGAAGAACTTAATGAATTTATACGTCTTGAAGTATGGGAACTTGTCCCATGCCCGGATCAAGTGCAGTTACTCACTTTAAAATGGGTTTACAAGGTGAAACTCGATGAGTTATGCGGGATATTGAAGAACAAAGCTTGACTAGTAGCTCGTGGATACAAGCAATTATTGGGCATCGACTTTATGGAATCCTTTGCACCTGTTGCCTGTTTGGAAGCTATTAGACTATTCCTCGCTTATGCAGCCCACATGAATATGATCGTCTATCAGATGGATGTGAAGACGGCATTTCTGAATGGTGAAATCAAGGAAGAGGTCTATGTATAACAGCCAGATGGTTTTGTGAATCCTAAATATCCTAATCATGTGTACAAGCTTAAGAAGGCTCTCTATGGGTTGAAGCAAGCTCCACGCGCATGGTATGATCTTTTGTCACAATTCCTCATTACGCAAGGATTCGCTAAAGGCAAGGTGGATCCCACGCTGTTCATTCAGGAACGAGGTAAAGATATGATTATGGTACAAATATATGTTGATGATTTTATATTTGCAGCCTCGACCCAAACCTTATCCGACGAGTTTGGGAAACTCATGTCTTCCAAGTTTAAGATGTCAATGATGGGCAAGGTATCATTCTTCTTAGGTCTTCAGATATCTCAGAGTCCTAGAGGAATCTTTATCAATCAATCCAAGTATGCCCTTGAATCTCTTAGGAAATATAAGATGGAATCTTGTGATCCCGTGGATACTCCAACGGTGGAACGAACTAAGCTTGATGCAGATCCACATGGAGTTGCCATTGATCCGACAATGTATCGTGGAATGATCGGTACTCTTCTGTATATCACAGCTAGTCGACCTGATCTTCAGTTTGCTATATGTATGTGTGCTCGGTATCAAACTCGACCTACTGAGTTACACTTGGCCACTATGAAACGGATCTTTCGATATCTTAAATGAACCATTAATCGGGGACTTTGGTATTCAAAGGACTCTTCGATTGCACTTATGGCGTATGCAGATGCGGATCACGCGGGTTGTCAAGATACCAGGAGTAGCACGAGTGGAACTTTGCAACTACTAGGAGATCGACTAATCAGTTGGGCATCGAAAAGGCGGAAAAGTGCTGCAATTTCAAGTACGGAAGCAGAATACATAGCTATGTCCGGTTGATGTGCTCAAATTCTTTGGATGAGATCACAATTAACCGACTATGGTCTAGGTTTCAACAAAATTACGATGTACTGTGACAACAAGAGTGCAATTGCCTTATGCTGCAACAACGTTTAATTCTCCCGGTCGAAGCACATTGACATTCGCTACCACTTCATCAAGGAGCAAGTGGAAAATGGAGTGATCGAGCTTTACTTTGTCCGATCTGAGTATCAATTGGCGGATATTTTCACGAAGGCTTTAGATCGCGCTCGAATTGAATTTTTGGCCGACAAGCTAGGAATGAGAACCTTCTCGCCTGAGAGTCTAAAGGAATTGGCAGATGAAGCGAAAGAATAGTAATGGTAAACTATTCTTTGTATCCTTGCTGATCATCTGTATATATTGTTTATATTTTTATCCACAAAAGCAAAATACAAAAATATAAAACCATATAAAAACCATAAAAAGTGAAAAATTCAGAAAAATCCAAAAATAGTTTTTTACTTTATTTTTCAAAGGCATGTCTTTTGGTACGATAATATTTACGGCCTTAGAAATATTGATTAATATTGACACGTCGCCATAAATAGAGTTCGTACAAAAGTTGTAAATATTTCATAAAACATGCCTAAATAGCTTGTAGTTATTTCTGACTGCAACCCGATTTTCACATTAAAGTCAAGTATTTCTTATGAAAGCTTTGGCTCACAACGGGAATTAATTTTCTCGGGCAAGGTTTACTTTAAAACCTTGTAAGGGATCAAGTTTACTTTATAACTTGGTCTGACATAAATTTATGTACGTTTCAGTGCATTTATTTGTTAAAACAAGAGAAGTCTTGTTTTTATGAAGCTATCATCTCTACAACCATAGCAATCTACAATTGGTATCTACATACTCGACGATGCGACTACTCAACCGACGACTACAGCTCTTTCAATAGAACACGGGTCAACAATTGAGGGGGAGCAATTGTCAAGCATTCGGAATCTTCGATGCCGAACATGCCAAGTTCACAAGTTGGTGTCAAGACAACAATACCAATCGTACACGTGGTGTCAAGAGATGAATTCAGATGTAAGGAGGCGACCAAAATATGCTGACAAGAACAATTTGATCTTATCATATGATGTTCTCATCAATCAGGTCCAACCTTGTCAATTTTTTTCTAATATGGTGAATATGTGATCATGTTACAAATCGGTATCATATCTCATACATTTGGTATCATGAAGATAAAACGGACTTGCATTTTTATTCCCAAAACCTTTGTTAAAACTACATTAAATCAATTGATATTAAAAACATCGATTGGGTTAATATTTTTAATATGGGGGAGAAAATGTGATTTAATATGGGAAATTATCAAAAATGGTTTGACTTAACGTGATGGCTCATCCCGACATATGTGAAATGTTTTCGAATATCGTGGCATATGTTAAGGGGGAGCAAAACGGATTTGCATATCAAAATGGATTTTCATTGTGACATATACTTACCCAAAACAGATTTATTTCACGACGATGAAGATTGTGGTGACATAAGGATGGTAGGATAGGTTAAGTACTATGATTCTTCTAGAACCGGAGGAATCTTCCCAAGGACATTCCATAGCTAGAAATAGTAGTCCTTAGGAAAGTTGGAGAAAGATTGTGAACGTATCTGAATGCCGACCAAGTACTTAAGTTAGTACTGGAACAATCACAACAAGGTGATAGTTATGACGTATTGGTAAGCATTGAAGGGGTTGAAGAATGAAAAAGAATTGTAAAGATAAAGGGTGTAAAGAAAGAAGCCCTCCTTACAACCTTAGGCAGAAACTGGGTCAACACATTTGCTATTGAGATCATTTTAATGATGCTCGATATTGAAGATAGACATCATGGACCCAGTGATGCAATGCACAACCAATCCCAGCTAACTCAGATATCTCTCAAAAGATATTTGTTTTAATCACACGGAGACAACGCATTATCTATTGATTTATTCACTCTGAATAAATTGGTATTAAAATGGTGGCACTCCTCTCCAGCCTCTGATCGCCAAAATCCAAAGTGCACGATCGAGTCTAGAGCCATTTGAGATCATCAAATATCTCATTAGGACACACTTTCATAATTCCTTGCTTCTTCACACACTGTGAAAAGTAAGAAAGACATTAAGAGTCCTACGCAAAATCTTCATGATCTTGCCTGAACATCTGAGTAATACGAAAGTATTTACAATGAAGATGGAAATCCTTCTTGAGCGAATATCAAAAAGCTCATGGTAGGTTACTTGTGCGATTCTTTATAAATCAAACTTGTGATAACTGGAAAGCAACAGTGGTTTAATTCTTAGTTGAACTTAACACGTTCTAGGCATCTATGCAATATCTTAGTGATCTTGCCAGAACACTCAGAGTGATACCTTAGTGTTCGCAGTGATGAGTGGAAATCCTTCTAGTGTTAACCTCAAACAGCACTTGGTAGGTAACTTGCAAGATTCAATATGAATTAAGCTCGTGACAACTTGAAAGCAACGATGGTGCGATTCTTTAATGAATCAAACTTGTTCTAGGAATCAGAATTGACGGCTTCAATCATGCGGATAATTTTATCCAAATGATTCACTCTTTACGTTCGCAGTCAGCTTTGGACGGTCGAGTAAAGAGAACAGGTTTACCCACGAAATATTGTCAAGGAGATTTTTAATTAAATCTACCTGCCACAAGTACGATATTTTATATCGTCCAACGGTCTTCACCGACCGGAGGTAAAATGATACCGAATTAGAATGAAATGTTCAAAGCCATTTCGTTCGTGTCTACTTATGTTGCGGCATTTAAAGACGGTGGTGTTGAGGGATCCAAGAAGAAGTCGTCCCCGCATGCTTATACTTTATGCACTTAATACCTCATCTAATTCAAGAAAGCCTAAAAGTTAAGTCTTTCGCTGTATCGAACTCTGAAGCTTTCAAGAATTACAAAGGTATAAGTATGTGGGACGTGAGGTCACGAAGAGGCGAAGAGCACAAGTGATGGATGCACAAGATCAAGGCAAGAGATTAATGCTCAAGATTGATATCAATGATCACATCAGCATGTTCACCTGAAAAGAAAAAGAAAAGAAAGACGAAGACTACGAGCTCAAGACAAGCATAGTATGCTAGGTTTACCTTATTATTGTAACTTAGGTAATGCCCTTGTTTGGAGTGACCTCCCTTAGGGGGAGATTGTTAGAAATGCGTTTTTCGTATTAAGAAGGATCGGCTCCAACGATAGTACATGTAATAGCTCGTAGTTTAGTTACTTACCTTTATTTAACAAACAAACGCAAGCCTAGCCTACAACATGTGTAGGCCGACCCAAATGTAAGCCCAAGCCCACGACAAGGGCTTGGGTATATAAACCCTCTCCTTAGATGGAGAGGGTGTGTGGTTCTTCATTTTTTCACATAGTTATCTTCATTTTCTCTCTCTAGAATTGTGTGAAATCCACCATCTCTCTATCTCTTTCTCTCTCTAAAACATAAACAAGATTTACATATCCTACAAAAACGCATCCATAAACTCCATCAACCAACTATCTGCATACGCTTCTTAACTAACTGATATCTCGGATTCCTTCGATAAGAACTTGGTAGAATTCTCAGAAGGTGGGACAAAGTACAACAGGATCATAAAAGTTAAACCAATAAGCTGGGAAAAAGATTATCAAATCAGTAACAATGACTTAACAAACTTCAACATCTATCATATATGAATGTGAGTTTAAGAGCAGATTTGCAGAAAGCTGAAAGAATGCAGGAAAGAATCTTAAGAGAATGAAGGAGAACTTTATTGAAATTGAAGGAAATAAGTTTCATTAATGGAGAAAGTTTGTTACAGGATTTAACTACACATGAACTGTATTTATAACTATCTAAACTAACTAACTAGTGTGTGAGAATTTCATACACTAAGTCTAATCCTAAAACTGAAAAACTGAAAATTACAAATGAGAAAATAGCTAGTATTTATAGCGATAATTGAGAAAAAGAGGGAGTTAGTTGAAGTCCAGATGACGTGTTCCCACCAATAAGCATCTAACACGTGTCTTATTATTGTTCTTGATGAATGACCCGAATTGGGGGTTTCTTCTTCTTGGATTCTTGATCGAATTAATGTTACCATGTTGTAGAGGAGAGAATGTAGATCATCTTTGTATTTTGAAACTTCACTTGACTCTCTCTTGATCTTTCACATATTAGCCTTGAACTTCTTGGTGGAAAGCAAAAAAAACCGTTTGTTCTTCATTTTCTTTTCTCTCTCCCTTGTATTGAAGAAGACGTATTGACCTTCTTTGACTAGTTAAAGTTGGGTTAAAAGAGATCATTTACACATTCAGTCCCTGAACTCCCCATCATTTATCATTTCTATTATAAAAGCTTTTATCCTTTAAACAAACTCCACTTCATATCCTTGATCTTTGTGATTATGGCGAGATTGGTCCTTGAAAGCTTGGTTTTGTCTTTTTCTTTGTCTTTTGTCAGATAAATCCCTTGAAAACGCGTGTTTGCTTCATAATGTATCTTTTTACCTGAAAACACATAAACACAAAATACCCACGTAATTATGATAATATTAAGATATAACTTATATTATTTGTTGTGTTTTAAGTGGTTTTTAGGTTAAAACTGATGAGTGTTTTCACAGTTATCACCTTATCACCCTTGCCTTTGCCTTTCTTCTTGTTCGCTTGCGGTTTTGGCTTACTCACTCTACCCTTTTGTATGGTTAGTACGGAAGGCGTAGAAGTAGATGCCTTGTCTTTTAACCTCTTTTCATAGTCAATGAGCATTGCATGCAAATTATTAATTGTCTTCCCCGTGCAATGCATATTATAGTTTCTAACAAAATCATTGAAGTCCTTGTTAAGGGACCTATTGATCAAGTTGATAGCCATATTATGATCATAGGGTTGTCCTAGTGCAATGATTTGTTCCATATAACCCCTCATCTCCAAGTAATGGGTACTAACAGACTTTGCATGAGCTTGCTTGCAGCTATACAAAGCATCTACTAAGTCCTAGATCTCTACAGCTTGCGGCTTTACGAACATACCCTTGAGCTCATCAAGCATTCTCTTAGGTGAAAATAGCTCATACTTCTTCTGAAGTGGATGAGCCATTTTTTCTAGCATTAAGCAAGCCACCTCCGAGTGCTTCTTAACATTAATAGCGTGTTCAAGCCTTTGCACTTCAGAATCTCCTTCGGCAAGATCCTCCGGATAGGGAGTAGTCAAGATATTAATAGTACCCGCTACTCTCAAGACAATTCTTAGTGAGCGGTACCAATCATTGAAGTTTGGGCCAGTAAGTTCAGGTCGATCAGAAAACGTTTTGAATGAAGAACTTATGGTGTTATTGTCGGGTTGAGCCATTTCTACAGAAATAAGTTCAAATATTAGTATTTTCAATAATAGAATACTTTCAAGAAAATAAAATTACCCTGGTATAAAACCCATAGTATTTTCCTTGAATTCAAGAACTATATTGACATTCTAACACCCCACTAAATGCTATGCGCAGCGGAACTACAACATTTGGGTGCTAGGCAGTTATCATCGCACACAAGATATATCGAACGACTCCAAAGAGACGTCAAATTTAAATTTAAATTAAAAATTGTTGAAAAGTTACATGTCTACGGTTTTCCGACCCCAAATGATACAACAGAGTTTTGCGTTACGGTCCCCATGAATCTCAACCCGAAAAGTTACAGTTTTCACAACAACATGACATCAAAGTTAAAAATGTTTAAGTAATACTGGGAGGAAAAACAAGTAGACTCCAAGCTCCACACACAACTTCCATCCAATGCATGCTCCATGCTACACTTCAGCGGTTACCTGAAACACATGCTAAATTTGGTCAACGAAAACGTTGAGTGGAATTCATAGGTTTTATAATTCATTTTGAACATATGTGAAATAAAACCATTCACGATCATTCATAGACTTGTCGATCAAACAATCTATATTCAAGGTACTGACAATTATGTTTAAGCTCATGACACTAAACAGTTAACTCAATCACCCGCGTAATAATTACCGGCGTGATTCAGATGAAACCAGTTCCCCTACTAAGGAATCAGTTGCAATAATACCTTATCTCTTATCACAAATTATCCGTCCGCAGGGGGTATCAACGTACTAGCCCTCGTCTCGGATAGGGTAGTCAACCCCATAGTACTATCACTTTGTATAAGCGGCTATTTCTAATCCACGCTAGGACTAAACAATAGTTAATAGTTCATGAAATTAGGGCCTTTTGCAACTAGGTACTCAACACAATTTCAAAGGCAACATTCGGGTCCAACAATCATTCATGACATATGTTCATTTTGAAAACTAGCATGCATTTCCCTCGCGGGTAAAACTGTTTGAAATAATAATAAGCGAGGCTATAAGTTCACACCTTATATAACAAGTAGTCGATAGTTCGAGTGACGGTCACTGACGACGATGAGGATGCTCGGGTAAATCAACACCTATCAAACCAATAACGCGTAATGAGTAATCTCATTTATAAACCTTATGGTACTGTATAAAATACATACATATTAGTCACTTGTGATAATTACAACTCACGCCAAAACAAAACAATCAAGTGTTACTCGTTTTATACCATTTGTCCATATTATTAACGTTATTCATTTTTACACATTTTCGCCGATACTTACCAAAAGTACGGACTGTTTTACTAGACTTACCCCTTTTTATAAAAATTGAGAAAATTCCCAAAAATACCTTAAGTCTTGTAGAAAACACATATTTAATCGCATTAAAAGTTTTTGCTTTCACGACCCGTTACTCAACACTTTTCCAAAACTACGTTTTTCGGACTGAAATTGTACTTTGACCAAGTCGGACTCATTTGACTCGTTTAAAATACTCCATTGACCCATTTGACACCTAAGTCTTACAATATACTCAAATATGCAGGTTTGAGACCAAAAATCAACCCTTGACCATTTACCAAACTAAACCTATAGTCCCCGGGATTTGACCTAAAACCAAGCATAATTTCGGATTATGACGGTTTTCATCTCCCGGTACACGAATTTCAAAACGTCGTAACTTTTGACTCGTGTGTGTTTGATTCCTTTTTGTGAAATGGGAGGGACCAAGGGTGCAATTTAAGCTTTCTTTTGTCCTCAAACAAAAACGACCCTATACGTTTACGGGATTGACTCACTAGTCATTTTAGAAAGTTTTACGGGAGTCGGGAATCATCCCAAACACTCCAAAATACTTTTAGGACACATTAAATGTACCCGGAAAGCGATAAAACTCACCCGACTCGACTTAACACGAACCGTAAGTAAAATTATCGAAAAAGTACAATATCGATAAAACGACAATAATTATAGAAATTTGGGCATCCATCGGGATCGTATTCGTCATCGTCCTTCTTAAATCGTCAATCGTCAAAATTATAACCTCGAACATCGGTTTCAACCAAAATAATAAAATATATGGCAAATAAAATTTATTAAAAATTTCAAAAATAAGCGTAATTTAGGGTAACGTTAGTGACCTCGGTTCTAGGGTATCACATCCACCCCTCCTTAATGAGAGCGACGTCCCGGCGCTCGCCTCTTCTTATACTCACATTTCGTGCCGCTGGAACAGATGAGGATACCTTTCCTTGAAAAAGTCCTCACGTTCCCAAGTGTACTCCAGTCCACGCCTAGAATTCCATCGAACCTTCACAATGGGAATTCTACTACGCTTCAGCCTCTTGACCTCTCGGTCCATAATTTCCACGGGTTCTTCCACAAAATGCATTTTGTCGTCCAGTTGAATCTCATCCAAAGGAATCACCAATTCCTTATCCGCCAAACTCTTCTTCAAGTTCGATACGTGAAACGTGTCGTGAATAGCACTAAGCTCGCTCGGCAATTCTAACTTATACGCTACTGGTCCAATTCGTTTAACGATCTTAAATGGTCCAATGTACCTCGGACTCAACTTTCCTTTCTTCCCAAAACGAATTACACCCTTCCACGGCGAAACCTTAAGCATAACCATATCTCCGACTTCAAATTCCAACGGTTTTCTTCTGTTATCGGCATAACTCTTCTGTCGGCTTCTCGCAGCAAGTAGTCGGTTCTTGATTTGCACAATCTTCTCGGTCGTCTCTAAAACCATTTCGGGTCCAGTCAATTGACTTTCTCCTACTTCACTCCAACACACAGGTGATCTACAATTCCTTCCATACAACGCTTCGAATGGTGCAGCCTTGATGCTCGCATGATAACTATTATTATACGAAAACTCCACTAAAGGCAAGTGGCGTTCCCAACTTCCTCCAAAATCAATCACGCATGCTCGGAGCATGTCCTCCATCGTCTGAATAGTTCGTTCACTCTGGCCGTCAGTCTCCGGATGATAAGCCGTACTTAAATTCAATTCAGTGCCCATCGCACGTTGAAGCGATTTCCAAAATTCTGAAGTAAACCTACTATCGCGATCCGAAATGATCGATAACGGTACTCTATGTCTGCAAACGATCTCCTTCACGTACACACTGGCCAGCTTTTCCATACTGTCCGTCTTCTTCATAGGTAAGAAATGAGCAGATTTCGTCAATCTATCCACTATTACCCAAATCATATCACATCCACTAGGAGTTCTGGGTAAACCCGTCACGAAATCCATAGCGATTTTATCCCATTTCCATTCTGGGATCTCTGGTTGTACCAACAACCCAGACGGCTTCTTATGTTCGGCTTTAACCTTCGCACAAGTCAAACACTTGCTAACGTAACGAGCAATATCCGCCTTCATATTCGGCCACCAATAGACTTTCTTCAGATCATGATACATTTTATCCGATCCAGGATGTATCGAGTACTTCGACTTATGAGACTCGTTCATAACCAAATCTCGTACTCCAGGCTTTCCTTCCTCGGATGGACACAACAGTAACCAGATCCGATTCTCGAAATATCTCAGTCCGTCTGACCTAAACACAAAAAGAGGTTTCAACATTCTTCCCAAGTTCTCAGCATCAACATTCTCTTTCATTAATCCCCTCTCTTGAGCCTTCAGTGTAGTTTCAGTCGAATCAACACTCTCAGTCATCACTAAAGCTCTGACTCTTAAAGGTTTCTCTCGATCCTTCCTACTAAGTGCATCTGCTACAACATTCGCCTTACCAGGATGGTAGCGAATTTCACAGTCATAGTCACTCAGTAATTCTACCCATCATCTCTGTCGCATGTTCAACTCCTTTTGATCTAAAATGTGCTACAAACTCTTGTGGTCAGTGAATACAACACACTTCGTCCCATACAAATAATGTCTCCACAATTTCAACGCAAAAACTACAGCTCCTAATTCCAAATCATGCGTCGTGTAGTTCTCCTCATTCTTCCTCAGTTGTCTCGACGCGTAAGCAATCACCTTCTCGCGCTGCATCAACACAGCTCCATAACCCTTATGAGATGCGTCACAATACACTACAAAGTCTTCGGTTCCTTCAGGTAACGACAATATCGGTGCGGAACATAACTTGTCCTTGAGCGTTCTGAAAGCGAATTCTTCCTCATCTCCCCATTCATACACCCTATTCTTCTCGGTAAGCTTTGTCAATGGCTTCGCAATCAACGAAAATCCTTCAATGAATCTCCGATAATACCCAGCTAAACCAAGGAATTGTCGAACTTCAGTCGGCGTTGTCGGTGCCGACCATTCCCTGATCGCTTCGACCTTGGCAGGATCTACGCAAACTCCTTTGCTATCAATTACGTGACCAAGGAATTGCACAGACTCTAACCAAAACTCACACTTCGAGAACTTCGCATACAGCTTCTCTCTCTTCAGCAGATCCAATATCTTTCTCAGGTGCTTCTCGTGCTCCTCCTTACTCTTAGAGTAAATAAGAATATCATCAATAAAAACAATGACAAACTTATCTAGATACGGCTTGCATACTCGATTCATAAGGTCCATGAATACAGCAGGCGCGTTTGTCAACCCAAACGGCATCACTCGAAATTCAAAGTGTCCATACCGCATACGAAAGGCAGTTATAGGAATATCCTCCTCTCTCACACGCAGTTGATGATACTCTGATCTCAAGTCGATCTTTGAGTATACACAGGAACCTTGTAATTGATCAAACAAATCGTCAATCCTCGGCAATATATACCGATTCTTAACCGTCAGCTTGTTGAGTTCTCTATAGTCAATACACATCCGAAATGAACCATCCTTCTTCTTCACAAACAACACTGGCGCTCCCCATGGTGATGAGCTTGGTCTAATAAATCCCTTGTCCATCAACTCCTTCAGTTGATCCGATAACTCCTTTAACTCTGATGGTGCTAATCGATAGGGTGCACGCGCAACCGGCGCAGCTCCCGGCACCAAATCGATTCGAAACTCGACCTCACGGGTGGGTGGTAAACCCGGCAACTCGTCTGGAAAAACTTCCGGATAGTCGCAGATTACAGGTACCTCTTCAATCCTCGCCTCTAAATCACCATCACTAGAAACTTGTGCCAAAAACACATCGCATCCATCTTCTACATACTTCATAATTTTCAAACAACAAATCACTTTCAAACGAGAAGTGCATTCGTCTCCCTTCACAGTCAAGACTTTATTCCTCAACGGGATCTGAACTAACCTCTCTCCACAAACGATCACGGCACTATGCGCCATCAGCCAATCCATTCCCACGATCACATCAAACGATCCTAGCTCTATGGGCATTAAGTCGATTTCAAAAGCGTAATTTCCTAACTTCAAGGTACACCCTTTAAGTATAGAATTCGTACTAACGATTTTCCCATCGGCTAAGTCCACGTTATAAATAGTCGTTAACAATACCGGTTTTCTATCGATATGAAGACTAAATTTAACATCTACGAAACTCTTGTCGGAACCAGAATCAAACAAAATACTAGCATAACAAGCGTCTAGAAAAAACGTACCGGTAACCACGTTAGGACCCTGTGGTTTATCAACCGTCCCTACTTGATACACGGCAGCAACATTGTTACCTCCTTGCTTGTTTCCTGCCTTCGGGCAATTTCCTTGCTTGTGGCCTCTTTCTCCACATCCAAAACAACCCATCACTCTCGTAGCATTCGCCCCAGTGGCTACCCCCTTTGTTCGGTAATCAGACATCCTGTGACCCGCTTTTCCACATTTGCCGCACGCAGGCGGGCAACTCCCTACATGGTATAAGTTGCATCGACCACAGTGGGGATTCACCTTCGCTCCTCTGGGGTTTGTCACAGCTCTCATCCCTTCATTCCTTCGCTGGTTGAACTGCTGATTGCGGTTCTGACCCGGATTATTTCGGTTTCCACCTCGGCTTTGACTCTGGGATTGATTGCTCTGTGCCGCCTCCCACTTCTTCTTACTTCCTTCAGCAATGAAGTTCTTCTTGTTTTGGAGTTTGACATCCATCAACGCGTGAGCCATCTGGACCGCTTCATCAAACGACCCAGGTTTAGACGAAGTCGTCTCACCCTTGATATTACTGGACAGACCTTTGATGTACTGTTTCATCTTCTTGATATCATCGGCAAAGGTATCGGGACACAAAAGGCTTAATTCATTAAACCTCCTGGTGTAAGCAGTGATATCATTGTTTCTCAAAGTCAGGTGCCTCAACTCATCTTCCAATTGACCTAGCTCCTCTTCAGGACAGAATTTCTTGGTCAAAAGAGCTTTAGTTGCAGTCCATGTTCTTGCATTCGCTACTACTAACCCAACAGTGGCTACTTGGGTGTTCCACCAACTCAATGCGTCGTCAAGAAAAGTAGCAGCCGCAAACTTGACCTTGTTCGCTTCTGAACAACCACTAATCTCGAAAGTACTCTCGACCTTTTCTAACCATCTTCTGAGTTCTAGAGCTCCACTAGTTCCACGAAATTGCGTGGGACCACATTTTATAAAGCTAGAGTAAGTACACTCTCTTGGGGCTTGATGTCTCCCCACATTTATGCCTTGGTCTGGGTTCCTCCCTGCTCGATCTGCTTCTAGCGCATTCGCAATGGCTTCCTGAATCATCGTGTTCACACGGTCGGCTGTTAGTTTTGGAGGCATGGTGCGTTATCAAATACACCTCTCTGCAAAGACAGGGAAAATAGAAAAACAATGTAAGTATACAAATCAAGATTAAGATGGATTTCTCTTTCAAGACATAATATAAATACAACGACACATCGCTACAGAGTTACTAATATTCATCAATTCACATCACAAAAAGATCAAATTAAAGACATATCACAGATCATGAAAGGTAAACATGGATTGTATTGATAATCAACCAAAATTGTGACAAGTATTGCCACTACAACCATTCACCATAAAACTTAAGTCCTCAAGTTTTTCGTCACAATGCCATCATACAAAAGTCTAAAATAGTTCTATTACAATGATCAAAGATAAAATACAAGACAAGCAACTAGGCATGTGGTGATCCACACGGCCTCTTGGATGGCGGTTCATCATCATCTTCCTCGGGTTCCTCGTCGCTATCTTCCTCGTCCACTTCATCCATCTTCCTCTTTCCTTTGTCGTTCGGCCCACATTCAGTCGCCTTCTTCGTCCTTGACGTAGACCCACACTCAACCGCTACATGATTTCCCACAGTGATACAAACACCTCTGGCAGGTGGCTGGATCATGAAGTCATTAGCTTCCATTTCCAATTCGTCCACAAATCTCCAATTTGGGGGCAAGGATGCTCTCACTCGATGCTCCCAACTCTGCATCCTAGACAATCTCGCTTGATCTTCCCTAACTCGATCAAGACTGGCGCTAAAGTTCGCGATCATCGATCTTAGACTGTTGATATCACTCTTGTTTTCATTTCCATCATACTCAATCCTTGAAGTTCTTGCCAATAATCTTTGGTGCGCTCTTTCATTCTCGTCGAATCTGTTGATTACCCTTGTTTCCACTATGTACCGCTCGCACATCGATTCATCCAATCTTCTCACAACACGCCGTACGTCATGATAAGCTCTTGGTCCGGGGCAGAAAACTCTTGAGATGCCCTGATGAAGAAAATTTGCGCTCGCTGCAGCTTCGAATCTTCTAAGGATACCTGGCATACCAACCAGATGAGAAGTACGCATAGGCCTGGGGCAAGTAGTTCTCCTTTGGTCGAGGTCCTGGGCTTGCACATTGTTCGCCTCGGCTTGTCCTTCAGCAGCTGTTCCAACACTTCCCCCTTCATGACCTACGACATAATCGTCTTCATTACCATTAGGCGGTACCTCGGCCATTCCTGCAATAACAGAGAATTTTGGAGGGCACGTAACATAACTATTCAATATTTATAAATACATGCATGCAAATGCATTGCAAAGGTGGTACACATGCCCAAAATGCGATAATATGATGCTTATGCATAAGTAATACAAGAATTACGGTATCGGGTATTCCACGTATAATTTCAACGTTTACATATAGTAATTTCCATATTTACATAATAAATACCCACATATATACTTCAACTCAAAAGTATACGTCAATGCCATGAATACAAAAATAAACCTTACCGGAGCCATGCAGGATAGTTGTGTGCGCTTGGACAATTTCTTACGACACCAAAAGTTATAGTTTAGGAATTTTCAAAACGACCTAGTTCTCTATAACTCATGGCTCTGATTACCAATCTCTAACACCCCACCAAATGCTATGCGCAGCGGAACTACAACATTTGGGTGCTAGGCAGTTATCATCGCACACAAGATATATCGAACGACTCCAAAGAGACGCCAAATTTAAACTTAAATTAAAAATTGTTGAAAAGTTACATGTCTACGGTTTTCCGACCCCAAATGATACAACAGAGTTTTGCGTTACGGTCCCCATGAATCTCAACCCCAAAAGTCACAGTTTTCACAACAACATGACATCAAAGTTAAAAATGTTTAAGTAATACTGGGAGGAAAAACAAGTAGACTCCAAGCTCCACACACAACTTCCATCCAATGCATGCTCCATGCTACACTTCAGCGGTTACCTGAAACACATGCTAAATTTGGTCAACGAAAACGTTGAGTGGAATTCATAGGTTTTACAATTCATTTTGAACATATGTGAAATAAAACCATTCACGATCATTCATAGACTTGTCGATCAAACAATCTATATTCAAGGTACTGACAATTATGTTTAAGCTCATGACACTAAACAGTTAACTCAATCACCCGCGTAATAATTACCGGCGTGATTCAGATGAAACCAGTTCCCCTACTAAGGAATCAGTTGCAATAATACCTTATCTCTTATCACAAATTATCCGTCCGCAGGGGGTATCAACGTACTAGCCCTCGTCTCGGATAGGGTAGTCAACCCCATAGTACTATCACTTTGTATAAGCGGCTATTTCTAATCCACGCTAGGACTAAACAATAGTTAATAGTTCATGAAATTAGGGCCTTTTGCAACTAGGTACTCAACACAATTTCAAAGGCAACATTCGGGTCCAACAATCATTCATGACATATGTTCATTTTGAAAACTAGCATGCATTTCCCTCGCGGGTAAAACTGTTTGAAATAATAATAAGCGAGGCTATAAGTTCACACCTTATATAACAAGTAGTCGATAGTTCGAGTGACGGTCACTGACGACGATGAGGATGCTCGGGTAAATCAACACCTATCAAACCAATAACGCGTAATGAGTAATCTCATTTATAAACCTTATGGTACTGTATAAAATACATACATATTAGTCACTTGTGATAATTACAACTCACGCCAAAACAAAACAATCAAGTGTTACTCGTTTTATACCATTTGTCCATATTATTAACGTTATTCATTTTTACACATTTTCGCCGATACTTACCAAAAGTACGGACTGTTTTACTAGACTTACCCCTTTTTATAAAAATTGAGAAAATTCCCAAAAATACCTTAAGTCTTGTAGAAAACACATATTTAATCGCATTAAAAGTTTTTGCTTTCACGACCCGTTACTCAACACTTTTCCAAAACTACGTTTTTCGGACTGAAATTGTACTTTGACCAAGTCGGACTCATTTGACTCGTTTAAAATACTCCATTGACCCATTTGACACCTAAGTCTTACAATATACTCAAATATGCAGGTTTGAGACCAAAAATCAACCCTTGACCATTTACCAAACTAAACCTATAGTCCCCGGGATTTGACCTAAAACCAAGCATAATTTCGGATTATGACGGTTTTCATCTCCCGGTACACGAATTTCAAAACGTCGTAACTTTTGACTCGTTAGGAGTCGTAAGCTCTATCTTATACCAAATCGAAGCTAAGAAGATGCTCTACAACTCTATCCTAACCACAAGACCTGTTTACAAAATAATTTTTACGAAAACACCTCAAACCTTCTGCCTAAAATTACCTATACCAAAATCATACCAACGCTCGTTTTCAAACCCATTTACCAACACTAGACATCATACTAAGTACTCCTAATCATACCCAAACATCATTTTCAGTCCTAAAACCCTATTAATCAATATCCTCATAAAACCCAATCATAAAAATAAACATACAAATGGATTTACCCATCCAAAAACATGTAAAAATAGGATTACACACATAATCTAACATCAAAACATTAACCACCATGATCCCCAAACACCCCCTTTGAGCCGTGGGGTTTGGGTGATCAAAACCCATCAACCAAATTGATTTTGGTTGATTTGTTTAGTGATTTAACATCATTCTACTATGAATTAAACATGCAAATGCTCAATTAACATCAAATTAAACTTTTGAAAAATCTTTAATTTTTGAAAAAAATTATGTTAATGCATGTTGGAATTAACCATGGATTAACACTTACAAAAGGGTTTTAGGAAGTGGTCTTTGTTGGAATTAATCAAAACCCAAGAAAAATTGAAGTGGTAGTGGTGGTTTGGTGTTTGGCCGTCGGCCTAGAGAGAGCAAAAGGGAAGGTGGGTTTTTTTCTTTGAAATGTGAAGTGTGTGTGTGTTTGATTCCTTTTTGTGAAATGGGAGGGACCAAGGGTGCAATTTAAGCTTTCTTTTGTCCTCAAACAAAAACGACCCTATAAGTTTACGGGATTGACTCACTAGTCATTTTAGAAAATTTTACGGGAGTCGGGAATCATCCCAAACACTTCAAAATACTTTTAGGACACTTTAAATGTACCCGGAAAGCGATAAAACTCACCCGACTCGACTTAACACGAACCGTAAGTAAAATTATCGAAAAAGTACAATATCGATAAAACGACAATAATTATAGAAATTTGGGCATCCATCGGGATCGTATTCGTCATCGTCCTTCTTAAATCGTCAATCGTCAAAATTATAACCTCGAACATCGGTTTCAACCAAAATAATAAAATATATGGCAAATAAAATTTATTAAAAATTTCAAAAATAAGCGTAATTTAGGATAACGTTAGTGACCTCGGTTCTAGGGTATCACAGACATAGACTCGTTACATCAGTTGATCTGCTAGTAATGAATGTACTCAACATAGCGACTTGTCGAACAATTCAATTGACAAACAATTTTCAATTTCTAGTTGATATAAGGTATTTACATTGCCGAAAAAACGTTTTGCATTGTAAACATGTTTCATCCCTTCTGAATGCCTTAAGTTTCCAGATCTCACTGAGTAACTTAATTAAGTCGTCTAATCCGAATAAGGTAAAACCATCATACGAATTCTCATTCTATGAAAGTCTTCTCTCCATTACAACATCATCCACAAATCTCATTTGACGACGTAGCAATTTCAAGTGTTCATCAATTAGGAGCATTCGACTTAAATTTTAAGGGTATAAATTTGATGTCAAAATCAATGTATGGAAAAGCATGCATACAACTCCATAGCATAAGTTTAATAAAACATTTAGTAAACTTTTTCACGAGACTAAATTTCTACATAAATTATGTTGAGGTATTGGTTAAACCAATTAAACAATTTACCCACAACTATTCACAACGTACTTTTTCTAGAACTCGGCTAAAGCACAAAGCAATACCCTTATTCATTGTGTTTTGGATGTGAATTTGCGGTAAATCAACCTTAAGGTATAATTGAATTAATAATCGTAGGTAATTTGAATTTAACGCACAGGCGAGTCGGGAATTTGGTCAGCGACTAATGGCATAACACCTCCTTCCTTAACCGGGTACATGACCAGCGGTGCGTTATACCCACTTTATAGTTTGTCAAAAGGAGTAGGCCGTTAGATTATTATTTCAATTCACCAATCAACGTAATCTTATGTAATTTAGATCTCTAACAAATCATTATTTAAATATGATTTAGACCATATTATTTATTTTCTAAAAGAAACTCTTGTTTACAATAATTCGAACAATTTTAATATAAACAATTAAATAAATTAAATCATAAACACATAATAACAATTTATATGTGCAATAAATAAATCAAATAACCACATGCAAATGATTTATTCAATAATCATCAAATCTAGATTTTTATATTCATATAAAAGTCTTCCCTAATTCAAGATTTATTGAATTAAATAATCACGTAGCACATAAAATCATATAACATATAATTTTACGATCCATGAAAACATGCACGTTATCATGGATTATCCCACAAATCTTAACAATTAAATCTCTACGGATCGTAACCATACATGACATAACAATTAATCATACAATTTAATCTGAAATTATCCCACATGTAATTTAGGGTTTCAAAACAATTCTTTCTTTTAATTAATAATTCGGCCAAAACCTTAATTTTTTTAAAAAACAAAACCCTAATTTTAAGAAAACCTAAAAAAAACACGTAGTTTTAACTCAAAATATTTATTAGTTAAAAACTTTAGATTTTTGATAATTATAACATGTAAAAACGGCTCTTGATGCCACTAAAGGTTTATATAGTTATATAGCTTGATTTAATTTAATAAATATAATAAATATATATTTATTAAATAAATTAATAAATACAATAAATATATTTATTAATTAAATTAACTTTTTACGTATTATGTGTAATCCCGTCATCTCAAGTTCGTTCCTCTCATACGACTATTAAATATAAGTCCATAAACTTTCATAAAATACCATTATTACTTCTCATTTCATCACATCATCTTCTTCCTCACACACAAAAAAATCATGTTCTTCCTCAAACACCAAAACATCATCTTCTTAATGGTGCCGATACAATGGAAACCCAAGGAAGAAATAGCGTTGTATCGCGCTTGGGGCTATGTTGCTAAAAACGAAGTGCCAGGTAACACAGGAAGTGGTCGTAGTTTTTGGGGTGAGGTTTTGCAAATCATAGAGGGCCGTTTAGATGATCCAAGGAAACGAACGTATGATAGTACAAACGGAAAATGGAATACCATAAGGATTACCGTTAGTAAGTTTGCTTAATTTTACCGCAACGCAAATCGTACACGGGTAATTGGAGCAACTGACGAGGATGTAATGAATAACGCCCTTCGTAACTACGAAGCTGATACTATGCGCCGGTTTAAGCATCTTCATTGTTGGGGGTTTTGAAAAATTATCCGTGGTTTTTTCCTTCTTAAATAATTCGTGTATCGTTTTTATTTATCCATGTGTTGTTTTTAATATCCTTGTAATGTTTTTATTTACCAGTGTATCATTTTCATTTACCCGCGTGTACCGTTATGAATAAAATGTATGAATAAAAGTTTTTATTGTATGAATAAAAAATATTTAATAAAAAAGTGGGAGTGATGTGTAGTGAGTTGTAGTGACTTTGGGTGAGTGTCATTACCTCCAAAGTGAAGTTTGGGTGAGTTGTAGTGAGTTTATCAAAAAGTTGATGTGGTGGTGAGTGAGTTTTCTTCCACTCCCTTTAGTCTTAGAGAGAGTGGAATGTGATATTTCATTCAATATCCTATGTCACGGAATCAAAATTGTACCAAACAATTTATTTATAGTTGCTTTCAATCCATACCCACTAATACCCATATACCAAACTAGCCATAAGCCTTTGTTTAGTGTTGGTTTTAGCTTATTAGTCTCTATATTATAGAGGAGAATCACGCATCCATAGGCACGGTGATTCTCCTCTATAACCCATTAGAATATAGTTTCTCATCTCTCTCACTGCTTTTCCCTCCCCTCACAAATAAACACACACTAGCACATAGACGTTTTCTTTTTGATTCCTCCGTTATCATTCCGTTTTCCCTGTTCCCTCGTTAAAACTTAATTATGGATGACCCTTGACCCCTTAATTAATAGAAGTTTGCCATTTGGTGTTTTGGTTGCCCCTTGGGGGTGTTTGGGCATTTATTTTCAGTTGTCTGATTGTGTTAGTGGCTACAGTAATCCCTTTGTCATATATATTGCACTATCTCCAATAATTTTGTGCTCATTTTTAGATCTGGGTTGCGTCTACAGTGATTCTTTGTTCCAGATTTGGTGTAAGCTCTGATTATGATCGAAAAAATTGGGGGTTTTTTGGTTTTTGTTTGATTGTAATGGTTTTTATGTGTGATGGGAACCCTTCGTTGCCTCCGATCTCTTTATTGCCGCCTTCGAGGACGTGTGGTGATGTGGGTCGGTGTGTGACGAGGTTGGATGCCTCACATGGGTGGTGGTGGTGCTGCAACCGAAATATCATATCTTAAGATCTAAAAACCTTCATGATTTGTTTGTCTGGAGTTTTTATTTGTTCTTCGATATGTGGTACAGCATACCCGCTGGATTAAAAGGTATCAAATCTTATTTTTGTTGTTTGTTTTCGATTTAATAAGTTCTAGCCAAATAAGTTGCCTTTTTCATTAATTATGTTTTAGGAGTTATTTTTGGTTCCCACGGTATACAATTATACGAGCTATGTCGAGTTGTGGTTTTTGCGTATGGTTAAGGCCTATGAAAATAAAATCCACCTATTTTTGGTTAGGCGATGATGAATGATGGTAATTTAATGAACATTTACTTGGTTGTCGTGATTATATAGCTACTTTGTCTTGCTGCATAATGTGGAAGGATGGCCAAGTGCGCAAATCAGTCGCCTCGGCAACCTCCATCAACGTTGCCAGGCTATGAGTTAATCTGAGCCAAGTTTAAAGTCGAGATCGGAGGTTATTCGCACATTAATCTGAGCTAAACATATTCTGCCTTGAGGTATTTTTACACCGAGCTTGATGTGCACTGTTTGTTTGCTGAGATGTGTGAAACACTGCTATATAGTGCAATATATATAGTGCTTGGCAGGGCATCACTATATAGTTCTTGCAGCCACGGGCGGGTCGGGTACCTTTTTCTCGGGTACAAAACTCGCAAATAGGGGTGTAAACGAGCCGAGACAGCTTGTGAGTTACTCGAGATCGACTCGTAAACTACTCGAAATTGACTCGATCTAAACGAGTCGAGCTCGAGTTCGAGCTACTCGAGTATATATTCGAGTCGAGTTCGAGCTCCAACATACTCGGCTCGAGAAGCTCGCGAGCCTTATCGAGCTTCTTTTGTTACCCTTTTATATAGATAAATCGAGTCGAGTCGAGCTTGATATGCCGAGTATTTATCGAGTTCGAGCATGACAATTGAAAATAATCGAGCTCGAGTCGAGTTTCGAGCTCGAGTCGAGTTTCGAGCTCGAGTTTTAAATGACGAGCCGACCTCGAGCTTGAAATATAAAGCTCGGTCGAGCTCTAGCCGATTTTTGATCATGAGTTTTTATATTCGATTCGAGCTCGAGCTTGACAGTACTCGGCTCGACTCGGCTCGTTTACACCCCTGCTCGCAAATCTGAGCCAATAGTTAAAAGTTGTAGTGAACTTACTTGCTGAAAAGGCTCCCGATGTTTACTCATAAATTACATCGAGTATATGAAATTAAAATATCCGACTATGAGCCAAGTCTATATGAAACAATATATTTGCTTTCCCTAAATTCTAGCGATACGAGATGCTTTGTATAATAATAAGATTAGATTTTGAAGGTGCTTGAGTTTATGTTGTGTGAAAGATCTGTGAGATAGAAAACCGGTTGTGAGAGGGAAAATATGCTGACTATATCGTTGCCACTTTTTATTGCAGGCGACGATGGTCTGGATACGTATCGATGGTGATAGCCTGTGTGTGTTCCATTATACACGGCTTACCGGTCTCACAGGCTATGATGATAATGTTTTATTGTTCCTAACCGGTTTCGATTAATGTTTGGACTACTTATATCCTAAAAGGCTATGATGATACTGTCCGAACGTCCCTAAGTGGATTCGGGCATGCTTTGGATTGTGTGCCTCTTGGCGAGGCAAGCTTTGTATGCTTGCAGCCAGAACACGCATACCCTAATATCCGATCGCTCGCTTATCTGAGCCTCAATGTCCCACAAAAAAATACTTTCCCCTTTCTGTTTGACCTATGACGTGTCATCAGGATTACATATGGGTTTGTGAGAGTAGCAGCAGATTTTCGGTACAAAGACGACATGATTGAAGGTAACCTTACACCTCTTGATATAGCTTTTATTTTTCAGTCAAATCCAAAAACTAACTACATTTTTATCAGGATTTGTTTGGTATAGATTAATAGGTGACAACTGTTCATGTAGGCAATATTAAGATTACCTTATTATTCTTGCCTAAGAGGCCTGTAGGATTAGTATCGCCTGACCCGTAGAAAACCGAGTCACTTATAATAAGGAAAGATGGGCGACTCAGATTTAGGTATGTAATGTTATGTTGATTATTCAAAAAAAAAACTCAGCAAACAATATAATTTGCTAGAAAATCAGTTCATTTAGTTAATTATCGATAAAAAGACTCAGATTTAGGAAAGTTGGGCGCCTCAAAGGGTGACCGGTCAGTGACTTGGTTCTATGTAAGCCTTAAAGAATTTGTTTTGCTTTTATCCAAATACAAAAGGGAAAATTGCATTCCTTTATCTGAAAATTGATTTTTTTTCCCTTTTTAGGCTTCATTTATGCGTTGTAAAATTGTGGTAAAGTTAGTTTGGTATTTGATACACGTGTAAATCCCTATTTCGCTCCACAGAAATACGAAGAAGGGTTTTCTGGGCTTCTATTCCAAAAAATGACTCGCAGAGTTTGATATTACAAAAGGATGGGGTGGCCTTCAGGTAGTAATTGTTCCCTATTTTTCTTTTTATTTTTCGGTATGTGAGCATTATTTGTTTCTTACGTGTTATCGTATGTTTTTTTATGTACGGCTGCCTCAAGTGTGTTTGTTTTGCCTTATATAGGTCACTTACGGTTTAGATGGTTTTAGGCTTATGCTTAAAGCATATAAGTTTGTAGGCGTGTTTGTTCCGGCTTCAATAGCCGGCTCATAGCTTATTAGGTTTTTTTTATTATGATTCATGAGATCGTTTTGAAGCTTTTGGCCTTATATACGTTTATATTATGTCATTAAGAACTTATATAAACAGAAATGTTTCATAAGAGTCCTACAGAAAGTCGGCTTATCAAACATACGCCCGTAACCAAACAAGCCAGATATATAAACTGAAGCATAAGTAATTCAAATGCTAACTTTTTCCCATTCTGAAAACTCCTCAAGTCAATTCAACTATTGCAGGTAGATCACAAGGGAACTATGCATCAGCCTCATTAGAGGATCTTGGTTTTCTTATGACCATGAACTTGGCCTCTATATTAATAACGTGGTTCCAAATCCCGAAGCTGAAAAAAATAGAAGAAGAAGGGAAGTGGATCAGAGTAGTAACTTGACAATGTGGCACTGGAAGCTCAACAAGAACTTCCCAAAAGAAAATCACCGATGACCAATGGAGTAGAGAATATGGATGACACTGCAGGTGACAAAGGAGAAGTGTACAAGGTTGAAAGCTCAGTTAGTAGTGAAATTCTGAAAGGATGGTAAAAGCATAGATGAGATGAAAGTTGTGGTCCTAAAGTGGTCCAACGTGGTTCAAAAATTTGAAGAACCTACAAAAAAGGCGGGTACGAAAGGTTAATCGAAAACAATCTGCCATGCCCTCTAAGAATAGCAAATATGCTCATACAAAAGGTTAATAAATTCCCCCCCCCCCCCCAATTATTCGTTATGCATTTAATGTTTTCTTTAGTCGTGGATAGTATCATACACTTTTTCCTATCCATGAGCAGATCTTGGAGAACCCATCTGTTGCTGCTCCCGGCGCCCAAAACTATGGCTGAATACAAACAGTCGGGGTTACAGACAAGTGGTAAGCACGTTGGACACAATTGAAGATGGAAAATGACGGAAAGAAAGGAAAGAAAGAAAGAAAGAATTAACCACTCGAGGGTGGCCTAGTGGCAAAAAGATTTGTGGCTATCACTCCAAAGTGTGTGAGGTCTCAAGTTCAATTCCCACTAGGTGCAAACAACTTTGAAGTGGCCACGCCAACCTCCTGAAAAGGGAGGGGTTTACCTGGTTTGAGTCTGTGTGGCGGTGGGCTCAAACCCCGTGGATTAGTCGGCCAATGAGTCGGAAATCACGGTTACCAAAAAAAAAAAAAAAAAAAAAAAAAAAAAATGACGGAAAGAAGTGTGTAGTAGAATGACACAGTGAGTGGCCAAGTCCCCAATACAATCATCTTTATTGCTATTGGGATTGTTAGTCGACTAATAGGGGCGTTTGTTAAATGTTATGTTTTCGTCTGGATGAATGAGTGGGTCGGGTAGCGGGTAAAAACAGATGATTCTGAGTATGAGTCGGGTTCAACAGCATTTTGTCAAAATAATTTTTAAAAATGTATGTTATTGAAACATGTCATATATGATTTTAAGAGTTATCTAATTCCATTGTTAATCTAATCTCTTTAATATAATGATTTAGAAGGTCGTCATGCATATAGTTAGACTTTTGGATGTTTGTACCATTCTATCCACATAGCTCTTTTCTCTATTGGACGCATTTGACGAGTGAAACTTTGTATAACCGGAAATGACACCTTCATAAACAATAGAGTTTGTATTATACTGGGTTTCAGTTAATTAGGATCATATGGAATAATTGAACACCACCATATCATGTTGGAGTATGTTTGATAGTTTTACGAGTTGCATGTGACCTTCATACTTAGGAATATAAATGTATAATTATTTTATTTCCAGGAATAGCTGGAAGATTGCATGCAGGTACCCGCAAACAATCATGAAACGCTGCGCAATTGACTACGTGGGGTGGATGCACAATATTTACTTGCTTGGTCAGCAACTCTATTCTGAGCTCTTTGATTTTTCATATAAAGTCCTGAATATCCCCTAAGTCGACAATGTAGTAATATCTTTGTACCAACTTGCAAAAAAGGTATTACTTATAGCTGTAATTGGAAATGCAACAAATTCAGATTAGTGAAAACAAAATATATGCGTTATTTACTTTTTGATAATTTTGACTGCAAAGCGATATTTAATAACCATCTGTGTTTCAATCTATTAAATGAGTATTTGTGCTATATTTTATGCTAAAATTTGTGTTGCAACCTATTATATGATTGGATTGTAGGTGAATTACTAGAACCAGGGTACTAAATAAGTTTTAAATTTGAATTTGTCTATATGTATGCTAAATATTTGGTATTTAATGTCCTTGAAAGGGTTGATGCGTTGTAACGCGCTTCATAGGCTTTCTTGGTTTTTTGTAAAGCCTAAGAAAGAGTAAAAAAAATTGATTTTTATAAACTCAGTTGCATTGTATTAACTGATTTTGTGGGATATTAAAGATTTTCTAGAAACTGGTTTAAACTTTTGATTGGTATTTAGTTTAGAAATTTCAAGTAAGGATTTGCATTGGTGAGAGTGGAAGAAAAGTTTGCTTGCTTAATCACAGTAACTAAATCTTTAACCATTCTTTAGGCTTGAAATAATGTCATCTTATGTAATACTAAGCGTTTGCACATGCTAACAGGAAACGGATGCTTATGCGAGGCTGATACAAGCTTTTGAAATATGGTTTGGGTGATGAAAATGGGTGCTGAACTGGGTGGGTTTAGAGGTTGAGATAGGGCGGGTTTGGGGGTTGAAATCGGCGAGTTTGGGTGCTAAATTGAGGGTTGTAATCGGACAGGTTTCGGTGCTGAATTGAGGGTTGTAATCGGGCAGGCTTCGGTGCTGAATTGAGGGTCGTGATCGTACGGGTTTTGGTGCTGAAGGGCGACAGATGTTGGTTATGTGGTTGTACAAGATGTTCATGCTAAGGACGTAGGTTTGCCTCTGTCATTTGAGGAAGATAACTAGAGATGCTGAATTCAGAAGCCTTCTTCCTGCAGGTAATTTGAATATGTAGATTCTGGTCATTAGGTTATGTGTATGCAGATGTGTGCGCGTCGTGTATTTAGAATTTTTGTCGTGATTAAATTTTCGTTATTGTCATAACTACTGATTTATATAGCTGACTTACCCCTTATTTGGTCTCTTGCTTATGTTTCATAAGCTCACTTTCTAATAACACTATATGAGTTCGTCCATAATATGTAAATTAAATTTTATTGCAGCATAGATCTCTAGATCTCTGCTTTACGAGAGTTATAAATAGTAAATACAACATTTATTTTCTATGTTAAGTAAAATATGTTATACACTTGGTACATGCAAAAATGTATAGCAATTTTTATTATCTTAAATTATTGATATGCATGTGCATTTGCTATGTTCTGATTTTCTTGTAACGTTTGGGACGAGTTAGATTTGTTTAGTTTATCACATGAACTGTTTTAGCATAGAATGTGAAACACCCGCATATACTTTTGAGGTATTCTTACTATTTGGAGGATGGAAAAGTAGGCTTTAGCTTTTTATCATTGCTTTGTGATATGTAATAGACGCTATAATATTTATAGCTTAAACACTTCTCATATTCTGCATTGTGTGGGAGGAATATACGTTAAAATTTGACACATGCTTTCGAGCTACATGTGGTTTTATCAGTTGGTGCTAACGTCTTAGGAAGTCACATAGCGATTGTCAAATGAAGTATAATGTCAATGGCCAAGGGGTTGAAAGGACAGGTATTATCGTTTTTGACATTCTGTATTTTACCACATAATGCATATGTTTAGAATGTTTATTGCTACTATTGATAAACTTGTACATGTGCGCACCATTATAGGCATCATCCGAATGAATGTTCATGATGGGTGGGAACCGCGAGAATCATATTGTAACTGGGTTGCATATTTTGCCATCGCTTGGCGTGGTAGTCTTTAGATTTGCAGCCGCGATCGGTTTTCAATGGGGGGTTTGGTTTCATTTAATTTACTGAGAAAAAAAATAGGTAGAAACAATTTCTAAATTGGTTTAGCAACATTAGTACTTTTCACATCAGATGTATATCGAATATACACATACTTTCGAAAACCGCGTGTAAGTTACAAATTTGGTGATTAGATTACTTGATTACATACAACCTATACTTCAGTTGCCAAGTAATCAACTAAAGCGTGTTACATGCACTATGATATGATAATAGCTTGGAAATTATGTTAATAAAATTAATGTAGTTATTATCATAACAAAATGATTGATTATAAATAAAGTAGGTGCCACGATAAGCTCTCATTTTCTTCAAAGTTTTCAAGTGTTCAAAGCACACGTTTTGTAACGACCTCACACATCTCTTTACTTATATGAAAATTGTTATTACTAGGTAATGGCCATTTATGTGGTCAAGGTGGTTTTGAAGGAATGAAAAAATAAAGTGAACGGTACACCGATTGGTATGTAATTATTTGAGGCATTCTTTATTTTCTTGATTTGGTTATCAGTTCCTTCTAAAAACCTATAACCCATCGTTAGACTTACTTTTGTGCTACTACAAACATGATGCACACTTCATAATATTTTGAGTAGTTTATGTAAAAACAGGTTGGTTTTGGTCATATATTATTTACAAATGGGTAAATATAAAAAATATAGAAAACAATGAAAAGGATCAAACGAGTCAAGCGATTGAAAGCCTCGTGATGCATACCTTTTAAATATCTGTTCTAATAAATAAAGTTTATTCTTATGTCAAGGGTTTTGCTAAGGGCTATGTATACAAGATATAGATATGTTTATTAATTTTCACTTTAACCACATCACGTTGCTTGCTTCTGATTTATTGCCCTTGAACATTATCCGAATATACTGTTATACTACAGATTCAAGGCGTCGTTGAAGAACCACTGATTCTCTCAAAAGTGAATTCGTGTAGGTTCTTTCAATGTAAAAGGTAATGGTTGTCGTACATGTGGTGGTGGGTTAGTTAGAGACAATAACATGCAAGGAGCTCTCTAATGTTGAAAGCTTGGAAGAGTCTCTGAAAAGACTTGCTGCCTATTTTAAAAACAATATCAGTACCTTTTTTTGTCCTTTGACTAGGCTCTATAAAAACTGATGGTGAAGGAATAAAGACTTACGAAAGGAAGGACGGGCCAGAGAAGGAAGGGAAACTATCATTGGGGGGGATTGGAAAGAGGTAGTGGTGAATGAGCAAATGGGAGAAAAGTTTTTGTATGGGGTCGAACAAGTAAAGCAGCCGAGGTAATCTATAATCCCATATTGTAGCTATGTCTGACATCTGCATATTATCATGTGTTCGTCCTACCATTTTTATATAGGAATTTGGTAAACTTTATTATACAAAATGGGGTAGTCATCAAGATTACATGTTTGAGGATATCACACGTTAACTACTGTAACTTATCATTGCACCAGATTGTCATAATATTAATCAAGCATATTCAAGTTGAGAGTAATCTTCTAATGCTTTTGCATATATTTATGATTTTTTGAGATGGATCACGTACGAGGCGATTATTCAATGTTGCTGATTGGTGAGATCTCTTCAAAATCTAAGGTTGGCTGAGGCTTGCATAAAGGCGTTATTATCAGACTTCGTTGTGTATTTTTTCTTCTTTAGTGAGCATTGACATCAAGCTAGGAACAATATTTTGTAAAGAGCTTATATTTATGTTTTAACCAGATGTAAACTAAGCTACTGCGATCAAGTATTGGGTATCTAGGGAATGCACTACGCATCTATATAAATATTCTGCTCATGTGTATGAGTTTATTCTTATCAAGTTTGTTTGGTGTTTACGTCTACGAATGAGGGAAAGTAGAGGTTGTCTCTGAACTATGAAACAAAGGTCCCTGATCATAGTCGCAAACTGATCAATGAAGTTCTTGGTCATTGCTAAGCTGTTATACCAGTAGAGTGTATACCTTTTAAATATAAAAATATATAAAACAATGAAAAGGATCAAACGAGTCAAGGGATTGAAAGCCTCGTGATGCATACCTTTTAAATATCTGTTTTAATAAAAAAATTTATTCTTATGTCAAGGGTTTTGCTAAGGGCTATGTATACAAGATATAGATATGTTTATTAATTTTCACTTTAACCATCATCACGTTGCTTGCTTATTATTTATTGCCCTTGAACATTATCCGAATATACTGTTATACTGTAGATTCAAGGCGGGGTTAATATACACAGAGGTTACTAAAGTTTGGCCAAAGTAACGATTTTGTTACTAAAGTTTAAAACGTTACACTTAGGTTAATATAGTATACGAGATTGATATTTTTGTTACTAAACGTTTGGAAAAATGATCCTCCCGTTACTCATGGGATGGGTTACGGGTTAAGTAACCGGTTGTTATGCCAAGTCAGCTTTTTGTGGGCCCCTTTTTTATTTTATGACCGTTGCAACCCACCCCATTTATATAAACCTACCCCGACCCCCATTTTTATCCCAAATAAACACACACACTCCTAATTAGGGTTCTAACGTTTTTTACCCCAAATCAGCCATGTCAAACCCCATTGTTTGTGGATGTGGCCAAGTAGCTAGATGCAGAACCTTGTGGAAACAACTCAACCCAGCAAGAAGATTTCTTGGATGCCCTAATTATCTTGATCCATTGTTGAATTGCAACTTCTTTAGGTGGGTTGACATGCATGTACCTAATCATTGGTACCAAACAAGGATGTACCAGAATCACCTTCAACTGATGGCTGCTCAACAAGAGATTGTTCACTTGAACAATGAAAGGGATCGTTATACATGCTACAACAGGGTCTTGATTATGTTGTTGGTTGGATTCATTGTTATTAGGTTGTTTTAGGGTTGTAAGGCTGTTAGATTTGGTTGGTAAGATCTAGTATGTAAACCCTAGTTAAGTACTTGCCTTAAAGTGGTTGTAAGGCTGTTGTAAGGTTTTTGTTATTTTGTCTATCTTTTGTTGGTCAGATATGTAAACCAAGATTAGTACTTGTTCTAATTTCAATGAATATGTGTTTTAAGTATATTTGTTGCACCTTGTAAATTTTTTTTTCTTGTTGTTGTTTATCAATAATCCTGGAATGAATATGTTTAAAAAGAAGAATACATTTATAAAAGATGGTGATTTTCATAACAAAGATTTCCATGTTTCATAACAAAGTTGCCCTAAGCTTGCAACTAATTGCAGATATATAAAAGTCCCATCCATGTGGGTGGCAATCTAAAGTTACCATGTTCATAGGTTACCATCCTAAAGCTACAAGTTCATACAATAAGTAAATGGCTAATACAACAAAAGTGCCAATCATATGGCTGCCACTATTAGTCTTAACAGTCTTAACAGATTTGGTTACTCAACTGAAATTGTATCATCTTTAGTTAATCCAGGCCCTGGTTTAAGTGGTCTGTTGAAGTTTTTAAGCTTCAACCTTTCTGAAGTCCTTCTGTTTGGGGTTACTTGAACATCATTATCAACCTCTTGGACATCATTATCCTTCAACCTTTATGAAGACCTTTTGTTAGGTGTTACTTGAACATCAGTAGCTTCAATGGGAGTAATTTGAACATCTTGAGTTGCCAATGGTTGTGGTTGGGAGCAAGACTCTAGAATCAAATCTTGATTGTTTGCATAAATCCTTGCATCAGTGGGAGTAATTTATGTAGGCCAAGCTGGTCTAGGGATTCCTCTGCTGTCCTGCAACCAAAAAAAATAACATCACATTCATGATTCAATAAATTAAAAACAAAATGACAATGTGGAAGTGTAAAGAAACTTACTCCTAACATGGTGTGTCCATCTATTGGATCCCAAGAAACACCAAATCCTATTGGACTGACACTACCTCCTCTCCCCCTTGTTTTTACTTGTAACCCATGAACATTCCTAACACCTGGACTGACACCACCACCTCTAAATTTAACTCCACTGCTAGTGATCCGCACACCTTGGCCACCACTACTACCACCTGAACTGTGACTCCTACCAGCTGAATCAACACTTGTACCACCTAAGCCTCTTCCGATACTTAATGAAGCACCTCTACTACCACCTGAGCCTCTTCCAATACCATCTGAACCACCACTCATACCTTCTGAGCCTCTTCCACTCCTACCAGCTGAGCCTCTTCCATTTCTACCACCTAAGCCCCTTCCAATACCATCAGAACCAACACTCATACATTCTGATCCTCTTCCACTTCTACCACCTGAGCCTCTTCCACTCCTACCAGCTGAACCACCACTCCTACCACCTCTTTCAGATGTTCTACCACCTCTTGCAAGGGTCCTACCACCTCTTGCAGGGGTCCTACCACCTCTTGCAGAGGTGGAACCATCCGAATTTTCATCTATATCTTCTTTACATGCCCTAGAATTATATCCTGAGTTCCCACATTTTGTACAATGATTGACATGTCCTTCCTACTAATCCTAGACATGTTACCATCATACTCAGTAGCATCTCTTTTTCTTTTATGAGGTGGTCTACCTGGCATCCTTCTACTAAGTGGAGGTAAGGGCTTTTGTAGGATTGAGGAAGGCCATTGGTCCATTCCATTGAGACCATAAATGTAGTGATTGTAAGAAGTTATAAACTTACCTTTTGAGTACCAATTTGAAAGATAATCTTCAGGCTCCTTATGTAAGTGGTATATAACAGCAAAGGCATGCTAATAGGGTATACCTGCTAACTGCCAAGCCCTACATGTGCATGTCCTAAGCCCCTCATCCACTTTAAACCCTTCATATCCATTCCTAACTTCAAACCTTGTTTCCCCACTTGGCACCACTTTCCAATTCCTACAACATATACAACATTGTGTCATTGTTATGACATATCACTTCAACATATATGCTAACAGTTAAACTAAGAATAAGAAAGTAAGCTATACCTGTGAAGATCTTTAAGTTTTTCAAACTTCTTTTTGATGTTAGGGCATATGTCATCAGTCCACTTTGCATGTTTTTCTCTCATTTTTTGCATCCTTTCCATTAAACCAATCCTAATATCCTCCTCATGTTGATGATAGGTTTTCTTCTAGCCTCTACTATAAGTGAGTTAAAACACTCACTTATACCATTTTCTATAGCATAACAAACCCTATCTGTTCTTATGTAAGCCCTACTCCAAGTTTCTGGGTTTCTATCCATGAGATGTTTGTGAGCATCTTTACTTAGGGCTTCTATTTCCTTCATCACCTTTTCAAACCTGCCTGGATAAGTAGCCTTGGCTGCTTGCCAAAACAAATTCCTAAACTGGACACCAGTGAACTTCTTTCTGAAGTTAGCATATATGTGCCTTGCACATTGTCTATGCTCTGCAAATGGCATCACAGCCTTAGCAGCTTCAATACTACCCTACAAAATACAAAACAGCTTTAGGACATTACATTTGTTTATTAATTTGTGTTGTAAACAAAGTAAATTAAGATAAAAACTATTTATTACCTTGTGTTGGTCAGATATGATTGTTAAACCTTCACCAGCTACCATTCCCAAGTCATCTACAAGGCTGTTGGGTCCATTAGATATGGATCTTGCAGCCTGTTAAGGATGGTGAACGACTTCTGTAATCACAAGTCTATTCACAGAGAGACTCTAGATAACACAGTATAAGTGCGGAATACAAATACTATGAACAAGAAGAAACAGAATAACTATTATTACTTGATCCTTTGTAAAACCCGTAAAAATAAGGTCATAATTTAATTATATTTTTCAATTATTTTGAAGTATTTTATAACGTTAAATATTATTATGTTTAACGTTTAAGTTGAAACAGATATTAAATATTATATTTTAATATTTTGACGAGTAACAGGGACTACTAGTGATCGCGATACCGACGGATGCCAAAATTTTATATTTTATTATCGATCGTTTCGATATTTAATACTTTCGACGATATCATTTTAATTACGTATCGAGTCGTTATAGTATTTTTTTGTGTGCGTTTAAACTTTAAAAAAAAGTATTTTTACGAAACCCGAGTCCCGTAAATATTTGTAAAATTTACTTTTAGTCATTTCCCCGCAACTTAAGTTATTATTTACATTTATGGCTCAAAATAATGCATTTTGCCAAAATTAACCCAAAACATGGACTATAATAAAATTTCCACTAACTATTTTACACATACAATATTTTTAAGTAAAAATTCAACCACCTCACCTCTCTCTCTCTCTTTTTAGCCATGAACCACAAGAACACAATCACCAAAAGCTTCAAATTTCTTGATTTCTAGCTTGATGAATCCAAATCTAATCAAAGTCCACCTCCTAATTTTTCAAGGTGATTCTAATGGTACCATTTTTATCAACATGCAATCATATTAATTTTTCAAGAAAAGTTGGTGATGTTTGATCTAAATTTGTTGTATGCATGTGTTAGTAGTGATGATCAAATAGTGTTTATGCTATGTTTTTGTTAAAAAGTTGATTTTTAATTTTTGGGTTTTTGATTTTGATAATGATACAAGTGTTAGGATGGGTTTATGATAATATTAGGATGTTACAATGATGATAGAAGTTGTTGGTTTTGATCAAAAACATGATTTTGTAAGAGATTTTAATAGTCAATTTTGGGCAGTAGGTTTGAGGCCATTTTCGAAGGTCTTAAGTATGAAAATAGATTGATATTATGGGATTATGTCGTAGAGAATTTCGTTAGCTTCGATTTGATATAAAGTAGGCCTTCCAACTCCAAACGAGGTGGAAGATACACTAGTTTGATTTTCGTGTACCGGGAGACGAGTGTTGACACAATCCGAAAATTGTTGTCGATATTTAGATCGAATCTCGGGGACTATGAAATGAGTTTCAAAATGAGTCAAGGGCTGTTCTCAGGCTCCAAGTTTAGCATTTTGAGTCTATTTTTAGAATCAAGTGGCGGTTTTATTAACGGAGTTGTTTAGAATGGTCAAAATGGTTTCGTAAGTTAAGGTCGCTAAACTGTCCGGATTTTGTGATTCAAAGATGAGTCGGGCAGGGAACTTTAGAAGTAAAATCTTTTGATGGGCTCTTGAGAGGACTTTATACATATAGTAAGTAAGTTCTCTGAGTAGTATCATAAAAATTTGATGTGTCTAAGTATGGGAAAAAGGCTTGGACATTTGGTATGTTCCGACAGATTTTTGTTAAAGGCATAGAACAATAAAATGAATATATAGGAGAGTGTAATAGTATCACTTGTATCGTTTTCTCTCGAGTTTGTCGTGATTTTATGAGTCTAGTTTTATATTCTTATGTATGGTTTATTTTTCGAGTCTATTATTAATGAACGCACCTCATTTGATAGGTTGCGGTTCTCGTGTTTGAAAGGCATCATCTATCGTCGGCGATCGTCTCATTACCACTATTGGCTAAGGTGAGTCTATAGCCTCGCTTTGTACTAGTTATTAAATGATTTTAAACCCGCGAGGGGGAATACATGTTTTTATAAACTTAGAACACAAGATTTTTATGGTATGCTTTGTCCCTCTATGAATGGACCCGTGGTTGCCTTTAAATTGCATTAAGTGATTGCCTTTGTTAAAACCTCAATTATGGACCGTTATTTAACCTATGATGGGTTAACCGCTAGTACAATTAATAGATCTATGGGGGAAGCCGTCCCGGTTCAGTTTTTGTGGACTTGTCATAGAAGCTTAGGCCCGACCTCCACACTGTTTGAGCATATTGTATTGAGAAGTCAGGTATACGGCAATGTACCAATAATCTGGAGGTAATCGACAATTAATAAATCTCTCGTCTTATTAGACTGATATGGGAGTGTCTAAGGGCTCGGTTCCATGAGCTTATTGCAATTTATGCTATATACAATTATCATTGTTGATGCAAATTATTATTTGATGCTTATAAGCATGCCACAAACTTATAATCTTTGCTTGTGTTCAAATTGATTACATAAACCTATAGATTCACTCGGCATTTTTGCTGATTGTTTTACTCACATGTATTTCAGGTAATCAAGAAGTGGAAGCTTGGAGGTCACGGGGAATGAAGTTGTGCACTGTTTTTGTTGTTCAAACTCTTTGATTTATTTATCGTTCCATTTTTAAAACAAACTAATATGTTCTTTTAACTTATCTTTTGGTAACGATTACTTGGGACTACGCTACTCTGACAAATGTTTTAGGAACGATAAGTCTAAAACGTCTCTTTTCGAGTCGTTCTTTATAAATTATGTGTTGTTGTATCATTGTTTAGCACCCAAAGATGTATTCCGCTGCGTGTAAATTTGGGGGTGTTAAAGATTGGTATCAGAGCCATGAGTTATAGAGAACTAGGTCTTTTTCTAAAAACCTAAACTATAACTGTCGGTTTTATTTTTCAAAGAGTCGGTGCACATGATTTCGCGTGACTTCAGGTTCAAGCTACTTCTGGGAACTTTAGTATACATTATTATGTATGCCTTATTGCTAAATATTTCTAAATAAATACTATAATCCTTTATCGATATATATTTATGTCTTTAAACTTTTCGATAAAAGTTTGTCATTTATTAATGATTAACTTAAATAAATACAATGAATTTTCATGATCTTTCTGTATTTATTTTTGAAGTATTTAAATTGCTTTTATTGCAAAAATTTTATATTATGACCTCACATACCTTCATCTGCGCGCGTTACTTTTATTGCTTAACCCTTTGAGATATCTATATAGATATCCAAATCGTCTTCCGACTGTTTGTGTTTAGACGTCTTGAAACGTAATCTCTAGACCATTGTGTAGCTCAGTGTGTCCTTGGAATAGACTAACCGCTATTGTGTGAGTCACACATTTTGAAACATTTCTTAAAATAGTGTTGAATAACACCATGGTTTTTCATAATATTTTGTTGATTTTTATTATCGTTTTACACGACACGCGAAGATTTAATTCGTTGACATTTATATGTATCGACTCCGAAGTGTATTGTTCACTTATATCTCGGTAATGTCATCGTTATTTTATAAATCATCGTCTAGATTATGGCACTAGAATTGGAATACGATTTTACTTATATAAAATTGTATCATTTGTTTTTCATTAACCTTCTCGCTCCCGGAGTGTAGCATGTTAATGTTCCATTCTTTTCTTGTTATGTTTTGTGTTTTTGACAATCGTGGCACCAAGGAGATTTGCCTACATTGCATTTTGAAATCAAAATTACGAACGTCTTTCACCGTCTTGCTTCCTAAATTTCGTGTTGAATACCTTGAAGCATTTTCTGTCATTCATCATGCTATATTTTTATTTGACGCTCATTATGAGATTTATTTTTTTTCGTTGTTGTAAAATCCACAAGACATGTGTGTATATATGTATATATTTTGAGCCGTTAAGAAGTGTCGAAAAATAAACTTTATGCAGAAACTGTAGGGGCAGTATAAACAGGTCAAAACTTAAAAGTAAAACATGCGTTTTTAAAATAAAATAGTCAAACCTGCACAGAACTTGCAGGGGTATTTTGGTCATTTTACATTGGTTTTCAGGTCTCGGGTAAAACTAGAAAGTCGTCTGAAACGTCGTTTTGCATCAAAATGCTTTAGACTCCGAGTCTTGGAGATGTCGTTTATCGGGTCAATTAATCGGCTCATATTTAAAAGTTAAATCTGATAGAAAATTCAGAACATGAGTTTTAAATGTTTCTAAGCTGTTTTGATTTCATTTGAGATCGTAAAATTTTAACAAATATAATTTTACAACTAACGAATACTAGTTGCATGTGAAAATGATTAAAAATAGAAACAGTACAGGATTAGCAATTACCGTAATAATGGGGTAATTTGAAAACGAATAATATACTTTCTTAAAAGCATGTTGTGTCGAGTATCTTACATAGAATGCACATGTGGATTGTTTTATTCTATTTATATATATGACTCATTTGTCATTCGATGTTGTTCTATTTATATTTTCTTCTAACCTTCCACTGATTTGGGTTGAGTTTTGAAGTTTTGCCTTCATATTCTTCGTCGATATTCTCATCACGTGTCTCATGACGTTTTCGTCTAAACCTTATAACCTTTTGAAATCTTGAAAACTTGTAACCATTTCATTGGTTGTTTTATGAGCTACTATTTGCCACTTTTTGCAAAACTTTGACTACTTTATACGTTGTTATAACGTCACTTTATAAATAAATCTGATATTGTTTTACGATTATTTTCACCAATTGTTTTTACTTTGGTCTTATAAAATAATTTTTATAACATTTAAGTTGTTGCTTACTGAATATCTCACAAATTACTCTATCCTATAAAATTATAAACTATTTTTAAATTCCATTTTTCAAATGGCATGGTTTATATATAAACATAAGAAACGTAATACTTTTCGACGAAATGGAGCACTGCATTGCTAGCCCTAAATTATACATGGCCTGATCACCTATGCCTAATTTAGAAGGAGCCATGCTAGGCTGAATAGTAGTCACCTTAAAAATCTTGATAATAATCAACTTTTTACTTGTAATTGTGATAAAGATAAATAAAATAAAATAAATTGAAAAGAAGTTTTGAAAACCTTTAAATTTTATGCAAGTAGCACAATTTCTATGCATCCACATATGTTTTCTTACCTTTTCTTGAACGAATTACGCGCTTACGAATACGTTTTTACTCGACAATCGTTTTTCCACTTGTTACTTCATTTTATCTTATAACTTATTTCTTTTGACTGTTCGTCTAATTACTGACTGTTGGTAAATGACTTGAAAGTCTCGATGTTTTATCCTTCCTTCTCGTCCAATCTTCTTTATGCGACTGGGTAGATCTTTGGAATGTCTCTGCACGTGAATAATGAATTATAACTAGAGTAATTTCCGTATATCCGGGATGACGTCCATCACTCTCGTTTGTCTCGAAATCCACTCTTGTGAACCGTGCTTTGACTTCTCTCTTTAAACACTAACATCGTTCATTTGATTTGTTTTAATTACAAGTGATTATTAGGAATTTTATTTATTAAAATTTTTGTATGGATCTTCTTTCCGATCATGTATCGACCACCGCTAAGTTAACGAGCTGATATTGGTGAACCACCGACCGCACTAACAAAATTGACAACTTGTTTAATCTATTATTTCTTATCGTCTTACCATCAACACCTTTATTTTATCATTCTCTTTAAGAATTCATACGACATTTGCTTCGTTCTCTTTTGTACCATTGATTTCGTACTAATTGTTGACCATTATTTCCATTTGTATTGTTTGTTATCTTGTCACATTTTGAAACCCGAATATATCCCATGTTTATTTTGAAATAATAAACACCTTTATGTATTTGTACGACGTATTATAAAATTTTCATGGAACTTTTATACATTTTTCCAATGATTTTCAATTATCGAAATAACCATCACAAGTAAAAGGTCAAATTTATACATCATATTTTGTATAACTAAAACTAATGTTTAAATAAATTTTGTTCTACTTTTTCAACTAATTGACATATCATACTTTACTATAAATGTAATGAAATTATCGGTTTAATTTATATTCCTAATAATGATTTAATTTGGAAATTATATTTTCTAATTGTAACCATCAAAACGAGTTAAATTAATAAATTCATGTCATTCTTTCAAAGTTTCTTAGGACAACCAAAATAATTATGAAGCTATTTAACTCCTATTTTGATATATCATCCTTATCAAGAAAGTACATCAATTGAGTTTTAAGGTAATACCAAATCCGGGACGGATAATTGTGACAAATGTTATTTTAATGATAATGTATAATTTATCCTTCGCTCTCATTTTTCTAGTATTGTGATTTATTATGTTTTACGGTTACGTGATTCGAGATCCCTCGTCGATCGTTAATCTTAAATCATTTTACCACATCTTGTTCGTTTATGCGTTTATTGAAGTCATTTTTATCTCGTTCTGTTCCTCGTATTGAAGATTACTATTTTATTCTGAGTTTAAAAT
Organism: Glebionis coronaria; assembly: GCA_025667525.1. Taxonomy (NCBI): domain Eukaryota; kingdom Viridiplantae; phylum Streptophyta; class Magnoliopsida; order Asterales; family Asteraceae; genus Glebionis; species Glebionis coronaria. The sequence goes on along the minus strand of JANFOE010000636.1, from coordinate 1,204,328 downwards.
GAATCTCGGGAAGCAGTGTATAAGAAGAAACGATAAGTGTCACCAGGATTTATGCGTGTACTTGTGGAATGATTGAGGACCGAATCTATTAAGGAATGGAGTTAATAAATATGTTACAACCTCGAGGAGTATGTTGAAGCCGACACCGTAAGTGGAAAGACTCTTGAGATCAAGTGGTTATTATCAAGGGTTCGTACAAGGTTTTCTCGATGATTAATGGTGGAGATCTATACTCGATGTTTATGTTCGACCTTTTCTTTTATGTACTTATATGGTGTGTGATCTAGTCAAATGATCGTAAGTTGTGAGAACTTGAGGCGGCATCATCCGATGATGTCCGATCATGTAGAGCACATATTATGTAATATCTTTTTGACTTTCAACGACGATGTTTATTGAGACTTTAATGCGCGTTGGCGAAAGTGAGATGGTGTCTTTGTATTATCTTTTGAGTAGGGACCCGCGTGTGAGCACCCTCCGATGACGAAAATGTTTTTTTTGTTAATTCTTTTTTATGTGTGTCCATGGCTATCCGGCCAGTGGATATCCTTTAAATTGCAACATTCTTTGTAACTGGACTTACCCGAAAATCTTGTCACCTATTCTTGTCGTCGAATGAGCTTCGTGTGATTCATAAAATTTTCATGTGTCGAACTTGACGGGTGACTGGTGGATAAGGATTTATTTATTCCTTTTTGGTGAGATACCACTTGACGACAAGTTGCGTTTTGTAAAAGAACCAGTGGAGATCGTGGATCAAGATTCACGTAGGAACGTGAAGACTTCTTTATAAGGAATTCCCTCATCCTTCCAGGTAGTGAACAACTCGTGTATGAGGCGAGTTGAGCGCCGGGACGTCGCTCCCTTAAGGTGGTGAGGATGTAAAACCCGTAAAAATAAGGTCATAATTTAATTATATTTTTCAATTATTTTGAAGTATTTTATAACGTTAAATATTATTATGTTTAACGTTTAAGTTGAAACAGATATTAAATATTATATTTTAATATTTTGACGAGTAACAGGGACTACTAGTGATCGCGATACCGACGGATGCCAAAATTTTATATTTTATTATCGATCGTTTCGATATTTAATACTTTCGACAATATCATTTTAATTACGTATCGAGTCGTTATAGTATTTTTTTTTGTGCGTTTAAACTTTTAAAAAAAGTATTTTTACGAAACCCGAGTCCCGTAAATATTTGTAAAATTTACTTTTAGTCATTTCCCCGCAACTTAAGTTATTATTTACATTTATGGCTCAAAATAATGCATTTTGCCAAAATTAACCCAAAACATGGACTATAATAAAATTTCCACTAACTATTTTACACATACAATATTTTTAAGTAAAAATTCAACCACCTCACCTCTCTCTCTCTTTTTAGCCATGAACCACAAGAACACCATCACCAAAAGCTTCAAATTTCTTGATTTCTAGCTTGATGAATCCAAATCTAATCAAAGTCCACCTCCTAATTTTTCAAGGTGATTCTAATGGTACCATTTTTATCAACATGCAATCATATTAATTTTTCAAGAAAAGTTGGTGATGTTTGATCTAAATTTGTTGTATGCATGTGTTAGTAGTGATGATCAAATAGTGTTTATGCTATGTTTTGTTAAAAAGTTGATTTTTAATTTTTGGGTTTTTGATTTTGATGATGATACAAGTGTTAGGATGGGTTTATGATAATATTAGGATGTTAGAATGATGATAGAAGTTGTTGGTTTTGATCAAAAACATGATTTTGTAAGAGATTTTAATAGTCAATTTTGAGCAGTAGGTTTGAGGCCATTTTCGAAGGTCTTAAGTATGAAAATAGATTGATATTATGGGATTATGTCGTAGAGAATTTCGTTAGCTTCGATTTGATATAAAGTAGGCCTTCCAACTCCAAACGAGGTGGAAGATACACTAGTTTGATTTTCGTGTACCGGGAGACGAGTGTTGACACAATCCGAAAATTGTTGTCGATATTTGGATCGAATCTCGGGGACTATGAAATGAGTTTCAAAATGAGTCAAGGGCTGTTCTCAGGCTCCAAGTTTATCATTTTGAGTCTATTTTTAGAATCAAGTGGCGGTTTTATTAACGGAGTTGTTTAGAATGGTCAAAATGGTTTCGTAAGTTAAGGTCGCTAAACTGTCCGGATTTTGTGATTCAAAGATGAGTCGGGCAGGGAACTTTAGAAGTAAAATCTTTTGATGGGCTCTTGAGAGGACTTTATACATATAGTAAGTAAGTTCTCTGAGTAGTATCATAAAAATTTGATGTGTCTAAGTATGGGAAAAAGGCTTGGACATTTGGTATGTTTCGACAGATTTTTGTTAAAGGCATAGAACAATAAAATGAATATATAGGAGAGTATAATAGTATCACTTGTATCGTTTTCTCTCGAGTTTGTCGTGATTTTATGATTCTAGTTTTATATTCTTATGTATGGTTTATTTCTCGAGTCTATTATTAATGAACGCACCTCATTTGATAGGTTGCGGTTCTCGTGTTTGAAAGGCATCATCTATCGTCGGCGATCGTCTCATTACCACTATTGGCTAAGGTGAGTCTATAGCCTCGCTTTATACTAGTTATTAAATGATTTTAAACCCGCGAGGGGGAATACATGTTTTTATAAACTTAGAACACAAGATTTTTATGGTATGCTTTGTCCCTCTATGAATGGACCCGTGGTTGCCTTTAAATTGCATTAAGTGATTGCCTTTGTTAAAACCTCAATTATGGACCGTTAATTAACCTATGATGGGTTAACCGCTAGTACAATTAATAGATCTATGGGGGAAGTCGCCCCGGTTCAGTTTTTGTGGACTTGTCATAGAAGCTTAGGCCCGACCTCCACACTGTTTGAGCATATTGTATTGAGAAGTCAGGTATACGGCAATGTACCAATAATCTGGAGGTAATCGACAATTAATAAATCTCTCGTCTTATTAGACTGATATGGGAGTGTCTAAGGGCTCGGTTCCATGAGCTTATTGCAATTTATGCTATATACAATTATCATTGTTGATGCAAATTATTATTTGATGCTTATAAGCATGCCACAAACTTATAATCTTTGCTTGTGTTCAAATTGATTACATAAACCTATAGATTCACTCGGCATTTTTGCTGATTGTTTTACTCACATGTATTTCAGGTAATCAAGAAGTGGAAGCTTGGAGGTCACGGGGAATGAAGTTGTGCACTGTTTTTGTTGTTCAAACTCTTTGATTTATTTATCATTCCATTTTTAAAACAAACTAATATGTTCTTTTAACTTATCTTTTGGTAACGATTACTTGGGACTACGCTACTCTGACAAATGTTTTAGGAACGATAAGTCTAAAACGTCTCTTTTCGAGTCGTTCTTTATAAATTATGTGTTGTTGTATCATTGTTTAGCACCCAAAGATGTATTCCGCTGCGTGTAAATTTGGGGGTGTTAAATCCTTACTAAGGATTTCTAATATAAATATAAACTAGAATAATGTGTGATGAAGGTGTGTTTAACCCTTCTGCCTAAGGTTCCTTTTATACTACAAGGAAACCCTAATACATCATTAAGCCAAAACGTGTAATTCTGATATGCATATCCTTTCCTAACATATCTCATGCATATCCTAACAAACTACTCAAAATAATAAAGTTTGACTTTCTAAAGACCAGGAGCACGTATTGTTCCTACTACTACTAGGACCAGGAGGAACTACATACCTCCTAGTATACCTATTACAAATGACTATTCCAAAGGTCCTAACAATCCTCCCCTAAACTTGAATTTGACTTGTTGAGTTCAAGTTTCCTGGTAGATCTTGCAAAACAGCGTGAGGATTGGAACAGCAAAACAAACAACAGCATCATAACCATCAGCATGAACAACATAAAGACTGCTGCAACAAGTAACACCTAAAAGCTTCTTGAAAACTTGAAACAAATCTGCACCTTGTTGAATCTCCGCAGCAACATGAGCAGATTTTATGAGCCTTTACCAAGTAGCTGCTCGCTCTTGGGCTAGCCAGTCTTTATGATGGAATAAGCAACACCCTAGGAGACCAGAACCCAGCCCAACTCTTAGAACGTGAATCAATGGTGAGTGGGGGTACCCTGATGATTTTGGCCAAATCATCACAGCCGTCAATGGATTTGATATGTCTTTACCAGAAGCCGTACTCTTCCAGACTCGCCAACTCTTAGCAATTAAGCATCGGTGAGCTGAAAACCGTATATGTTGGGAATAAAATATAGCCAGTACACTTGGACGCTGACTAGAAGAAAACAAGCGTTGATAAGAAGAAAACAAGCGTTGACATATCAAGCGTTGACAGGAAGAAGTCAATCGTTGATAGGATGAAGTCAAGCACTGATAGAAGACTTAGTCTACGCGTATTATGTTTCTAGTTTCTTTCTAGTAAAGATATGATCAACAATGTATTTTCTATATTTATCTTTACCTATAATAACTGATACGTAGACTCTTGTACAACGCTTCTTAGTTTATAAAAGAAGACCTTTAGGTTTTGTTTCAACATAAGTTTTCATTCGTTTTAACACTTTCATTGTAAGCAAGTTTGTTCTAATCAATCAAAGTGAAAGTTTGGTTTACATTGTTTGTGTGTTCTTGTTTGAGTATTAATTCCGCATAATACTTAAATTGTTTTATACACAACAAAGTTTCTCTACGTGTTAAACTTGATTCAATCTCGTTTACATAAGCTAAATCGATCTAAGTTTGGGATCAACAAGTGGTATCAAAGCTTGTTGAGAAACTTTGATCTAAAGAACACAAGATCCCTAAATCGCCAAAAACGCTAATTTTCACAAAACCCTAAAAACATCATGTCTACCCCAGAAGTAAACTCCTCCTCCTCCTCAACTCCCAACATCAAGATTCCCATGCTAGACCCAGACAATTTTGAGCTATGGAAGTTTAACTTTGAGCAATATCTCCAAATCCATGACTACACCCTATGGGAAATTATTGAATATGGAAACACATTCAATAAAGCTCAAAAGATTGCAGCTACCATCTTACAAAGAACAAATGTTCAAGGTTCTACTGAAGAGGATCGAAAAGAAAAACCTGAAGATGGTAGAGTTGTCTCAACTAAGGACATAGAAAAGAGAAGGGTTGACATGAAAACCTTAAGCATTCTGAAACTCTCTTTGGGACAAGAAAATCAGCACAAATATAGAAGCTATGAGTCTGCAAAAGATCTTTGGGCAACTCTTGAAGTTGCTTATGGTGGTAATGCTGATATTGTACAAGAGAAAAAGAAGCAACTCTTGCATGAGTATGTTGTTTTCAGAGCTCAACCCAATGAGAAGCTAAGTAGTGTGAGAAGCAGACTTCTTGACATTACAAGCAAGCTGTCCTTCATGGGAACAGTGCTTGGTGATGTTGATATTATCGCCACTTTTCTTAAAAGTCTTGGTGATGCGTGGAAAATTGAAGCAAGATATATAATTGCTAATAATACTCACAAAAGTTCTACTTTTAATGATGTTTACAATAAACTAAGGCTGGTAGAGAATGAAACTCTTTTGGATCATAGAAGCAAGTCTACCAATGGAAACATGGCCTTCTTCTCACATAGTGAAGGTCAATTTGATCAAAAGGAGTCATACATGCACCCCGTTATTGGATCACCTTGTGTCAACGCCGGATCAAATCCTGTCAACGCCTCATATTCAGACGCTGACACATACAAAATTGACTCACCAAGAGTTAAGCCTGCTGGTATTGATCTAGATACTGTGTGTGCATACATTGCTTCATTGCCCAATGGTTCAGTGATTACATATGAGGACCTTGAGCAAATTAGTGATGAGCATTTGGAGGATATGGACATAAAGTAGAATATGGCCCTTGCAAGCATAAGGGCAAATAGATGGAATAGAAGATTTAAGAAGAAGATGACTTTCAATGACAAGGACACTGCTGGATTTGATAAATCCAAAGTTGAGTGTTACAATTGTCATCGTATGGGACACTTTATGAGAGAATGTAGATCTCCAAGAAGATCTGATGCTGGAAAACCCTCAAGCCAAGTCATTAAGGCTCAGGATCCCAAATCCATAGTTGCAATGCAAGAAATTGATGGTGTTGGATGGGATTGGAGCTATTTGGCTAAGGATGAGGAAGATGCTTTTTCTGATCAGGGGCCGGGGCACAAGGGTCGAATAAAGCTTTGGTTGCTGAAATGGAAGAAGAAGAGCATGTTCACTATGCTCTCATGGCACACTCCTCATCTTCATCAGACAATGAGGTATATGATGATGCTTTTTGTAGTAAGGGTTGTCGTCTAAACACTGAAAGACTTAACATAGAAGTTTTAAAATTGTCAACAGATGTGGGTAATGAAAGATGCAAGTTGTCTAACTATCAACTTGCTCTTACTCAAACTGAAAAGAATGTAGCTGAGTATAAGAAAATGGAGCATGACCTAAAAGATCAAATCAATATTATAAAACATGATTTAAATGCTAGTACTGATATTAGAAACATCATGGAGAGGGTCAATGCTGAATTACAGGCTAAGTTAGATGAGGCTATCAAAAATAAGGATAATGTAGACCTTAAAATTCAGAGATTTGATAAAGCCTCACAAACCCTAGAAAAATATGTTAGTAAACAAAGGGATTCTAGGGATATGACTGGGATTGGGATGAAAGAGTATGTTGGTGTTCCACCACCTGCTGGGGACTTCTATGGTGTCCAAAGAAAAGACTTATCTTGGACTGATTTACCAGAACTCCAAGAAGAGGAATTTATTCCTCTACCAAGAATTCTTACCCCAGTAGAGGAATATAGGCAGAAGTTGACTGATTTGGACCAATGGAAAAAAGCCAACCCTACCTTGTTTGTTAAGGGTGGCATGCTTAGTGAAAGCCCAAATGAGTCTACACCTATCAAAAGTAACAAACCCAATCACTGGCAAGACTGTTGACCTTGGTTCAAACGTTGTTAGAAAACCTAGTATTAAATATGCAGAAATGTATAGAAAAACTAGGTCTTCAAAAAGCCAAATTAGTGATAATGGAACTGGTTTATTTTCTTCTAGACCTAGAGTTATGTCTAGAAAAGCCTGTTTTACTTGTGGTAGTTTTTCACATTTAGCCTATAAGTGTGTCAACACTTCAAAGGTCAACGCTGACAAAAAGTCAAACACTGTCAAACCCAAAACTTTTGTTCAGCAAAGTCCACAAGTTGTTAGACCAGCCCCATCCTTTACAAAAGGGTATAATACTTATGGACAAAGACCTTTTCAGAAGACCCATACATGGTCTAATAGACAATGGGTTCCTGTAGGAAACCATAGGTTCAACGCTGACAAGGGTAATTTCAGCGTTGACAAGACCAAATCAAACGCTGACAGAAACGTTGCCAGACCAAATAATGGTAAATATTTGCAACCAAAGGGAAAGGGGTCTAAAGCTTCCTCTATCTTGACATGGAGACCTAAGCAAGACCAAGAACCTAATTCAGATGGGATTTCTATGACCTATAACAGATTTAATTATATATCAAAGGTCATAACAAAACCAATTCGGGTTAAATGGGTGTTTAATCCAAGAAGGGATGAACAAGGGGTTGTTATGAGGACTAAGTTTGTTCTTGTTGAACAACCAAATGAATCCAAGTCTGCTCAGGCTTGGGTTCCTAAAGAAAACTAATTTGTTTTCTTTATGTGCAGAGCATTCAAAAGCAGGTTAATGATTATGGCTATTGGGAAAGTGGATGCTCTAGGCACATGACTGGGAAGGAAGATTATCTCACTAACTTCAACTCCCATTAAGGATGGTGACAAAGTTTACTTTGGAGGCGGATATGGAACTATCACAGGCAAAAGAACTCTTCTCACCAACAATTTGCGTTTTGAAAACGTGTTTCTGGTAAAAGAACTTGACTATAATCTGTTTAGTGTATCACAAGTTTGTGATAACAAAAATAAGGTTCTTTTTACTGATACTGAATGCTTAGTGTTGAGCAAGGATTTTAAAATACCATATGAGAAATTCATTGATTATAGAACACCTAGGCATAAGGACATTTATAATGTGAATCTTAATGGAATTAGGATGAATAATAACTTGTCATGTCTTTATGTTAAGGCTTTAGTTGATGAGAGTAATCTTTAGCACAGGAGATTAAGGCACATTAATTTTAAAAATATAAACAGACTTGTGAGACATGGTTTGGTTGATGGTTTGCCTGAAAAGGCTTTCCACAATGACCACTCTTGTGTTGCATGCCTAAAAGGCAAATATCGCAAGGTCTCATTCAAGTCTAAACAGTTGCACTCTAGTTCTAAACCACTTCACTTGCTACATATGGACTTATTTGGTCCAACTAATATAGAAAGCTTGAATGGTAAATCTTACTGTTCTGTCGTCACTGATGATTTTTCTAGGTTTACTTGGACTTTCTTTTTAGCTTTGAAAAGTGACACTGCTGATACTTTGATTAACTTTATTACCCAAATTGAAAAGAAGTCTGGTAATGAGGTTAAGATGCTTAGAAGTGATAATGGTGGTGAGTTTAGAAATAAGTTGTTGGATGATTTTTGTGCCAAGAAAGGGATTGCTAGACAATTTAGTGTAGCCAGAACCCCACAGCAAAATGGGGTTGCTGAGAGAAAGAATAGAACCCTCATAGAAGCAGCCAGGACTATGTTGGCTGATGCTCACTTTCCCATTGCTTTTTGGGCTGAGGCTGTGAATACAGCTTGCTATGTTCAGAATAGAGCATTAGTCAACAAGATTCATAACAAAACACCTTATGAGTTACTTTGGGGAAGGAAACCTGATATTGGTTTTCTTAAACCTTTTGGTTGTCATGTAGTTGTTCTGGACACTAGTGATGCCTTAGGTAAATTTAGTGCTAAAGGTGATGAAGGTTACTTCATGGGTTATTCAGTGCAGAGTAGAGGATATAGGGTTTACCTTAAGAAGGAAAAACGTATACTTGAAAAAGTACATGTTAGGTTTTTAGAAAGTAAACCTAGTGATCCTGAAAGTGGTCCAAATTGGTTATTTGACTTGGAACCTCTATCTAGTACTTTGAATTATATGCCTGTTACTAATCCAAACATTGTGAAGGTAACTTCAAATGTTGTGGAAGAACCAGTTGTTGATGTTTCAGGTACACAGGTTAATGAAGAGGTTGGATCACAAGCAGACAAATCAGCACCCATACTTGAGTATGTTACTATTCCCATATGGACAGATGCATTTGCTGCTGCTGCTGCTATTGGAAAGGAAAATGGTGGTCCCCAAGTATCACCAGTTGACAACATGCATGATCTTTCAGGCACTGACAAAGGAAAATTTGGCGCTGACAAGACAAATTCAGACGTTGATGGCTCAAACATTGACAGCCATGGTTCAGGCATTGACAGCTCTTTTGACCATATTTTCTCTTCCAATGGTTTTGAACAAGGTGAACCTTCAAACAGAAATGGAGAGGTTCATTAAGATGTTGATGGAAGAGAGTCTGGAGAAGATATTGGTAACATGGAAGATGAGATTGAAGACAACACACTGTTTGGGGGAGGAGTGCTTACTTCTACAATCAAAAATCACCCTTCTTCTCTCATTATTGGTGATGTGATGTCTCCTGTTCAGACTAGAAGATCTCATCAGAATCTTGGAGGATTTATTGCCAATATTCACAAGAAGGTTGATACCCCTCTTGTTCAAGCATGTTTGTTTGCCTGTTTTCTGTCACAACAGGAATCCAAGAAGATTTTTTATGCTATCAAAGAACCAAGTTGGGTGGAAGCAATGCAGGATGAGCTTCACCAATTTGCTATTCAGGATGTTTGAGAGTTGGTTGATTGTCCCAGACATGTCAGACCTATTGGAACAAGATGGGTTATTAGAAACAAAAAGGATGAAAGAGGCATTGTGGTCAGAAACAAGGCACGTTTAGTGGCTCAAGGATATACACAAGAGGAATGGATATACTATGAGGGGGTCTTTGCACCAGTTGCAAGGATTGAGGCTATAAGGATATTTCTAGCCTATGCTTCCTGCATGGGCTTTACTTTCTATCAAATGGATGTGAAGAGTGCTTTTCTCTATGGCACAATTGTAGAGGAGGTTTATGTAATGTAGCCTCCTGGTTTTGAAGATTCAGAGCATCCAGACAAGGTATATAGAGTCAAGAAAGCTATGTATGGACTTCATCAAGCCCCAAGAGCATGGTATGGCACATTGTCCACCTATCTGGTGGAAAATGGATTTAAAAGGGGCACCATAGACCAGACCTTATTTACAAAGAAGAATGGTAAGGATTTCTTACTTGTCCAGGTTTATGTGGATGATATCATATTTGGGTCTTCAAGTCCAAAGATGAGTGAAGACTTTTCCAAGCTTATGACAGACAAATTCAAAATGAGTGCAATGAGGGAGATGAACTTCTTTCTAGGGTTACAAGTTCAGCAAAAAGAATATGGTATCTTCATCTCTCAAGATAAATATGTAGCAGAAATCTTGAAGAAGTTTGGCTTTTCTCTACATGAGAAAAGGGCTAGCACTCCTATGGATAGAGAACACCCTGGGGAAAAGTTGGAGATGGAAAAGATGTGGATGTCAGGCACTATAGATCAATGATTGGTTCATTGATGAATCTCACAGCTTCAAGGCCTGACATTATGTTTGCTGTGTGTGCATGTGCACGCCATCAAGTGACTCCTAAAGAGTGTCATCTTCTTGCTATCAAGAGAATCTTTAGATACCTTAGATGTTATCCAGACCAGGGATTATGGTATCCAAAAGATTCACCATTGGAGCTTATTGCATATTCAGACAGTGATTATGGTGGTGACAAGTTTGATAGAAAATCCACAACTGGAGGATGTCAGTTTCTTGGGAGCAGATTGATCTCTTAGCAATGCAAGAAACAAACAGTGGTGGCCAATTCTACAACTGAAGCAAAATATGTAACAGCATCTGCTTGTTGTGGACAATCTTATGGAATTAAAACCAACTGTTTGATTATGGGTATAATTTCATGCATACCAAGATTTTTGTAGACAATAACAGCACTTTATGCATTATTAAAAATCCTGTACATCACTCTAAAACAAAACACATAGAAAATAGACATCATTTTATAAGAGATTGTTTTGAAAAGGGTTTAATACAACAAGATAGGGTTGACACAAAAGAAAATGTGTCTGATTTATTAACTAAACCTTTTGATACTGGGAAATTTCAATACTTGGTAACAAGTATTGGAATGATCAATCTCACTTAATATGTGTTTTGGGGTCTTAGTATAAAAGTATGTACAGGATATGATTGTTATTGGTCTTTTTGAGAAGTTAGATTTTCCACTTTATTTGTCTAACGCTGACAAAGGTTATCTTAACGCTGATAAGTGTTATCGTGACGTTGTCAGCAACATGTTAGTTTTGTGGTTTTTGATCTAAGTGTGCAGGCGTTGTTAGCATTGTATCATTGGATACAGAGTTGCTTATGGATCCTTCGAGAATCATTTGAGCATGTTTTAATTTATGGATGATGGTTGGAATATTTATATTCCTATCTTGACATAAATTTTTATTTTCATGCATATTATTTGGCAACTTTTGTATCACAGTTTAAGGGGAGGTTTTAGGAACCTTTAGGACTTTTGGGTATTCTTATAATACTCTTATCATAATTCTAGATTGTGTCTACTGGTGAGTATGAGTTAGTTTTCTATCTCATGAGGCACTGTAGCATGCAAAGTTGATATACTATGCATGCTGCCAAGACCTTTTTGGTCTAAAATTGGATGTGATCTGTTGGAAGACTTGGGTATGATTTATATTGGGTTTACCTGGGAGTTACAAGGGATTTTATGAGATAACTTAACTGTGAAGAATTTTGGTTAGCAAGGGACACTAGAGGAATATTATGTCTATCTTGTATAAGCAAGTGTGCATAATTGGACAGTGCTTGCCGCCCTATAATAATTTTCAGTTTATAGGTTATCTTCACTAGGATAAATTACTTTGTTAATGTCCTTTTTCATTTTTATTACTTTTATTTTTGGACGCTGACAGATGTATTTCCAAGCGTTGTTGTGACCAATTTAGACGTTGACATGGCTTTTGCAAACGTTGACAAGAATATAGTCGTTGGGCGTTGATGGGTTATTTTTGACCGTTGACACTCATTGGGTCCTACTCAGTTGTTACTTTTGACGAAAATTGGGGCCGTAATTTTGGGAGTAGATAACTTTTAATTTATGCACAAGATAAATTATTTTCTTTTCAATATTTTCATCATTATATTTTGAAAATACTTGCCTTATTTTTTACCAATCACATGTGCCTATCCCTCTTATATATTTGGCTCCTACTTTTTAAACAGGGTACTCTTATATTCTTGTCTAACAATTTTCTCCTATAATTCATCTTTTACAATCTTTCACAAACAGCTTTCTACGTCTATGGCGCCTAAATTTAAACCAAGTGACTTGGTATTGGGATTCAAAAGTCAGCACAATATGATTGCTTATTTGGAGGCTGATGATGCTCTGTTTCCACAATACACTCAGATGGTGGCGTATTTAAATGCATCTCCACTTAGGTATGCACTTTATCATGCTCCTCTCATCCCTGTCACTCATATTAAACAGTTTTGGAACACTGTTAGTTCCTCAACGCTTAATAATGTGACTATATTAACAGCTATTGTTCATGGGCGTCCTTGGGTGGTTACTGAAGCCTTGGTTTGCCAGGCTTTACATCTTAATGATGCAGATGGTATGACCACTCTCCCCATTAATGAGATAGAACAAGGACTTCAAGCTTTAGGGTATCCTTTCCCTGAAGAGGGTACTTTAAATAAATATCATAAACAATAATTCCCCCCAGCCTGGAAGTACTTAATACATGTCATCCTTCAAAGTTTGAGTCCCAAATGTACTGCACATAACGAAATTAACAGATCAATTGCTAGTGCAATTGTGTGCATTACAAATGGGCAAAAATATAATTTTTCTAAACCGATTTTTGATGGCATGTGTAAAAACAAGGGTAATAAGATGACTTTGGCTTATCCCAGATTTTTACAAATGGTATTTGATGAGCAAAGGTACTGTACAAGGGATCATGATGATTTTTATGAGATCCCTATACAAAAGAAAGTTATTTTTAGTAAGATGAACTCACCCCCACACAGAGACTTACCCCTCACCCAAGCTATGCTTGTTGTTATTGCAGCAACACAACCTCAACCTAGCCCACAACCACAACTTGACCCAATACCAGATCCCTTGCCTTCACCTCAACACATGGAACTTGACCAAGAATCCTTCAACGCTGACACGTTAAATGTTGGCATTGACATTAGTAATCCAAACGTTGACACCTTTCCATTACAGACCCAAACACCCCTTAACCTTCAAAATACCACCCAATCCACATCATCTTCTACACCCCCTGAATATAGGTTGATGAAACGCCCAAGGACTACTGGAGTGTTCTCCTCTAGTGGTCCTAGCCATGTTGCAGAGAGAACCACCACCACAAGTGTGGTTGGTGATATGGATGAGGCTAGGACTATTGGTACTCGCTTAGATGCAGGCCAAGCCAGTCCTAACATCTTTAAGACCTTATCCATGCCCTGTGACTCTAGTTTGGGAGGTCAAATACCCATTCTAAAGGAGGGCAGATTAGAACCATACACAATGTTAGAATTGGCGGTTGTTTGCATTAGCTTGCAAAAGAAAAATGCAGACCTGGTACAAAAAGTCAGTACACAAGGCCTTAAACTCAAGCAATTGAGGGAGAGGATTGTTCTTTTGGAGGATGCTAACAATAGGCGTGGTATGGAGGATTCTTCCAAAGGGGAGGATGAGCAGATTCATGTGAGTAACAAAGGCTCACATGATGGAGAATCTTTGGGTGTTGCTGAAGCCCTTACTGAATTGAAGAAGCAACCAGGTTTTGATACATCTTTGGTTACTCCTACCAACTTGAACTTGTCCTTTACAGCAATGATGGAGCAGTTCACAAGAGGCGCTGAGACGAGTAAGGTGAGCATTGACATGCAGACTTTGGACGCTGACACACCAAGCGCTGACAAGAGTAAGTTGGGCGCTGACACACAGAATTTGAACATTGACAGACCTACAGATATGGTTGATGTATTCCAGTCATCAGCTATCATCAAGGAAGTGTCTTCACAGGTACCATTATCATCTTTACCTATCATTGATCCATTAGATAAGGGTAAAGGAATCATGGTAGAAACAGAAGTTCCAAAGGATGCAGCACAAGTAGAGTTTGATTCAAAGTTGGCTGCACAACTTATGGAACAAGAAAAGAGGAAGGTTGGTGAATCACCATTTGTAGTTACTTCTGAGGAACAAGAAGGAAGTGATGAATGGAGTTCAGATTCAAGTGTTATGATAATTGAACAACCAGAAAGACTTGAATATGGTGATGAGTTGGCAAGAGAGAAACTTAGAGAGTTAAAGTTACAGGTAGATTATGATATGCCAGAAGTTGCTCAGATGTACCATGCATGGGAGGATAAGGTTAAGGAGAATCCAGATATGACAATTTCAGATCAAATTTGGGGATTGGAGATTCTTCTAAGAGTTCAAAGAGATTGCAAGGTCATTCTGAAGCATAAGGCTAACAATGTTTCTCCCTGCTGAAAAGAGATAGAAGGGAGCTTTACTACATGTTACTTAGATGTCATCAAACAGGATGGACCTTTCAGAAATTGTAGGGATTATCCTTTGAATAATTGGAGTATAAGGCTTATCCCATTTGGGCAACAGTGCAGGAAATGAATACTATCAGACTTCTCTCAGATGAAAGGAGTGAAGAACTTGCAGAAGAGATGGAGATTCAAAAGGCAATGATTGTTCCAAGGACTTTGAAGAAGGGAGTTCCACTTGAGTTCCCTAAAGATATATATAAATTGAATCCCAGTAAAGCTGTTATAAGAAGGAGCATTAAGCTCTCACACATGGAAGCTTCAGATATGGTACAAGTGTTACTTCTTGATGCCAGAAA
This sequence comes from Glebionis coronaria, assembly GCA_025667525.1. Lineage (NCBI taxonomy): Eukaryota > Viridiplantae > Streptophyta > Magnoliopsida > Asterales > Asteraceae > Glebionis > Glebionis coronaria. The sequence continues at coordinate 1,189,299 of JANFOE010000636.1, read as the reverse complement.
CCCTATCATTAGCTATGAAGAAGATGCAAGTGGGTTTTGGATGATTGGCAGATATGGGAAAGAGGTACACACATTTACTACTCTTATGTCTCTCTTTGTAAGTATGGATAGGGAAGACTTACTAGACCTTTGGAAGTTATTGATGGCCAGGTATGAGACTGAAGCACCTACTTCAGTCAATGGAATAAAGCTTTGGTCAACATTCAAGAGGATGTGTGCACCAGAAGAAGAAGATCATGTTTGGAAGGATCTTGAGGATGATATCAGTGGACTTCGATGGCGTTTGTATTCAGCTGCTGGTGTGTATTATTTGAGTACTACAAAGTTTGCTGAGTATCTTCTTGTAGATGCTGAGTATCCCATGTCCAAAGAAGTTTTGGAAAAGATGAAGACAACACAGCTGGAGATTGACTATTCAAGTGACGTGGCCAAAGATTTGATTAGGCATGTTTATTACCAATATGCTAAGATTTGTAAGAATCCTCCTAGTTCTTAATTTTTATTCAAAAACTTGATTGCTAGAGTAGATATCAAGTTTAGGAGAGGATTGTTGGGAATAAAATATAGCCAGTACACTTGGACGCTGACAAGAAGAAAACAAGCGTTGATAAGAAGAAAACAAGCGTTGACAGATCAAGCGTGGACAGGAAGAAGTCAAGCGTTGATAGGATGAAGTCAAGCACTAATAGAAGACTTAGTCTACGCGTATTATGTTTCTAGTTTGTTTCTAGTAAAGATATGATCAACAATGTATTTTCTATATTTATCTTTACCTATAATAACTGATACGTAGACTCTTGTACAAGGCTTCTTAGTCTATAAAAGAAGACCTTTAGGTTTTGTTTCAACATAACTTTTCATTCGTTTTAACACTTTCATTGTAAGCAAGTTTGTTCTAATCAATCAAAGTGAAAGTTTGGTTTACCTTGTTTCTGTGTTCTTGTTTGAGTATTAATTCCGCATAATACTTAAATTGTTTTATACACAACAAAGTTTCGTTACGTGTTAAACTTGATTCAATCTCGTTTACACAAGCTAAATCGATCTAAGTTTGGGATCAACACTAAAGCTTTGAGCAAGCTATTAAAGCTATCAACGGATTTGATATAGATCTTTACCAAGAGTCGTACCCCCTTGGACTAGCCACTTTTCAGTCTAGGACCATGGCAAGTGAAAACCATCCAGTTTTGGGTAACCTGACAACCTTCAACGGATTTGATAATCACACCAGAGTCGTACCCTCATGGTGAATCAACTCTTTCTTGTCTGTGAAACATGGTGAGTTGAGCACCATTTTTTGTGTGGACCAGGTCCAACACAAGAAGTAACTCTCAGAAACAGCCCAAGTGTGAAACAGCCAAGTGAAAAACAATGTCATGATGGAAAAGTATAAGCAGATATTATATTATGTACAAATTTGAAATTCCATCATATGTTTAAAGTATAAGTAAATATTATATAAAAAGTATTTTTTTTTTATTTTTTTTAACTATAATGTGAGTCACCAACCACTGTACAGGTTGGTGAAAAGAATGTTAGTAGAAGACAGGAATAAAAGAACCATACCAATCACATACCAGAAGCTGCAACTTTGTCCGCATGCAACCGGGCTTGAATACCTTCCACCAAGGTAGTTGATAGGTGTGTAAACACCCATCCTTTTTACCACTTAATTATAATAATAACCGAGCCAAAACGTGTATTTTATGTCATTTATGTCGGAATTATGCGTGGTTTGTGTTTTTGTTGTGATTTAGGACGAAAAGGTGAAAAGTGGAGAAAACACGGAATTTCAAGGGCTTTTATCGAAGAAAAAGACGAAAGACGAAGTCAAGAAATCAAGAGTGCAAAAAGAACTGAAGTCCAAGACCAATTCTGAAGATTTATCGAAGAAAAATTCAAAAGACGGAAGTTTACTTAAAGCCGAAGAACTCAAGTCTAATTTATTGAAGATTACAAGACGAGTTTTAAGAAATCCCGAGACAAAGTCATTAAAGTCAAAAGATTAAAGAATATTAAGGACTAATGATGCAATTAGAGAAAGAAGAAAGAGGGAGGAAGCTTCCACTAAGCACCTCCCTAATCTCCACTATAAATAGTCATTAGTGTTTTCATTTTATAGTTGTTGGGTGGCTTGACAAACTATTTCTTGGAATGATCTTACTGCTCAATGCCCTAGTTCCATTGTCATCCCTTCTCTCGATATCCCTAACGTGTCTAAGGAGTGTGATACATTGAGTGAGATTAGTGATTTTGGCCTCGATAAATTATATGATGATGAGGTTTGTGACATACCGACTGCTATGGAGCCAGAGGACGACGTTGCTCTTACGGAAGAGGTCGATCCTATTGATAACGATTTTTCTCCTCGCTATGATAATTTCACTTTTGAAATTTCTCAATCTCCACCGGGAGATGCGGGCGATGACAATTTATTCTCTCCGGCTTACAAGAAGTTCACTGATGAACTTGATCTTGTGGATGAGGTGGAAGACGTGATTCTCCGCGACAGATTACGGAAAGTGCATCTTCTTATTGCTCAAATCGAAGAGTTGACTTCTCCTCCTCTCTCCGAGACTTTGCCTCCATCTATTCCTCCCGTTGAAGATAATGACCCATTGCTGGAAGAAATTGACATTCACTCCATACCTCCAGGTATTGATGACGATGACATGGAGGGGGATATTATTTTTGATAATTTGTTGTAGGAAGGTATTAACCCAAGTCCCCCTCCCGAGCACCTTTCATCCTCCCCTTTAGCCACTATTACGGAGGATGAGTGCTTTGACCCGGGAGGTGACATTGATTATGCTATGATTGATACCCTTACGGCTTTGCCGCTTGCTCAGCATCCATTGTATTTGGGGGAAGACAATGTGCTTACTTTACCCACCCCACCTCCCGTGGACCTTGATTTCACATACTTTTCGTATGTTGAAAGGACTTTTCTCCCATTCAAGACTTATCCCCCCGCCTCTCCTTTATTGATGTCCTCCGAGAACGAGGACAAGGTCTTTGATCCCGGTATTACATTCGAGGCTTCCCCGTGGACTATTTAATTCGGGGACGAGTCAGGCTCGTGACTCGGTTAATATAAACAAGCGCTTTTTGGGAGGCAACCCAATTATCTATCTATCTTTCCCTGTTTTCACCATAAGTGTAGGGGGAGCCCCGTTGGTATTTCTTGCTTTCTTTCTTATCATGTGCAGGGATTAGAGCTTCAAAGACACACTCTTGATGACTTTTGACGAACCGTGATTCCGTGTTCCCTTCTTCCCGGTTCTATCCTAAACTCTTTTCGATTCACTATTTTATATTTCTCAATATTAAAATAGGAATCTCTTTAGTTGTCTCTTTCTTAGCGAGATTTAAACAAAGTGCACAATTTCCTAAGTGTAGGGGAGTTTACTCCCACATGCTTAAACATTGAGGACAATGTTTATATTAAGTGTAGGGGGACTTCTATCGAAGTTAAGTGGCCTTTTCCTTGTATTTGTCCTCATTTTAACCGGAAAATTTGATTTTTCGACATTTTTCAAAATTTTTAATCTATTTTTGCCTAGTTGTATAGTTTTATTTTCCTTCGTTATAGTTATTTTCTTTCCTTGATAGAATAAATTTGCAATAAAATGGTTTTAGTTTTCAAACGTTGTGAATCTTTTGACTCAACCCGAGTTTACTTATCTAAGTTTACTCTAGCTAGTATCCTTAACGTGTTTAAGTCAAGTTTTGCTAGGCTTTTATATAGGGAGCTATAGAACGCGAAAGTCTTAACTCTCACGGGTTAAGAACAAGAACTTTTCGCAAGTTCCTATAATTGACCCTAGAGATTCGTTTATCAAGGGAACTTTAAAATGCGATTTCTAAACTTGAAAAAGTCTAAGATTTTGCAAGATCCTATAGATGACTCGAAAACCCAAAACTTTGATTTAATAGGCTAAGCATCCACGAGTCTCATTCCTTGAGATTTTAAACTGTGGAGAACGAGAGATGATAGAGTCAATTATAAGTTTGGTATTCTCTCGTGAATTTATATGAGTTAATTATGAGCCTATTCTCCCATCGCTTGCTAATAAATTTATCTGCAATAAATAAGGTTGTACGATTTGAAAAGTTACTTAGCTTCTAGCCCAAGATCGTTTAAAAGTTGTTCGGTATGGATTAGAGTTCATAGCCAAGGCATAACTTATTGAAGAGGGATGCGAAGATTGGCGAGTCCAAAAAGGTCCTAACAAGGCATGAGGGCTACATTTTGTTGCTAAAGATCCAAAAGTGATGTGAAGAATCATTTATCGAAAATCAATATGAAGGATCGAGACACACGACGAAAAGAAAAAACTCCCCAAAAGTCATGGAGAAGTCTATCCGAAAAGACCCTAGCAAGGTATGAGGATAAATAGATCCAAGTCCTAAAAGGAGGCGGATCGTTGTATATCAAAGTCCAAAATAAAGATTGGAGAAAAATGAAGAAGTCGTGGTCCAAAGATGAAGAATCTCTCAAAACTTCAAGTGAAGAAATTCCTATATGAAGAGAAGACCATTATTTCATGAACGTCTCTCAAGATTTGAAGTATGAAGTCGCTGCCAAATATCGGTCCGAGAAAGGTCTCAAATCGCGAAGCGAGTTATGCCAAGATATGAACTTTTTGAGGTCCCGAGAAGCAGTTTTAAAAGATTTTGTCCTTTAGCTAACTATTGATTAAATCGTTCACTTTATTTTCAGACTTAATAACTATCGAAATAAGTCAACAATGTATCCTCGTGATCATTCAAGACAACAATAAAATATAAGAGATACACCTAGGAATAAGGGAGTCTAAGTGAATAATTAGCCCACATGATTTCGTGTTAGTTTGCTAACTTATAATAACAATGATCTCGTTTTTAAGCTTGGTTTGGAGAAAGTGAAAACTTGAGGATGATGATCATTCATGACATTTCCAAAACCCAAGGTATGTTTTTGATTTCTTTACTTTAAATGTTTATAATTTTCTATCTCTTTAATAAAGGCCAACGTAGATTGATTATAATGAAAAATGTAATCGTGCTTTGTAACTAATGCATTGCATGAGGACATTGCAATGGTCAAGTGTAGGGGATTTGATAGGTGTGTAAACACCCATCCTTTTTACCACTTAATTACAATAATAACCGAGCCAAAACGTGTATTTTAGGTCATTTATGTCGGAGTTATGCGTGGTTTGTGTTTTTGTTGTGATTTACGACGAAAAGGTGAAAAGTGGAGAAAACACGGGATTTCACGGGCTTTTATCGAAGAAAAAGACGAAAGACGAAGTCAAGAAATCGAGAGTGCAAAAAGAACGGAAGTCCAAGACCAATTCTGAAGATTTATCGAAGAAAAAGTCAAAAGACGGAAGTTTACTAAAAGCCGAAGAACTCAAGTCTAAATTATTGAAGATTATAAGACGAGTTTGAAGAAATCCCGAGACAAAGTCATTAAAGTCAAAAGATTAAAGAAGATTAAGGACTAATGATGCAATTAGAGAAAGAAGAAAGAGGGAGGAAGCTTCCACTAAGCACCTCCCTAATCTCCACTATAAATAGTCATTAGTGTTTTCATTTTATAGTTTTTGGGTGGCTTGATAAACCACCACTTCCACTATTTTCATTCTAGCACTTTAAATTCTTGCAACTTAATTTCATGTATTGCACCTTTAAAATTCCTTTTAATTCCAAGTAAGTTTTATTTAATTATTGTTGAATCTTTACTTTTCTTGTTCAATCTCTCTTCTACCTTTCTTGTTTGATTTGTTCTTCATCTTTATTGTTCATGTTCTTGATTTTTTAGTTTTGATCAAGTGGGTTTTGATCATTTTGATTATGATTGTTAGTGTTATTGATTTGGTTTGATTGGTTATTGTTAGTAGATAAATTCGTGGTTGGTTTGGTTAAATCTTTTGGTTGATTTGGTTAGTTTTGATCTAGATTCGTCCTTGTTTTCATCCTACTGTTCTTCATCTTCTTTACTGTTCTTCATACTTGCCCAGATTCCGGATCAATTGAGTTCATTCGGAATGGTCATTATTCCGAATCAAGGTTCTTTATGCGGAATGTTTGTTATTCCAGATCAATCACTTCATTCGGAATACTTTATTATTCCAGATCAAGTCTTTCATCCGGAATATTGATTATTCCGGATCAAGCCACTTCATCGGAATAATTGATTATTCCGGATCAAGCCACTTCATTCAGAATAATTGATTATTCCGGATCAAGTCTTTCATCCGGAATATTGGTTATTCCGGATCAAGCCTTTCATCCGGAATAATATTCCGGATCAAGCTCCTTATTCCGGATCAACTTATTTTCTCTTTTTATTCCGGATCAAGAACTTTATTCCGAATCAACTGGTTTATTCCGGATAAGTGACATATTCTGGATGAGTTTTGTTATTCCGGATGAGGGTTTTCCAGTTTTTAGTTTTAAGCTTTAATTTTCACGCCTTTTTCTTTATTTGCACTTTTACTTGCTTTCCTTTTAGTTAAATTTTAGTCTGCATTATTTACCTTTATTGCTTTTAATTTCTCGTCATTTACTTTTCGTCTAGTTTTAATCTTTCATTGTTTCTTTTTACCGTCTTTACTTAATTTTTATTCGTTTCAAGTCTTTATTTTTCATTAGTTTTAGACAACGACCATTCCCTTTTTATTCCACCAAGAAAAACTAATCTCTCGCACTTAACCAGTTATCAATTCGAAGAGATACCGAGAAACGAATTTTTCAAACTAGCAAAATCTTTACATTAGTAGTAGCCATGACAGACTCATCCCTAGAAGGAGCATTAGATATCAGCAGATGACAATCCAGCATAGCCTCCATAGTAGCAATCGTCAATGGATACTCCATATCCGTAAGCATAAACACCACAGCACCAGTCTCAAGCTCCAACACATGAACCCCACAACCAGCATACAATTTCCACCTCTTGATCACCCAGCGAGGTTGATCTTTCCATACCCCAGAATGAGGAGCATCAGGAGGGGAATCTAACATCAGCTTCAAATCACCCTAGATAGTCAATCCAGGCCAGTTGGGCAACTAACTCGAAGATTGAGGAATCTCAGCATCCACCAAACATATAACAACATAAGATCACGATGCTCCACCCATGTCAAAATGTTTTTGCAGTCCCGAGACATAGCGAGCATAACCATCACTGGCCGTAATCTTATGAGTGAATGTACCACGAACAATAGGGGATGGCCTAACCTCCCAAGCGACAATCCAACCCTTACCCATGTGCAAATCTGTCTCACTATCCGAAGCAGCATCAATGAGATTTGCAGGATCTCGCTTCTCAAACGGAACAGACTTACCACGTCGAGCCTTCTTCTTTCTAATAGAGCGACGAGGTGAAGGGACACCAGAAGAAGATTCAACCTTGACCTTTCCAGCAGCAGTAGCATCAGCAGTAGTAGACTCAAAGTCTTTACCAACCATAAGATCAGATTTTGCTGCACCTGTGGATGAGGTAGGTAGTGGTTCAGTCACCGGTGTTGATCTTTGCTCAACAACAGGAGTAGCAGGGGTGGGATGAGTAGCAGGAGTGGTAGTAGCTTCATTAGTGGTGGTAGTATGAACCTGAAAGTGAGTGGGATGAACATTCAAAGTTGTGGTAGCAGGAACAACAGTAGAAGTAGCACCAACAGATGGAACACCAGAAGTATCCTTGGGAACACCAGACGAAGAAGTATGAGCATCAGCAGGCTGATAAGTGTGAACAACACTTGGAGGAGGGCGATAAATAAAGCGTTCAGGGACCGGTGTGTTTTGACGCTTGATCATCTTCGTGTACAGATCTTTAAGCTCATCAAAGGACAGCCCCCTAACCCGTTCCCAAGTCCAACCAGCGTGAAAGTAAGCAGCCGACTGATTCTTAACATATTGTTGCATCAACTTCCTATCCTCTATTCTTGACATAGGCCTGTTACGGCACTATTCACGAAGCTGAGCAGCAAGAGACAATTGTTGTTTTCTCATCAAATCAATTGCCCGTGGAATACAATTATGCTGATTGACATCAGCTCCCAAAATATCTGTGAACTGCAAGTAATCAGAAGTAAGAATGGTAAGCACTCTCATCCAGTCATTGTCATCCCAATGCATGACACCATGCCTCAATTGCTCACGCCTCTGCTGTTGAAGGGATACATCCTCAGCCCTAGCTTGTTGATCAGTCTCCTCTTGCATTCGCTGTGCAGCCTCTTGCCCCAACCTTTCTTCCTCGATTTTTCTGCGAGTACGCTTCCTTGGAGGAGAGGGTGCATCTGTCATAAGGGCTTTGCCCTTGAGATCATGAGACGAACCAGCAGAGGGACCAGTAGAAGCATCCATTGGCTTAAGATCAGCAGGCTTAGGAATTGATGAAGGACTAGAAGGAGCAGGCAAATCATCATCCGTCTTATCAACAAAAGCAGCCCTGGCCAACATAGTCAACCCATCCTCCTCAATATCCTCATCAGAATCAGAAAGCACAAATTTCTTCTTTTGGCGCTTCTGTTGTGACTCCAATTCTTTAATCATGTTCGCCAATGGAAGGACAAAGTCCCGGGTGAGCTTGCGGTGCTGATTTAGATCATCTTCCAAAGAAACAATCCTTGCGTAATACCTGTGCATAAGAGCTAGCAAAGAAGTTAGTGTAACAGGTTCCTCATCTTCCCTACCAAGATGGTCTGGGAGAAGCATCATTGGGACCAGAAGAAACAAATAGGTCATCAACATGAGCATAAGAGCTAGATGGCTTCTCAGCAGAATGCGGAGCTGGACTAGAAGGGGGAGTATCAACAAATGGGAACTTATGTGGCAGAGAAGAGGGGTCAGACTTTGAGGTGGATGGCATTTCTACCACCACCTCTCTAGCTGGCTCCTCCACCTCCATATGAGGCACACCAGTAGCATGATGCTCCTCCTACATAGGATCATCCTCCAATGAAAGTTCCTCCTCGGCTTCATCAGCCAGAGGAATCACATTAGGATCCCCTTGGGCAAGGCCCAGCATAGCATCAGAAAGAGGCCTCCAAATACCCTTAAAACCGAGTGTCATATTCGAATACACCTTTGAACTAAGCTTTGGGGTCTCATATTCCTCCCTATTTCTAGGTAGGCACATAAGAACCTGCTGCAAGAACCTAGGGTACATCAAGAACTTCTTCCTAGAGCCAGTACTACTAAGGTTACAAATCATTCCATCAAACAAGTAACGAGAAAAGTTAAACACATGACCCTGTGAAATACAAATCAAACCAGTAGCAAGGGGGATGGGAAAAGCATCCCAACTCCTAGACTTTGGACTCAAGCAATGAATCAAGAAGTGAACCAGAAGCTTCCATTGGGGGGAAAACCTATTTTTCTGGAAGTTAAACTTCCCCCCATGATTATAACCAAGAGCAGCCATCCCATCCAATACCTTCGAATTGGGGATAGACACAATGCCACCTTCATCCTGAAGATAAATGGCAGACCTAATAGAAGCTTCAGACACCACATATGAGCGCCCATCTATGGTAGCATGAAGCTCAAGTGGGCGTCCTAAAACATCAACTAGATGGGCAGTTGCCCAGAACTGACGAATAACACTATCATACACAGTAAGGAAAACCGTAAAAGCATACCTTAGATTGGAAGCCTCAATGTATTCGAGGATGTCTGTGAACTCTTCTCGTTTAGGACCTTCACCAAGATAGGCCACCTTGTTATGATCGGGTTTGTACTGGAGAGCAGCCATTGTTAATGATTGAAGTAATCGAAGATGACTGATTGAAGAGGGAAAGAGTAGGAGCGTATGTGTGTGTTTATGGTTGAGATAAATGAGTTAATTGAGGGATTTGACCATAAATAATGGTCATGAAACTGTTCATTGACCCCTAATTATGTGGGTTGCTCTTTCAAAATTAAGTAATTAATGCAAGAGTAACCACTTGCCCCTTAACCATTATTTGCAAATCCCAGTTACCAAAGTTAAATAAAAAGATATATACCAGAAGTAACTTGCGTTGACTAAAAGTCAAACCACGTAAGGGTCAACACTAGGAGCACAAAGTGGTCAATGAAAGTCAATGAAGTGAACAGTGACCCAAAAGCAATACTAGAAGCCAACCATGAGTGTACTAGAAGCTGAATATAGCCACTAGGAGTGACCAAAATCTTCCACTAGAAGTAGCACACACCACAAATACCCATGAAAACTGTTGTTAGAATCTACCAGAAGTTAGACTGTGCAATGAAATATGTACACTAAGCCTCCCCTTAGGCTTAGCCTCCCCTCAATCCTAGACCTCAAGGATTGACCATTCCAATGTGAACCACCAAGTGGTTGAACCGCGGACCATCAAAGGCTTTAGTCAATAAATCAGCAACATTATCATCCGTATGTACTTTAAGAACCTGTATCAGCTTCTTCTCATTGGCATCCCTTATAAAGTGGTGCCTAATCTCAATATGTTTTGTTCTTTGATGAAAAACAGGATTCTTCACAATGCAGATAGTGCTTTGATTGTCGATGAAAATTTTGGTGTTCATAAAGTTGAACCCATAATCCAGCATCTGATTTTGTATCCACAAGACTTGTCCACAACAACTAGCAGCAGCTACGTATTCAGCTTCTGTCGAAGAAGTAACTACTATTGTCTGTTTCTTACATAGCCATGAGATAAGTCTTCGACCCAAAAACTGACAACCACCAGTAGTAGACTTCCTGTCATTATTAGCACTTCATAGTCACTATCACTATAGGCTTCAAGAAGAAAAGGTGATTCCCTAGGATACCACAAGCCTAGCTTGGGTTGAGCCTTGATATACTTAAAAATTTTATTGACTGCATTCAAGTTTGATACGGTTGGAGCCACCTAATGTCTAGAGCAAGCACTTACTGCAAACATAATATCCAGACGTGATGCAGTCAAATACATGAGTGAGCCAATCATTGACATGTACATGTGAACATTTACCGGAGGATCTGGCTCATTTTTGAGTTTGACCTTAGTGACTTCATAAGGTGTTGTTGCTGGTCTCAGAGGTTCCACATCAAACTTCTGAAGAATCTCATGAACATACTTGTCTTGACTTATGAAGATTCCATCCGACTGTTGCTTGACTTGAACCAAGGAAAAATGTAAGTTCTCCCATGTCACTCATCTAGAATTCGCCTTTCATTAGTTTTTCAAACTCATCACACCATTCCTTTTTAGTAGAACCAAAGATAATATCGTCCACATACACTTGAACTAGGATGATGTCCTTGGTGTAGTGTTTTGTCATTAGTGCCTCTTCTATAGCCGTGTTTCAACAAGAAAGTGGAGAGACGCTCATACCAAGCTCTAGGAGCCTGATGAAGGCCATATAGAGCTTTGACCACCTTGTAAACTTTATTGGGATGAAGTGGATCCATAAAGCCCTTAGGTTGAGTGACATAAACTTCCTTATCAATCTTGCCATAGTGAAATGCACTCTTGACATCCATCTGAAAAACCGTAAAACCAACATAAGAAGCAAAAGCCAAAAACAGACGAATGGCCTCAATCCTAGCAACAGGAGCAAAGACTTCAGTATAGTCAATTCCTTCAAGTTGTGTGTGACCTTGTGCAACCAACCTAGCCTTATTTCTCACCATAATACCCCTCGCATCTTTCTTGTTTTTTAGAATCCATTTGGTACCAATTGCTGTCTTTCCATCTGGCAAGTCAACTATGATCCAAACATTCTGAAACAAGAACTGCTGCATCTCCTCCTGCATAGCCTCCACCCAACTAGGATCCTCAAGAGCATGAGAAACTGACCTAGGTTCCACCTGTGAAAGAAAACAAGCGAACAAACAGTGAAGAAAGTCCGTGTGATTATTACGCTGTTGGTCCTCCATATAGCTCACAAGAGCATGATGATCAGACGTTGCTTTCTTATGCATTCGACGAGTCTTGACAGTAGAACCAGGATCTCCAATGATTTGAGTAGTAGGATGGTCTTTATGCATCTGCTGAACATGATTAGGAGCTACATCCAATTCTGGTGCCAAGTTATTAAGATCCCCAACAATGTCATCATCATATGAAGCAGAGTTGAAAATTCCATCTATTGGTTGCTTATGAACATCATCCATCTTAGTAGAAGTCTTCTTTTGATAGTTTCCCAGGTCAGAAGGACCAGAGAATCTAGCTGTGGAAGTAGGATCACTAACCGGACTACCAATAGGTGTCAAACTTGCACTAGAAGTAACATTAGGAGCACTAGGAGCGATTAGGACAACAGGGGTACTCAAGGGAAACTCAAAGCCCCCTTGAGCAGCTGCTGTAGTAGCATCTTGTTGTTTCTTGGGCAATGTGTCAAGAGCTCCTTGTGAGTCCATAATGTCTGATGGAGAAGCATCACTAGGAGTAGCATTGGTATTTGGAGAGACTGTGGTGGAATAGGATGGAACAACAAAAATATCATCCTCCTCATTTGAGTCCGAAAAACTAGAATGAGCACCTGCACTAGAAGTAACAAACACTTGTGGACCTGCATCTTGGTTAGTTTTGAAACGAAAATATCCCAATGAGTCACTAAGATAACCAAGATCAAAATACCATTCAGGACCTTTGCCTTGGATGTTTGTCTTCTCCTCAAAGTACCTGAGATTAATAGTTTCTATGATACGCTTGGCATGGAGATTATAGACACGATAGGCACGAGAGTGAGCTGAATATCCTACTGTGTATCCTTCATCTGCCTTGCCATCAAATTTCCCCAAATAGTCACTAGTACTCAGAATGGTGACAGGACAACCAAATGGCTTCAAATGAGCAATGCTAGGTACTTTAGCTCTGAGTAGCTCATATAGAGTCTTCTTGTGTGGATTGGTAATTGAAACCTTATTCAACACATAACTTGCAGTATTGACAGCTTCTGTCTAAAACATAGTAGGAAGCTTGGAGTTTGCAAGAATGGTTCTCGCAGCTTCTATTGGTGTCATGTTCTTCCTTTCTGCAACACCATTCTGTTGAGGAGTCCTTACAGCACTATAATCTTGTTTGATACCTTTGGAATTGCAAAGTGCTAATGCGGTCTGCATTTTTGAATTCTGTTCCATTGTCACATCGGATACCTTTCACCTTCTTGGACATCTGATTCTCAATGTGTGTAATGAAATCTTTGAGAATTGAGTAGGTCTCATTTTTGGCAGTCAGGAAGAAAACCCACGTGAACCTGCTATACCCATCAGTTACCACAAGACAGTATTGTTTGTGGTCAATGCTCCTAATGGATGTAGGACCAAATAAATCCATGTGTAGTAGCTACAATGGTTCAGTTATAAGACTGAGAGCAGTAATGGCCTTGAAGGATGCTTTGTGTTGTTTGCCTTTGCTGCATGCAAGGCAATTTATGTCATTTCTGAAAGTTTTGGGAGGTAAACCAGAGACCAAGTTCATATTTGCTAATTTGTGAATGGTCTTGAAGTTTACATGTCCCATCCTTCTGTGCCATTTAGTGGCTTCATCTTCTGAGGCTTTAGCAACCAAACAAGCTAGTTGACCAGTAGGATTAACTTCATTCAGCTTGATACTATAGAGATTGTGTCTTCTAGGGATTCTGAGTAGAACTTGAGAGTCATCCGGGAGCTTAAAGTCTTTGGATAACACCAGTGCATCAGTATCCGTAAAGAGGACAAACTGCTTCTTGTCACAAATATGGGATACAGAGATCAAGTTGAAGTGTTGAAGTGCTTCCACATAGTAGACCTGCTCAAAATTAAGGTTAGGTGTCTGTATCGTTCCTTTTCCAGATATCCTTCCTTCACCACCTCCAAAGTAGACTTTTCTGCCTTGAAATGGTACAAAGTTAGATAAAAGTCCTTTAATCCCTGTCATACTTCTAGAGCATCCACTATCAACCATTCCTAGAGTAGGATCTTGGTATGGAGTAACCTACAACAACAAGAAAAGATATATACAAAAGTTAGTGTCTTAAGGGGACCCAGACCTTTTCAGGTTTGAGTCTGCCTTGTGGATCTTTTGTAGATAGCCAAGAAGATTAATGAGATCCACTGTTGTTCTTAGGTTGCCTATTCATCATATGGGTGTTATAGTTTGACCAAGAACAACCTGCTGAGGGCTTAACAGCAGTACCCAAATTTCCCAACCCAAAATACATTTGGTCTGAATTAAAAGCATATTTCTTATTAAAGTTCTGAAAATAGTTGTTGGCTGGTCTATGATGGGTGAAACCATTGTTTCTCCAAAGATCAGAAACTAAAGGAGAGGTCCTTCTAAAAGAAGAATAATATTGGGCACATGGGTTTAGTCTTCTAGAAGAATATGGAGCAACTCCTGGTGGACCAGGAGCAGGATAAGCTTGATAACCAAAAAGAGGTTGATCATAAAAATCACAATCTTTAATCAAATGAAATTTACTTCCACAAACAAAGCATGTTTTAAACGACCTTTTATTCAAATGACATTGTTTCATACTGCTAAATTTATTACACACAACTCTAGGAAAATCAACATTCCTAGGACTCAATAAACTAGAACTAGACACAGTTGAAGTAGAAGCAACTCTCTCTTCACTCTTCCTAGCACTAGTAGCAGCAGGGTCATTTGTATTGGAGCTTGTAGGTCTTGACTCTTCACTTGAACCATAGGATGCAGAGTCACTGTCTTTGTCACTGAAAGTACAAGAGACAAAGTCATTAGTATTAGTAGAGCTTTTTGGAGACTCGTGCATCTGTGATCCATCCAAGTCAGTATGCCTAGACATGGGCATAAAAGTTCCTGTAAGAGGTGGAGGGACAATATGTATTGTTGCAGCTGGTTGAAACCTATTGTAGCTAGTTTTTCCCTCCTCCTCCTTGTCAGCATCAAAGACACTTGAAAAAGATATTCAAACACATCTTCTAAATCAATATATTTATCAAATCCTAAACCTCTCTTAGTCCTACCAGACATGCTACTATCAATTAACTTTGAAAGATAGGTGCATTTTGCCATTTTTCGATTCTTAAAAGTGTAGCATCCATTTTTTCTTGCATGTCTTGCTTATCCTTGATACTGTCATCTTTTAGTTTTTCAGTGTATTTAAGCATATTGGTGG
Organism: Glebionis coronaria; assembly: GCA_025667525.1. Lineage (NCBI taxonomy): Eukaryota > Viridiplantae > Streptophyta > Magnoliopsida > Asterales > Asteraceae > Glebionis > Glebionis coronaria. The sequence continues at coordinate 1,174,218 of JANFOE010000636.1, read as the reverse complement.
TGTTTTCTAAATCAATGTTCAGAATTCTAATTTTATCCTCATATTCACGTTGAGTATCTTGAAGCGCCTCTTTTGTTGCTCCAATGTTTTTAAAGAACTCTTATATGATTGATAATGTAAGATATTTTACTAGTTGAAAGAGTTCGTTTTCTCGGTGTCTAATCGAATTGATTTCCGGTTAATTGTGTGAGATTAGTTGTTCTTGGTGAAACAAATATTTTTGGATTTGGTAAAATAAATGTGCAAGACTTAATAATAAAGGACGGGAAATTAAAACTAAAACTAGTTGAAACGTAAACGGTGCAATATTTAAAACGTTAAAAGAAATGACGTGAAATTAAATGATGTAAAATTAAAACTAAAATCAACTCTAATCGGAAAGTGCAAATAATGAAGCTGATAGGAATGCTGATAGGAATGCTGATTGGAATGCTATAGGAATGCTAATTGGAATGTTGATTGGAATGTTGATTGGAATGCTGATTGGAATGCTGATTGGAATGTTGATTGGAATGCTGATTGGAATGTTGATTGGAATGCTGATTGGAATGTTGATTGGAATGTTGATTGGAATGCTGATTGGAATGTTGATTGGAATGCTGATTGGAATGTTGATTGAAATGTTGATTGGAATGCTGATTGGAATGTAGATTGGAATGTTCATTGGAATGTTGATTGGAATGTTGATTGGAATGCTGATTGGAATGTTGATTGGAATGTTGATTGGAATGTTGATTGGAATGCTGATTGGAATGTTGATTGGAATGCTGATTGGAATGTTGATTGGAATGCTAATAGGAATGTAAAAGGAATGCGAAAGGAATGCTGATTGGAATGTTGATTGGAATGCTGATTGGAATGCTGATTGGAATGCTGATTGGAATGTAGATTGGAATGCTGATTGGAATGTTGATTGGAATGCTGATTGGAATGTTGATTGGAATGCTGATTGGAATGTTGATTGGAATGTTGATTGGAATGCTGATTGGAATGTTGATTGGAATGGTGATTGGAATGTTGATTGGAATGTTGATTGGAATGCTGATTGGAATGTAGATTGGAATGCTGATTAGAATGTTGATTGGAATGTTGATTGGAATGCTGGTTGGAATGTTGATTGGAATGTTGATTGGAATGTAAAACCCTTTTCCAATCAAGGTGATTGGAATACGTGATTGGAAAGGGGTTTACCCTTTCCGGTCTAACTTTTTGATCCGAAAATTAAGCAAAAGCAATAAGCTATGGTTAATAAGCTCAAACTAAAACTTGCACGAATCTAAATCGAAATTGACTTTATAAGCATGAATAACAACTTATCAAACTTAAAAATAAGCAAACTTTCAAATCAAACTATAAAAAGATGAACTTTTTAAGAAAACTTTTAAGGAAAATAAATAAGCTAAACACAAATTAAGCCAATAAGCATGTTAAGCTCAAAGCTTCATCCATGTAAAAACTTGAATCAAAGATAAGAAAAATAAGAAAGGTAGAAGAAGATGATTAAAAATAAGAACTTGATTAAAAGAAAAGATTCCAAATTTAAAAGACTTACTTGAATTGAAGAAATTAAAAGTGCATAACAAGAAATTAAAGTGCAAGAAATAAAAATAACAAGAAATGAAAATGGTGGAAGAGTGGTTTGTCAAGCCACCAACAACATGAAAATGAAGCTAGCCTAAACTATATATAGGGGTGATTAGGGAGGAGCTTAGGAAGCTTCCTCCCTCTTTTCTCTTTTCCTTATTTGCACACTTAAGCCCTTTTCTTCTTAATTGTTTGTTAATCTTGGACTTAATGATTTTGTCTTGGGATTTCTTTAAACTCGTCTTTGAATTTTCTTCGTAAATTAGACTCGAGTTCTTCGGCTTTTAGTAAACTTTCGTCTTTTGACTTTTTCTTCGATAAATCTTCAGAATTGGTCTTGGACTTCCGTTCTTTTTCCACTCTTGATCTTTCGACTTCGTCTTTCGTCTTTTTCTTCGATAAAAGCCCGTGAATGCCGTGTTTTCTCCACTTTTCACTTTTTCGTCCTAAATCACAACAAAAACACAAACCATGCATAATTCCGACATAAATGACACAAAATACACGTTTTGGCTCGGTTATTATTGTAATTAAGTGGTAAAAAGGATGGGTGTTTTCACACCTATCAAATCCCCTACACTTAACCATTGCAATGTCCTCATGCAATGCATTAGTTACAAAGCACGTTTTACATTTTCCATCATAATCAACCTACCTTGGCCTTTATTAAACAACTAAGGAAAATCAAAAAGATAGAAAATAACAAGATGCAACAAGGAAGAAACTTGTAAAGAAATCTAAGACTTACATTAGGGCTTGTGTGTCATGAGTGTTCATCACCCTCAAGTTTCACGTTCCCCGTGCCAAGCTTAAAAACAAGAGCATTGTTAGTACAAGTTAGCATAACAAACATTTACTCATGTGGTTCAATTAATCACTTAAACTCCCTTATTCCTACGAGTATCTCTTATATTTTATTGATGTCTTGAATGATCACGAGGATGCATTGTTGACATATTTCGATAATTTATTTAGGCTGAAAGCAAAGTAGGACGATTTGATCAATAGTTAGCTAAAGGACAAAATCTCTTAAAACTGCTTCTCGGGATATCAAAAAGTTCATATCTTGGCATAACTTGGTTCACGATTTGAGACCTTTCTCGGGCCGATATTTGGCATGTACTTCATACTTCATATCTTCGAGAGACGTTTTTGAGATAATGGTCTTCTCTTCGTTATAGAGTTTCTTCACTTGGAGACTTTTGAGGGGTACTCCAGCTTTGTTGACCACGACTTCATGATTATTTCTTCAATCTCTAATTGGGATTTTGAGATACAACGATCCGCCTCCTTTTCGGACTTGGATCTATTTATCCTCATACCTTGTTAGGGTCTTTTCGGATAGACTTCTCCATGATCTTTATGGGAGTTGATTGTTTTTCGTCGTGAGTCTTGATCCTTCATATTGATTTTGGGAATAATGCTTTTCACATCACTTTGGATCTTCAGCAATAAAATGGAATCCTCATGCCTTGTTAGGGCCTTTTCGGATACGCCAATCTTCGCGCCCCGCTTCATAAGTTATGCCTTGGCTATGAACTCTTATCATTACCGAGCAACTTTTAAACGATCTTGGGCTAGAAGCTAAGTAACTTTTCAAATCGTACGACCTTACTTATTGCATTTATTTATTTACAAGCGAGGGGAGAAAAAGATCATAATTAACTCACATAAGTTAATGAAAGAATACCAAACTTGTAACCAACTCTATCATTTCTCATTCTCCACAATTTAAAATCTCAAGGAATGAGACTCTGGATGCTTAGCCCAATAAACCAATTAAGGTCTACACGGTTAAGGATACTAGCTAGAGTGAACTTGGATAAGTAAACTCGGGTTGAGTCAAAAAATTCACAACGGGCCTAATATATCTAAGATAACTAAACTTGTTAAAACCATTTTATTAAAATAAGAGAAAAATAGCAAAAATAAAGGGAACTACAACTAGGCCAAAATAGATTAAAAATTTTGAAAAATGTCGAAAAATCGATTTTCTAGTTAAAATGAGGACAAATACAAGGAAAAGGCCACTTAACTTCGATAGAAGTCCCCCCTACACTGAATATAAACATTGTCCTCAATGTTTAAGCATGTGGGAGTAAACTCCCCTACACTTAGGACATTGTGCACTTTGTTTAAATCTTGCTAAGGAAGAGACAACTAAAGAGATTCCTATTTTAATATTGAGAAATATAAAATAGTGAATCGAAAAGAGTTTAGGATAGAACCGGGAAGAAGGGAACACGGAATCACGGTTCGTCAAAAGTCATCAAGAGTGTGTCTTTGAAGCTCTAATCCCTACACATGATAAGAAAGAGAACAAGAAACACCAACGGGGCTCCCCCTACACTTATGGTGAAAACAGGAAAGATAGATAGATAATTGGGTTGCCTCCCAAAAAGCGCTTGTTTATATTAACCGAGTCACGAGCCTGACTCGTCCCCGAATTAAATGGTCCATGGGGAAGCCTCGTATGTAATACCGGGATCAAAGACCTTGTCCTCGTTCCCGGAGGACATCAATAAAGGAGAGGCAGGAGGATAAGTCTTGAATGGTAAAAAGGTCCTCTCAATACCAGAAAAGCAAGTGAAGTCCAGATTGACGGGAGGTGGGGTGGGTAAGGGAATCACATTGTCATCCTCCAAAGACAATGGAGGCAGACCAATTGGCAAAGCCGTAGAAGTATCAATCATAGAATGGTCCATGTCACCTCCCGGGTCAAAGCATTTATCCTCATGATCGTAGAGAAGGAGTGTAGAAACTCGTTTGAGAAGACCACGATCAAGTACGAAACCATCATTCATTTGTGGGGATTGTTGATAAGTTAAATCCTCACGAATGTGGTAAACATAATTCTCATAAGAGGAGTGTTGATTAGGTAACTCCTCGAGAATAGGATATTTGGGCATGTGAGTTGGTTCGTCATTATTATGAAAAATAAGACGTTCCAACTCATCAAGTTCGGCATCGATGTTGGAAAAGTCGACCTCGCTTGTAGGTGGAAGCGGAGGCAAAAGAGCTAGCTCTCGGTCGATAATTTCCGCAATCTCGGGCTCGAAGACGAAATCATCATACTCACCACATGTTGAACTCTTGTTGGGAAAATCAATTAGCGCTTGTGGATTTGTGATTATGTGATCAATGACTGTCAAATCGACCTCGTGCTTAAGCTCCGCAAAAGTCGGCACATCACACAGATTTTCCGGAATACTTGCGGGCTCACTTGGGATGACGACAAGTTCCTCGACACGAGACTTTAGGAATTTGTCCGATTCAGTTGCCGAGATAACGTCAATATGCTCATCCTCCATGATGAGAGAGCCAACAGGCTCCTCGAGTGTGATAGCAATAGACGAAGGAGGAAGGGAAGAAGTCTTACTTTGCTTTAGAAATTCCTCCTCGTCGAAAATAACCTCAATATCGTCATCGCTCTCCTCATTACCTAAAGGGCCAATAATAAGCTTAGGGATATGAGTACTCGTCTGATCTCGCTGCTATAAAAATGACTCTATATAAGTTTGCAGCGTGTGTAAAAGCTCTTTGCTTTGTTCTTGAAAAGCTGCAGCAAGATCGTTTATTTGTTCTTGAAGGGCTGTAGCAAGATCGTCAATTGGTTCTTGGTAACTCATCCCGTGACGAGGTTGATGATCAATTGGGTATTGCAGGGGTTGGTCAAAACTGGAAGGGGTATAATTATAGTAATTGTGATCCCCTGTAGGACAGTGAAAACTTTCGTGAGGACCCCCACAGTTGTTGCAAAACGGGTGAGGAAAAAGACTGGGTGCGTCTTGTGGATAGTTATTTTCATTGTCATAATTGTACCCTGGTTCTTGCCCGTGACCATACGGGTATCGAACCGGGCACGAAACATGCAAGTGAGAATCGCTTCCACAATAGATGCACGGGGGAACAGGATGTGGGTTCAAAAAGAATGAATTAGTCGAGTTGCACAAGGGACAAAATCCGAATTGTGTGTTGTCGATATCGTTTCCGCACCGCTCACATGTACACCATTGACAAGAGTCGTTCCCGTACAGTTGTCTCCCACACCCGATGCAATGGACATAAAAATCCATGGAGAAAGATAGATAAGCAAGAAGAATATTTTTGGTGCAAAACTTTGAAAAAGAAATGCTTTTTAAGATTTTTCAAATGTTTTTGGATTTTTTTATTTTTTTTTTGAAAATTTTTGACTCGAAAAAATAACGTTCACAAGTGAACGGATCCCAAAAGCCAACGCGTCTCTCACATAAAACCGTTAATCTTCACGAAAAGAGCCGGCAGCGGCGCCATTTTAATGTAAGAGATTTTACTAGTTGAAAGAGTTCGTTTTCTCGGTGTCTAATCGAATTGATTTCCGGTTAATTGTGTGAGATTAGTTGTTCTTGGTGAAACAAATATTTTTGGATTTGGTAAAATAAATGTGCAAGACTTAATAATAAAGGACGGGAAATTAAAACTAAAACTAGTTGAAACGTAAACGGTGCAATATTTAAAACGTTAAAAGAAATGACGTGAAATTAAATGACGTAAAATTAAAACTAAAATCAACTCTAATCGGAAAGTGCAAATAATGAAGCTGATAGGAATGCTGATAGGAATGCTGATTGGAATGCTAATAGGAATGCTAATTGGAATGTTGATTGGAATATTGATTGGAATGCTGATTGGAATGCTGATTGGAATGTTGATTGGAATGCTGATTGGAATGTTGATTAGAATGCTGATTGGAATGTTGATTGGAATGTTGATTGAAATGCTGATTGGAATGTTGATTGGAATGCTGATTGGAATGTTGATTGGAATGTTGATTGGAATGCTGATTGGAATGTAGATTGGAATGTTGATTGGAATGTTGATTGGAATGTTGATTGGAATGCTGATTGGAATGTTGATTGGAATGTTGATTGGAATGTTGATTGGAATGCTGATTGGAATGTTGATTGGAATGCTGATTGGAATGTTGATTGGAATGCTAATAGGAATGTAAAAGGAATGCGAAAGGAATGCTGATTGGAATATTGATTGGAATGCTGATTGGAATGTTGATTGGAATGCTGATTGGAATGTAGATTGGAATGCTGATTGGAATGTTGATTGGAATGCTGATTGGAATGTTGATTGGAATGTTGATTGGAATGTTGATTGGAATGTTGATTGGAATGCTGATTGGAGTGTTGATTGGAATGCTGATTGGAATGTTGATTGGAATGTTGATTGGAATGCTGATTGGAATGTAGATTGGAATGCTGATTGGAATGTTGATTGGAATGTTGATTGGAATGCTGATTGGAATGTTGATTAGAATGTTGATTGGAATGTTGATTGGAATGTAAAACCCTTTTCCAATCAAGGTGATTGGAATACGTGATTGGAAAGGGGTTTACCCTTTCCGATCTAACTTTTTGATCCGAAAATTAAGCAAAAGCAATAAGCTATGGTTAATAAGCTCAAACTAAAACTTGCACGAATCTAAAACGAAATTGACTTAATAAGCATGAATAACAACTTATCAAACTTAAAAATAAGCAAACTTTCAAATCAAACTATAAAAAGATGAACTTTTTAAGAAAACTTTTAAGGAAAATAAATAAGCTAAACACAAATTAAGCCAATAAGCATGTCAAGCTCAAAGCTTCATCCATGTAAAAACTTGAATCAAAGATAAGAAAAATAAGAAAGGTAGAAGAAGATGATTAAAAATAAGAACTTGATTAAAAGAAAAGATTCCAAATTTAAAAGACTTACTTGAATTGAAGAAATTAAAAGTGCATAACAAGAAATTAAAGTGCAAGAAATAAAAATAACAAGAAATGAAAATGGTGGAAGAGTGGTTTGTCAAGCCACCAACAACATGAAAATGAAGCATAGGGGTGATTAGGGAGGAGCTTAGGAAGCTTCCTCCCTCTTTCCTCTTTTCCTTATTTGCACAGTAAGCCCTTTTCTTCTTAATTGTTTGTTAATCTTGGACTTAATGATTTTGTCTTGGGATTTCTTTAAACTCGTCTTTGAATTTTCTTCGTAAATTAGACTCGAGTTCTTCGGCTTTTAGTAAACTTTCGTCTTTTGACTTTTTCTTCGATAAATCTTCAGAATTGGTCTTGGACTTCCGTTCTTTTTCCACTCTTGATCTTTCGACTTCGTCTTTCGTCTTTTTCTTCGATAAAAGCCCGTGAATGCCGTGTTTTCTCCACTTTTCACTTTTTCGTCCTAAATCACAACAAAAACACAAACCACGCATAATTCCGACATAAATGACACAAAATACACGTTTTGGCTCGGTTATTATTGTTAAGTGGTAAAAAGGATGGGTGTTTTTACACCTATCAATTGAACATCTAAAAAATACTTATCTTTTTATTCATTTAAATCATTGTACTAAGACAACAGTTCTGAATATTTATCATGACAACCAAGAGGGCAATTTTGTACCTGAGGTGAGATGCCCATAAGAGCAAATTCTTCTGCTTCCTCGGCATCAGATAGATTCCCAGCAAAATCATTGCAAACACATCAGTAGAAGGTTCAGCTGTTTCCAAGGTATCATTCTGATGATCACTCCAGTTAACCATAGAGTCAACAGACACCAAAGCTTTCTTGTCATCCTTGAGCTCCTGAACCTTGAAGGCTGAATACCTGTTCTTCTCCTGGTCATTTTTGTTAGGGCATTCCCTAGCAAAGTGACCTTGTTGCTGGCAGTTATAGCATCTAACCTTGCTTCTATCAACCTTGCTGGCTCTCTTGGGTTGTAGTTAAACTTTCGATCGGCTTTCTTCTCAAACTTGTGAACCCGGAGAGTGAGCATGGCCATCTGCCACTTGAGATCCATTTCATCCAGGTCAAGTTTATCAACCTGTTTGAAGTCATCAAAAGTAGTTGATGTTGTGGATCAACATCAGCAACAAAAGAGTGAAGAACAGCTTCTACCATGCTACCAGACTTGGCTTTTGGTTCAGGAGTAGAAGTATGTTGAGAAGACACAGTATAGCTTGGGCTACTAGCATAAGACATGGGACTAGATCCCATGGAACTCACAAAAGTAGAGTTAGTAGGAGTAGGAAAGGAATCACTTGAGTATCCTCTCGCATGAGGCTCAAAGGTTTTGAGCTTATAAAATAGATCATCAAAATTAAGATAGTCAAGGCCACCTTTTGCTTTGAGAGAGATTACTACCTGATTCCATGAGTGAGGTAAAGCTCTAAGAACCCTGGCATTGATATCTCCATTTTCAGGTTTAGACCTGATTTAATTCAACTAGCTAAGTATCTTTTGGAACCTATCATACCCTTGATGAATACCTTCGGTTTTAGAGATCTTAAATTCTGTGAATTCATCTCTCAGCATGGATCTGTGCATTTTCTTTAGTTCCTCATTCCCTCCAAACCTTCCTTTTACTCCATTCCAAATCTCTCTAGCATCATCCAAGTGATAAAAATCACCCATTGATCATCAGGAAGAGAATGAAGCAAAATAGTTTTTGCTTTGATCTCCTTCTGGACAGCTATGATTTCTTCATGAGTTTTAGGATCAAGAAGGATGACATTACCATTCTTGTCTCTTCCAGTAAGCTTCTTACTATTGCCATTCTGAACAATTTTCCAAAGATCTAGATCAGTGTTGGTGATCCAGCATTCCATCTTCATTGCCCAGCTATCATACTCATCTTTCATCAAAAGAGGAAATTTTCCATTTGTATTGGAAACCGTAGCAACGATCTGTTGAGGTTGTTGTGTTTTAGGGGTGATGTCTTCTCCTGTTTGAGTGGAACTAGAGGCAGACATGATTAAACAAAGATGTTAGTAATAAGAAAAATTGATTCTTCTTGTGCAGAGACTCTCCCAGGCTCTGATACCACTTGTTGGGTCCACTAGATATGGATCTTGTAGCCTGTTAAGGATGGTGAACGACTTCTGTAATCACAAGTCTATTCACAGAGAGACTCTAGATGAATCACACAGTATAAGTGCGGAATACAAATAGTATGAACAAGAAGAAACAGAATAACTATAATTACTTGATCCTTACTAAGGATTTCCAATATAAATATAAACTAGAATAATGTTTGATGAAGGTGTGTTTAACCCTTCTGCCTAAGGTTCCTTGTATACTACAAGGAAACCCTAATACATCATTAAGCCAAAACGTGTAATTCTGATATGCATATCCTTTCCTAACATATCTCATGCATATCCTAACAAACTACTCAAAATAATAAAGTTTGACTTTCTAAAGACCAGGAGCACGTATTGCTCCTACTACTACTAGGACCAGAGGAACTACATACCTCCTAGTATACCTATTACAAATGACTATTCCAAAGGTCCTAACAAAGGCATTGCATGAACCAACTCAGTTTTCCTTATTCTCAACATTAACCATAACCCAAGCTATTGGATAGATTTGGTAATTGCCATCTCTACCTACAGCTGATAACAGTTGGCCTTTGCAAATGGTTTTAAGAAAGCAACCATCTAGTCCTATCACCCTCCTGCACCCTTCTAGCCATCCATCTCTCAAAGCCTTAAAACAAACATAGAAGCAGCTAAAGTATATCTTACCATCATCCCCATTTTCAATGCCTAGTCTTGTAGAGGACCCTTCATTAGAATTCAGGATCTCACCTGCATAAGACCACAACTTCCCATAGTGATCTTCTAAGCAGGTTTCATACTGCTGCAATGCCTTAGCCTTACCCCTTCTTGCTTGACTTATTGAAACCTTACATTTATATTTCTTAAGGACTAAAGCCATTATCTCCTTAGGTTTTATGATAGGATTAAGCATTATCTTTTTAGCATAATTCCTTGCTATCCAGTTACTAGTTATAAGCCTTCCATACTCATAAGTCCTAGAACAGACATGGTCATCTACCAAATTTTTTATTTGAAATGATTTTTCAATTTGCATCCAACTTGCCCACAACCTAAAAGGACATTTCTTTTCATTATCATCCTTTGAACACTTAGCTACTAATCTGTTTTTATTGTTAACTTCATAATAAAGCTTGTAGCCATGTGCCAAAGCATAAAAAGTTAAAGCTCTTTTAAGTTGGTCAGAACCCTCAAATCTTTCTCTTAAGCGTGGTGTCATAAGCTTTCATTTGATGTTAGGGTCATGAACTAGATAATGATCACCTATGATATATGGTTCTTCTGTCCTAGTAACAGAAGAATCATCAAAATCATCCCTAGGAAGCCCATTATAAACACTTGTCAAGAAATTCTCATCAAACATTTTACTTGCTTTTTTCCTAGGTGTAGGATCTAGTTTTCTAGTCCTAACTGCTAACACTTCTTCCTCACCTTCTGATAAATGATCAATGGATGCAGTATCACTCTCTTCCTCACTCCAATAATCATAAACATTGTTATCATCATCTTCTAAATCACTACCACTATCCAGATCAATATTATCTCCTAAAGTATCTTCAATCTCTTCTAAATGTGGGTGCAATACAAACTCAGTATTAGAAGCATAAACATGAATTTCCTTCTCACTTTCCCCCTATTTAACAAACCCTTGATAGTCAGTTTCTGTTTTTAAGGCTTTCAAACCTAAGTGAAACTCTAATCCAGGCACAAGATAATACAAAGCCTTTACACCAGTGCTATATCCAATTGTCAAAAGATTAATAAAACCAGCTAAATTAAAATTCTTAAGGTCATAATCCTTTAATTCAGATAAAATTTCATACTGATAAGATAAATGGTTTCTTACAAACAGTCCACCAAGATGATATTTTATGACCAATGATTCAGATGTCATCTGCCAAAAAAAAGGTAGCAGTCAACCCTAATTTTAAAAAACCCAAAAATTTATTAAAAACCAAAATTAAAAACAAAAAGGTAGCAGTTAACCATAAACAAAGACTAATTAAAAAAACTCCAAAATTTATTTATGAAATAAACAAAGACAGTTAACCCTAATTTTAAAAACCCTTAATTAATTATCCAACTAAAAATCATTATTAAACCCTTAATTAGGGTTTTTAATTAGGTTTTTTTATTAGGGTTTTTTAAAAACCCTAATTTAAAACGCTAATTGAAAACCCTAATTAAAAACCCAGTTTAGCGATTATAGAAATACCCAATTAAAAACCCTAATTGAAAACCCTAATTTAAGACGCCAATTGAAACCCCTAATTAAAAACCCAGTTTAGCGATTAGAGAAAAACCCAATTAAAAACCCTAATTGAAAACCCTAATCTTGGATTTATCAATTAAACAAATAATAGATAATTAAAAAAGGTTCATATTGAGAATAAACTAAACCTTTTATTGGGAAGATGAAACCCGTATGCAAAATCGAATAAACAATCTGTGGATATGAAGTGTTGGATCGAGAGAAAAATGGGGGTTTGTGTGTTTTTGATAATAAAATAAAATGGGGGTTTGTGTGTGGTTTATTTCTTTATTGTACGTTGACTGAAAACAAGTATTGACTCTACGCTGGAGAGCCACGTAGGCAACCAACCGGCTAGTCAAGGTTAAAACTTAACTAGTAATGGGCATTTATGTGGTCAAGGTGGTTTTGAAGGAATGAAAAAAATAAAGTGAACGGTACACCGATTGGTATGTAATTATTTGAGGCATTCTTTATTTTCTTGATTTGGTTATCAGTTCCTTCTAAAAACATATAACCCATCGTTAGACTTACTTTTGTGCTACTACAAACATGATGCACACTTCATAATATTTTGAGTAGTTTATGTAAAAACAGGTTGGTTCTGGTCATATATTATTTACAAATGGGTAAATATAAAAATATAGAAAACAATGAAAAGGATCAAACGAGTCAAGGGATTGAAAGCCTCGTGATGCATACCTTTTAAATATATGTTTTAATAAATAAAGTTTATTCTTATGTCAAGGGTTTTGCTAAGGGCTATGTATACAAGATATAGATATGTTTATTAATTTTCACTTTAACCACATCATGTTGCTTGCTTCTGATTTATTTCCCTTGGACATTATCCGAATATACTGTTATACTGCAGATTCATGGCGTCGCTGAAGAACCACTGATTCTCTCAAAAGTGAATTCGTGTAGGTTCTTTCAATGTAAAAGGTAATGGTTGTCGTACATGTGGTGGTGGGTTAGTTAGAGAGAATAACAGGAAAGGAGCTCTCTGATGTTGGAAGCTTGGAAGAGTCTCTGAAAAGACTTGCTCCCTATTTTAAAAACAATATCAGTACCTTTTTTTGTCCTTTGACTAGGCTCTGTAAAAACTGATGGTGAAGGGATAAAGACTTACGTAAGGAAGGACGGGACAGAGAAGGAAGGGAAACTATCATTGGGGGGGATTGGAAAGATGTAGTGGTTAATGAGCAAATGGGAGAAAAGTTTATGTATGGGGTCGAACAAGTAAAGCAGCCGAGGTAATCTATAATCCCATATTGTAGCTATGTCTGACGTCTGCATATTATCATGTGTTCATCCTACCATTTTCATATAGGAATTTAGTAAACTGTATCATACAAAATGGGGTAGTCATCAAGATTACATGTTTGAGGATATCACACGTTAACTACTGTAACTTATCATTGCAGCAGATTGTCATAATATTAATCAAGCAGATTCAGGTTGAGAGTAATCTTCTAATGCTTTTGCATATAGTTATAATGTTTGAGATGGATCACGTACGAGGCGATTATTCAATGTTGCTGATTGGTAAGATCTCTTCAAAATCTAAGGTTGGTTGAGGCTTGCATAAAGGCGTTATTATCATACTTCATTGTGTATTTTTTCTTCTTTTGTGAGCATTGACATCAAGCTAGGAACAATATTTTGTAAAGAGCTTATATTTATGTTTTAACCCGATGTAAACTAAGCTACTAGCGATCAAGTATTGGGTATCTAGGGAATGCACTACGCATCTATATAAATATTATGCTCATGTGTATGAGTTTATTCTTATCAGACTTGTTTGGTGTTTACGTCTATGAATGAGGGAAAGTAGAGGTTGTCTCTGAACTATGAAACAAAGGTCCCTGATCATAGTCGCAAACTGATAAATGAAGTTCTTGGTCACTGCTAAGCTATTATACCAGTAGAGTGTATAAAATATGGTCACTTGTTGGGTATGTCTTTTGTTTCTCTAGTTTGTAGGACAACCACTTAGCTCTACACATGTAATAAAGCTATGTTGGTATGAGCTTTATATAAGAGATAATAAGGTTGTGATTGTCTTTATTTTAAATTAACAATGTAAATATTGAAACCATATCAAGGTATGTTCATGTTTCAAAACATTTTTTTTTTGGAACAACAACTTTTATTAGAAAACACCTAGCAAGATGCTAGAAATTACAACGAAATAAGATGAGGGTTTTTAAGCCACTCAACCCAAGAAAAAATGTTTTTACATCAAGAATGGATCCATAAAAAATACTTAGAAACTATATCATCAAACATCCTATTCTTCAATCGAGATCCAGAGCCAAAGATTTCTTGATTACGCCATTCCCAAATAAACCACCACACAGTAAAACAAATACCTTCAAACACCTTTTTTTGAGTACTTGTAAGGCGAATATTCATCATCCAATCAGCCCATTCTTCATAATTATTTATCACTTGATAATTAATACAAGGTTTTTACCCCAAGTATGAAAAGTTATCGTCCGGTCTCCTCGAATTGATTTCCAGTCTAAAGTGCGACTCAATTGTCTTTTGGTGAACAAGAGTATGTTTTGGTTTGGTTTTCTAATTTAAACTAAAAGCAAGAATGAAAATGTCGTTGAGCGAAATTAAAGCGTTTAAATATTAAACTAAAAGCTATTTAGAAAAACTTTATGTAAAACATTAAAACTTAAAAACATGTTCTATCGGAATATTGCAAATCATTTCTATCGGAATGCACCAAAGTTAATACCATCGGAATATAATTAAAACAAGTCATCGGAATAATTCATGTGAACCATCGGAATGTCACATACAACTCTGTCAGAATGATGCTTATCGGAATGAGCTAGATTGCAATGTTTCAGATCGGAATATTGTAAAGTAAATTTGGGCAGAGTTTCGTCTTAACAAGGACCTTAGTCCCGTCGGAATATGCGATCGCAATGAGCGATCGCAATCCAGATCGGAATAAGGGGGAATGACCAAGTTATCGCAAAGTAGAACCCTTGATGGGTTATTGCAATAGAAACCAAGTAATCCGTCGGAATATGTAGAATCCCCAAGATTGCGATGGAAGCAAAACTTAATCCAAAATTGGTGGTAACCTTAAAACTCAATAAGCACATACAATAAGCTATCTTATCCGATACTTAAACAACTCAAAAAGCTTAAATTTGACAACTTCTTAAACATAAAAGATCATAAACTTTATGAAAGGAACTTTAAAGTGACTAAAACCTTTGATAAATCCGAAAATCAATAAGCTAAAACTTGAAATAAGCCAATAAGCATAGAGAGCTTATAGCTTATACGTGTAAGAGCTATTGTGTAAACAAAGAAGATTAATCCTCTAATCACGAAATCATCAAATCATACGAATGAAGTACGCAATTCGGATCAAAGATAAAGTAAACCAAGAAATATAGAAAGAGATTAAAGAACACAAAGCTTAAACTTAAACTTTTGATTAAAGAAACTCAAATACAAGGATTAATGAAAGCTGAAAAGAAAGGAAAGATGAAAAACTTAGTGAGAGAAAGTTTAGAACTTTCTCTCTATAAAAACTAGAAAGGAAAAATTAAAAGTGCAACTAGCTAACCACCCTCCTAATGTGATTAGGAGGGTATTTATAGGCTAAGTGGGAAGTGCATGTATGGTGTGCTTCCTTCTTTCTCTTCTTCTCGACTCGATTTAATTCTTTGTCTTTTCTCGACGACGTCTTGGGATTTGAACTTGTCATAATAATTTTTCTTCTTTAATTTAGACTTGAGTTCTTTGACTTCATTAAACTTCCGTCTTTAGAATTTTTCTTCGATAAATCTTCAGAATAGGTCTTGGACATCCGTTCTTTAAGCACTCTTGATCTTTTGACTTCGTCTTTTCTCGTTTTCTTCGATAAAAGCCCGTGAAAGCCCGTGTTTTCTTCCTTTTTCATCTTTTGGTCCTAAAACACAATAAAAACACAAACCACGCATAATTCCAACTTTTATGACATAAAATACACGTTTTGGTCTTGTTATTATTGGAAATAAGTGGTAAAAGGATAAGTGTTTTCACACTTATTAAATCCCCTACACTTGACCATTGCAATGCCCTCATGCAATGCATTAATTTTAAAGCACGGTTTACATTTTCCATCATAAATAACCTACCTTGGCCTTTATTCAACACTAAATTAAAAGATAAAAACAAGTAAAGAAATTAAAGACTTACATTGGGTTTTGGCTGCCATGAATGTTTATCATCCTCAAGTTTCACTTTTCCCATACCAAGCTTAAAAACGAGATCATTGCTATTATAATTTAGCAAACTAACACGAATTCATGTGGGCCATTTATTTACTTAGACTCCCTTATTTCTAGGTGTATCTCTTATATTTTATTTTTGTCTTGAATGATCACAAGGATTCATTGTTTGACTTATTTCGATAGTTATTTAGGCCGAAAATAAAGTGGACGATTTAATCAATAGTTAGCTAAAGGACAAAATCTTTTGAAACTGCTTCTCTGGACCTCATAAAGTTCATATCTTGGCATAACCCGCTTCGCGATTTGAGACCTTTCTCGGACCGATATTTGGCAGCGACTTCATACTTCAAATCTTTGAGAGACGTTCTTGAAATTATGGTCTTCGCTTCATAATAGGAATTTCTTCACTTGAAGTTTTTGAGAGATTCTTCATACTTGGACCACGACTTCTTCATTTTTCTCCAATCTTTATTTTGGACTTTGATATACAACGATCCGCCTCCTTTTAGGACTTGGATCTATTTATCCTCATACCTTGCTAGGGTCTTTTCGGATAGACTTCTCCATGATCTTTAGGGGAGTATTTTCTTTTCATCGTGTGTCTTGATCCTTCATATTGATTTTCGACAAATGATTCTTCACATCACTTTTGGATCTTTAGCAACAAACTGTAGCCCTCATGCCTTGTTAGGGCCTTTTCGGACTCGCCAATCTTTGCATCCCGCTTCAATAAGTTATGCCTTGGCTATGAACTCTAATTAATACTTAGCAACTTTTAAACGATCTTGGGCTAGAAGCTAAGTAACTTTTCAAATCGTACAACCTTATTTATTGCAGATAAATTTATTAACAAGCGATGGGAGAATAGGCTCATAATTAACTCACATAAATTCACGAAAGAATACCAAACTTATATTTGACTCTATCATCTCTCGTCCTCCGCAGTTTAAAATCTTAAGGAATGAGACTCGTGGATGCTTAGCCTATTAAATCAAAGTTTTAGGTTTTCGAGTCATCTATAGGATCTTGCAAGTTCTTAGACTTTTTCAAGTTTAGAAATCGTATTTTAAAGTTCCCTTGATAAACAACTCTCTAGGATCAATTATAGGAACTTGCGAAAAGTTCTTGTTCTTAACCCGTGAGAATTAAGACTTTCGCGTTTTAAAGCTCCCTATATAAAAGCCTAGCAAAACTTGACTTAAACACGTTAAGGATACTAGCTAGAGTAAACTTAGAAGTAAACTCGGGTTGAGTCAAAATATTCACGACTTTGAAAAATTAAAACCACTTTATTAAAATTTATTCTAGCAAGGAAAGAAAATAATCATAACAAAGGAAAATACAACTATACAACTAGGCCAAAATAGATTAAAAATTTTGAAAAACGTCGAAAAATCAAATTTTCCGGTTAAAATGAGGGCAAATTCATGGAAAAGACCATTTACTTCGATAGAAGTCCCCCCTACACTTGATATAAACATTGTCCTCAATTTTTAAGTATGTGGGAGTAAATTCCCCTACACTTATGACATTGTGCACTTTGTTTAAATCTTGCTAAGGAAAGGACAACTATAGTGATTTCAATGTGAACATATAGAATATGAAAAATTGAATCACGACAGTTTAGGATAGAACCAGGAAGACGGGTACACGGAATCACGGTTCGTCAAAAGTCATCGAGGTGCTCTTTGAAGCTTGAATCCCTGCACAAAATAAGAAACAAGACAACCAACACATACGGGGCTCCCCCCTACACTTATGATGAAAGCAGTAAAGGATAGATCACGGGTTGCCTCCAGAGAAGCGCTTGTTTTTTATACCCGAGTCACGAGCCTAACTCGACCCAAATTTAGTTCATGGGAAACGTGGTGAGGGATGGGATCATCTCATGAGAGATGTCCTCACCAAAGTACAGCTTCAAACGCTGGCCATTCACCTTGAAATTGGGCCCATTTGGTTGAGAAAGCTCAATGGTCCCATATGGAAAGACTTTGGCGACGGTGAATGGACCAGACCAGCGGCTCTTCAACTTGCCCGAGAAGATCTTCAACCGAGAGTTAAAAAGTAAGACTTGATCACCAACGTGGATCTCTCGGTTCTTAATCCTTGCATCATGAATGATCTTGGTCTTCTCCTTGTATATCAGTGAGTTCTCGTAAGCTTCATTCCTCAGTTCATTAAGCTCGTTGAGTTGAATCTTGCGAAGATCACCGGCTTTGTTGATGTCGAAGTTAGCCCACTTCAAGGCCCAGTACGCCTTATGTTCCAGCTCGATGGGGAGGTGGCATGCTTTCCCGTACACAAGACGATAAGGTGTACGACCAATAGGCGTCTTATATGCTGTACGGAAAGCCCACAAAGCATCATCTAACTTATCGGCCCACGCGGCACGATGCTCTCCCACAGTACGTTCCAGAATTAGCTTCAATCCACGGTTGGAGATCTCAGCTTGCCCATTGGTTTAGGGATGATAGGCGGTGGAAAGACGGTGATTGACACAATACTTAGCCATGACTCTTGCAAATTGATCATTGCAAAAATGAGTCCCGCGGTCACTGATTATAGCACGAGGAACACTGAATCGAGCAAACAGCTGCTTCAAAAAGTTCACAACCACCCTCGCATCGTTCGTTGGGAGAGCCTTAGCTTCAATCCATTTAGAAACGTAGTCAACGGCTACGAGGATGTACTTGTTCCCTTTGGATGATGGAAATGGCCCCATAAAGTCGATGCCCCATACGTCAAAGATTTCACATTCTTGTATGGCATTTTGAGGCATCTCATCTTTATGTGTGATCTTGCCTTGGCGTTGACAAGCATCACAATGCTTAACCATTTCGTGAGCGTCACGATAAATGGTGGGCCAATAGAATCCAGAGTCAAACACTTTCTTAGCGGTGTAGTTGGGACCAAAGTGACCACCGGTGGGTCCTTTATGGCAAGCATCAAGGATCTGCAAAGCTGCCGGTCCATCAACACATCGACGAATGATCAGATCAGCACATTGTTTGAATAGATAAGGGTCATCCCAGAAGTAAGTCTTAACATCTTTAAAGAACTTCTTCTTTTCTTGGGATGTTAACCCTTTGATGAGAATACCACCCGCTAAGTAGTTTGTAATATCCGCAAACCACGGGGTGTCATTAAGATTGGAGTGAATAGACATTAAGGTCTCAAGGGGAAAAGAGTCATTGATCTCTTGGTTCGGATGATCCCCTTGATAGGGATCCTCAAGTCTACTCAGATGATCCGCTGCTAGGTTTTTGGCTCCCTTTTTGTCACGAATTTCAATGTTGAATTCTTGAAGGAGCAAAACCTAACGAAGAAGTCTTGGCTTAGAATCTTTCTTAGTTAACAAGTACTTCAACGCGGAATGGTCGGTATACACGATGGTGGTGGAAAGGACAAGATAGGGGCGAAATTTTTCAAAAGCATAGACAACAGCTAAAAGCTCTTTTTCTGTTGTCGTATAATGCAATTGAGCCCCCGTCATTGTCTTGCTAGCGTAGTGGATTGGTTGGAAGTGTTTGTTCACGCTTTGGCCCAAAACCGCTCCAATAGCAAAGTCGCTACCATCGCACATCAATTCAAAAGGTAGCTCCCAATTAGGGGTAACCAAGACAGGTGCCTTAGTTAGCTTATCCTTGAGAAGATTGAAGGCTTCAATACACTCTTTGGAAAAGATAAAAGGAGTATCTTTTTTCAAGAGGTGGGTCATCGGGCGAGCGATTTTAGAGAAATCCTGAATGAATCGACGATAGAAGCCCGCATGACCCAGAAAACTTCTCACACCCTTCACGGTTGAAGGTGGAGGTAATTTGGCTAGGACATCCACTTTAGCACGGTCCACTTCAAGACCGGCTTTAGAAATTTTGTGTCATAGCACAATGCCTTCTTTTACCATAAAATGACATTTTTCCCAATTTAGAACAAGGCGAGTGTCTTCGCACCGCTTAAGCATACGTTCTATATTGGCAAGGCAATAAGAGAATGAATCACCATAAACCGAGAAATCATCCATGAAGACTTCCATAGTTTCTTCAACCATGTCATGGAAGATAGCCATCATACACCTTTGGAATGTCCCAGGAGCATTGCACAAGCCAAAAGGCATTCTTTTGTAATCAAATGTTCCATAAGGACAAGTGAATGTGGTTTTCTCTTGGTCGTGGGGATCGATGGGTATTTGAAAATAACCCGAGAAACCGTCTAAAAAGCAGTAATAGTCATTATCCGCTAGACGTTCAAGCATTTGGTCTATGAAAGGAAGGGGAAAATGATCCTTTCTCGTAGCATCATTGAGTTTGCGATAGTCTATACAAACTCTCCACCCTGTAACGAGACGAGTAGGAATCAACTCGTTGTTTTCGTTGGGAACAACGGTGATTCCGCCTTTCTTAGGCACACAATGGACTGGACTAACCCACGGTGAATCCGAGATAGGGTAAATCATGCCCGCATCAAGAAGTTTGATAACCTCGTTTTTTATAACGTCATGGATCTTAGGATTCACCCTTCGTTGGCTTTGAATAGTGGGTTTAAAGTCGTCCTCCATGAGAATTTTATGTGTGCAAAAGTGAGGATCAATTCCACGAATATCGGAGATCTTCCATGTAATCGTTTTCTTATGATTCTTCAACACGGCGATAAGTCGGGATTTTTCTTCTTCTTTCAGGTCCTTTACGATGATGATCGGTAACTTCTTGTTGTCTTCAAGGAAAACGTACTCGAGATGAGGAGGTAGGTCCTTAAGCTCAAGAGTAGGAGGATCCTCAATAGATGGTGTAACTAACGATGGATCATCATTAGTCACCTCTTTAGGAGAAGGAGGAGAAAACGGGTTTTCATTGAGAAGTTTCTCAATTGTATGAATGTCTTCATCCCAATCGGTGGGAGAATCATCATACTTAAGATTGAGAGGGCCCAAGCTAGCTTCAAAATCATCCAAGTCACTTTCTCCAAAAGAAGTCAATGACGGAGCAATTGAGGCAACGGTCTCAACATTGGGTAAAGAAGAGAGAGTACTTTTGCAAGCATCATGAAAGTGTTCTTCACAAGCCTCATCGAGAACATCAATAGCATTAACACTCTCATATGAATAAGGTTGCTTAGAAATCTTACCCATGTTGAAGACAATTTTATCGTCACCAATTCTCATGATTATTTCGCTCGCGGCCACATCAATGAGAGTGTGACGGTCCTCAAGAAGGGACGTTCAACGATTAATGGAACACGAGGATCCATCTCGTAGTCAACGACAACAAAATCCGCCGGGAAGGTGAATTTGTCAACGCCAACGAAGACGTCTTCGGCTATCCCCACTGGATAAGCAACCGTACGGTTCGCTAATTCCAAAGTCATTTTGGTGGGGACTAGCTCGGGGAGAGATAATTGCTTCCAAACACTTAAAGGCATTAAGTTTATACTAGCACCTAGATCGGCTAGGGCCATGCAATTCTCTACTCCCGGGAAGTTGCAAGGAATCAAGAAGCGACCCGGATCACCAAGTTTGGTTGGCAATTTCCTTAAGAGAACCGTGGAGCAATTCTCATTAAGTTGGGTCTGAGCAATATCAAGAAGCTTCTCCTTGTCACTAAGAAGATCTTTAAACATCTTCGCGTATCTCGGCATGTGAGCGAGAGCCTCAGCAAAGGAGATGTTAAAATTCAATTGTTTAAACATTTTGAGAAAGTTTGAAACCTGAATATCATCCTTGCTCTTTTGCTTCTCTTTCCTCAACCTTGAAGGATAAGGTATATCGGATGAAGAGGAAGGCTTTAGGGGAGTAAGATCACTCACAACCGCGGGTAGTGGGGGAATGGGGGTAGAAGGCAAAGGAGATGAGGAAATTTGCTCTTTTTCCTTGTTCACAATCACGAGTGGAGGTGTAGGAAGCTCGGGTTCCGTATAACCTTTTCCACTACGAGTAGTGATTGCTTTCATCTCCCCTCTTGGATTCGCAACGGTGTTACTCGGAAGAGTACCCGAAGAAGAGGGTTGATTACCTTGGAAGAGCGATCCTAACATATCACGTAAATTATCTGCTTGGGTGCTGAAAGAGTCTCTCATGTCGGCACGAATATCATTGCTCTGTTTCACCATGTCATTCCTTAGCTCGACTAGAATATCGCTCCCTTGTTTCGCCATTTCTCCCTTCAAGTTGATGAATTGACTCTGAAGATTCGTCACCATCTCTCTATTAGTCCTCATGAACGTCTCGACATCTTGATTCAATGTTTGTTGATTGAGAGGTGGAGCATGGTAAGCTTGAGAATTTCCTTGAGGTGGGTATGGGTTTCTTTGGGATTGATATTGATTGTTAGCACGAGGTTGGGATTGGTTATTTCGGTTATAGCTTTGTTGTTGGTTTTGGTTTGGAGGAGTAAAACCGGGTGAAGCAAGATAGTTGTTTGAACGATAACTTAGCAAGTTACGATCTCCTTGAGGACGAGCTTGATAGCCTCCCGTGGGATAAGTACCGTGTACCGCGTTAACGTTTTCAGAAAAATTGCCTTGAGTAGAAGGACAATCATTGTATGAATGGGGACCACCACATGTGTCACCAGAAATAGCAACGGCTTTAGCTTGTGGAGTTTGGTTAGAAGCCAAAATTTGCATACTTTTGCTAATTTCAAGAATAGCACGTTCCATGGCGGACATGTCGGTGGTGGAAGAAGTAGATGAAACATTGACTCTCGGATTAGATCTTGAGGATGCGGATGAATCCCAATACTTGTGGTGAGTAGTCATGTTTTCAATCAACTCTCTACACTCCTCCGGTCTCCTTTTCATAAAGGTACCATCAGCGGCGGCATTGATTGTGTCACGATCACAAAAAGTGAGACCGTTGTAGATGGTATCAATGAGAGTGACGGGGAGCATGTTGTGATTTGGACAACGGTCGATCAAATCATTGTATCGTTCCCAAGCATCAAAGAGAGATTCATCATTGTCTTGCATGAATCCACTAATTTGGTTACGAAGGCTTGTGACCATGGATGGTGGGAAGTAGCGTGATAGGTGTGAAAACACCCATCCTTTTTACCACTTAATTACAATAATAACCGAGCCAAAACGTCTATTTTATGTCATTTTGTCAGAATTATGCGTGGTTTGTGTTTTTGTTGTGATTTAGTACGAAAAAGTGAAAAGTGGAGAAAACACGGAATTCAAGGGCTTTTATCGAAGAAAAAGACGAAAGATGAAGTCGAAAGATCAAGAGTGGAAAAAAGAACGGAAGTCCAAGACCAATTCTGAAGATTTATCGAAGAATAAGTCAAAAGACGGAAGTTTACTAAAAGCCGAAGAACTCAAGTCTTATTTATGAAGAAATGTCGAGACGAGTTCAAAGAAATCCCGAGACAAAGTCATTAAGTCCAAGATTAACAAAATATTGAGAAGAAAAGGACTTAAGTGTGCAATTAAGGAAAAGAGGAAAGAGGGAGGAAGCTTCCTAAGCTCCTCCCTAATCACCCCTATATATATAGTTTGATCCCATTTCATTTTCATGTTGTTGGGTGGCTTGACAAACCACCCCTTCCACCATTTTTCATTCCTTGTTATTTTTATTGTATTTGCACCTTTAATTTCTTTCCTTTAATTCAAGTAAGTGTTTTTAATTTTGTTATCTTAAATCTTCTTTACCTTTGATCAAGCTTTTAATCTTTCATCTCTTTCTACCTTTCTTTGATTCTATTTTACTTTTGGTGCGAATTACTTATGATCCGTGTTGTTCATTAATGTTTCGTGCTTAAAAAGTTCATCTTTTTATGGTTTGATTTAAAAGTTTGTTTATTTTAAGTTTGGAAAAGTTGTTATTTGTGCTTATTGGTTCGTTTTATTATTGATTCGTTCTAGTTTTAGAGATTAGCTTATACTTATAGCTTATTTTCTTTGCTTATTTCGAATCACACGCAAATCGGAAAGGGAAAACCCCTTTCCGATCATCACTTTCCGACCAGCCACCTCATCCCGGTCATCTTGATTGGAAAAGGGTTTTACATTCCTTTTATACATTCCTTTTACATTCTGATCATCTTGATTGGAAAAGGGTTTTACATTCCTATCAGCATTCCTATCATCATTCCTATCAGCATTCCTATTAGCATTCCTATCAGCATTCCTATCAGCATTCCTATTAGCATTCCTATCAGCATTCCTATCAGCATTCCTATCAGCATTCCTATCAGCATTCCTATTAGCATTCCTATCAGCATTCCTATCAGCATTCCTATTAGCATTCCTATCAGCATTCTTATCAGCATTCCTATTAGCATTCCTATCAGCATTCCTATCAGCATTCCTATCAGCATTCCTATCAGCATTCCTTTTACATTCCTTTTAGCATTCCTATCAGCATTCCTTTTAGCATTCCTTTCAGCATTCCTTTTACATTCCTTTCGCATTCCTTTTGCATTCCTTTTACTTATCGCAATTTACATTTTCATTTTACTTAGTAATAGATAACCAAACCATTTTCATTTCCACCAAGAACAATTGAGTCGCACTTTGAACCGGAAATCAATTCGATTAGACACCGAGAAAACGAACTTTTTCAACTAGCAAAATCTCTACATTAAAATGGCGCCGCTGCCGGCTCTTTTCGTGAGGATTAAAGGTTTTTTGTGAGAGACGCGTTTGCTTTTGGGACCTGTTCACTTGTGAACGTTATTTTTCTGTCCAAACATTTTCAAAAATCCCAAAAACATTTGAAAAATCATAAAAAGCATTTCTTTTTCAAAGTTTTGCACCAAAAATATTCTTCTTGCTTATCTATCTTTCTTTATGGATTTTTATGTCCATTGCGTCCGGTGTGGGAAACAATTATCTGGGAACAACTCTTGTCAAAGGTGTACATGTGAGCGGTGCGGTAACGAAATCGACAATACGCAATTCCTATTCGGATTTTGTCCTTTGTGCAACTCGATTAATTCGTCCTTTTTGAACCCACCTCCTCCTGTTCCCCCGTGCATCTATTGTGGAAGCGATTCTCATTGGCATGTTTCGTGCCCGGTTCAATACCCGTATGGACATGGGCAAGAACCGGGGTACAGTTATGACAATGATAATAGCTATCCACAAGACGCACCTGATTTTTCTCCATACCCGTTTTGCAACAACTGTGGGGGCCCTCACGATACCTATTATTGTCAACCAATGAATTATTATGAGCAAAATCCGGGTCCTCAGTTTTCTTCACCTATGGATTATTATGAACCAAACCCGGTTTCTAATTCTTCTCAACCGATGAACAACTATGAGCCACAACCTTGCTATAATTCAGGTTTTCAACACTTTGAGCCCCCACACCCCAACCTCAATCATCCATCCTCTCAGAGAATTCAACAACTCACTACTTTGAATGAAGAAACACACTCCATTGTTTTGCAACTTCAAGAAGTCGTTGTTCTGCTTAAAGAAGTTAGGGACGAGGAAAAGCGACAGCAACAAGAGCAAGTTTCTAATCTTAGTGATTATACCCCTCCTCTTGTGCGTCAATACCATTATGATGATGATGACGATGAGAATACTATTTCTTGGTATGATCTAGTTGCTCAATGTCCTAGTGCAATTGTACTTCCCTCTCTTAATTTCCCCACCGCCTCTAAGGATTGTGATACTTCGAGTGAGATTAGTGATTTCGGTCTTGATAAATTCTTTGATGAGGTTTGTGATGTGCTAACTTTTGAGGAGCTTACGGATGAGGTCGCTCTTAATGATGATGTTCCTTCCACCAACACTTTGGGAGATGATTCTTTGGCTTTCTCTAATCCTCTTTTCGATCAAGATGATGATCTTACTTCTAGTGATGACGAGTCACTATTCGATGAAGACGTTCTGCATGAAACTTTCAAGATTTATTCGAACCCTTTATTTGATTTTGATGACGCCTACATATCTAGTGAGGTGAATCCGCTCTTTGACGAAGGGATTGAGGACATTGATAGCGCTGCTTCTCTTTCTATTAATGAGCATACTTTGTTAGCCATACCTCATTCTATCCTAGAGGTGGAAAGACGTGAATCTACTGAAAAAAGGGACGCAGGTGAAAGGTAATTGTTCTCATACTTCTCATATTATTTTGCCACCTCATCCTACCACGTGCACACCCAAGCGGGTGATGTATCACTTTTACTCTCCTCGTTTCATACCGGGAAATGAGGATGAGTGCTTTGACCCGGGAGGTGACAATGGCAATTCTATAATTGATACCATCACGGCTTTGCCGAGTGCTCATCATCCATTGTCTTTGGGGGATGACAATGTGCTTACTTTACCCACCCCACCTCTCGTGGATCTTGATTTCACATACTTCTCGTATGTTAAAAGGACCTTTCTCCCATTCAAGACTTATCCTCCCGCCTCTCCTTTGTTGATGTCCTCCGGGAACGAGGACAAGGTCTTTGATCCCGGTATTACATGTGAGGCTTCCCCATGGACCATTTAATTCGGGGACGAGTCAGGCTCGTGACTCGGTTAACAAAAACAAGCGCTTTTTGGGAGGCAACCCAATTATCTATCTATTTTCACCATAAGTGTAGGGGGAGCCCCGTGGTATTTCTTGCTTTCTTTCTTATCATGTGCAGGGATTAGAGCTTCAAAAACACACTTTTGATGACTTTTGACGAACCGTGATTCCATGTTCCCTTCTTCCCGGTTCTATCCTAAACTCTTTTCGATTCACTATTTTATATTTCTCAATATTAAAATAGGAATCTCTTTAGTTGTCTCTTCCTTAGCAAGATTTAAACAAAGTGCACAATGTCCTAAGTGTAGGGGAATTTACTCCCTCATGCTTAAACATTGAGGACAATGTTTATATTAAGTGTAGGGGGACTTCTATCGAAGTTAAGTGGCCTTTTCCTTGTATTTGTCCTCATTTTAACCGGAAAATCGATTTTTCGACATTTTTCAAAATTTTTAATCTATTTTTGCCTAGTTGTAGTTCCCTTTATTTTTGCTATTTTTCTCTTATTTTCATAAAATGGTTTTAACAAGTTTAGTTATCTTAGATATATTAGGTCCGTTGTGAATTTTTTGACTCAACCCGAGTTTACTTATCCAAGTTCACTCTAGCTAGTATCCTTAACCGTGTAGACCTTAATTGGTTTATTGGGCTAAGCATCCACGAGTCTCATTCCTTGAGATTTTAAATTGTGGAGAACGAGAAATGATAGAGTTGGTTACAAGTTTGGTATTCTTTCATTAACTTATGTGAGTTAATTATGATCTTTTTCTCCCCTCGCTTGTAAATAAATAAATGCAATAAGTAAGGTCGTACGATTTGAAAAGTTACTTAGCTTCTAGCCCAAGATCGTTTAAAAGTTGCTCGGTAATGATAAGAGTTCATAGCCAAGGCATAACTTATGAAGCGGGGCGCGAAGATTGGCGAGTCCGAAAAGGCCCTAACAAGGCATGAGGATTCAATTTTATTGCTGAAGATCCAAAGTGATGTGAAAAGCATTATTCCCAAAATCAATATGAAGGATCAAGACTCACGACGAAAAGCAATCAACTCCCATAAAGATCATGGAGAAGTCTATCCGAAAAGACCCTAACAAGGTATGAGGATAAATAGATCCAAGTCCGAAAAGGAGGCGGATCGTTGTATCTCAAAATCCCAATTAGAGATTGAAGAAATAATCATGAAGTCGTGGTCAACAAAGCTGGAGTACCCCTCAAAAGTCTCCAAGTGAAGAAACTCTATAACGAAGAGAAGACCATTATCTCAAAAACGTCTCTCGAAGATATGAAGTATGAAGTACATGCCAAATATTGGCCCGAGAAAGGTCTCAAATCGTGAACCAAGTTATGCCAAGATATGAACTTTTTGATATCCCGAGAAGCAGTTTTAAGAGATTTTGTCCTTTAGCTAACTATTGATCAAGTCGTCCTACTTTGCTTTCAGCCTAAATAAATTATCGAAATAAGTCAACAATGCATCCTCGTGATCATTCAAGACATCCATAAAATATAAGAGATACTCGTAGGAATAAGGGAGTTTAAGTGATTAATTGAACCACATGAGTAAATGTTTGTTATGCTAACTTGTACTAACAATGATCTTGTTTTTAAGCTTGGCATGGGGAACGTGAAACTTGAGGGTGATGAACATTCATGACACACAAGCCCTATTGTAAGTCTTAGATTTCTTTACAAGTTTCTTCCTTGTTGCATCTTGTTATTTTCTATCTTTTTGATTTTCCTTAGTTGTTTAATAAAGGCCAAGGTAGGTTGATTACGATGGAAAATGTAAAACGTGCTTTGTAACTAATGCATTGCATGAGGACATTGCAATGGTTAAGTGTAGGGGATTTGATAGGTGTGAAAACACCCATCCTTTTTACCACTTAATTACAATAATAACCGAGCCAAAACGTGTATTTTATGTCATTTTGTCGGAATTATGCGTGGTTTGTGTTTTTGTTGTGATTTAGGACGAAAAAGTGAAAAGTGGAGAAAACACGGCATTCAAGGGCTTTTATCGAAGAAAAAGACGAAAGATGAAGTCGAAAGATCAAGAGTGGAAAAAAGAACGGAAGTCCAAGACCAATTCTGAAGATTTATTGAAGAATAAGTCAAAAGACGGAAGTTTACTAAAAGCCGAAGAACTCAAGTCTTATTTATGAAGAAATGTCGAGACGAGTTCAAAGAAATCCCGAGACAAAGTCATTAAGTCCAAGATTAACAAAAGATTGAGAAGAAAAGGACTTAAGTGTGCAATTAAGGAAAAGAGGAAAGAGGGAGGAAGCTTCCTAAGCTCCTCCCTAATCACCCCTATATATAGTTTGATCCCATTTCATTTTCATGTTGTTGGGTGGCTTGACAAGCCACCCCTTCCACCATTTTTCATTCCTTGTTATTTTAATTGTATTTGCACCTTTAATTTCTTTCCTTTAATTTAAGTAAGTGTTTTTAATTTTGTTATCTTAAATCTTCTTTACCTTTGATCAAGCTTTTAATCTTTCATCTCTTTCTACCTTTCTTTGATTCTAGTTTACTTTTGGTGCGAATTACTTATGATCCGTGTTGTTCATTAATGTTTCGTGCTTAAAAAGTTCATCTTTTTATGGTTTGATTTAAAAGTTTGTTTATTTTAAGTTTGGAAAAGTTGTTATTTGTGCTTATTGGTTCGTTTTATTATTGATTCGTTCTAATTTTAGAGATTAGCTTATTCTTATAGCTTATTTTCTTTGCTTATTTCGAATCACGCGCAAATCGGAAAGGGAAAACCTCTTTCCGATCATCACTTTCTGACCAGCCACCTCATCCCGGTCATCTTGATTGGAAAAGGGTTTTACATTCCTTTTATACATTCCTTTTACATTCCGATCATCTTGATTGGAAAAGGGTTTTACATTCCTATCATCATTCCTATCAGCATTCCTATCAGCATTCCTATTAGCATTCCTATCAGCATTCCTATCAGCATTCCTATCAGCATTCCTATCAGCATTCCTATTAGCATTCCTATCAGCATTCCTATCAGCATTCCTAGTAGCATTCCTATCAGCATTCCTATCAGCATTCCTATCAGCATTCCTATTAGCATTCCTATCAGCATTCCTATCAGCATTCCTATCAGCATTCCTATCAGCATTCCTTTTACATTCCTTTTAGCATTCCTATCAGCATTCCTTTTAGCATTCCTTTCAGCATTCCTTTTACATTCCTTTCGCATTCCTTTTGCATTCCTTTTACTTATCGGAATTTACATTTTCATTTTAATTAGTAATAGATAACCAAACCATTTTCATTTCCACCAAGAACAATTGAGTCGCACTTTGAACCGGAAATCAATTCGATTAGACACCGAGAAAACAAACTTTTTCAACTAGCAAAATCTCTACATTATAGCGCGACAAAAAGCGTTGAGTCATGTCATTCCAAGTATGAATAGAATTCTTTGGGACACGGTCAAACCATTTTTCGGCATGGTGAGAAAGCGAGTGGGGAAATAGTTGAAGGCGAAGTTCATCCATAGAAACACCGGGTGACTTCATGCTTTGGGTGATGGTAATGAATTTGTCGAGGTGTTTGTTGGCATCATCATCCGGAATTCCGCGAAATGGATTAGTTTGCACTTGTTGGATCATGTGATGCTTCAACGAAAACTCCTGAGCCGTGATGTGCATCAGCGCAATCGGGCCTCCGCGTCCGTTCATGGTGGGTTGACACAATTCCTCCATTGTTCGTAAATCGGGTAGGGGGACATTGTTGTTGTTATTATTGTTATTCAAATTGGGTAGAGGTGGGTTATTATTGTTGTTATGAACACCAGCCATATCTAAATCTTCACGAGTCTCGGGCTCAGAATAGTTTGAAGATCTAGTACGCATACACCTGCAGAAGAATAATACACAGAGAGAATATCTATATAATCTTTTTGGTGCAAAACCTTTGGAAAAGAATTGCTTTTTATGATTTTTCAATGTTTTTGTATTTTTGAAATTTTTTATATTTTTTAGGATTTTTGTAAAAAATTTTAAAGTAAAGAAAATAACGTTCAAAGAACGGATCCCAAAATTCAATGCGTCTCTCACTAGAAACCGTTAATCTTAACGAAAAGAGCCGGCAGCGGCGCCATTTAATACAAGGTTTTTACCCCAAGTATGAAAAGTTATCGTCCGATCTCCTCGAATTGATTTCCAGTCTAAAGTGCGACTCAATTGTCTTTTGGTGAACAAGTGTATGTTTTGGTTTGGTTTTCTAATTTAAACTAAAAGCAAGAATGAAAATGTTGTTGAGCGAAATTAAAGCGTTTAAATATTAAACTAAAAGCTATTTAGAAAAACTTTATGTAAAACTTTAAAACTTAAAAACATGATCTATCGGAATATTGCAAATCATTTCTATCGGAATGCACCAAAGTTAATACCATCGGAATATAATTAAAACAAGTCATCGGAATACTTCATGTGAACCATCGGAATGTCACATACAACTCTGTCGGAATGATGCTTATCGGAATGAGCTAGATCGCAATGTTTCAGATCGGAATATTGTAAAGTAAATTTGGGCAAAGTTTCGTCTTAACAAGGACCTTAGTCCCGTCAGAATATGCGATCGCAATGAGCCGCAATCCAGATCGGAATAAGGGGGAATGACCAAGTTATCGCAAAGTAGAACCTTTGATGGGTTATTGCGATAGAAACCAAGTAATCCGTCGGAATGTGTAGAATCCCCAAGATTGCGATGGAAGCAAAACTTAATCCGAAATTGGTGGTAAGCTTAAAACTCAATAAGCACATACAATAAGCTATCTTATCCGAAACTTAAACAACTCAAAAAGCTTAAATTTGACAACTTCTTAAACATAAAAGATCATAAACTTTATGAAAGGAACTTTAAAGTGACTAAAACCTTTGAGAAATCCGAAAATCAATAAGCTAAAACTTGAAATAAGCCAATAAGCATAGAGAGCTTATAGCTTATACGTGTAAGAGCTATTGTGTAAACAAAGAAGATTAATCCTCTAATCACGAAATCATCAAATCATACGAACGAAGTATGCAATTCGGATCAAAGATAAAGTAAACCAAGAAATGTAGAAAGAGATTAAAGAACACAAAGCTTAAACTTAAACTTTTGATTAAAGAAACTCAAATACAAGGATTAATGAAAGCTTAAAAGAAAGGAAAGGGAAACTATCATTGGGGGGATTGGAAAGATGTAGCGGTGAATGAGAAAATGGGAGAAAAGTTTATGTATGGGGTCGAACAAGTAAAGCAACCGAGGTAATCTATAATCCCATATTGTAGCTATGTCTGACGTCTGCATATTATCATGTGTTCATCCTACCATTTTTATATAGGAATTTAGTAAACTGCATCATACAAAATGGGGTAGTCATCAAGATTACATGTTTGAGGATATCACACGTTAACTACTGTAACTTATCATTGCAGCAGATTGTCATAATATTAATCAAGCAGATTCAAGTTGAGAGTAATCTTCTAATGCTTTTGCATATAGTTATAATGTTTGAGATGGATCACGTACGAGGCGATTATTCAATGTTGCTGATTGGTGAGATCTCTTCAAAATCTAAGGTTGGTTGAGGCTTGCATAAAGGCGTTATTATCATACTTCATTGTGTATTTTTTTCTTCTTTAGTGAGCATTGACATAAAGCTAGGAACAATATTTTGTAAAGAGCTTATATTTATGTTTTAACCAGATGTAAACTAAGCTACTAGCGATCAAGTATTGGGTATCCAGAGAATGCACTACGCATCTATATAAATATTATTCTCGTGTGTATGAGTTTATTCTTATCAGACTTGTTTGGTGTTTACGTCTATGAATGAGGGAAAGTAGAGGTTGTCTCTGAACTATGAAACAAAGGTCCATGATCATAGTCGCAAACTGATAAATGAAGTTCTTGGTCACTGCTAAGCTATTATACCAGTAGAGTGTCTAAAATATGGTCACTTGTTGGGTATGTCTTTTGTTTCTGTAGTTTGTAGGGCAACCACTTAGCTCTGCACATGTAATAAAGCTATGTTGGTATGAGCTTTATATAAGAGATAATAAGGTTTTGATTGTCTTTATTTTAAATTAACAATGTAAATATTGAAACCATATCAAGGTATGTTCATGTTTCAAAACATTTTTTTTGGAACAACAACTTTTATTAGAAAACACCTAGCAAGATGCTAGAAATTACAACAAAATAAGATGAGGGTTTTTAAGCCACTCAGCCCAAGAAAAAACGTTTTTACATCTAGAATGGATCCATAAAAAAGACTTAGAAACTATATCATCAAACATCCTATTCTTCAATCGAGATCCAGAGCCAAAGATTTTTTGATTACGCCATTTCCAAATAAACCACCACACAGTAAAACAAATACCTTCAAACACCTTTTTTTGAGTACTTGTAAGCCGAATATTCATCATCCAATCAGCCCATTCTTCATAATTATTTATCACTTGATAATTAATACAAGGTTTTTACCCCAAGTATGAAAAGTTATCGTCCGATCTCCTCGAATTGATTTCCAGTCTAAAGTGCGACTCAATTGTCTTTTGGTGAACAAGAGTATGTTTTGGTTTGGTTTTCTAATTTAAACTAAAAGCAAGAATGAAAATGTCGTTGAGCAAAATTAAAGCGTTTAAATATTAAACTAAAAGCTATTTAGAAAAACTTTATGTAAAACTTTAAAAATTTAAAACATGTTCTATCGGAATATTGCAAATCATTTCTATCGGAATGCACCAAAGTTAATACCATCGGAATATAATTAAAACAAGTCATCGGAATAATTCATGTGAACCATCGGAATGTCACATACAACTCTGTCAGAATGATGCTTATCGGAATGAGCTAGATCGCAATGTTTCAGATCGGAATATTGTAAAGTAAATTTGGGCAAAGTTTCGTCTTAACAAGGACCTTAGTCCCGTCGGAATATGTGACACAATGAGCGATCGCAATCCAGAACGGAATAAGGGGGAATGACCAAGTTATCGCAAAGTAGAACCCTTGATGGGTTATTGTGATAGAAACCAAGTAATCCGTCGGAATGTGTAGAATCCCCAAGATTGCGATAGAAGCAAAACTTAATCCAAAATTGGTGGTAAGCTTAAAACTCAATAAGCACATACAATAAGCTATCTTATCCGAAACTTAAACAACTCAAAAAGCTTAAATTTGACAACTTTTTAAACATAAAAGATCATAAACTTTATGAAAGGAACTTTAAAGTGACTAAAACCTTTGAGAAATCCGAAAATCAATAAGCTAAAACTTGAAATAAGCCAATAAGCATAGAGAGCTTATAGCTTATACGTGTAAGAGCTATTGTGTAAACAAAGAAGATTAATCCTCTAATCACGAAATCATCAAATCATACGAATGAAGTATGCAATTCGGATCAAAGATAAAGTAAACCAAGAAATGTAGAAAGAGATTAAAGAACACAAAGCTTAAACTTAAACTTTTGATTAAAGAAACTCAAATACAAGGATTAATGAAAGATTAAAAGAAAGGAAAGATGAAAAACTTAGTGAGAGAAAGTTTAGAACTTTCTCTCTCTAAAAACTAGAAAGGAAAAATTAAAAGTGCAACTAGCTAACCACCCTCCTAATGTGATTAGGAGGGTATTTATA
Source organism: Glebionis coronaria (assembly GCA_025667525.1). NCBI lineage: Eukaryota > Viridiplantae > Streptophyta > Magnoliopsida > Asterales > Asteraceae > Glebionis > Glebionis coronaria. The sequence goes on along the minus strand of JANFOE010000636.1, from coordinate 1,140,149 downwards.
GGCTAAGTGGGAAGTGCATGTGTGGTGTGCTTTCTTCTTTCTCTTCTTCTCGACTCGATTTAATTCTTTGTCTTTTCTCGACGTCGTCTCGGGATTTGAACTTGTCATAATAATTTTTCTTCTTAAATTTAGACTTGAGTTCTTCGACTTCATTAAACTTCCGTCTTTAGACTTTTTCTTCGATAAATCTTCAGAATAGGTCTTGGACATCCGTTCTTTAAGCACTCTTGATCTTTTGACTTCGTCTTTTCTCGTTTTCTTCGATAAAAGCCCGTGAAAGCCCGTGTTTTCTTCCTTTTTCATCTTTTGGTCCTAAAACACAATAAAAACACAAACCACGCATAATTCCGACTTTTACGACATAAAATACACGTTTTGGTCTTGTTATTATTGGAAATAAGTGGTAAACGGATAAGTGTTTTCACACTTATTAAATCCCCTACACTTGACCATTGCAATGCCCTCATGCAATGCATTAATTTTAAAGCACGGTTTACATTTTCCATCATAAATAACCTACCTTGGCCTTTATTCAACACTAAATAAAAAGATAAAAACAAGTAAAGAAATTAAAGACTTACATTGAGTTTTGGCTGCCATGAATGTTTATCATGCTCAAGTTTAACGTTCCCCATACCAAGCTTAAAAACGAGATCATTGCTATTATAAGTTAGCAAACTAACACGAATTCATGTGGGCCAATTATTTACTTAGACTCCCTTATTCCTAGGTGTATCTCTTATATTTTACTTTTGTCTTGAATGATCACAAGGATTCATTGTTTGACTTATTTCGATAGTTATTTAGGCCGAAAATAAAGTGGACGATTTAATCAATACTTAGCTAAAGGACAAAATCTTTTAAAACTGCTTCTCGGGACCTCATAAAGTTCATATCTTGGCATAACCCGCTTCGCGATTTGAGACCTTTCTCGGACCGATATTTGGCAGCGACTTCATACTTTAAATATTTGAGTGTTCTTGAAATTATGGTCTTCTCTTCATAATAGGAATTTCTTCACTTGAAGTTTTTGAGAGATTCTTCATACTTGGACCACGACTTCTTCATTTTTCTCCAATCTTTATTTTGGACTTTGATATACAACGATCCGCCTCCTTTTAGGACTTGGATCTATTTATCCTCATACCTTGCTAGGGTCTTCTCGGATAGATTTCTCCATGATCTTTAGGGGAGTATTTGCTTTTCGTCGTGTGTCTTGATCCTTCATATTGATATTCGACAAATGATTCTTCACATCACTTTTGGATCTTTAGCAACAAACTGTAGCCCTCATGCCTTGTTAGGGCCTTTTCGGACTCGCCAATCTTCGCATCCCGCTTCAATAAGTTATGCCTTGGCTATGAACTCTAATTAGTACCGAGCAACTTTTAAATAATCTTGGGCTAGAAGCTAAGTAACTTTTCAAATCGTACAACCTTATTTATTGCAGATAAATTTATTAACAAGCGATGGGAGAATAGGCTCATAATTAACTCACATAAATTCACGAAAGAATACCAAACTTATAATTGACTCTATCATCTCTCGTCCTCCACAGTTTAAAATCTCAAGGAATGAGACTCGTGGATGCTTAGCCTATTAAATCAAAGTTTTGGGTTTTCGAGTCATCTATAGGATCTTGCAAGTTCTTTGACTTGTTCAAGTTTAGAAATCGCATTTTAAAGTTCCCTTGATAAACAACTCTCTAGGATCAATTATAGGAACTTGTGAAAAGTTCTTGTTCTTAACCCGTTAGAATTAAGACTTTCGCGTTTTAAAGCTCCCTATATAAAAGCCTAGCAAAACTTGACTTAAACACGTTAAGGATACTAGCTAGAGTAAACTTAGAAGTAAACTCGGGTTGAGTCAAAATATTCACGACTTTAAAAAATTAAAACCACTTTATTAAAATTTATTCTAGCAAGGAAAGAAAATAATCATAACAAAGGAAAATACAACTATACAACTAGGCCAAAATAGATTAAAAATTTTGAAAAACGTCGAAAAATCAAATTTTTCGGTTAAAATGAGGGCAAATTCATGGAAAAGACCATTTACTTCGATAGAAGTCCCCCTACACTTGATATAAACATTGTCCTCAATGTTTAAGTATGTGGGAGTAAACTCCCCTACACTGTTGACATTGTGCACTTTGTTTAAATCTTGCTAAGGAAAGGACAACTATAGTGATTTCAATGTGAACATATAGAATATGAAAAATTGAATCACGACAGTTTAGGATAGAACCAGGAAGACGGGTACACGGAATCACGGTTCGTCAAAAGTCATCGAGGTGCTCTTTTAAGCTTGAATCCCTGCACAAAATAAGAAACAAGACAACCAACGCATACGGGGCTCCCCCTACACTTATGATGAAAGCAGTAAAGGATAGATCATGGGTTGCCTTTTGAGAAGCGCTTGTTTTTTATACCCGAGTCACGAGCCTGACTCGACCCAAATTTAGTTCTTTGGAAACGTGGTGAGGTATGGGATCATCTCATGAGAGATGTCCTCACCAAAGTACAGCTTCAAACGCTGGCCATTCACCTTGAAATTGGGCCCATTTGGCTGGGAAAGCTCAATGGTCCCATATGGAAAGACTTTGGCGACGGTGAATGGACCAGACCAGCGGCTCTTCAACTTGCCCGAGAAGATCTTCAACCGAGAGTTAAAAAGTAAGACCTGATCACCAACGTTGAACTCTCGGTTCTTAATCCTTGCGTCATGAATGATCTTGGTCTTCTCCTTGTAGATCAGTGAGTTCTCTTAAGCTTCATTCCTCAGTTCATTAAGCTCGTTGAGTTGAATCTTGTGAAGATCACCGGCTTTGTTGATGTCGAAGTTAGCCCACTTCAAGGCCCAGTACGCCTTATGTTCCAGCTCGATGGGGAGGTGGCATGCTTTCCCGTACACAAGACGATAAGGTGTACAAACAATCGGCATCTTATATGCTGTACGGAAAGCCCACAAAGCATCATCTAACTTATCAGCCCACGTGGCACGATGCTCTCCGACAGTACGTTCCAGAATTCGCTTCAATCCACGGTTGGAGATCTCGGCTTGCCCATTAGTTTGGGGATGATAGGCGGTGGAAAGACGGTGATTGACACCATACTTAGCCATGACTCTTGCATATTGATCATTGCAAAAATGAGTCCCGCGGCCACTGATTATAGCACGAGGAACACCGAATCGAGCAAACAGCTGCTTCAAAAAGTTCACAACCACCCTCGCATCGTTCGTTGGGAGAGCCTTAGCTTCAATTCATTTAGAAACATAGTCAACGGCTACGAGGATGTACTTGTTCCCTTTGGATGATGGAAATGGCCCCATAAAGTCGATGCCCCATACGTCAAAGATTTCACATTCTTGTATGAAATTTTGAGGCATCTCATCTTTATGTGTGATCTTGCCTTGGTGTTGACAAGCATCACAATGCTTAACCATTTCGTGAGCGTCACGATAAATGGTGGGCCAATAGAATCCAGAGTCAAACACTTTCTTAGCGGTGTAGTTGGGACCAAAGTGACCACCGGTGGGTCCTTTATGGCAAGCATCAAGGATCTGCAAATCTGTCGCTCCATCAACACATCGACGAATGATCAGATCAGCACATTGTTTGAATAGATAAGGGTCATCCCAGAAGTAAGTCTTAACATCTTTAAAGAACTTCTTCTTTTCTTGGGATGTTAACCCTTTGATAAGAATACCACCCGCTAAGTAGTTTGCAATGTCCGCAAACCACGGGGTGTCATCAAGATTGGAGTGAATAGACATTAAGGTCTCAAGGGGAAAAGATTCATTGATCTCTTGGTTCGGATGATCCCCTTGATACGGATCCTCAAGTCTACTCAGATGATCCGCTGCTAGGTTTTCGGCTCCCTTTTTGTCACGAATTTCAATGTTGAATTCTTGAAGGAGCAAAACCCACCGAAGAAGTCTTGGCTTAGAATCTTGCTTAGTTAACAAGTACTTCAACACGGAATGGTCGGTATACACGATGGTGGTGGAAAGGACAAGATAGGGGCGGAATTTTTCAAAAGCATAGACAACAGCTAAAAGCTCTTTTTCGATTGTCGTATAATGTAATTGAGCCCCCGTCATTGTCTTGCTAGCGTAGTGGATTAGTTGGAAGTGTTTGTTCATGCTTTGGCCCAAAACTGCTCCAATAGCAAAGTCGCTAGCATCGCACATCAATTCAAAATGTAGCTCCCAATTAGGGGTAACCAAGACCGGTGCGTTAGTTAGCTTATCCTTGAGAAGATTGAAGGCTTCAATACACTCTTTGGAAAAAGATAAAAGGAGTATCTTTTTGCAAGAGGTGGGTCATCGGGTGAGCGATTTTAGAGAAATCCTGAATGAATCGACGATAGAAGCCCGCATGACCCAGAAAACTTCTCACACCCTTCACGGTTGAAGGTGGAGGTAATTTGGCTATGACATCCACTTTAGCACGGTCCACTTCAAGACCGGCTTTAGAAATTTTGTGTCCTAGCACAATGCCTTCTTTTACCATAAAATGGCATTTTTCCCAATTTAGAACAAGGTGAGTGTCTTCGCACCGCTTAAGCATACGTTCTAAATTGGCAAGGCAAGAAGAGAATGAATCACCATAAACCGAGAAATAATCCATGAAGACTTCCATAGTTTCTTCAACCATGTCATGGAAGAAAGCCATCATACACCTTTGGAATGTCTCAGGAGCATTCCACAAGCCAAAAGGCATTCTTTTGTAAGCAAATGTTCCATAAGGACAAGTGAATGTGGTTTTCTCTTGGTCGTGGGGATCGATGGGTATTTGAAAATAACCCGAGAAACCGTCTAAAAAGCAGTAATAGTCATTACCCGCTAGACGTTCAAGCATTTGGTCCATGAAAGGAAGGGGAAAATGATCCTTTCTCGTAGGATCATTGAGTTTGCGATAGTCTATACAAACTCTCCACCCTGTAACGAGACGAGTAGGAGTCAACTCGTTGTTTTCGTTGGGATCAACGGTGATTCTGTCTTTCTTAGGCACACAATGGACTGGACTAACCCACGATAAATCCGAGATAGGGTAAATCATGCCCGCATCAAGAAGTTTGATAACCTCGTTTTTGATAACGTCATGGATCTTAGGATTCACCCTTCGTTGGCTTTGAATAGTGGGTTTAAAGTCGTCCTCCATGAGAATTTTATGTGTGCAAAAGTGAGGATCAATTCCACGAATATCGTAGATCTTCCAGGCAATCGCTTTCTTATGATTCTTCAACACGGCGATAAGTCGGGATTTTTCTTCTTCTTTCAGGTCCTTTGCGATGATGACCGGTAACTTCTTGTTGTCTTCAAGGAAAACGTACTCGAGATGAGGAGGTAGGTCCTTAAGCTCAAGAGTAGGAGGATCCTCAATAGATGGTGTAACTAACGATGGATCATCATTAGTCACCTCTTTAGGAGAAGGAGGAGAAAACGGGTTTTCATTGAGATGTTTCTCAATTGTACGAATGTCTTCATCCCAATCGGTGGGAGAATCATCATACTTAAGATCGAGAGGGCCCAAGCTAGCTTCAAAATCATCCAAGTCACTTTCTCCAAAAGGAGTCAATGACGGAGCAATTGAGGAAACGGTCTCAACATTGGGTAAAGAAGAGAGAGTACTTTTGCAAGCATCATGAAAGTGTTCTTCACAAGCCTCATCGAGAACATCAATAGCATTAACACTCTCATAAAGACAATTTTATCGTCACCAACTCTCATGATTATTTTGCCCGCGGCTACATCAATGAGAGTGCGACCGGTCCTCAAGAAGGGACGTCCAACGATTAATGGAACACGAGGATCCATCTCGTAGTCAACGACAACAAAATCCGCCGGGAAGGTGAATTTGTCAACGCCAACGAAGACGTCTTCGGCTATCCCCACTGGATAAGCAACCGTACGGTTAGCTAATTCCAAAGTCATTTTGGTGGGGAATAGCTCGGGGAGAGATAATTGCTTCCAAACACTTAAAGGCATTAAGTTTATACTAGCACCTAGATCGGCTAGGGCCATGCAATTCTCTACTCCCGGGAAGTTGCAAGGAATCAAGAAGCGACCCGGATCACCAAGTTTGGTTGGCAATTTCCTTAAGAGAACCGCGGAGCAATTCTCATTAAGTTGGGTCTGAGCAATATCAAGAAGCTTCTCCTTGTCACTAAGAAGATCTTTAAACATCTTCGCGTATTTCGGCATGTGAGCTAGAGCCTCAGCAAAGGAGATGTTAAAATTCAATTGTTTAAACATTTTGAGAAAGTTTGAAACCTGAATATCATCCTTGCTCTTTTGCTTCTCTTTCCTCAACCTTGAAGGATAAGGTATATCGGATGAAGAGGAAGGCTTTAGGGGAGTAAGATCACTCACAACCGCGGGTAGTGGGGGAATGGGGGTAGAAGGCAAAGGAGATGAGGAAAGTTGCTCTTTTTCCTTGTTCACAATCACGGGTGGAGGTGTAGGAAGCTCGGGTTCCGTATAACCTTTTCCACTACGAGTAGTGATTGCTTTCATCTCCCCTCTTGGATTCGCAATGGTGTTACTCGGAAGAGTACCCGAAGAAGAGGGTTGATTACCTTGGAAGATCGATCCTAACATATCACGTAAATTATCTGCTTGGGTGCTGAAAGAGTCTCTCATGTCGGCACGAATATCATTGCTCTGTTTCACCATGTCATTCCTTAGCTCGGCTCGAATATCGCTCCCTTGTTTCGCCATTTCTCCCTTCAAGTTGATGAATTGACTCTGAAGATTCGTCACCATCTCTCTATTAGTCCTCATGAACGTCTCGACATCTTGATTCAATGTTTGTTGATTGAGAGGTGGAGCTTGGTAAGCTTGAGAATTTCCTTAAGGTGGGTATGGGTTTCTTTGGGATTGATATTGATTGTTAGCACGAGGTTGGGATTGGTTATTTCGGTTATAGCTTTGTTGTTGGTTTTGGTTTGGAGGAGTAAAATAGGGTGGAGCAAGATAGTTGTTTGAACGATAACTTAGCAAGTTACGATCTCCTTGAGGACGAGCTTGATAGCCTCCCGTGGGATAAGTACCGTATGTCGCGTTAACGTTTTCAGAAAAATTGCCTTGAGTAGAAGGACAATCATTGTAAGAATGGGGACCACCACATGTGTCACAAGAAATAGCAACGGCTTTAGCTTGTGGAGTTTGGTTAGAAGCCAAAATTTGCATACTTTTGCTAATTTCAAGAATAGCACGTTCCATGGCGGACATGTCGGTGGTGGAAGAAGTAGATGAAACATTGACTCTCGGATTAGATCTTGAGGATGCGGATGAATCCTAATTCTTGTGGTGAGTAGTCATGTTTTCAATCAACTCTCTACACTCCTCCGGTCTCCTTTTCATAAAGGTACCACCAGCGGCGACATTGATCGTGTCACGATCACGAAAAGTGAGACCGTTGTAGAAGGTATCAATGATAGTGACGGGGAGCATGTTGTGATTTGGACAACGGTCGATCAAATCATTGTATCGTTCCCAAGCATCAAAGAGCGATTCATCATTGTCTTGCATGAATCCACTAATTTGGTTACGAAGGCTTGTGACCATGGATGGTGGGAAGTAGCGCGACAAAAAGCGTTGAGTCATGTCATTCCAAGTATGAATAAAATTCTTTGGGAGACGGTCAAACCATTTTTCGGCATGGTGAGAAAGCGAGTGGGGAAATAGTTGAAGGAGAAGGTCATCCATAGAAACACCGGGTGACGTCATGCTTTCGGTGATGGTAATGAATTTGTCGAGGTGTTTGTTGGCATCATCATCCGAAATTCCGCGAAATGGATTAGTTTTCACTTGTTGGATCATGTGATGCTTCAACGAAAACTCCTGAGCCGTGATGTGCATCGGCGCAATCGGGCCTCCGCGTCCGTTCATGGTGGGTTGACACAATTCCTCCATTGTTCGTAAATCGGGTAGGGGACATTGTTGTTGTTATTATTGTTATTCAAATTGGGTAGAGGTGGGTTATTATTGTTGTTATGAACACCAGCCATATCTAAATCTTCACGAGTCTCGGGCTCAGAATAGTTTGAAGATCTAGTACGCATACACCTGCAGAAGAAAAATACACATAGAGAATATCTATATAATCTTTTTCGTGCAAAACCTTTGGAAAAGAATTGCTTTTTATGATTTTCAATGTTTTTGTATTTTTGAAAATTTTTATATTTTTTAGGATTTTTGTAAAAAAAATTAAAGCAAGAAAAATAACGTTCAAAGAACGGATCCCAAAATTCAATGCGTCTCTCACTAGAAACCGTTAATCTTAACGAAAAGAGCCGGCAGCGGCGCCATTTAATACAAGGTTTTTACCCCAAGTATGAAAAGTTATCGTCCGATCTCCTCGAATTGATTTCCAGTCTAAAGTGCGACTCAATTGTCTTTTGGTGAACAAGAGTATGTTTTGGTTTGGTTTTCTAATTTAAACTAAAAGCAAGAATGAAAATTTCGTTGAGCGAAATTAAAGCGTTTAAATATTAAACTAAAATCTATTTAGAAAAACTTTATGTAAAACTTTAAATCTTAAAAACATGTTCTATTGGAATATTGCAAATCATTTCTATCAGAATGCACCAAAGTTAATACCATCGGAATATAATTAAAACAAGTCATCGGAATAATTCATGTGAACCATCGGAATGTCACATACAACTCTGTCGGAATGATGCTTATCGGAATGATCTAGATCGCAATGTTTCAGATCAGAATATTGTAAAGTAAATTTGGGCAGAGTTTCGTCTTAACAAGGACCTTAGTCCCGTTGAAATATGCGATCGCAATGAGCGATCGCAATCCAGATCGGAATAAGGGGGAATGACCAAGTTATCGCAAAGTAGAACCCTTGATGGGTTATTGCGATAGAAACCAAGTAATCCGTCGGAATGTGTAGAATCCCCAAGATTGCGATGGAAGCAAAACTTAATCCAAAATTGGTGGTAAGCTTAAAACTCAATAAGCACATACAATAAGCTATCTTATCCGAAACTTAAACAACTCAAAAAGCTTAAATTTGACAACTTCTTAAACATAAAAGATCATAAACTTTATGAAAGGAACTTTAAAGTGACTAAAACCTTTGAGAAATCCAAAAATCAATAAGCTAAAACTTGAAATAAGCCAATAAGCATATAGAGCTTATAGCTTATACGTGTAAGAGCTATTGTGTAAAAAAAGAAGATTAATCCTCTAATCACGAAATCATCAAATCATACGAATGAAGTATGCAATTCGGATCAAAGATAAAGTAAACCAAGAAATGTAGAAAGAGATTAAAGAACACAAAGCTTAAACTTAAACTTTTGATTAAAGAAACTCAAATACAAGGATTAATGAAAGCTTAAAAGAAAGGAAAGATGAAAAACTTAGTGAGAGAAAGTTTAGAACTTTCTCTCTCTAAAAACTAGAAAGGAAAAATTAAAAGTGCAACTAGCTAACCACCCTCCTAATGTGATTAGGAGGGTATTTATAGGCTAAGTGGGAAGTGCATGTGTGGTGTGCTTCCTTCTTTCTCTTCTTCTCGACTCGATTTAATTCTTTGTCTTTTCTCGACGTCGTCTCGGGATTTGAACTTGTCTCAATAATTTTTCTTCTTTAATTTAGACTTGAGTTCTTTGACTTCATTAAACTTCCGTCTTTAGACTTTTTCTTCGATAAATCTTCAGAATAGGTCTTGGACATCCGTTCTTTAAGCACTCTTGATCTTTTGACTTCGTCTTTTCTCGTTTTCTTCGATAAAAGCCCGTGAAAGCCTGTGTTTTCTTCCTTTTTCATCTTTTGGTCCTAAAACACAATAAAAACACAGACCACGCATAATTCCGACTTTTACGACATACAATACACGTTTTGGTCTTGTTATTATTAGAAATAAGTGGTAAAAGGATAAGTGTTTTCACACTTATTAATAATCCAACTCCCATCACCTTGAGATTTTGCACATGAGCTGTTTGGCCAAGTTACATTCAAAAAAACAAGTGCGAGGATGATTCCACAGAACTATTACATAGAGGATAGGTGATAGAAGAAATATCCATACCTCTTCGAGAGAGATTAAATCTCGTAGGCAAGTAATTTTTGATAACCTTCCACGCGTGAATATTTATTTTAATTGGAATCACTTTAACCCATCTAGTCTTAATACTACCACCAGGGAGAAGCTTAGCATCAATAAACTTACGAGTAGATGAGACCGAAAAATCACCAGAACCCTCTAACGACCATGCCCACCTATCTTTCATGTTGCTTAAAACGCCACATCCACTTAACATTAAAGATCTATTAAACATCCCATAACGTATCCCTTTGAGTGACAAAACGCCACACCCACTTAAACATTAAAGATCTATTCAACGCGAATAAACTTGCAACTCCAAGACCACCTGCTTCCTTAGAGGCCATTGATAGTTGTAGAAATACCCCTTTTAGGAAAAGGAAGGTAAAATAGGGCAAGTATGCACGACGATTTAGGAAAACCGTGTGTGAATGACCCTAAGTGAGTTCGTTCTCGAGGAGGCTAGTGTGTTGTGTAATGAATTGATTAATGATGATTTTATTGTTATGAAAAGAGAAAATAGAAATAAGGAAGAAAAGACGGTTACGAAGACGGATCGAGCTAAGACGAAAAAGCGTTTACGTAAAACCGTAAAAAAAAACTACAAAATTAAAATTTTAAAACCTACAAATTAATTAAAAGCTAAAAGTAGTCTAAAATAATATAAATAAGAATAAAAATCCAATAAAAATATTTTAAAACCTTTTATTAATTAAATATTCAATTTTAAATGCTAATTAAAGCCCTAAAATTAAATATAATTAATCAAAATGTCCAAAATAATATTTTATTGAACATATAACTTACTTATATTATCTAAAGACTAAAAAGTATTTTTCCTAATTTTTAAAAACTATTTTTCTATTTTTAAATTACTAAAAACTATTTTAAAACTAAAATAATTATAAAAAATAATTAAATAAGGCCCAAAATAATCTACCAATTTTAAAAATCCTAATTTACTCTAATGAACAGTAGAAAATTGAAAAAGTTTAAAAAATATTAAATTTACCACTAAAAGACAAAAACAGTTTAATTTAAAACCCTAATTAACTTAAATTAATTCTAAAAAAATAATAAAAAGATGAACAGTAGAAACTTTTTTAACTAAAAATATTAAATTAATATCCTAAGTCTATGAAAAATTGTAAAACTGAAAAGTATGTATTTTTGGCACTAAATGCCAAAAACAGAAATATTAAAGTTAATTAAAAATGCTTTTTAATCTAAAAAATATAAAATGAACAGTAACTAAAAATCTAATTAATCAGAAAAATCAAAAATAAAATTAGAAAAATTAAGAAACTGGTTTCAAACCCTAATTCTAATTTTGGAGCACTAAAGACAAAATTCCAAGATTACTGAAAGTGACATGTGTTTGGTTTTTGTCTGTTAGCTTAGCAGTGCTAACAAGTGTGCTACCAGTGGGAAGTTTTTTCCCACTGCTAGTGTAAAATTTGGTCAGGAGACCTAAGAGCTTAGGAAAGCCCTAGTGCTTGGTTTTCTTTGGACCACAAGGCACCCCCACACCAATTGGGTTGTGGGGAGTCTGAGTAAACACAAAAAACAACAAGTCACAAGCAAAGATCAAGCACAAAATGGCAATTAAGTTTCTGATTAAGCCAAATGTTTCTGATGAACAGTGACACCTAAATTACTTGCATAAAAACGAATTTCAAAGCTTCATAACTTGAACATAAGCTTACCAAATAGCACACAAGTGATCACAAACTTTTCTTAGGCCTATCTTCTAACAACTTGCCAGATTTAGTGCACAAATTCCAAGAAAATAGGCAGAAAAGAGGCTTTACTGATTTAGGCTATGTTTTCAATTTTTTTAGCATACCAATTTGTTCAAAACTCTACCAAATATAAAACCAAACTAACACATACACTTCACCTATCCTAAGGAATGTTTTAAACAGGTTTTTACTCAAGATTAATAAAAATTAACCAATTTTAAACCCTAATCCAAACACCCCTTAATATTTTCTGAAAATAATTTTCCAAAGCAAATCAAGTCCAAACCTAACCAAACTGATTTTTGAAACTTCTAGCATGCATATTACCAACAAATGAGCAATATCAAACAGCTAAAACAACACTTATCCAACTTCTCACAAAATTCATGCAAATCACGAAAATAACACAAAATCAGAAAATATAAAAAAACAAAAATGGAAACAAGGGACTACCTTGTTGGGCCTACATCCAGGCCCAACAATGGCTGCTTAGCCACCTCCAACAGACCTGGGTCTGTGCTGAGCCTTGAACTAATCAATCAAGCTCCTAAAACCTGCTAAGAGAAATACACAAAATAGCCAAATATTCTGATTTTATCAAACTTTTTGAAACCTTAAGATCCAACAAACCTTGGAACCTATAAAACGTTTTTAAAACAAGTCCAAACTCAGAAATCCAATGGTCCAAGTCCATTTTCACTTTCTTGGACCTTAGATTTCTGAAAATTAAAGACCTTTTTAAAACCTTTTTGAAAACTCAAACACACAAAGTGTGTAACAAATGATTAAAGGAACTCAGATTATCTCACAAACATACACTAACATTCAAAAACCATAAAAGGAATTATAATTTAACTGAAAAAATACCAACTTTATAAATTTTATAAAAAGGAGTTACAAATGCTTGGAGAAAATCTGGAACAAAGGATATGGGACACATACGTCCCATATTTATACAACTAAAAGAACATTCTAGGTTACTAAACCCTAATACATGGAATTCCCTAAAAAGCCCTTGGTCTTCTCTTGAAAATTTGGTCAAAAATCTGCCATGTGATCATGTTGTGATGTCCAGCTGTTGTAGTATGATCTTGGACGTTTAAAATGTCATTGGGGGCTAAGGAGTAACATCCAACCATTGGTCTTGTCGGTTTTAGGGTTTTGAGGGAAAGGGACGGGGCAGGGGAGGGTCCCACAAGACACATGGGTGTGTCTTGTGGTGATTTGGGATGTGGGTTTGGTTTTGGCTTAGAGGAATTACTAATCTGGAGATGTAGAACAAAAACCCCTTTGATTTTGTCTTTGTTCATCCTGGGTTTAATCTAGGATTTAAGGGTGATTAGTGGCAGTTTAATCTATTTTGGGTAAATAGATTTTCAAATGAAGTGTTTAGTGGGAAAGAATGGTTGACTTATTTGACCAGGTTTATTAATAAACCTGGTTGGGTGGGTTACGGGTTTGGTTGGGTAAATGGGTAAGGGTTTGGGTTAATGGGTGGGTTATGGTGACGTGTAAGCTTCTGGTTGGGTGTGTAAGTTTGGCTGTCTGGGCAGAATAACCCCCAAGGTTTCATGTTTTGTTCAAGTTGTATTAAATGGCTAACAACTTCAAATTTCCATGTAACAACTTTAGGCAACTTGTCATAAATGGCACAACAATTTTATAAACTTGTATCAAGGACTTGAAATGTAATTTCTTCTATTTTCAAGGGCCATTCTTGTAATGTCTTCAAACTTGGAGGACCTTTGTTGCCAAATGATGATTTCTTCAAGGGCTTATCTTGCCAAATCTTCAAAAATGAGGGACTAAAGTTGCCAATCTTCAATTCTTCAAGGTCCATTTTGGAAATTCCAGATTTGGGTCCGGTTCATTGTGCGGCTTCGTTTCCCGTGTTCGTTTTTGAATGATTCTTGTGATCTCTTTGCCATTTCCTCAATATCCGTACCTAAAATACACAAGCAACAAACACGAGCATATATTTGGCAGTTTTAATGATATTTTGTGCATTTTAAGCCCGATTTGGACGATGAGACTATGTATAAAAGCAGTCTCATCACTCCCCCATACTAAACCATTGCCGTGCCCTCACGCAATGCTAGAATAAAGTATCGTAGCACCTCCAAAATTCATTTTTATTCACTTTATTGGAATGATAAACTAGCTACAATACTACTATCGCTACTACTACTTGTGTTTTAGACATAATGTATGATTTTCATCACAAAATGGGACGTTTAGGTTCATAGAATAAGAACACGTGAATGCTTCGTTAGAAATAATTTCATCGTCCTCGATTTTCACCCTAATTCCATGCCAAGCGTGCAACGAGATCATTGTCATTATAAGTTAGTAATGCTAACACTACTCATATGCCCTAATCACGTACTTATCCTCCCATTATTCCTAAGTTGTATCTCTTATATGTTATTTTGTCTTGAATGTTTCTCGAGGATACATTGTTTGCCTTATGCGATAATAGAGATTTAGGTCTAAAAATAGAGTCCTAACGGTGTAACTAAGACCATCAAATCAATAACCCCTCCTAATAGACAACGATGTCAAAAAAATTAAGTTGACAAGAAGAATCGATAAACATGGTTTTATAAAGGTTTTGAACATGAGACTTATTACCAAGACTTTTATATGCCCCCTAACGGAAGGGCCTTATTATCTTTGGTTTACCTCCATCTTTTATTCAACTTCGCCATGAAGCTTTTATTATGACTTCGGTCTTGCCTTGCCTTTTATTATCCGCCTCATCGGTGGTTTTATTAGCCAAAGACATATATCCTCACGCTAAAGCGAATTTTGGATCTTTAAAGCTTCGAAGATTAAGGCTTGATTCACTTTCAATTTTGCATAGATTTTTCGGCCTTGTGGGGCTTCAAATTGTTTGCTAGATTTAGGTGAGCACTTGAAATCTTATTATTGGGTGAAGCTTTCGATTATTCGGGTGCCAATACTTCAAAACCGTGACGCTGGCGATACCTTAATGTCTTCCCAATTTAATTACTCGGAAGCTACTAGAAAAGACTAGAAACCCAACAATCCTAACTAAACCGCTAAGTCAATATTTATTAAGCAAAAAATATTTACATGCGAAGGGAGAATAAGCAAACAACGAGAACACATGAGTTTTTGAAAGAATCCGAGTACTCTACGTTTAGCATAGTAACTTATAATTACCTCTATCATTTCTCGTCCTCATTTAAGAGACTTAGCCTAAAAAGTTAAGGAATCGAAGCTAAGTGCTCAACACGCACGGTCGAGTCAAAAATTACTCTTATTCTCGCCATCGGAAAATCTACATTCGTGTCTTCAAACACTTATAAAACATGAGAAAAATTTTAAAATTTGGCCATTTTTAGCCTTATTTGCAACAAAAATGATAAACAAAAAGATAAACTTTGGAAAGCGTGAAGGTTTGGCAAGGCAAGTATCTATTCACCCCCCCATACTAAAGTTAAACATTGTCCTCAATGTTTCGAGTCTAAGGGTTGGAAAACCCCCATACTAGAGACGTAGTCGAATGCCTAATCTAGCATGGAAAGGGTGTAACCATTAAATTAATAGCCGTTTATGAAGTGTGCTATAAATCTAAGGTTAGAACATATAAGGATATATCATGGATATTGAGAAAGTCTTCAAAGCAAATGATCGAGTGCTCCCATAAAACGAACACGAGAGGCTCCAATCGTGAAGATCATGATCTAAAAACCACAATGCACAAACAACCACGAAACAAAGGTTGGAAGGGCACAAATCCCCTCACATTACACTAATTAGAAAGCAATAATATGTACATGGATAAGCATGGGTCTCCCCCACGAGGCACCTTGTTTTTGATAACCGAGTCAAAAGCTCGACTCGAATCCCCATAAATGTGATCATTTAGGGATTATCTTGGTATGGTAATTTTTGGTGGGGCTTACATGATAAACAAGGCCCAAAAAAACCGGTATTAAGGACTAAGTCTTTTGATGGTGCAAAATACCGGGATCGAAGATGGCGTTCTCGTTTTCATTGGAAAAACAAACCAACGCCACTTCATCGTGTGCCAACATAAACTCAAAGAGTTTCAAGAAATAGATGAGAAGAAATAGAAGGGTGGGACAATGGGTAAGTCATGAAAACATTGAGCTACTCGAGGTAGACTCGCACCAATCAAATGAAAAGATTTTCCATTTATTGCATCGGTGGAAGACCGAGATTTCCCTATATAAGCAATTCTAGGATCAAATATCTCGTCCTCGGTGGAGAAAGGGGAGGGAACATAAGGGGCTTCCCCCACACTAAGTCCACACAAAGCATCGTCAAAAGGAGAAGACGAGCTTGTAGTACTCAAAACACGTGGTGATGACGGAGTTAGAGTTGTAGAAAAATCTTTTAAATTCAATTCAAAATCTTTTCCTTTTTCATCTTTTAAACTCTCCTTGTGAAAACCCGATTTAATTATGTCAAAAATATTTGGTGTATCTAAAGCAATGTTAGTCACACTAAAAATTCTCACATTTTAAAACCGTTTTGGCAAAGGTGGTGGTAAGTTTTCAAAACGTTTGTCGACAAAGAAAACTCCCCCATCGGGATCAACATATTCATCATCCGAAGAATCATTCGAGATTGGAACCGTAGGCTTAACACTCTTAACCTCTACCGGCGGAGGGGACGGAAGTTCATTTTTCTCAACAACTTCTAAAACTCTTTTTGAAATCTTTTTGCAAATGTTTTTGATGGGATTGACATTGTACAAAGACGTGATAGAATACACATGAGAAAGTGTGGAATTTTGAGTTGCATTTATGACGAGTTCTTCCTCATTGAAACGAAGAGTGATTTTCCTTGCATGCACATCGATAAGTGCTCTCGAGGTATCCAAAAATGATCGACCTAAAATTAAAGGAACTTTAGGATCGATAGGAATGTCAACAACAATAAAGTCTACGGGATAGTAGAACTTTCCAACTTTCACAAAGACGTCCTCGGCAACTCCACAAGCTAGAATCGTAGAATGATCGGCCATCTCGATTGACATTCTTGAAGGAGTGAGATTTGGAAGATTGAGCGATTTAAAAATCTCAAGAGGCATCAAATTAATACTAGCACCAAGATCGGCCAAGGCGTAGCATTCTTCCATGTCTTGTATAGCACATGGGATTAAAAACATGCCGGGATCACCGACTTTTTGAGGTATGCGGCTTAGAAAAACAGATGAACAACTAGACGATTTTTGAAATTTCTCTTTATTATTCAACATGCTTTTGAAGTTCGCGACAAATCGAGGCATCATGACTAAGGCGTCGGCAAAACTTATATTAAAATGCAAGTCACGAAACATTTTCATAAAAAGTTCAAATTGATAATTATTTCGTTCTTGTGCCTTTTCCTTGTCTCGTCTTGAAGGGTAGGGTAAAGGCGGTGTGGGTTGGGGCATAGGCATAGGCATCGTCCTTGGAATCTCGGGTTCCATGATTGGTATTGGTTCAACCGTAGGTGTGGTTTGAGCGGTACTTCGTGGGCTTGTAATGTGCTCCTTTTCGACCACAACCTCGGGTTCTTTCTCTTTTTCCTTCTCCATAGAAGTACTTGGACGAGAAATGGGTTCTTTGAAAGTTTTACCACTACGAGTAGTAATAACCTTCAATTCTCCTTTCGGGTTCACGATGGTATCACTAGGAAGATCACCCGAAGAAGAGGGCTTACACATGATAGCTTCAAACATTTTAGCCATTCGGTCTTCAAACTTAGATTGCCTAGCATCCGCTTTTAACAACTCTTGCTTAATCTCATGTTGACCTTGCTCCATTTTTTGTTGATTTTGTTGGAGACGTGTGACATTTCCTTCTATTTTATTAGCATGAGTTTTAAGTTCATTAGCAAGTTCGTTTTTAAGCTCGTTTTTCAACTCGGATCTTAAGCTAACCATTTCACGTTGCATATTATCAAACTTAGCATCATTAGCCTTAGCATAATTCAAAAATTCTCCTTGAAGATTTTTGGTGTGATCGTTTTGAAAACCTTGTGTGGTAGTTTGAAAATCACGGTTTTGGTTTTGATTCGAAATTTGCCCATTTCCACTTTGATAATTACCCTTGTTGTAATTCCTTTTATTGCCTTGATAATTACCTTGGTTGTTGTTTCGATAATTATTAGCATTTTGATTGGGTGGAGCTTGGTTTTGGCGGGAACCTTGGCCGTTTTGGTTATAAGTTCCCGTGGCTATATAAGCACTTGAAGTGTTACCATCCGCGGTAATGCACTCGGAAAGATCATGAGCTCCACCACACGACAAACAACTCTTAGAAACCGCTTTAACCGAAGCGGAATTTGAAGCTTCTTGAGCTTTCCAATGGGACATAAGGCTAGCAAATCTATCAAAAAAAAACGATTTTCTTCATTTGCCTCATCATGTAAAGCATTAATGCTACGAGACGATGACGAGCCCAATTTGGTAACACTCGGTGTGTTACGAGGGCTATAAACCTTAGACCTATTCTCAATTATGACCAAAGCTTCTTCAACCGTTTTACACAAAAAATTACCACCCGCAGCGGCATTTAAATAATCTCTTTCATGATCGTTAAGTCCATTGTAAAACGTGTCAATTTGGTGCAAGTCGGAAAAACCGTGATGAGGACATTCATGTAACATCTCCTTAAACCTATTCCAAGCCGTTGAAAAACTTTCATTTGATTCTTGTGAAAATTTAGAAATCTCATTTTTCAAATGCGTAGTCTTAGAGGGCGGAAAAAATTGGTTCACAAATTTCGAAACAAGATCCTTCCACGTCAATATAGAATTCGGTGGCTCTTTCTCTAACCAAATTTTAGCGAGCCCCGCTAAGGAATACGGAAAAAGCATCATCTTAGTCGAGTCATTCGAGACATCCTTAAATTTTCAAGTGGCGGTAAGACGATTGAATTAGCGGATATGGTTGTGGGGATTGTCCTTCTCATCACCACGGAATTTGTTGTTTTGGATCATCGACAACAAACCCGTTTTCACCTCAAAATTCTCCGCAAGGATAGCGGGAATCACAATAGCTTCTCCATAACCCTCGGTGGGTACTTGAAGTAACTTCATCATAGTTCGATTCGCCATGGTTGGTGCTTCTCGTACAATGGGTTCGTCAATAGGAAACTCCTCACTAGAATGAGTTGGAGTGGGAGTTTTGTTCTTTCGTCTACGTGCACATTTTGCTTGATTACGAGTTAGCATAAACGTCACGTACAACGTGGAGACGAGCAAAGAAGATTCTTTTTGGTGTTTTGTATTTTTCAATTTTTTTGTGGTTATTGATTGTATTAACTTTTTTGGAAATTGGTGAAATGTATTAAGTAGACAAAAATCTATAAATCTCCTCCTTAATCAAATCTCTCGATTAAAGAAGCCTCAAGGAATGAAAACGATCACGTGAAGTGAACGCCTTCGATGACTTTAGAACGATGGTGGAACACCAAATCGTTCAAGAGGGTTTAATCAATAGAAACCAAGAAAATATATATGATATGTAATAATACTTTGGGCGGCAAAACCCTCGATTCACTCTCAAAATCAAATACGCACAAGCAAGCGGAGGAAACGAGGCGGCGCGAAGCACTTAAGAGCCTTTTTCCTTTAGGTCGTGAAATACAACCGCCTTATACCCACCTTATAGTTTGTATTTTCAAAATCGAGCTTCACGAAAGTATTTATCTATTTTTGCCTTTTTTATTTGGTTTGAGATTCGAATACAATGATTGGGTAATGACCTCCCAAGTCAAGGTTATGATTTCTCACGTATTTGGAGTACTTGTGAATTTATTGTTCTACGTATACAATATATTAATAATATTCACACAAAAACCGAAAAATGATAATACGTATTAGTAGAGTGCTACTAATACAAATACTAATTATGGTTAGTATAAAAACAACAATTGTTCAATCAAAACACAACACGCCTCCCCGGCAGCGGCGCCATTTGATAGTTGTAGAAATACCCCTTTTAGGAAAAGGAAGGTAAAATAGGGCAAGTATGCACGACGATTTAGGAAAACCGTGTGTGAATGACCCTAAGTGAGTTCGTTCTCGAGGAGGCTAGTGTGTTGTGTAATGAATTGATTAATGATGATTTTATTTTTATGAAAAGAGAAAATAGAAATAAGGAAGAAAAGACGGTTACGAAGACGGATCGAGCTAAGACGAAAAAGCGTTTACGTAAAACCGTAAAAAAAACTACAAAATTAAAATTTTAAAACCTACAAATTAATTAAAAGCTAAAAGTAGTCTAAAATAATATAAATAAGAATAAAAATCCAATAAAAATATTTTAAAACCTTTTATTAATTAAATATTCAATTTTAAATGCTAATTAAAGCCCTAAAATTAAATATAATTAATCAAAATGTCCAAAATATTATTTTATTGAACAAATAACTTACTTATATTATCTAAAGACTAAAAAGTATTTTTCCTAATTTTTAAAAACTATTTTTCTATTTTTAAATTACTAAAAACTATTTTAAAACTAAAATAATTATAAAAAATAATAAAATAATGCCCAAAATAATCTACCAATTTTAAAAATCCTAATTTACTCTAATGAATAGTAGAAAATTGAAAAAGTTTAAAAAATATTAAATTTACCACTAAAAGACAAAAACAGTTTAATTTAAAACCCTAATTAACTTAAATTAATTCTAAAAAAATAATAAAAAGATGAACAGTAGAAACCTTTTTAACTAAAAATCTTAAAATAATATCCTAAGTCTATGAAAAATTGTAAAACTGAAAAATATGTATTTTTGGCACTAAATGCCAAAAACAAAAATATTAAAGTTAATTAAAAATGCTTTTTAATCTAAAAATATAAAGTGAACAGTAGCTAAAATTCTAATTAATCAGAAAAATCAAAAATAAAACTAGAAAAATTAAGAAACTGGTTTCAAACCCTAATTCTAATTTTGGAGCACTAAAGACAAAATTCCAAGATTACTGAAAGTGACATGTGTTTGGTTTTTGTCTGTTAGCTTAGCAGTGCTAACAAGTGTGCTACCAGTGGGAAGTTTTTTCCCACTGCTAGTGTAAAATTTGGTCAGGAGACCTAAGAGCTTAGGAAAGCCCTAGTGCTTGGTTTTCTTTGGACCACAAGGCACCCCCACACCAATTGGGTTGTGGGGAGTCTGAGTAAACACAAAAAAACAACAAGTCACAAGCAAAGATCAAGCACAAAATGGCAATTAAGTTCTGATTAACCCAAATGTTTCTGATGAACAGTGACACCTAAATTACTTGCATAAAAACGAATTTCAAAGCTTCATAACTTGAACATAAGCTTACCAAATAGCACACAAGTGATCACAAACTTTTCTTAGACCTATCTTCTAACAACTTGCTAGATTTGGTGCACAAATTCCAAGAAAATAGGCAGAAAAGAGGCTTTACTGATTTAGGCTATGTTTTCAATTTTTTTAGCATACTAATTTGTTCAAAACTCTACCAAATATAAAACCAAACTAACACATACACTTCACCTATCCTAAGGAATGTTTTAAACAGGTTTTTACTCAAGATTAATAACAATTAACCAATTTTAAACCCTAATCCAAACACCCCTTAATATTTTCTGAAAATAATTTTCCAAAGCAAATCAAGTCCAAACCTAACCAAACTGATTTTTGAAACTTCTAGCATGCATATTACCAACAAATGAGCAATATCAAACAGCTAAAACAACACTTATCCAACTTCTCACAAAATTCATGCAAATCACAAAAATAACACAAAATCAGAAAATATAAAAAAACAAAAATGGAAACAAGGGACTACCTTGTTGGGCCTACATCCAGGCCCAACAATGGCTGCTTAGCCACCTCCAACAGACCCGGGTCTGTGCTAAGCCTTGAACTAATCAAGCAAGCTCCTAAAACCTGCTAAGAGAAATACACAAAATAGCCAAATATTCTGATTTTATCAAACTTTTTGAAACCTTAAGATCCAACAAACCTTGGAACCTATAAAACGTTTTTAAAACAAGTCCAAACTCAGAAATCCAATGGTCCAAGTCCACTTTCACTTTCTTGGACCTTAGATTTCTGAAAATTAAAGACCTTTTTAAAACCTTTTTGAAAACTAAAACACACAAAGTGTGTAACAAATGATTAAAGGAACTCAGATTATCTCACAAACATACACTAACTTTCAAAAACCATAAAAGGAATTATAATTTAACTGAAAAAATACCAACTTTATAAATTTTATAAAAAGGAGTTACAAATGCTTGGAGAAAATCTGGAACAAAGGATATGGGACACATACGTCCCATATTTATACAACTAAAAGAACATTCTAGGTTACTAAACCCTAATACATGGAATTCCCTAAAAAGCCC
The DNA here is from genome assembly GCA_025667525.1 of Glebionis coronaria. Classification (NCBI taxonomy): domain Eukaryota; kingdom Viridiplantae; phylum Streptophyta; class Magnoliopsida; order Asterales; family Asteraceae; genus Glebionis; species Glebionis coronaria. The sequence continues at coordinate 1,117,966 of JANFOE010000636.1, read as the reverse complement.
TTGGTCTTCTCTTGAAAATTTGGTCAAAAATCTTCCATGTGATCATGTTGTGATGTCCAGCTGTTGTAGTATGATCTTGGACGTTTAAAATGTCCTTGGGGGCCAAGGAGTAACATCCAACCATTGGTCTTGTCGGTTTTAGGGTTTTGAGGGAAAGGGACGGGGCAGGGGAGGGTCCCACAAGACACATGGGTGTGTCTTGTGGTGATTTGGGATGTGGGTTTGGTTTTGGCTTAGAGGAATTACTAATTTGGAGATGTAGAACAAAAACCCCTTTGATTTTGTCTTTGTTCATCCTGGGTTTAATCTAGGGTTTAAGGGTGATTAGTGGCAGTTTAATCTATTTTGGGTAAATAGATTTTCAAATGAAGTGTATAGTGGGAAAGAATGGTTGACTTATTTGACCAGGTTTATTAATAAACCTGGTTGGGTGGGTTACGGGTTTGGTTGGGTAAATGGGTAAGGGTTTGGGTAAATGGGTGGGTTATGGTGACGTGTAAGCTTCTGGTTGGGTGTGTAAGTTTTGCTGTCTGGGCAGAATAACCCCCAAGGTTTCTTGTTTTGTTCAAGTTGTATTAAATGGCTAACAACTTCAAATTTCCATGTAACAACTTTAGGCAACTTGTCATAAATGGCACAACAATTTTATAAACTTGTATCAAGGACTTGAAATGTAATTTCTTCTATTTTCAAGGGCCATTCTTGTAATGTCTTCAAACTTGGAGGACCTTTGTTGCCAAATGATGATTTCTTCAAGGGCTTATCTTGCTAAATCTTCAAAAATGAGGGACTAAAGTTGCCAATCTTCAATTCTTCAAGGTCCATTTTGGAAATTCCAGATTTGGGTCCGGTTCATTGTGCGGCTTCGTTTCCCGTGTTCGTTTTTGAATGATTCTTGTGATCTTTTTGCCATTTCCTCAATATCCGTACCTAAAATACAAAAGCAACAAACACGAGCATATATTTGGCAGTTTTAATGATATTTTGTGCATTTTAAGCCCGATTTGGACGATGAGACTATGTATAAAAGCAGTCTCATCAGCCATCACTTGTTTCCAGCTAACCCAAATTGGGTTTCTCGACTTATTTTCCACACCCTTAAAGAATCTAGCACGAGTAGCCTCCATATTATCTAACACCGTTGTTGGAACTTTGTACATAGTCATATGGTAAATAAGGGACGAGCCTAAAAATGATTTTAGAAGTGTTAATCTCCCTCCTTCAGAGATAGTTTTTAGCTTCCATTTAGATAATCGATTTACCATGGTTTCAGTCACATCTTTCCACGAATCAACTCTCGACATACGATCACCCATAATTGACCCAAGGTATTTGAACGACATTTTTAGGACCATGCAAACTATCTGTTGAGCGGCTCTCTCAACTCTACAGGCATCCACAGCTATGCCCATTAGCTTACTTTTTTCATGTTGATACGGATCCCTGATGCACTATAAAAAACCTTAAGAACCTGAACAATAGTATCAATGTTGGCTTGAGTCCACTGGCCCATAAATATTGCGTCATCGGCATAGAACAAATGGGAAATAACCGTCAACGTGTCAAGCATAATCCCGCAGAACATGTTATCTTCCACCACTCGCTGAAACGAGATATGTAAACTTTCCATGACCAAAATAAATAAGAAAGGAGACAGTGGATCTCCTTGTTTAAGGCCCTTGGAGAATTGAAATTCAGATGTTGGTCTACCGTTTACTAATATCGATGCTCTAGAAGATTCAAGGCAAGTACGTATCCAATTACACCATTTATTCCCCCAAACCCGAACTTTTTCATAATGTCAATAACATACTCCCACCTCACAGAATCATATGCCTTCTCGAAGTCAACCTTAAAAATCATAGATTGTCTTCTTTTTCTTTTACACCACTACACCACCTCATTCAATATAAACGGGCCATCCAAAATTTGTCTTTCCTTCATGAAAGCAGATTGTGTTTCGCTAACAATGTCCCATAACACCAACACAAGACGATTTGACAAAACTTTGCCAACAATCTTATACAAACTACCTATTAGACTGATAGGGCGAAAATCCTTCACCATATTAGCATTCGATACCTTAGGAATCAACGTAATGAAAGAAGAATTACCTCTATTTGGAATTTTCCCGTGATGAAAGAACCACTTCACATCATTAACAACGTCACACTTGATAATATTCCAATAACGTCGATAAAAACCAAACGTAAAACCATCCGGCCTGGGAGCTTTTTCAGTACCACAGTCCCACACCGCTATTTTAACCTCTTCAACAGAAATCTCACGTTCCAAATCAGTTACCTGATCAACACTAATTCTCTTAGGGAACTCGCGATCAAGCTTAATACCACCTGTATTAGTTTGCTCAAATCGTTGTTTGTAATGTTCAAAAAATTCATATTTTACATTCGTTGGAGACTCCTCCCACGTACCATCAATCAGCACCCCACGAATACTTGCTTTGCCTCTCTTTTTATTGCTGATCCCATGGTAATAATTGGAGTTCTCATCGCCTTCCACGGCCCATTTAATTTTAGCTTTTTGCACCGCTTCCACGTTTTCAGCCTTTTCTACCTGGTATAACATACGCGTCACTTCACCTCTTTTGACATTATACAAGTCTGTACCATCACCCCTATCTATAACTGTATCAATGTTAGCTAATTCAGTTTTAAGTTTAAGGGATAATTCCATATATCCCCAACTTAAACCCTTAAATGTCATATTTACCCAACCAAAATTCATAATACCTTATATACCCAATTTAAACACAAAATTTGCCATATTTACCCATTACCAAAATAAACCAATCAAAACTCAATACACGTTATTAAATACACATTATTAAATACCCACTATACCCTTATACAAATATATCGTTAAGTGATAAAAAAACATCTACCAATAAGTCAGAATGTCAGATTATGCTATTTCAAAGTTGTCATGCTTAAAGAAGTTTATATACAACTTTGATCAACCAATGTGAAGTTACCAACCACCCAATTGAAAATTGTCATATATGTAAGTATCTAACTAAAAGAAAACGCTAACGTCAACATCAATATTATGCAACTTCATGTTCATGGAATATTTTCCTTGTGGCGGCATGATCTGTTGGTTTTGATATATTTCATAATAGGGCGAGATAATTAAATACTTCTGATAAACTGACGTGTGAGGTTTTTTTGTATTAAAAGTACGTTTTGGAGTCTAAGACATGAAACAATCTATGTAATCAATGGAGATGATCGAAAATTATCCTGATATTTAGTATTAGTTATTAAGAGGGGCAAAATAGTCTGTACATTTCAAATTGGTAGTTATTAATATTTTTAAAGAATTTAAAATGAATAAAATTGTAGATTGGGTAAATATAACAAATCTTATGTTTATATTGGGTATATATGGTATTATGAGTTTTACTTGGGTATATATGGCATTTATGGGTTTTAATTGGGGATATATGGAATTATCCCTAAGTTTAATCTTATCCTCATCTTTCCGCTCCCTATACACTCTGTTCCAAACTTTAGTACTCTCCTTCAGAAGTTTGAGTTTTTTAAGGAATTTCACATAATCATTTGTATCATTAACATACATGTTATTCCATGAATCCTCCACCAGTTTATCAAAACCATCTATTTCAAACCAATAATGATCAAATTTAAAAGGCATTGGACCATAATCGTGCATTGATTCACGCATTAAAATCGGACGATGGTCCGAAAGGCACATATTTAACGATACTAAAGAGATACCTGGGTATTCACACAATATACTCTCGGTGACAAGAAAACGATCTAGTTTACTCATCTTTGATGCCGACTTATGACACCACGTAAACGAACATCCGCCAAGAGGGATCTCAACTAACCCAGCCTTTATAATGAAATAATTAAACACCTTTGCACCTTGTTTATTAAAAACAGAACCAAATCTCTCGCTGCTATCACATACTTTGTTAAAATCACCCATAATCACAACATCACCATCCCATGAAAGTCCCTAATCAATGCTAGAAACACTAAACTTAACTAATCAGCACAAGTTATTACTTTTCAAACGTAATCTTATTATTGTATAATAAAGAATTACAAGTGTTATAGATAACACCGTTTGATGACAATGTGTTGTGCACACTTTGAACAACTAAAAACCCTAACTTATGAATACAGTCACAGCTGTTTGATTCAATAAGTTCTAAGCATTAATGGTGTAAATATTCTCAAAGTGTTAAACATTAATGTTGGGCTACACATCCTATTTATAGTGATACGAGGTTGACCTAAGTACTAGTTGATGGTGACTACACAAGACATTCACTTTTCAGACATCTGTCACAAGATGCTCTTCTATTCTTGGTAGTCTGCCATAATGCTTTAAGGAAACAGATCTTGAAACAGTTTCCTTTTTCTTCATTGTCTCGTACACACAAATGGCATGTCCAAAGTGTGCTGAGTGTTAACAGGGTATTGCCACCCCTGTTAACCCTCAACCCCTCAGAGTCCCTGATACATCTTGGCTGTTATCCATCACAGCCAATGAGTATGTCTTCAAGTAATCTTTGACTTCCTTGACAATGTCTCTGACATGGACTCCTCTGAGGTTGCTTATAGAGACTTGGATCTCTGTGAGTCTTGCGATACTTGCCTGTCTCCTAGGCACAGGCAAGTGACTATCTAACAGCTTAATTTGTGTTTAAATCTATGATCAGGGAATCTAACAAACTTAGATTCCGAACAATCTCCCCCTATTTAAACATAAATATAGCTAGATCTATCTAAGTTAAGGTAAGTGAGATAACAGCTTCTTCTTACTCATAACAGATCTAAACAAACATACCTCATGATTTTATTCATACTTAAAGAAAATTACAAGTACATTACAAAAGTGAAATAAAATGTGAAGGTAAAATTGAGCTGTGAATTTCTTCAATAGTCATCATTTTTTATCTTTTCTTCAGCTTCAGCTATGTCTGTTCTAGTATCCAATTCTGCCTGCAAAGCTTTTGTAAAAACTTTGGAATACTCAGAGTTAATCTTGAGTCCCTTTTTGAGACAAAGCAGCTGAATTATTGATGCTAAGCCAAGCTCATCTTCTCTTTGGAATGCATACTGGCAAGCTCTTTTCATGAATGCCATACCTCTTTCAAGCTCTGTGTAGGTCTTACCATCAATAGGGTCAACGATTCCATTTGGTAGGATCAAATCCCTGTGCATTCCATCTACTTGAAATCATCTGTGACAAAGGTTTCCTTCACAAGTTGAGAAACCCTTCTTCTTTTCTTGCCAGACTTTGGGGTTCTTATTAAAACAGCTGTGGTGGGGGATCTATTTTGAGTTTGGTTGCTGTTTCTTTGATCCAGGTGAACTTAGCCTTAAGTGTTTTAAGCAGAAGGAAATTTTCCTGACCAGTTCTTTTGGCAGCCAAGGCTTCAAGTTCAAACCATTCAGATAACCCAAGTTTCTTTAACCTGAAGTCCTCAAATACATTCATATTACCCTGTTGGTTGTTGATACAATGTTTTGCTTTGGGGTTCAGGATTATGTCTCGGAATCTTCTCGAATTGATCACGGCTCAAAGTGGAATGATTGTTCTTGGTTACAACAAGGGGATTGGGTTTTCTATTCTACGGAAAAGGAATAAAAGAGCAAAGTCGTGAAAATAAGCTAAGACAATTAATAAAACTGGATTTAAAAACTCGACTTAGAAAAACTTAAAATAAGAAAAGCTGAAAAAGATGTTCATTCGGAATAAATGGAACTTAAACCCTTGAGTCTGAATAATGGATTTGATCTGGAATAATATTGTAAAAGAGCTTGATGCGGAATAAAATGGTTGATGCGGAATAAAATGGTTGATGCGGAATAAATGAGGTTGATCCGGAATAAATGGTGATGCGGAATATAGGTTGATCCGGAATAAATGATTACTCCGGATGAATGAGGTTGATTCGGAATGTTAAAGGAAATGACTGATCCGGAATATCCAATATTCCGAATGAATATGTTGATCCGGAATAGTAAAGTTGATGCGGAATAATGAAAGTTGATGCGGAATATTGAGTTTGATTCGGAATAAAGGAATTGATCCGGAATAATCGATTATTCCGGATGAAAGGTTTTGATCCGGAATATAAAATATTCCGGATGAATGACTCTGATGCGGAATATTCTAACTGATCCGGAATCTGGGGAATGTGAAGAACAGTAAACAGAAGAAACAGGGTAATACGATTTTAAGCAAAGCAAGCCAAATTTAACCATAAGATTTAAACCAAACTAAACACTAATCATTTACCAACCATAAACATCAAATCCCAACAATAAAAACACAAAACCCAATAACTTTTGAAGATCAAATCAACCAAATAAGAACCTTAAACTTTAAATCAAAAAGATCAAGATGAACAAGATTAATGGAAGGATTATATTGATTGATTAAGGTATAGTAAACAAGAGCAAAGATTAAAAACTTACAAAATCAAAGATTCAACAAGAATGAAAAATCACCAACACCTTAATGGTGTTGGCTTCCTACGAAAGAAAAGAAAGAACTGGGAAAATGAAAACTAGCTCAAAAAGTGTGAAGGGGATGTCTTTATATAGCCTTGTCTTTGGTTGGTGAGTGGTCTTTCTCCCTTTCTTCTTGTCTTCTCGTCTTTTCAGAAAAGTTGACGTTTTCGATTCTGATTCGGGATTTGTCGACGATTAAATTCAACTCGTCTTTTAATTTCTTTGTTTAATAGACTTGAGTTCCTTCGACATATGTAAATCTTCCATCTTTGGTCCTTTTCTTCGATAAATCTTCAAATAGGCCCATTGACTTCAAATCTTTTGCATCTCTTGGACAATAGACTTCGTCTTGAGTCTTTTTCTTCGATAAAACCCGTGCAATCCCATGTTTTCCCCATTATCCATCCGGTTGGCTCTGAAAACACAATAAACACAAAAACCACGCATAATTCCAAACAAATGATATTAAATACGCGTTTTGGTCTCGTTTTAGCCAGAAATGAGTGGTAAAAGGATGGGTATTTTCACACCTATCAAATCCCCTACACTTAACCATTGCCATGCCCTCATGCAATGCTTAGTGATAAAGCAAATTTACACTTTTCTCATAATCAATCAACCTTGGCCTTATTAAAATACTACTAAACAAAAATAAAAATACTAAGAGAAATTAAAACTTTAAAGGAAACAAAAGGATAGAAAACCATTTTCACTTGAAAATAGCTATATGGATATAACTTGCAAAGAGATCAAGGACTTACATTAGGGCTTTGGTGCTGCGAAGATTTATCACCCTCAAGTTTCACGTTCCCCAAACTAAGCTTAAAAATGAGATCATTGTTATTATAAGTTAGCAAGTCAAACACTTACACACATGGCTTAATTATATGCTTAAACTCCCTTATTCCTAGGTGTATCTCTTATATTTTATTTTTGTCTTAGAATGATCAAGAAGATGCATTTTTGGACTTATTGTGATAGTTTATTTAGGCTGAAAGCAAAGTAGGACGATTTGATCAATAGTTAGCTAAAGGACAAAATCTCTTAAAACTGCTTCTCGGGATATCAAAAAGTTCATATCTTGGCATAACTCGCTTCACGATTTGAGACCTTTCTCGGGCCGATATTTGGCATGTACTTCATACTTCATATCTTCGAGAGACGTTCTTGAGATAATGGTCTTCTCTTCGTTAATAGAGTTTCTTCACTTTGAGACTTTTGAGGGGTACTCCAACTTTGTTGACCACGACTTCATCATTATTTTTTCAATCGTTATTTGGGATTTTGAGATACAACGATCCGCCTCCTTTTCGGACTTGGATCTATATATCCTCATACCTTGTTAGGGTCTTTTCGGATAGACTTCTCCATGATCTTTATGGGAGTTGACTGCTTTTCGTCGTGAGTCTTGATCCTTCATATTGATTTTTGGAATAATGCTTTTCACATCACCTTGGATCTTTAGCAATAAGATTGAATCTTCATGCCTTGTTAGGGCCTTTTCGGACTCGCCAATCTTCGCGGCCCGCTTCATAAGTTATGCCTTGGCTATGAACTCTTATCATTACCGAGCAACTTTTAAACGATCTTGGGCTAGAAGCTAAGTAACTTTTCAAATCTTACGACCTTACTTATTGAAGATAAATTATTAGCAAGTGATGGGAGAATAGGCAAATAATCACACCAAGTGTGCTTGTGCAAGAATACCGACTTATATTTGACTCCATCATTTCTCGTTCTCCACAATTTAAAATCTCAAGTAATGAGACTCGTGGATGCTTAGCCTAATAAACCCATTAAGGTCTACATGGTTAAGGATACTAGCTAGAATAAACTTGGATAAGTCAATTCGGGTTGAGTCAAAATAATCGCAACGGGCCTAATATGTCAAAGATTTCAAAACTATCTACACCACTTTATTAATATTTTTGACTTTGTTGTGGGATATATACATATGAAAGCAACGATAAAAATTTAAAAATTACGACTAAATGGCCAAAGTTAATAAAAAATTTGAAAAATGTTGAAAAAGATGATTTTCCGGTTAAATGAAGGTATTTTCATGGAAAAGTCCACTTAAAACTTCGATAGAAGTCCCCCTACACTTAAGATAAACATTGTCCTCAATGTTTAAGCATGTGGGAAAAGTCTCCCCTACACTTATGACATTGTGCATGTTGGTTAAATCAAGCTAAGGAAGAGACGACTAAAGTGATCCATTTCAAATGTGAGTATGAAGGAAATTGAATCACGATAGTTGAGAGATAGAACCGGATTTCGGATAACACGGGAGCACGGTTCTTCAGAGATTCCAAGAGTGCATTCATCCCTATAATCACATCACCACACAAACACAAGAAACCTATAGAGGTCCCCCTACACTTAGGAGGTTAAAACGGAAAAGGATAGATACTCGGGTTGCCTCACGAGGAGCGCTTGTTTTTGATAATCGAGTCACGAGCCTGACTCGACCCAAAATTAGTGCATGGGAAACGTGGTGAGGGATGGAATCATCTCAGGAGAGATGTCCTCACCAATGTACAACTTCACTCGTTGGCCATTCACCTTAAAATTAGGTCCATTAGGTTGATCGAGCTCGAGAGTACCATATGGAAAAATTTGGGCAATGGTGAATGGGCCGGACCAACGAGACTTCAGCTTGCCCGAAAATATTTTCAACCGAGAGTTGAAGAGTAAAACTTTGTCTCCAACTTGGAACTCTCGGTTTTTAATCTTAGAGTCGTGAATGAGCTTAGTCCTTTCCTTATAGATCAAGGAATTTTCATAAGCCTCATTCCGGAGTTCATTCAGCTCATTGAGTTGGATCTTGCGTAGGTCACCGGCTTTGTTGATATCGAAATTAGCCCACTTCAAGGCCCAGTAAGCCTTGTGCTCCAACTCAATGGGGAGGTGGCATGCTTTCCCATACACGAGAAGATATGGTGTACAACCAATCGGAGTCTTGTATGCGGTACGAAAAGCCCACAGAGCATCATCAAGTTTATCGGCCCATGAGGCACGATGCTCTCCCACGGTTCTTTCAAGAATTCGCTTTAATCCTCGGTTAGAGATTTCAGCCTGGCCATTAGTTTGTGGGTGGTATGCGGTGGAAAGACGATGATTTACACCATACTTAGCCATGACTCTTGCGAATTGGTCGTTGCAAAAATGAGTCCCGCGATCACTAATAATGGCACGAGGCACACCGAATCTAGCGAACAGCGATTTCAAAAAGATACAAACCACCCTTGTGTCATTAGTGGGTAAAGCTTTGGCTTCAACCCATTTAGAAACGTAGTCAACGGCTACAAGGATGTATTTGTTTCCTTTAGATGAAGGGAATGGCCCCATAAAGTCGATACCCCAAACATCAAAGATTTCACACTCTTGTATGAAATTTTGAGGCATCTCATCTTTATGTGTGATCTTGCCTTGTTTTTGGCAAGCATCACAATGTTTAACCATCTCGTGAGCATCACGATAAATGGTGGGCCAATAAAATCCCGAGTCAAACACTTTTTTGGCGGTGTAGTTGGGACCAAAGTGACCACCGGTGGGTCCTTTGTCGCAAGCTTCGAGAATGTCGAAAGCTGCCGGTCCATCAACACATCGGCGAATAATCAAATCAGCGCATTGTTTGAAGACATACGGGTCATCCCAAAAGTAAGTCTTAATATCTTTGAAGAACTTTTTCTTTTGTTGGGATGTTAACCCGTCGATGAGAATTCCACCCGCCAAGTAGTTTGCAATGTCCGCAAACCACGGGGCTTCATCTTGATTCGAATTGATAGACATTAAGGTCTCCAGGGGAAAAGAGTCATTGATCTCTTTGTTCGGATGATCCCCTTGATAAGGATCCTCAAGTCTACTGAGATGATCCGCGGCTAGGTTTTCAGCTCCCTTTTTATCACGAATTTCGATTTAAAATTCTTGAAGTAGCAAAACCCAGCGAAGAAGTCTTGGTTTGGAATCTTGTTTAGTTAACAAGTACTTCAACGCAGAATGATCGGTATAAACGATTGTGGTAGAAAGGACAAGATAGGGGCGGAACTTTTCAAAAGCATAGACAACAGCTAAAAGATCTTTTTTGGTTGTCGTGTAATGCAATTGAGCCCCCGTCATTGTCTTGCTAGCGTAATGGATCGGTTGGAAGTGTTTATTCACTCTTTGGCCCAAAACCGCTCCAATAGCATAGTCGCTAGCATCGCACATCAATTCGAAAGGCAGCTCCCAATTAGGGGTAACCAAGACCGGTGCCTTAGTAAGCTTATCCTTAAGAAGGTTGAAGGATTCAATACACTCGTTGGAAAAGATAAAAGGAGTATCTTTTTTCCAAGAGGTGGGTCATCGGGCGAGCGATTGTAGAAAAATCTTTGATGAATCGACGGTAGAAGCCCGCATGACCGAGGAAACTTCTCACACCCTTCACAGTTGAAGGTGGAGGCAATTTAGCAATAACATCGACTTTAGCACGGTCCACTTCAAGACCGGCTTTGGAGATCTTATGTCCTAGCACAATGCCCTCTTTTACCATGAAATGGCATTTTTCCCAATTAAGAACAAGGCAAGTGTCTTCACACCGCTTAAGCATACGTTCTAAACTGGCAAGGCAAGCAGAGAAAGAATCGCCATAAACCGAGAAATCATCCATGAAGACTTCCATAGTTTCTTCAACCATGTCATGGAAGATAGCCATCATACACCTTTGGAACGTCCCAGGAGCATTGCATAAACCGAAAGGCATGCGTTTGTAAGAAAATGTTCCGTAGGGACAAGTGAATGTGGTCTTTTCTTGGTCTTTGGGATCGATGGGAATTTGAAAATACCCGGAGAAACCGTCTAAGAAGTAGTAATAGTCATTACCCGCTAGACGCTCGAGCATTGTTCCATGAAAGGAAGAGGAAAATGATCTTTTCTCGTGGCATCATTGAGTTTGCGGTAGTCGATACAAACTCTCCACCCAGTAACGAGACGAGTAGGAATCAACTCGTTGTGTTCATTAGGAACAACGGTTATTCCACCCTTCTTGGGCACACAATGGACGGGACTTACCCATGGCGAATCCGAAATAGGGTAAATCAAGCCGACGTCTAGAAGTTTGATAACCTCTTGTTTGATGACGTCATGAATGCGAGGATTAACCCTTCTTTGGTTCTGGATTGCGGGTTTAAAGTCATCTTCCTTGAGAATCTTGTGAGTACAAAAGTTTGGATCAATTACGCGGATATCGGAAATTTTCCAAGCAATTGCCTTCTTACGATCTTTAAGCACGGCGATGAGGCGAGATTTTTCTTCTTCTTTCAAGTCCTTCGCGATAATGACGGGCGACTTCTTCTTGTCTTCAAGGAACACGTACTCGAGATGGGACGGCAACTCCTTAAGCTCTAAATCCGGAGGATTTTTGATGGGAGGCGGGTTCAAAGTCGGTTCATCGATAGCAATAGCCTTGGGAGATGGTGGAGAAATATGGTCTTCTTTGAGAAGTTTCTCAATGAGACGAATGTCTTCATCCTAATCGGTGGGAGAATCGTCATATTCTAAGTTCGCATCTCCCATGGTTGCTTCAAAATCTTTCCAAAGGAAATCACTTTCTCCAAATAGAGTTAGTGATGAATCAATAGAGGAAACGGTCTCAACATTGGGAGGAGAGGTAGGAATACTTTTACAAGCATCTTTGAAGTGTTCTTCACAAGCCTCATCAAGAACGTCGATACAATTAACACTCTCGTATGAATAAGGCTGTTTAGAAAGTTTTCCCATGTTGAAGACGATTTTATCGTCACCCACTCTCATGATAAGCTCACCCGCTTCAACATCGATGAGAGTGCGACCGGTCCTCAAGAATGGACGTCCAACGATTAATGGCACACGAGGGTCCATATCATAGTCGACGACGACAAAATCGGCAGGAAAAGTGAATTTGTCGACTCCTACAAAAACGTCTTCGGCTATCCCTACTGGATAAGCAACCGTACGGTTAGCTAATTCCAAAGTCATTTTGGTGGGGACTAGCTCAGGGAGAGATAATTGCTTCCAAACACTTAAAGGCATTAAGTTAATACTGGCACCTAGATCGGCTAGGGCCATGCAATTCTCTACTCCCGGGAAGTTGCAAGGGATTAAGAAGCGACCCAGATCACCAAGCTTGGTTGGCAATTTCCTTAAGAGAACCGCAGAACAATTCTCATTAAGTTGGGTGTTAGCGATATCAAGAAGCTTCTCCTTGTCGATAAGAAGATCTTTGAACATTTTCGCGTATTTAGGCATGTGAGCGAGAGCCTCAGCGAAGGAGATGTTGAAATTCAATTGTTTAAACATTTTGAGAAAGTTCGAAACTTGAATATCGTCCTTGCTTTTGAGCTTCTCTTTCCTCAACCTTGAGGGATAAGGTATATCGGAAGAAGAGGAAGGATTTGGGAGAGTAGGATCACTCACATCCTTGGGTGGAGGAGGGGTAGAAGTAAGAGGTGGAGGAATTGGGGAAGTAGGAATAGGAATAGGGGACTCGTTTTCCTTAGTCACAATCACCGGTGGAGGTATAGGAAGCTCGGGTTCCTTGGTACCTTTGCCACTGCGAGTGGTGATTGCTTTCATCTCCCCTCTTGGATTAGCCACGGCGTTACTCGGAAGAGTACCTGAAGAAGAGGATTGATTACCTTGGAAGAAACCAGCCATCATGTTCCTTAAGTCATTCGTTTGACTTGCCAAAGTGTTTCGCATATCAGCTCGAAGATCGTTCCCTTGTTTCACCATGTCTGCTTTCAAGTTTAGCACTTCCCGCTGGAGATTGTCCATGATCACATCATTAGTCCTCATGTAGGTTCCAATATCTTGGTGTAATGCGGTGGGTTGGTTGGGAGGAGCATTGTAGGCGGGTGGTTGATAAGCAGGTTGTTGGTAAACTTGGTTGTTTCTTTGAGGTGGATATGGTTGTCTTTGAGGTGGTTGGTATGGTGCACGAGGTTGTTGTTAAGGAGGTCGATTGAGGTTTTGTTGTTGGTTTGGGTTGTTAGGAGGAAAACCGGGCGGGGAAAGAAAGTTGTTAGAGCGGTAGCTAAGCAAGTTGCGGTCTCCTTGAGGACGAGCTTGATAAGCGGCCGGAGGATAGGTACCGTATGCTGCATTAACATTCTCAGAAGGATAGTCTTGGGTAGAAGGACAAGTAGTGTAAGAGTGATGACCCCCGCATATTTCACATGGTTGGCTTACAGCATTGACTTGAGCGTTTTTAGCGTTATTGCTGTTGGTGTTGCTAGCGGTTTGGGTAGCAAGCGATTCAAGAAGCGACGTAATTTTGTCAAGTCTCTTGTCGTTGTCACTAGTACTAGCACTAGCGGCATTGGTCCGCACACTCTTGGTTTGCACACGAGACTTATTTTCGATAATATCCCAAGCAGCATTTGAGCTCTTAACCAAAATATTACCCCTCAGGGCACTATTTAGTGAATCTTGGTCATTCATGCTTAAACCATTGTAAAAACTATTAATTTGGTGCACTTTGGTAAAACCATGTTGTGGGCACTTTCTTAAAAGTTCTTTAAAACAGTCCCAAGATTCACTAAAAGTCTCATCGTACTTTTGTTCAAAATTAATGATTTCATTCCGCAAAGCGGTAGTACGAGAGGGTGGGAAAAAGTAGTTTATGAATTTGGTCTCCAAACCCGTCCACGTCAGAATACTTTGTGGCGGTTCCTTTGCAAGCCAATGACGGGCTTGTCCCTCTAAAGAGAAGGGAAAAAGTTGTAAACGGATTACCTCTTGTGGAACACCATTGAATTTGACCGTGTTCGTGAGTTGCAGGAACCGTTTGATGTGGTCATGAGGATCATCAAAGGTACGCCCCAAGAATGGTTGAGCAGAGACCATCTGAATAAAGCCGGATTTGAGCTCAAAGTTGTTGGCTGCAATCGCGGGTATGACAATTGGATCATTGTTGCCCTCTACATGTGCTTGCAAAAGTTCAATCATAGGGCGATTGTCCAGTAGAGGTTCATTGTTGTTGTTATTATTGTTGTTTTGAGGTGGATTATTGTTGTTGTTGTGAACACCGGCCATGTCTAAGTTATCGAGAGTCTCGGGCTCTTGATAAGACGTTGATCGTGTACGCATGCACCTGCAAAAGAACTAACAAAGCAAAAACAAAGCAGAAATATTTTTGGTTTTTATGGTTTTTTATTTTTTTTGTATTTTGAAAATTTTATATTTTTTTGGGTTTTTGAAAATTTTTATGAAAAAGTAACGTTCACGGCGAACGGATCCCAAAATCCAAGTTCTCACAAAAAACTGTTAATCCTTACGAGAAGAGCCGGCAGCAGCGCCATTTGATACAATGTTTTGCTTTGGGGTTCAGGATTATGTCTCAGAATCTTCTCGAATTGATCACGGCTCAAAGTGGAATGATTGTTCTTGGTTACAACAAGGGGATTGGGTTTTCTATTCTACGGAAAAGGAATAAAAGAGAAAAGTCGTGAATATAAGCTAAGACAATTAATAAAACTGGATTTAAAAACTCGACTTAGAAAAACTTAAAATAAGAAAAGCTGAAAAAGATGTTCATTCGGAATAAATGAAACTTAAACCCTTGAGTCGGAATAATGGATTTGATCCGGAATAATATTGTAAAAGAGCTTGATGCGGAATAAAATGGTTGATGCGGAATAAATGAGGTTGATCCGGAATAAATGGTGATGCGGAATATAGGTTGATCCGGAATGTAAAGGTTGATTCGGAATAATTGATTATTCCGGATGAAAGAGGTTGATTCGGAATGTTAAAGGAAGTGACTGATCCGGAATATCCAATATTCCGAATGAAGATGTTGATCCGGAATAGTAAAGTTGATGCGGAATGATGAAAGTTGATGCGGAATATTGAGTTTGATTCGGAATAAAGGAATTGATCCGGAATAATCGATTATTCCGGATGAAAGGTTTTGATCCGGAATATAAAATACTCCGGATGAACGACTCTGATGCGGAATATTCTAACTGATCCGGAATCTGGGGAATGTGAAGAACAGTAAACAGAAGAAACAGGGTAATACGATTTTAAGCAAAGCAAGCCAAATTTAACCAAAAGATTTAAACCAAACTAAACACTAATCATTTACCAACCATAAACATCAAATCCCAACAATAAAAACACAAAACCCAATAACTTTTGAAGATCAAATCAACCAAATAAGAACTTTAAACTTTAAATCAAAAAGGTCAAGATGAACAAGATTAATGGAAGGATTATATTGATTGATTAAGGTATAGTAAACAAGAGCAAAGATTAAAAACTTACAAAACCAAAGAGTCAACAAGAATGAAAAATCACCAACACCTTAATGGTGTTGGCTTCCTACGAAAGAAAAGAAAGAACTGGGAAAATGAAAACTAACTCAAAAAGTGTGAAGGGGATGTCTTTATATAGCCTTGTCTTTGGTTGGTGAGTGGGCTTTCTCCCTTTCTTCTTGTCTTCTCGTCTTTTCAGAAAATTTGACGTTTTCGATTCTGATTCGGGATTTGTCGACGATTAAATTCAACTCGTCTTTTAATTTCTTCGTTTAATAGACTTGAGTTCCTTCGACATATGTAAATCTTCCATCTTTGGTCCTTTTCTTTGATAAATCTTCAAATAGGCCCATTGACTTCAAATCTTTTGCATCTCTTGGACAATAGACTTCGTCTTGAGTCTTTTTCTTTGATAAAACCCGTGCAATCCCATGTTTTCTCCATTATACATCCGCTTGGCTCTGAAAACACAATAAACACAAAAACCACGCATAATTCCAAACAAATGATATTAAATACGCGTTATGGTCTCGTTTTAGCCAGAAATAAGTGGTAAAAGGATGGGTGTTTTCACACCTATCAGTTGTCTCTCCACAAAATCATCTGCTGGTGTGTTGGTGGACTTGTGAATTGTATATTTGAACTTGGTTATCTTTCCAGGTGCATACATGTTTTTAACGCAGGCATCATAATCAGCTTTTACTTTTCTTAGTGCCTCTGCGCGTTTAGCTTCCATTTCCCTCAACCTTTGTCTCTGCTTCTCCCTTTCAGGTGGAGTCATCTTCCTTAGAGTTGCCTCATTTAGCTCCTTGGCTTTCTTGATTTAATTTAGTCTCTTGAATTCCTCAGCCTGTTCTCTATTTCTTCAGGTGTTAAGGGATTCTCATTGGAAGGTGTAAAGGTTGAAAATTGGGAAAGGTCTATGGTGGATCCTCCTGTCTCTAGCATCGCAGCTATCTTCTTTAGTTTTATGTCTGTGTCAACCAAAACTATCTCCTTTCCTTTCTTCGAGACAGAGGATTTCATACTCATATTTTTCAACTCCTCAGCTCTTTTGATAAACGTTGACTGAGCTTGAGTTTGTATTACTTTGGGTATGGAGCTAACAGTGAACTTTAGCTTCTTGGCAGCTGGTTCACCATCATCCCCAGACTTGCTGGTGTTAACCAAAGTCGGGGACTTTGATAAATCAACTCCATCATTATTTTGTTGCTCCCCCTGAGTTTCATCCTCATCATTAGGTACGATTACAGGTGTGATGACTTGGAGGGGGACAGGTGAATAAATGGTGTTGTCAGCAGATGTTGAGCCCTGTTTGGCAGATTCAAGGTTAAGTACCTTTTCCTTCTCCCCCTCACGTTCAGCCTGTCTCTTCAGACGTTTGGATGAACGTGTTTGAAAGTGCCTTTCAATCTGTTCAACAGAGGCAGCCATAGCACGTTGCCTTGTCCTTGAAGCTCTGGCAATCTTCAGCAGAAGGTTGCAATTTCCATTTGTGTTGCCCTGAACACGATTAATGATGAAGTTTGTATGACGATATTGCCTGCTACGAACAGCTTCAAACTCTTTGTGCATTGTTAACTCATGTTCATGAAAGAGAGCAGGGACCTCTGTGACAATGGCATCCTTGATTCTTGTGGAAAAATGACTAAGTCCTTGTGATATGCCTTTTCTTGCACCATCCTTGATGGGTTTAGTGACTGCATATGTGGCTGCCTGCTTGATGATCCCTGTAAATGTGACAGTGAAGTTATGCATCTCAGACTTGATAACATCCAGCTTTCTTGATAGGCGTTCAATATCTGATTGATGATGAACAGGCTGAAGTGTTAACTTGGATTCACTATGAACACGGGTATAAGATCCGGAGGTCGGGGAGGATAGAACAAGTGTTTAGCCATTTTAGAGAGAGAAACAAGTAAGAATAAAAGTGTGTGTTTTATTCTAGTGAGAGAAAGGAAAAACAAGAAATGATAAGCCTCACCCCTCCATGGAAGTATGGAGGGGTTTATATAGCACGGGACTTGGACTTTACATATGACAATATTAGTCCCTGCAAGTCCCGGCTATGAAACTAATGTAATTCCGTTAGTCGCACACATTATAAGGCTAACAATCTTCCCCCAATGTGGTGACATACGGAATTACTTACAATGTTCCTAACAAATGCAAATACAACAAAAATATGACAGTATTAAGTTTGCTTCCAATGCTGAGGATGACACCGTTGTCTTCAAGTCTTCTAAAAAACTTATACCCCAGTTTGAATCCTCTTTATCTTTGCTTGTTGAGGAACCATTGTATCATGTATGAACTGGATTAACTTCCCCCCAATTCATACCACATGCCTTGAAAAGCTTTCTTCATAGACTTCTTTCTGACGAAGCTTCTGAATCAGCTTCCCCCAAACCAATATCCCTGTCTTGAGCAGAACCTGTAGCTTGAGCAATCTTCTATCTTTGACATTTAAAGTGCACAGCAGAATTTTGTAGAAGAAGAAGTAAACCCCACCAAGTAACTGCTACCTTGACATTTTTGGTCTTCATGATTATATGTTTGGGGGAACATGTAAGAAATCAGCAACAAATCTTCTCACGCTTGTATAATGCTTCCCCCTGTAAGTTGAACTAAGTACTCCAGAGTGGGAACTAAGTCTCCAAAGTACACGTTCTTCCCCCATGATGGTGACAAACTCTCGGAAGCATCATCTGACGTGTACAGTCAAAATCGCGAGATGTTCTTGTCGAAAGTATGATGGTGACGAACACTCGGTAGCGTTCTTGTCAAACGTATGGTGGTTAAGAACACTCGGTAGCATTCTTGTCAAAAGTATGGTGGTTAAGAACACTCGATAGCATCATCTGACGAGTACAATCAGAATCGTGAGAAGTCCTATATTTTATATAGTCGAACAAGAATGTAATAGGTCATCTTAGTCGTTATTGGTCTTGTATAGTAATAGGTTAGTCGGGAAAAGCGGGCTTGGACTTTAAGCTAATATTGTCTTTGTTAGGGGCTATATGCCCAAGTGAATGCTAAGCCCGGCCCAAGATGAAGCCCACAAAGGCCTTAGAGCCGTGGCATATATAACCCTCTTCCACATGTGGAAGAGGGTGTTGGTTCATTTCATAAAACACCTAGTTTTAGTTTAAACCTTCCAATTCTCTCTCTTTTCTCTCTCTAGTTTCTTCTCTTTCTCTCTCTAAATATCTCTTCTAAATCTTGTGTTATGGATTGAATGGGATTAACATTTGGTATCAAGAGCCTATAGTGGATAGGTGATTGAAGATTCGTGTGTGGTGTTCTTGATTTTTTCGTGGCTATTTTGATCTATATCTCACGTCCCAAAATTTTGTTGTGTTTTTCATGGTCTATTCTTGATACAAATCATCTACATACTAGTAGTAGTGATTTGGGTATCTTGGTTTTGGCTAAAACACAAGTCTTTTGGATCAAAAGCTGCGAAATTTCTTGTTTTTTCTACATTCCGAAATTCAAGCAAGGTTACCATCGGAAAGTACAAAGTGTGAGGCTCGATCGCAATAATCCAAGGATTCTACTTTGCGATCACCCTGATTTCGATACCTTATTCCGACGAGATATTCCGATCGTACATTGCGATCTGGGATTCTGACGGTTTCAAGGGATATTGAGTCGTTACTCTGTCCAATTTTTTCTAGCCATATTGCGATCTACACATTCCGACAGAACATTTCGATCTAACATTGCGACAGTGCATTGCGATAGAACATTCTGATCTAACATTGCGACAGTGCATTGCGATAGAACATTCTGATCTAGACATTCCGACAGGTATTCCGATAGGACATTCCGACAGGTATTCCGATAGGACATTCCGACAAGTATTCCGATGGACATTCCGACATGTATTCCGATGCACATTCCGATGGATATTTTGTTTGAGTAATTTTTAGACTTAGCCACTATCTAGACTAGTTTCGGAACATAGTTTACACGAAGATTAAAAAAAATAGTTAAAATTTTTAGGTCAAGTAAAATCAAATTTTTTCCCTACTAGTTTTTGGCTATTTCTAACTCAAATTCAAAATTTGGCGATACAAAATTTTTCGGCTTACCGTTTTGTCAGACTGAGGAATTTATTGTCAGACTGAGAAAATTTTTTTGAATTTTCGGAATCAATTTTAACCACACATCATCACAACAAATCCACTAAGATCTACAATTCATCCACAAGTATTCACCATGTCTAACAACAACATCAACATTGAAACTGCTAATCAAATTCGTTTGGAACAAGGTGGCAACGGTAATCCACCTGTGCTCACTGCCGGTTGCTACGTTCAATGGAGATCTCGTTTTCTCAGATTTCTCGACAGAAAAGAAAACCGAACTGCTCTTCGTCACTGCCTTGAGAATCCACCTCCAGTTTTTGAATTCAGACCAATTACAACACAGGTAGAGGATGGTACTTCATCAACTATACGAGCTATGGAGGATTTTGACACATGTTCTGCTGAGAAAAAGAAACTCCTCCAAGCTGAAGCTGGTGCTATAAACTTCATACTCACTGGAATTGATAACGATATCTATTCCACAGTTGATGCATGTCCTAATGCTATGGAAATGTGGAATGCAATTCATCGATTGAAGCAAGGTGAGTCGATCAATGTTCAAGATCTCGAGACTAATCTACTTTGGGAGTTTGGAAAATTCACATCTGAAGATGGTGAATCCATTGACTCATATTACTCGAGATTCTACAAAATGATGAATTAGCTTGTCAGAAATCAGTGCACCATCTCCAATCATCATGCCAATGTTCAGTTTCTACTTCAACTCAAACCGGAATGGCAAAGGTTTGTGACCTTGGTTAAACAAAGAGAAGATATCAAGACCATCTCCTATCACAAACTTTATGATATCTTGAAACAACATCAGAATGAAGTGAAAGAACTAAGGGCTGAAAAGGCAGAACGGTCTGCAACTTCTATTGCTTTTGTGGCTGCTACTTCAACAAAACCCGTTCCCCGTCAACAACCACCTACTCATTCCTCAAAGTCATCAAGCTCATCCACCAAACCTCTAGCTATTGCTAAACTTAAAGCAAAAGCAATTGTCCTCACTCCACCTCCAAAGTATGACACCGAGTCAGATGGAGACAGTGATGATGAACAAACTTCAAGGGACAAGAAGATTGAGGAACTCATGTCTTTACTCACCACAACTTATAAGAAGATCTACAAACCTACCAACAACAACCTCAGATCATCATCCAATGCTGGATATAAGGAAGTTGATCATGCACCTAGGTATGATCGTGATGCTAGGTATGATAATCAGAGGATGCTGAATCAAGTTGGGGCTAGAGATACTGTAGGCACTCCGGTTGTGTAGAAGACTGGGATTCAATGCTTCAACTACAAGGGATTTGGGCACATGGCTAGGTAATGCAAGAAGCCAAAACGGGTTAAGGACTCAGTGTATCACAAGGAAAAGATGCTGTTGTGTAAGAAAGAAGAAGCAGGAATTCCACTCACAGCAGATGAAGTTGACTGGCGTGATGACACTGATGATGAAGCCGATGATCAAGAGTTAGAGGCACATTATGTGTACATGGCAAAGATTCAAGAAGTGATCCCAGAGACTGATGATACTTCTGGACTCATCTATGATTCTGAGCCACTTGAAAAGGTACCATCACATGATAACTATAATGTGTTTGCTAATGAACGACGTCATCCTGAGCAACCCGAAAGCATCAATGACACATACGTAATGGACACGGAGGATAGCAATATCTCTACAGATTCACAGCATATGTGTAATGATGACGGAAAAGCTGTTCAGGATACTGACTCGGATGAGGACCGTGATTCGCTTGCGTCTATTATTGATTCTTTAAAACATGAAATTGAGGAAAACAAAGAGGCTAATAAACGTTTGAAGCAAGCAAACACATCCTTAGCCGAGGAGATAGACATGCTTAAAGAGTGTGATTATGTAAAAGAAGTTGATCGACGGGTTGCAATAGCTAATGGTTTGGTATATGAACGTAAGGTGCTCAACGAACAATATTGTTCTGAAGTAACACACGAAATTCATATGTCAAAACAGAAGATATCGGAACTTGAAGAACAACTGCTGCTACATAAACTCCAAATTACTGAATTAGAGTCGGTTAACAAAGAACAAACTGAGCTTTATAAAACTCGTGAAGAAAAGGATATTGAAAAAGTTCTTGCTTTGGAAAAGAGAGTCGACACGTTAAACAACATTGTTTACAAAACGGGTCAGTCTATCCAAACTATGAATATGCTCAATAGAAATATGAAAACGAGGTTTGTCAAGCCTGAATATCTCAAGAAAGCTCAAAGTACCAAGCCTGCTCTTTATGATATCGGTTGTTTTGTCAAGCCTGAATATCTCAAGAAAGCTCAAAGTACCAAGCCTGCTCTTTATGATATCGGTTGTTATGTTGATAATCTTGCTCTTATGCTTTCCCCTGACTGCGACGAAATCATTCGTCAACAAGAAGAAAGTCGATCAAACTTAAGTGATTTAATAAACCTTTCTGATTCTGATAATTATATTAAGTTTGTTCCTCAAAAAGAACTTTCCAAAGAACAAAAGATGTACAATAGTGTTCCACACCACCAAGTGATGAACCCCAAAAGAAAGTTTCTTTAAAAAGGAGTTTCAAAAAGCAATCAATTTTGTTAGAAAAACAAATTTCGGATGAAAAACGTAAATGGGATGAGAAAAGCAAAAGTGTTCAGCAATTTGAGTTTATAAAACAAGGGTTTTTAAATTTGTACAAAGGTGTCGTCGACTATGAGAAAGTTTCTAGGATACCATTTCGAATATTAAACCTAACCCACAAGTAGAAGTCGTCATTCAACAATGCATTGTTCCAACAATTGATGATCTTTCAAACAATGTGGAAATGTTTTATAATGACACTGAGGAAATGTTAACTGATTTAAGTTATGTTGAATCTCTTGAAGATGAAGTTGATTTTCTTCAAATTAAATTAAAAACACAAGAACACCAACTTTCTAACGAAATTGATCGACTTTCTAATGAATACTTTTATGCTGACCATATGAATGCTATACTTGGTGTGTATACCGATCTTGATCAATATTGTCATGTAGCATGTCTAGTGTCAGAATCGAATGAGAAATGTCGCAATCTTGAAGTAGAGCTTTCAAAACAAATTCAGTCATATAAAAAACTTTCGAAAAGTTTTTCTCAACTTGAGAAACACTCCATTTCTCTTGAACTTGCTTTACAAAAAGGTGAAAAATCTCATAATCATAAAAAGTGTCAAGAAATGTCAGCTTCTTCGTTTCGTCTACTAAATGAAAAATATTTCGAAATAAATGATTTGAAAGCTCAGCTAAAACAAAGGGACATAGCCATAAGTGAGTTACAGAAACTCATTGAGAAAATCAAAGGAAAGTCTGTTTTGGGTAAACCATCCGCCATTCGTCAACCGAATGCGGTTAAATGCCCTAAATCATCTATTTTGGGACAATCCCCACAGACTTTGCCTAAGATAGGAAATGATAAGAGCACAAATGTGATAGCACCAGGAATGTATAAGATGAACACTAAGCCCACTCAAACTGGAACATCGCGGTTACCTGAGAATATTAGGAAAACTAATCAACGTGTGTCTTCTTCTACAGGAGTAATCCCCACTACTAGCGTTAGCGGACCACAGCTTAAGAGCACTAAAATGCAAGATAAGGTCATGCCTAACAATAGTCAAGGAAAGAAGTTGGAAGTAGAAGACCACAGTAGGAATTTTAAGTTTTCTAAGAATAAAACGTCTGTAACTGCTTGTAATGACAGTTTAAATGCTAAGACCTCGAATGTTGAAGTTGTTTGTGTTGAATGTGGAAAATGTGTTCGTACTTTCAATCATGATGCTTGTGCTCTTAATCACAATGGCGTGAATACTAGAACTAGGAAGCCTATTCCTGTGCCCACTAGTACTAGAGAACCCACAAGAACTTTGAACCAATCCACTGATCAACCACTTAAGAAACTAAGTGCGTTAGACTCCACTACTCTGCGTAAATAAAACAGATTAAAGAAGCTATATGAGAACATGATTAGGACATGTACACGGGGGTATTCGAGATTTACACCACCCGGATACAAATGGGTACCTAAGTTAACCACTTTAGTGATTGGGTCTAGGAATATCAGCTTGCCTGTAGACTTTGCATCTAGGCCCACTACTATTTTGGAACCCGTTTCTATCAAGGGATCCCATTTGTCAAATTCTACATTGTCATCTAATTCTTCTGCAGCTCGTCGAAATCATCCTATTCATAATGGACTCCGGGTGCACAAAGCACATGACGGGCAATCTCAAGCTTCTCATTAACTTTGTGGAGAAGTTTCTGGGTACGGTGCGGTTTGGAAATGATCAGTTTGCACCGATACTTGGATATGGCGATTTGGTTCAAGGAAATCTCACTATCAAACGGATTTATTACGTCGAGGGACTGAATCACAATTTATTCTCAGTTGGTCAATTTTGTGATGCGGATTTGGAAGTGGCTTTTCGGAAATCTACTTGCTATGTTAGAGACTACGATGGGAATGACCTTCTTACATGTTCTCGTGGTTCTGATCTCTACACAGTAACTCTTCAAGACACATCTTCAACAAATCCAATTTGCTTAATGGCTAAAGCTTCATCCTCTCAAGCATGGTTATGGCATCAACGATTGTCACATCTCAACTTTGACACCATCAACTTGCTTTCGAAAAATGATATTGTGACCGGTCTCCCAAAGTTAAAATTCGTCAAAGACCATCTTTGTTCTTCTTGTGAGTTGGGGAAAGCAAAACGGAAGTCTTTCAAATCAAAGACTACCCCAAGCTCAAAAGGACGATTGGAACTTCTACACATGGATTTATGTGGTCCCATGCGTGTAGAGAGTATTAACGGGAAAAAGTATATTCTCGTGATTGTTGATGATTACTCTAGATACACATGGAATTTCTTCTTAAGGTCCAAAGATGAAACACCAGAGGTTCTCAAAAACTTTCTCAAGATGATACAACGCAATCTTCAAGCTCAAGTCTTAACCGTAAGAACGGATAGGGGTACTGAATTTTTGAACAATAATTTTCAATCTTACTTTCAAGAAGAAGGCATCGAACATCAAACGTCTATTGCTCGAACTCCTGAACAAAACGGCGTTGTCGAAAGGCGGAACCGTACTTTGGTTGAGGCTGCTCGAACAATGCTTTCTGCTTCAAAATTACCGCTATTCTTCTGGGCTGAAGCAATTGCAACTGCCTGTTATACTCAGAATCATTCTCTCGTCATCCCTAGACATGAAAAGACACCTTACCACATCATCAATGGCAGGAAACCTACTGTCAAATTCTTTCACGTATTTGGATCTTTATGCTACATTCTTAAAGACGGTGAGAATCTCGACAAGATGAAAGAAACAGGTGATGCATGTATTTTTGTGGGGTATGCAACATTGTCGAAAGGATATCGAGTCTATAACAAGGGAACAAAGATTATTGTCGAAACAATTCATGTGAACTTTGACGAATTTCCACAGATGGTACTTAATCACATCAGCTCAAGTCCCGCACCTCAATGTCCAGTGATGGCACCTACACATAACAGTGTACGTCCCGTGCAAGAATGTCAAGAAAATACTCCTACAGCAGACTCGACGGATACGACACAAATGAATGAGTTGGTTGATTTATATGATCCAATGTTTGATGAATATTACTATGGAAACAATCAAGTTGTGTCAAAGCCTTCCGCTGTCAATACTGCTGATGCACCCGCACAAAGTCAACAAGACACAACTGCATCTACTTCAGCAACCGTTGCTCAAGAGACAATTCCAGTGGATACTCAACAAACTCAAGAAATTGTCATACAACCAACATCATCAACCGTCAATGCTGAAGGAGGAAACAACAATCAAGCAGTCGATGCACAACTTGACGATGAAGAATTTATCAATCCGTTCGGTACACCGATACACGAAGTCGAAGAGTCTTCTACTCAACATGTGGATCCGTCCAACATGCATACATTCTACCAACCATATCCATCCACTCACCATTGGACACGTGATCATCCATTGGAGCAAGTCATTGGAAATCCTTTACAACCGGTTCGAACACGCAAACAACTCAAAACCGATGGCGATGTGTGTATGTATGCACTCACGGTGAGTTCAACTGTACCTACAAACATCAAACAAGCCATGACTGATCATGCGTGGATTGAATCAATGCAAGACGAAATTCAGTTTTAACGCCTAAATGTTTGGGAACTTGTTGACCGACCCTATGGAATGTCAATTTTAGATTTCAAATGGATCTGGAAAAACAAACTAGATGAAGAACAAACCATCATCAAAAACAAATCTCGTCTTGTGGTTTAGGGATACCGTCAACAAGAAGGCATAGACTACGATGAATCATTCGCTCCAGTCGCTCGTTTGGAAGCAGTCAGGATATTCCTTGCTTATGCTGCACATAAGGGCTTCACGGTTTTTCAGATGGACGTTAAAACTGCTTTTCTCAACGGTCATTTGAAGGAAGAAGTGTATGTGAATCAGCCGGAGGATTCATCGATCCATATCATCCTGACAAAGTCTATCGTCTCAAGAAGGCTGTATATGGACTTAAACAAGCTCCAAGGGCATGGTACGAAGAACTTTCAAACGTCTTGGTGTCCAAAGGATTCTCCAAAGGTTCTATTGATCCTACTCTCTTTACTAATAAATATGGGGATGACATAATGCTGGTGCAAGTTTATGTTGATGACATTATTTTTGGTTCTACGAACCCAAAACTTTCAAAACATTTTGAAAAATTAATGCACAGCAGATTTGGAATGTCAATGATGGGGGAGCTAAAATTCTTTTTAGGCCTCCAGATTCATCAATCCCCACGTGGTATCTTCATTAACCAAGCTAAGTATGCTCAAGAGATACTTAAAAAGCATGGTATGACCTCATGTGCTCGCGTTGGTACACCATTGTCGACCACATCCCTAGACGCTGACTTGTACTCATATCCCGTAGATCAAACGTGATATCGCAGTCTGATCGGGTCACTTATGTACCTTACAGCCACCAGGCCTGATATTCATCATGCCACATGCTATTATGCATGATATCAAGCCAGACCTACTCAAAAGCACCTCAAAGAGGTTAAACGGATCTTTCGGTACCTTAAGAATACCATTCACATGGGACTCTGGTATCCGAGGGAAACCGGTTTTCATCTAACTGCTTTTTCAGATTCTGATCACGCAGGTTGTCTTGATAGTCGTAAAAGCACTTCTGGTAGCGTATAATTTCTAGGGGAAGACAAACTTGTGAGCTGGTCGTCAAAGAAGCAGGATTGCACTTCACTCTCATCAGCTGAAGCAGAATATGTGGCTCTATCCGCGTGTTGTGCTCAAGTCCTCTGGATGAGAACTCAACTCACGGATTATGGTTTCCACTTTGATAAAATACCTATGTATTGTGACTCAAAGTTGGCCATAGCCATATCTTGCAATCCGGTTCAGCACTCCCGCACCAAGCACATCGATGTCAGATATCACTTCATCAAGGAACAAGTGGAACGCGGCATCGTGGAATTATACTTTGTCAGAACTGAGTACCAGCGGGCAAACTTGTTTACAAAAGCTCTATCGAAAGATAGGTTTACGTATCTCGTTGGCCGTCTTGGTATGAAGTATATGACTCTAGAAGACTTGGAGGTTTTGGCAAATGAAGCTGCTTGATATTCTCTCACAATGACTTCTAAGCGCATCACAGCTTAGGACTCGAACCTCAACTAAGGAAAGTTTATCTCGGACGATAACTTATCCTTCTCAACGAGAAAATCATATTTCTCGGTCATGAGCTTCTCATAAAAACATTCAAAGTTTTTAAGTTCATGAAAAATGATTTCTAAATAAATGTCAGCTTAGACCTCGAACTTCAATTTAAGGAAAGTTTATCACGGATGATAACTTATCCTTCACAACGGGAAATTTATTTTTCTCGGTCATGAGCTAGTCACAAAACAATCAAAGTTTTGAGCCCATGAAAAACGGACCCGACAGGGAAGTGTACGTTTCAGTGCGCTTTCCCTATGCAATAGAAGAGAAGTCTTCTATACTGATTATTTTAAAATCGTTGAACACAATTTTTCAAGAATTTCTCAAAAGGTTTTTCTAAATCTTTCAAAATTGTGTGTTCAACACTCCCTTCCTCATATGTGGTTTTCATATCTCAAAATTGTCATATGTTATTTTGATCAATTTTTGAGGGGAAGCGTTTTAAAATCAAGCCTTTTAATGTTGTTGGGTACATCTCTAAAATTGTCATATTTTATGTATCCAACACATTCCGAAAATGATATTAAATCTGTAATATATTATCGGTAAAGGCATCTCAACTCCGTACCTCAACATATTTTGTGGTGTCGTTTTTTCTAAAATTTTGTCAAATTTTGTCTCAAGACACACATATATTGTTGAGGGGGGGCATCCCGACTGAAAACGTTCCATGATTCATGCGTGCACACATGTTTCTCTCCCGTCGATTTTTAGAAAATTATCATATTTTAATCAATTGGTATCTCTAATATTATATTTTTATATTAGAGATAGGGGAGAAAATGTGATTAAAATGTAATATATCACAACATGTGATCTTAAAGACTCAAGTGCAACTCTTTCCTTCACATGCCAAACTAGTTCGTATATCGATGCATGTGTGTAGGGGGAGCTTTTCGAAAATATAAAACTTTCAAAGTGTTAAAAGTTTTGATTTTTATCAAGCACTTTGAATGATTTTCAATGGTTTTATGGTTACGATCTATACCCAAAACAACCTTCTATCCAAGACGGAACGATGGAGTCAAAAGGTGGTTTAGGATAGGAAACTAAGTCCTATGATCCAACCAGAACCGGAGGGATCTACCCAAGGACATTCCATAGCTAGAAATAGTTGTCCTTAGGAAAGATGGAGTGGAATGAAGCTGAATGCGGACCAAGTACTTAAGTTAGCACTAACAATCACAACAAGGTGCTAATGATGACATATTGGTAAGCATTGAAGGAGTTGAATATTCTATGCAACTTAGGCAGAAACCGGGTCAATACATCTATTGAAGACAATTCATCATGGACCCAGTGATGCAATGCACAACCCTTCCCAGCCATTCGAGTTTCTCTCAAAAGAAACTTGTCTCATTGTCACAGAGATCAACACGTATCTATTGATTTTCTCACTCCGAGTCAATTAATATTGAAAAGGTGGCAGTCTGCTCCAGCCTCCGATTACCAAAATGCACTTATTGAGTCTAGAGCCAAACGAGATAAATTTATCATCTCATTAGGACACAATCGAGTCCTACGCATTATCCTTGTGATATTGCCAGAACATCTGAGTGATACGATTCACAATGAAGATGGAAATCCTGCTTGAGCCAGCATCAAACAAGCTCATGGTAGGTAACTTGTGTGATTCTACACGAATCAAACTTGTGAGAACTGGAAAGCAACTAAGTTTGGATTCTTAATTGATTCAAACTTGATTCCAGGTTTCTTCACAAAATCCATGTGATCTTGCCAGAACATTCAGAGTGACACTCATTAGTGTTCACAGTGACGAATGGAAATCCTTCCAGTGTCAACATCAAACAGCACTGCGGTAGGTAACTCGCAAGATTCTCTATGAATCAAGCTTGTGACAAACTGGAAAGCAACAATGGTGCGATTCTTTTAGAATCAAACTTGTTCTAGGAAATCTGAATTGACGACTCTAATCAGACGGATAATTTATCCTTATGATTCACTCTTTACGTTCGCAGTCTGCTTTGAGACGGTCGAGTAAAGAGAACTAGCTACTACCGCCGGGAAACCATGTCAAGGAGGTTCTTAATCGAATCTACCTGATCACAAGTACGGTATTTAATACCGTTTAACGGTCTTCACCGACCGGAGGTAAAACGCTACCGAGTTAGGGTGAAATGTTCAAAGCCATTTCATCCGTGTCTATATATGTTACTGCATATCAAAAAGGTGGCGTAGCTGTGTAACCAATGTCGATTCAGAAGTCACAAGAGCACAAGATGGCGATAATCAAGATACCTAAGAATGTAAGAATGTAATAGGTCATCTTAGTCACAAGAAGTACAGATGAAGATCTCAAGCACTCAAAGTCAAATGACAAAGGCTCAAGATAAAGATCACGAAAGCATGAAGGAACAAAGCTGTTACAAACAAGATCAAGACCAAGATACAAGACCAAAGCAGGAAGATCTCCTCTACAAGAATGTATTCCCTCAACCATCTTATGCTTTTTAAGCATTTTAAGATGACCGATACATTGGGGGAGATTGTTAGCCCTATATTTTATATAGTCGAACAAGAATGTAATAGGTCATCTTAGTCGTTATTGGTCTTGTATAGTAATAGGTTAGTCGGGAAAAGCGGGCTTGGACTTTAAGCTAATATTGTCTTTGTTAGGGGCTATATGCCCAAGTGAATGCCAAGCCCGGCCCAAGATGAAGCCCACAAAGGCCTTAGAGCCGTGGCATATATAACCCTCTTCCACATGTGGAAGAGGGTGTTGGTTCATTTCATAAAACACCTAGTTTTAGTTTAAACCTTCCAATTCTCTCTCTTTTCTCTCTCTACTTTCTTCTCTTTCTCTCTCTAAATATCTCTTCTAAATCTTGTGTTATGGATTGAATGGGATTAACATGAAGATTATGGATTTTCAGGCTTTGTTGAGCATAATCATCCCCCTTGGCAGAAGATCAAAGTTGGTTTGGGCAGGATGATCAAACATAAGGAATTCAGCAGTTGGATCATAAGCAGGTCTTTGGAAGACTGTTGTGGTAGAGGTAGCAGAGGTGGGAGTGACAACAGCTTCCTTGGGAGGAGGAGTGTTATTATCAGCTGGTGTGGACACAGCTATTTCTTTGGGAGGAGACACAGATTGTTGATCATCTTCTTCTTCTTCATCCTCCTCCTCAAACATCCCCTCAGGGATTTCATCCTCAGGCATCGATTCAGGTTCAGAGAAATCATCAACTAATGACAGCACTTCTTCTTCATTATCAAGCAGGGGCTCTTCGTCATTTGGTTGATCCCAAATGATTGTATCAGCCTCTTTATCTTGTTGCTTCAGGGATTCTCGGGATTCTGTGTCTGGCTGTACAATTTCAGCCTGCAAGTTGTTTTTATTAGTAACAGGGAAATAAATAAGGGGAATGATCGCCATTTCGCTGTCCCAGAGAGGCTGAGGGTGATTACTCAGCCACTCCAAAGGATAAATCCTTGGGATTCTTTTAAGGGTGAAAATTATATGGTTAATGATCGCCATTCGCTGACCCTAGGAAAGCTGAGTGTGATTATTCAGCCCCCCCCCCCCCAAAAGGTTAAAACCTTTGGGACTCTTTTGATTGTGAAACATATGTTGTTAAGGATCGCCATTCGCTGCCCCTAGGAAGGCTGAGGGTGATTATTCAGCCCCCCAAAAGGTTAAGAAACCTTTGGGACTCTTTTAATGATGAAACATATGTGGGTGAAGGTCGCCTGTTATGCTGTCCCTAGGAAAGCTGAGGGTGATGATTCAGCTCCCCCTGAAAAGGATAAATCCTTTGGGATTCTTTTAAGGTGAAAAAGATATGGGTTAAGATCGTCTTATTACGCTGTCCCTAGAAGAGCTAAGGATGATTATTCAGCTCCCTTAAAAGTAAAACTTTTGGGATTCTTTTTCTGAGGGAACCAAGAGGCTGTGTGAGGTACAGCTGGTCATGGTCGAGACATATATGTATTCAGGTTGTTGTTTGCCTGAATACTGTCTAGAGGGTGCAGGGTCATCGGGGTGCTTTGTAAACACAAATGAATCATTCCCTGATGCATAGACAGGGTGTACAGAAGTCTTAAAGAGTTCTAAGTGCATAGACAGACTTCTATGGGTCGAGGATTACCCTAACTTCACCACTCTCACCTACAGACATTTGAGAGTGGCTGCTTGTGGACCTCTAAAAATTTACACTGATTACTTGTGTGATATCAGCGGAATTCGGCTGGTTCCCTGTTGTCTCGGCTGACATCGAGACACTAGACCCTTGTTGTTGGTCAGCTGAAGTCTCTGATTCCACATGAGTATCTGGAACAGAGGAGGTGTCGAGGTTCACATTCTTCTTTCCCCTGGCCTTTGCAACAGCTTTGGTGTGGGAGGAAGATGGGTTTTTCTTCTTCTTAGGCTGTTGGCCAGTTGAAGCCTTGGACGTCGTGGTGTGCTGCCCAGAGGTCAAAGACTTAGACTTGCCAGACACACCAGAGGTAATCACCTTCTCTGATGAAGGGAGCAAGGACTTCTCAGCAGATGGTTGTTTGTTTGCAATGTTAAGCATGTGGGAGGTGGCAGGGACATCTTCAGCTCTAATTTCCTTGTAGATGGCACCTGTGATGCGATAGGGCTTCAGAGAAGTGAGTGCAGAGTTATGATAGCTGTCACCCAACAGGCTTTCGAAGATCAGCGATAGAAAGCGAACGTAGCATATGTTCTTTTCCCTGACTTGGTTCCTTCCTTTCAGTTGTTCAACTAGATTGGAGAAGAGAATAATTCCTACATCAACATCAGCTCCCCAGGTCAGCCCATATGCAATAGAGTGGTGGTTGAAGGACATCTGATCTTGGGATCCCAGCATTCCTCCCAGGGATTTTACTATGTAGGTGAAGAGGACACGCCACATAGGGGTAAAATACTTGATCTTCATAGGAGACTTGGAGAGGACCTCAGCAGGTGTAAGAGCAGGGTTCACATCATGAAAGGGTTTAAGTGTGGCCAGGGCATCCTTAACAGCCTTTTTGTCAATCACCTTTAGGCATTCATCACCATGTTTTAACCCAGCCACACTAGAAAAGTCTTTGAGTGAGAAAGCAAATGGGTGTTCGTTGTAAGAGAGGCTAAAGGTAATGGTGTCATCAGCGACTTCAGCAGAGTACCAGAATTCCATAAGGTATTCTTGGTAGAAGGTGGTTGAGGATTATGTGGATGCTTCACTTGCATCACAATTTTGCATGAAGTTAACCAGATCTGAGTAGGATTTATTTGGAGCCTTAAGCCATCCAATGGAGTTGTTCGATGCAAGAATGCTTTTGTTGAGTTCAAAGTTGACGTTTGATGCCTTGGGAACTGGGAATGCCATGGATTTAAGGTTGAAGAAGAGCGAAAATGGAGGATAGGTTTAGAGAGAGAAAGCTTAGAGAGAGAGAGATAATTGTGAAATGAGAATAGTGGTAGGTGAGGAGAGACGTGAGACAATATATATATTCAAATATGAAAACAGTTATTCAACCGCATTTAATGGAAAGTGGGAAAATGACTGCTCATGTGGGTCCCTTGACCTTTCAAAACTTATTTGTCTCCTTGTTATTCGAAAATAAATGATTAAATATTGAGAATGTTTTTTAGCATTTACTTGGAAAATAACTACCTAGTTTCATGTGAAAAACATTTAATATAGAATCAGTCATTTAATGAACACATTTATTATCAAGCTACAGGCTTTGAGATATTGAGCATCCCTAGCTCAACAACTAGCCTGTAGAACGAAGGTTCAGCCAAAGGCTTTGTGAAAATATCAGCTAGTTGTAGCTCTGTGGGAACAAAGTGCAGCTCAATATCTCCCTTCATTATGTGATCCCTGATAAAATGATACCTGATATCAATGTGTTTGGTACGAGAGTGAAGAACAGGGTTGTTGGAGATGGCAATGGCGCTGGTGTTGTCACAAAAGATTGTCACTTTGTCATATAAGATTTCATAGTCAGCCAATTGACTTTTCATCCAGAGCACCTGAGCACAACAGCTGGCAGCAGCGACATATTCTGCTTCAGTTGATGACATGGCCACAGAGTTTTGCTTCTTAGCACTCCATCCAACCAATTTTCCTCCTAGGATTTGACAGCTACCTGAGGTGCTTTTCCTGTCAATATAGCATCCAGTATAGTCTGAATCTAAATAGGCCTTGAGGTCAAAACCTGATTCCTTGGGATACCATAGACCTAGGGAGGGTGTTCCTTTGAGATACCTGAAAATTTTCTTAACAGCCACTAGATGGGATTCTTTTGGGTTAGCTTGGTACTTTGCACAGAGACATGTGGAGAATTGGATATCATGAAGACTAGCTGTTAGATACATGAGTGACCCAATCATGCCTCTGTATAAAGTCTCATTAACAGAGACCCCTGACTCATCAGGACCCAAGTTGTTGGGTGGAAGCATGGGGCATTTCACTGCTACACAATCAGCTAAGTCATATTTTTTAAGTAAATCTTTAACATACTTTTCTTGACAAATTGAAATTCCCTTAGGACATTGTTTAATTTTAAAATCTAAAAAGTAAGTTAATTCACCCATCATACTCACCTCGTATTTCTTGGTCATTAATTTAGCAAAACGTTTACTAAGATTAACATTTGTTGACCCAAAGATGATATCATCCACATAAATCTGCACAATGATGAAATCACTCTTATCCTTGAAGGTAAAGAGTGTTTTATCAATAGAAACCCTGACAAATTTGTTTTCAGTTAAGAAATTAGAAAGAGTTTCATACGATGCTCTTGGAGCTTGTTTCAGCCCATACATGGCTTTGTGTAATATGTACACATGATTGGGAAACTCGCTGTTCTCGAATCCTTCAGGTTGTTCAACATATACTTCGTTAGCCAAATCTCCATTGAGGAATGCACTCTTAACATCCATCTGATACACAGTGAAGTTCATATAAGCAGCATAAGCCAGGAAGATTCTGATGGCTTCAAGTCTTGCTACAGGAGCAAATGTTTCATCATAATCAATTCCTTCAGTCTTTGTATATCCCTGTGTCACCAGCCTGGCCTTGTTTCTGATGATGTTTCCAATTTCATCCATCTTATTTCTGTAGATCCATCTAGTGCCTATGATATTCTTACCAGGTGGAGTTGGCACTAGTGTCCATACTTTGTTCCTTTTGAACTGATTGATTTCTTCCTGCATAACAGCTACCCGCCCATATTCTACAAGAGCCTCAGCTACTCTCTTAGGTTCAAATTGAGAGAGAAATTCAGCAAAGAGACATTCATTGGCTGAGGTAGACTCTGAGTCATGAATTCGCTGTCTAGTAGTAACCCCTGCATTAGGTTCCCCAATGATGTTTACAAGAAGAATGTGTTGATCTCTTGACCACTTGGTTTGAGGAGCTGGGGAATCATGGACAGGGACACTTGTAGGAATAGCTGGTACTATTTGAGTTTCATCTTGCTGACTAGGAGGTCTTTCTTTAAATATTACTTTAGTGTCTGAGTCTACTTCAGCCATATCAAGGGGTACAAGTTCATTATCAGCAAGAGATTCTTCAGGGATTTGAAGGATTGGTGAGTCATCAATAGCAGTAGAGGAAGAAGGACTACAAGAAGGCTGTGGTTCTTCTTCATCAAGTTCCTGAGAGGTAGGAACTTCAATGTTGTGAGTAGACAGAGGGTCAAAAGCAGGAACATAAGGAGTGAGAGTGTTGTAGAGATGATGGTGATGACAGGTAGGTCTTGGTTTGGAGAATTCATCACTTGGGAATGAAAAATTTTCATTAAAATCAATTTCATCACCCTCTGTTCCAGTTCTCTGTATGACATCATCATCTTCATTGAATTTGACATGAAAGGTTTCTTCTACTTCTTGTCTTCTAATGTTAAATACTCTGAAGGCTTTGGTTGTTGGAGAGTATCCCAAGAAGAAACCATCATCAGCTTTTTCATCAAATTTTGCAAGTTTATCCCTGTATTGTAAATGAACATAGGGCATCCAAAAACATGAAAATAGCTGACATCTGGAGCTCTGTTTCTGAAAACTTCATAGGAAGTTTTACCATGTCTTTTGACAATGATTGATCTATTTTGAGTATATCAGGCAGTGTGAACAGCTTCTCCCCAAAATTGCTTTGGTAAAGCTGCACCATTCAACATAGTTCTGGCTACTTCAATCAAAGTCCGGTTTCTTCTTTCAGCCACACCATTTTGTTCAGGGGTGCCTGCTGAAGAGAAGTTTTGCGATATTCCCTTTTCATCATAAAAAGATTCAAGTTGATTATTCTTGAATTCAGTACCATTATCACTTCTTAGAGCTTTGACTCTAACATCATTCATATTTTCAATCTGTTTGATGAAGGACATGATGGTATCAGCTGCATCACTTTTCCTTCTAAGGAAGAAAACCCATGTATACCTTGAAAACTCATCAACTATGACCAAGGTGTATTTGTTGTGATTAATGGTCTGAGGTTTGACAGGCCCAAACAAATCCATTGAAGGAGATGTAAGCACTTGTCAATAGAAAATGATTGCCTGGTCTTGAAAGAAGACCTGTGATGCTTTCCCTTGACACAAGCAGAACAAGTCTTGTCTTTAGAAAACATCACTGAAGGTAGACCAGCAACCAAGTTTTATGTGGCTATCTTGTTGATGTTCTTGAAGTTGAGATGAGACAGTCTTTTGTGCCACAACCAATTGACACTTTCAGAGGCTTTAGCTAGAAAACAATTTGAGTTGTCTTTAGAGCAAGCAGCCATGTTGATGACATAAACATCTCTCCTTTTGGTGCAATAAGCACTACATCATTGTTCTTGTTGAATATGGTTCCCTGAGTCTTAGTAAACAAAACCTTGTAGTCAGCATCACACAATTGGCTGATGCTAATGAGATTGTGTTTAAGACCATTCACATATGCAACCCTTGTAAAAGTTATCCCATTGCAGTTCACTGAGCCGTATCCCTCTGTGTCGCCTGAAGAATTATCTCCAAACACCACTTTAGGACATGGCTCCCTTGAGTATCTATGCAGGTATTATTGAATTCCTGTCATGTGTCTAGAACAGCCACTGTCTAGATACCATACCGATTCCTTAAGATGTTTCTGCACAGATACATAGAAACAAGTTAGTTCCTATGGTGAACCCACTTTCCAGTGGGTTCCCTGAATTGCTGATTAGCAACTCTTGAGTTCCTGTAGAGATTTTGGTGATGAGAAGGACAATTTGCTGTCTCATGGGTAAAACTTCCATAGATATCACAACCTGGGAAGTCACCACACTCATCTGAGTGATGGTCTTTGAATCCAAAGAATTTACAGGGAGGATAAGGTCTGTAGTTCCCTTGTTGTCTTTTAGAACCCTGTTGTCTTTCCCTAGAAGGTGTCTGAGCTCTCTTAACAGCCATTTATCTATCATGGTGGAAGGTCATATGATGAGAGTTCTTATAGATATTGCAATAAGGTTTGACTAATCTTTCCCCTTTGGGTTCACCTAGGACAGACTTAGGTTCACGAGAAGTAGAGCATTCAGCGGAAGGCTTAATGTGTTGTTTTAAGAGTTCTACTTCTTTCATTAGTGACAACAGGCGTTCTTCAGTTGAGGAGTCAACTTTGTTCACAGCTTTTGTTGAGACAGGCTTAAATGCAACTTGTTTAACAAATTGTTTAGCAGGTACAGAAAATATTTTAGCTGGTGGTTTCTCAACATCTGTTTTAAGTTCACCCTTAGCTCCTCTTGAGGAACTGCTGGGTTCAACTCCAGAGAGTTTGGGTAAAGGTGGTAATTCAGCCACATCTTCAGAGACATGGTCATCAGTCAAAATGGGATCTGACATATGAATAGTCTCTGTAGATTTAAAAACAATCTCTTTGGATTTGGTGAGAATTTCAGCTTATTTTTCTTAGCAGATACATCCCTTTTAATGTCAGCAGGTAGTTCATCATTAAGCAATTGATCTATAGTGAACCTACTACACAGCCATTTTTCAATAACCTTGTTTAATTCAGATACTTGATCATTTAAGGCACTATTCTTCAAGGTTAACCTACTGACTTCATTTTGAAGGGATATTTTCTCTAAATTAACCCGTTTGAGAGTTTCACATTCAGATTTAGCATTTAGCAGTTCATTTTTAACAGAGTGAAACTTATCAAGCAGGTTCTTTCTTTGTTCCTCAACAAAGTGCAAATCAACAATGGTGTAATCAAGGACATGTTTGCGTTCATCACTATCAGACATAGATCAAAGCCTGTGTACCTTTTTCATTGTGATGTCAACCCATTGTCCTGATCTTGCATCACCTTTCCCAACAGCTGGTTCATCCTCATCTATAGCCATGAACGCCCTGACTCTAGTAGTATCTTCCTCATCTGAAGTCAGCGGCTCATCATTCCAATCATATGCTTCAGCTACCAACCCTTTCTCTGTCTTTTTATCACCTCCTTTCTTCTTAGCCAGAGCTTCAAGCTTCAAATTCATCTGTTCTAACTCAACTTTAAGTGCCTTGTACTTGTTCTTGTAATCCTTCTTCTCATTGTCTGATGAGTTGGATTGGTGAGATGAGTTGTTGTGTTGTGGTTTGAACTTGTAAGGTTTGGTGGAAGATGATGGATAGGAAGGTGAGGATGTCTTGGTGGAAGGACAGTCTTTTTAGAAATGTCCAAGCTTTCCACAGGCAAAACAAGTTTCTTTTGATCTGTCATTTTGTTTACTAGCTGATCCTATTCTCCCTGATCTTTTGAAGAATCTTCTTTGATTGGCTAGCAAGGCTCTTTCATGAAACTCAGCATTAAGGTCTGTCAAGAACTCTTGGCTGCTGCGGGTGTCTTCTTCAACATCAGAGTCGCTGTCATGAGGATGTGGTGCAGAGATCAAGGCTTTGGAAGTTGCTCCTTAAACTACAAATCTTTCAGTCTCTGACTTGTATATAGTATCAATCAGCCCTTCTTCATAATTATACTTTCCATAAAGCTGAGCTACGATGTCATTCTTGATTGAGTTATTGGCTCTCTGAGTCTGATTCATACTCAGCCACTTTCTTGGAAGGCTGTTGACAAATGTGGCATTAATCTCAGCTTGACCAATGGTGACATCATTCATAGCGAGGTCATTGAGAAGAATCTTCAGCCTTGTATAGGTTTGTTGAACCTTTTCACCTTCAAGTGACTTGAAAGCATTGAACTGAAGTCTGAGTGCCTGAATCTTGGTTTCTCTGGTTTCAGAGGGTCCTTCATGGACAAGGATGAGGTTTGTACGCATTTGCTTGGCTGTGGGACACTGAATGACAGACTTCATGATGTGTTTGGGAAGACAGGATATGATGATGCTTTTGAGATGTTTATCTGGTTTGCCAATTTTCTATCAGCTGGAGTCCATTGTTTGAGAGGTTTGGGAAGAGGGTTTTCTTCAGTAGAGGTAAGCGCCATGGGAACATAAGGACCATTTTCTAGAATTTCTAGAAGAAATGGTTCAAGTCCATCGAGATACACAAGGAATTGACTCTTCCAACTAGCAAAATCTTCTTCATCAAAGACTGGTACGCTGGTGAGATGTGATCCGCCTCTTGAGTCAAGAAGTTGGGGTAGATCATCGTCATTAAGAGGTGGAGGGGTGAGTCTTGGTGAAGATGGTGATGTATTGTTGTTGTTTCCAGAAGGCGATTGTGGTGGGTTAGAAGTTTCTGGCATGGTGGATCTTGATTATAAAACTGAGAACGATGTTTCTTGAAGGTTTTAATATCAAACACCGCTCTGATACCAATTGAAAGTCCCTGATCAATGATAGAAACACTAAACTTAACTAATCAACACAAGTTATTACTTTTCAAACGTAATCCTATTATTGTATAATAAAGAATTACAAGTGTTATGGATAACACTGCTTGATGACAATGTGTTGTGCACACTTTGAACAACTAAAAACCCTAACTTATGAATACAGTCACAGTTGTTTGATTCAATAAGTTCTAAGCATTAATGGTGTAAATATTCTCAAAGTGTTAAACATTAATGCTGGGCTACACATCCTATTTATAGTGATACGAGGTTGACCTAACTACTAGTTGATGGTGACTACATAAGACATTCACTTTTCAGACATCTGTCACAAGATGCTCTTCTATTCTTGGTAGTCTGCCATAATGCTTTAAGGAAACAGATCTTGAAACAGTTTCCTTTTTCTTCATTGTCTCGTACACACAAATGGCATGTCCAAAGTGTGCTGAGTGTTAACAGGGTATTGCCACCCCTGTTAACCCTCAACCCCTCAGAGTCCCTGATACATCTTGGATGTTATCCATCACAGCCAATGAGTATGTCTTCAAGTAATATTTGACTTCCTTGACAATGTCTTTGACATGGACTCCTCTGAGGTTGCTCACATAGACTTGGATCTCTGTGAGTCTTGCGATACTTGCCTGTCTCCTAGGCACAGGCAAGTGACTATCTAACAGCATAATTTGTGTTTAAATCTATGATCAGGGAATCTAACAAACTTAGATTCCCAACATCCCAGTTATTAATAGTGAAACATAAATAATCCCAAAGAATTTTCTTCTCGCTTAACTCTTGTGGAGCATAAATCGAAATAATAAGCAAATTCCTCCCACTCGACACCCATACCCCACGAATCAAAATACAATAATCAGACACTGTATGATTAGACTTCTTGAAACTATTAGGATCCCAAACACTTAAAATCCCTCCCGATTTCCCTACTGCTTCACTATGCATGTATTCAAATGCAAAATTTCCCCAACATCTCTTTATAACCCATAAGTAAATGTTCTCCATTTTGGTTTCCTGAAGCGATAAAAAATTAACCTTATTCACCGAACATACTTTCTTAACCCAATCCTGTTTGGACTTTTGAGCTAGGCCCTGAATATTAAGTGATAGAAAATTCATTGATCACCACCAGCCACTCTTAAATCAATAATATCTTCCATATTTTTCATACATCCCTTCATATCATAGCCCATAGTTTTCCCCACTTTAATAAGGTCTTCTATCAGTTGAAGAATCGATCCTCCTGTGCGCGGTCCAGTAGATTTCTTAAAATGACCAGAACATGTTGAGTCAGTCACATCATCACCCTCATCATTTTTCTTCGGATTAAGTGTTTCCATGACTTTACCTTCTTCTCTAGCATCATTCTGTCCACCTTCACCATTAGAAGGAGTACTACTAACCTCATTGTTTTCATTATCTGTATAGCCTGGAGGATGTGAAGGACCTTATTGAGATTCTCCATCCTTGTCATTAACTGGTTTCTGAGCCTCTCCGTCCTTATCATTAACTTGCTGCTTTCTATTAAGTTATTCGTATACATCAAACGGGTCGTCAGAAAAATTTTACTATTATGATCAGAATGTACCTGACCATGGTTAGATATTTGTTCATCTTCCACCCTTGTTTCAAGAACTTCTTCATCATCATTTTCCCCGTCGATATCTTTAAAATTCCTTACATTCTCCCTTAATCCCTCATCATCATGTGTACCATCATGGACTCAGAATCAGCCTCGCAATCTTCCTCAAAATCTGGTACCCAACCTGGTATTTCAATGGCACGAACCCAACAAATTTTACCACGATACACCATCTTAAATGATTCAAATACCGTTGTGTTAATTCTTGTACGTATGCATAGTCTGTTACTATGATACCCTCCCTCTTCCAACTCCTCCAAATTGAGAATATATCCCCACCTGGAAGCAATACGACTGAAAGTATTTTTCGACCGCCATTTGCATGACACCCCTTCAATATCGACCCATACTACCCTCTCATCCACCACAAAATCATTATGTGCTTGCAAAATTTGAGAAAACTAGGATCCCACAGAACTATTAGCATGAAAGTCTTTTTTACTCTCATCATCTAGAAATCTAATCATCACCCAGAACCCTCCCATATATTTTAATGTAACATTATTGAAACCTTCCGTAGCTAAAACCACCTTCATATTCGTTAACGATGCAAATTCCTTAACCTTACCTAGCAAACATAGCGAGAATTCCTCCTTGTTTAAGCACGAGTCATCTAAAACCATGGTAGGAACATTATCAGTAACAACCTGTTGACTGGCAGGTTTTTTCAACACATGAGCATATGAATTTGCTGCACTATTACCCCCATCACCACTTGTGTGACCCCAATCCTTTTGCACACTTGCCCCTTTATTATTCGTTTGGGTGTTACTCTTCACTGACTCTCTATTAAAACGTGCAATATTAGCATATAATTTGAAACTTCCAATCCATACAGTACATAAATTATTAACCAACCGCTCTATATCGACAATGTTTATGAATCGAACAAATCCAAATCTCTTCCTAATTTTCGATTTCCTGTCAGGAATATAAGCATCAACAACATTACCATACGTATTGCATACGTTCCAAAGATCCTTAGCAGTAAATCGCTCAGGGAAATTAGTAACATAAATCGTCGTAGATATCTTCTGAACATCATCCTCTTTTGACCTCGAGTTCCGCAAAGTAACCATGATAAAACACCACCTTCACTCAAGAAAATTAATATAGGAATCCCAACAGCCGTAGATCCTTAAAGAAAAACCAAAAAAAAAGAAAAAACCCTAAAAAACAGAAACAATCACAAACGAAAAATTAGGGTTTGAAAAGTTAAAAAAGAAAAAAGTAAAACCTTAAATCCACAACCTAATGAATTCGTCGATCCCCGATAACAATAAATTTACGTACTAGTCAAGATCAGTATTCAAATAACAAAACAATAGATGAATACCATGCAAGTCCAGAGATCAATCTAAGATTAACCCTAATCTTAGTGGCTACGTCGAATCTATTATTTGAATTCAAATAACCAGATCAAAAAACTGTACCCACAATCAAATCGTTATAAGGTGAATGGAATTCAAACAGGAATGAATCAAGATTGAGAAAAAAAATAATTTTTGAAAAAAATCGCCATGACGGTTGGTCAAAACATTGTCTAATAACAAACATTGTCAAAACATTGTCTTCCCGAAACAAACTTCTATCGCCTAATAACAAGAAAGACGGTATTTTTTGTGTTGCCCAGTTTAGAAGCCAAGCTGTAAGACCATTCTTAAAACGCCCGCCTCACGCCGCAGCGGAGCGCGAGCACGAAAGTCTTTCTATATTCTTATATAAGTCTACCTACACTCTATATAGGCCACACATTTTTTGCTTACCAAACCCCCTTTTATATAAGCTTATAAGCCCACTTATAT
The DNA here is from genome assembly GCA_025667525.1 of Glebionis coronaria. NCBI lineage: Eukaryota > Viridiplantae > Streptophyta > Magnoliopsida > Asterales > Asteraceae > Glebionis > Glebionis coronaria. Next base: position 1,075,081 of record JANFOE010000636.1, on the reverse strand, counting down.
AAGCTTAACCAAACACTTGACTTTGGCTTATAAGCCCACTATAAACATAAACCTTAATTTTTTGGCTTATTTTGAAGGGTAAAAGCTATAGAATAGCTACGTACTATTTATTTTGTTCCATTGTGAAAAACATACTATTTTTTGTACTCATTTGCCCAATATACATTCAAATTTGACTATGTTATGACCAATATGATAATGAAATTACTAAAATACCCTTATAAATGACTAAAATACCCTTCTATCTTCAATTTACCCTCACTAACACCAGATCCATTTCGTTTTTCATGCCAATTTCCCAGCCACTCAAATAAGTCAATACTCTCATTACGAGCCAACTAATAACCTTCCGCACTAGATTCACAATTCGCATCTAATCCACATCAGCAACTTAATAAAATAGTAATAAATACATACAAAAACAAACAAATCAAATAAAAACCATAACAACAACAACCTTTTGGCTCTTTTGGGATCAACGCTCCAAAGCTCAGCCAACTTATCAGGAGCCATAGCATTTTTAGCCTCAATACTCTCATGACCAAAAAAACTAAACCCATCAACAAAATTACTATGACGATTTCCTAAACGTCTCGTTCATTTCCAATATTATTATTATTATTAACTTCATTTCCAACAACAAAAGTAGCTTGATAAACGTTGTTACCACTAGATGGTCCTCCTCCAATAATGTTTTTGTTATCAATGTTGAGATAAGTTGAGAAGAGATCGTCTTCAGATTCAGCAGAAGGCGCATCTGAGACTAGATCTAAGTCGTCTGGGAGGAATGTTGGTTCGGAAAATGACCGACGATGGTGGGATGGCCGAAATGGGTTTGGATCTTGCATTCTTTTTTTAGGAAATGGAAATTGAAATGGAGATTGTGTGTTTGTTGTTTGAGTTTTGTTTGTGTTTTTTGTGTTGTGTCTTTGTTTGGATCTTGAAATTATCACACTTTTTGGTTTTACCTTGGAAGTGTGGATGTAGTAATAAAGTGTTGCTGGAAAGTATTTTTAAAATCATTTTTAAAACTGGTGGTTATTTTGTTGAGCTCGACGAAGGGATTAATGATCTTCAGATTTTTGCGCTTCTTGTTGTTCTTATCTTGAACAAGATTTTCAAGGGTTTCTTTTGTTGAGATCAACGAACCAAGGAACCCAAGACCAGTTAGAAATGGTGGTCTTGGTTCATCAGTTACGGTGGTGGTTGGCAGCGTTTGAGGTTGTGGGTTAATATTGAAGATGATGACAGTGATGTTTGTATATAAAGAAAGAAGAGTTACTTTCAGTAATATAAGGCATGCCACTTTATTAGACAAATATTATTGATTAATGAATGAGAGTAATATAAGAAATAAGAGTCACTTTCACTTTCATTAATGAATGGCAGTGTTTGGGTGGTTAATACTGAAGATGATGAGAGTGATGTTTGTATGTAAGGGTATTTTAGTCATTTCATTGTCATATTGGTCATAAGATAGTCAAATTTGAATGTATATTAGGCAAATGAGTACAAAAAATAGTATGTTTTTCACCATGGAACAAAATGAAGAGTACGTGGTTATTATATAGCTTTTACCCTATTTTGAAACTTGGGGACTTATATAAATCTAGTATGATATGTTAAACTTATATAAGTTGAAGTCTCGTAGTAAGCCAAAAAAAATGGGACTTATAAAATGTAAGACGAAAACGATTAAGCTCATAAGCCCACATATGAGCTTAAACGTATCTTTTGGTATTACACCTCCACGTAATGATGATATTAGAATAGGTCTATACAGGATAATGTCCCTTATTTCTTGTATAAGGAAGCAGTGTTTGACTAAAGCTTATAGGACAAGTTTTTACTTAATAGCGTATTGTGGTATTGATAATTTTGTACTTTGCAGATGTCAGCTTCTTTCATGGGTGTTTGGCTAAGGTTTTGATTGCTTATCATTCTCAAAAGTCCTCAATATAATAATATCTAAGTTATTGGCTAAGAAAGTACTCCATAATTATCATTCTCAAAAATCCTCCATATTAACTTGCAACAAATTCCTAATATTCATCTCAGCTCTCATGAGGGTGTTTACTTAAACATACCTTTATTTCCAGGAATAGCTGGAAGATTGCATGCAGGTACCCGCAAACAATCATGAAACGCTGCGCAATTGACTATGTTGGGGTTTACTTCGTTCCAACAGGGTGAAGATAATCAATAGCCTAACTACGTACCAATGAATGGTTACCGGATATCTCTTGAAGTCGTGTAATCACTTTCCAAAGAAGATTATTCGACCCTATGCCTGGGTTAACACGAATACCTCCTTGTGATAAAACCAAGAGTTAGTTCTTGTTTTAGGCACAAATCAAGAACTCTGTGCGTGTAAGTGTTTCTTGTTTTTGTATATTTCATCATGCAAATATGATCACTATTTATAGTGATCCTAGTCCTAGAAGGATGTAACTCATAGTCAATGGTAATTAAGAGCATTAATCGGCCAATTAAGCTCATAATTACCTACATGAAACCATAGTGGTTACATGACCATAAACCTGGTCATCAAGTCAATATTCAACCCTCATTGATTAGTCAAAGAGGTTACAAAGACTTTGTGCATCACCAGGAGCAGCGTCCTAACCAGGAGCAACTTCCTGACCAAGAGCAACTTCCTCACCAAGAGCAACTTCCTAACCAGGAGCAGCTTCCTACTGATGAACTTTCAACCACTATATTGAGTCCAGGGAGGTTAGGGACTTAATGGGTGTACACTCCGTACCTCTAAACCCATTTACAAGTATGACTCGATCCCACAATTGCACTAAATTTCCAACAATCCTCCCCAATTTAGTACAATTCCTTTTGCATGAAAATCAACTTTAACAAAACCAGTGCATAAATGAAAATGTCCTGAGGATTGAATTTCCATATTAGTACATCACTTCAAATATTCGAGAATCAGGGTGTTCTAAGAATTGAACCCTTCAACTACTTTGAATACCTGAAGATAAAATACACACAAGTTTTCAAACACTTAAAACGCTCTTGACACCATACAAGCCATGTGTCCATATCCAATTCATAAATGTTGTAAGAGCCAAAGTCCATGCTCCTTGAGGCGGCGAAACCTCAACATTTACATAGGTGGTTCCTCTTTAGTTCATGCTCCTGCTTAAGCACTTTTTCAAAGAAATTAACCATTAAGAAGTTTATAACTTCATCCTCCTTTCAGCAGGTACAAGCACATCCTTGGGATGATATACATGTGCTTCAGTCCCCTGAATGTTCAGCTTTCCACATTGAACTCGGCTCCCAAGTTTCCTTAGGAGGGAGTTGGGTGTCCTAGCATTCAGTGACTAGTTTGGACTTTAAACCCATCCCTTTAGCAGACTTTATAACCAAGTCTCTAGCCAATCCCTTCGTCAAGTGATCAGCTAAGTTTTGTTGAGACCTCACAAACTCTATTGAAATCACCCCATTCGTGATCAACTCACGAATCATGCTATGTCTAACACCTAGGTGTCTAGACTTGCCATTGTACATCTGGCTATATGCCTTAGCTAATGTAGCTGCACTATCACAACGGATAGAAATGGGTGCCATAGGTTTGACCCATAATGGAATCTCAAGAAGCAAGTTTCTCACCATTCAGCCTCTTTACCAGCAGCTGCTAGAGCCACAAATTCAGATTCCATTGTTGAACCAGTAATGCAAGTTTGCTTCTTGGATGCCTAAGAAATTGCACCACTACCAAGAAGGAATACCCAGCCACTTGTGGATGAATTATCCTCAGTATTGCTGATCCAACTTGCATCAGTGTAACCTTCCAACACTGAAGGATATCCAGTATAAGACAAACAATAATCCATTGTTCCTTTCAAATACTTCAGTACCCTCTGAATTGCTTGCCAATGCTGAGTACCAGGATTACTAGTATACCTACTCAGTTTACCCACAGCAAATGCAATGTCAGGCCTAGTACTAGTCATGGCATACATCAAGAAACCAATAACCCTAGAATAGTCAAGCTGGGAGACAGCCTGACCATTGTTAGGCATTAGTTTCTCATTTGTATCCATAGGTGTACTTACTGGAGTACAATCAAAGTGATTGAATTTCTTCAGCACCTTCTCAATGTAATGAGACTGAGAAATTACAATACCATCACTTTCATGTTTAATCTTTATGCCAAGGATAACATCAGCCTCCCCCATGTCTTTCATGGAGAACTTTGATGACAAAAAATCCTTTGTCTGATCAACCTTAGCTTGGTCAGTACCAAAGATTAACATGTCATCAACATATAGGCAAATGATGACTCCTTTACCAGATTCATCAAATTTGCTATATACACATTTGTCAGCTTGGTTAAGTGAATAACCATTAGACAAAACCACTTCATCAAATTTCGGGTGCCATTGCTTAGGTGCCTGCTTCAGTCCATATAAGGACTTAATCAGTTTACATACCTTACCTTCATGACCAGGCATGATGAAGCCCTGAGGTTGGTTCATATAAACCTCCTCATCCAAGTCACCATTCAAGAATGCTGTCTTCACATCCATCTGATGAATAATCAGATTGTGAATACTTGCTAGAGCAATCAGCATTCTTATGGTACTGATACGTGCTACTGGAGCATAAGTATCAAAATAGTCTATCCCTGACTTTTGTTTAAAGCCCTGAATGACTAACCTTGCCTTGAACTTTTCAACAGTTCCATCTACCTTCATTTTCCTTTTGAAAATCCACTTGTTACCAAGTGGATTACAACCTGGAGGTAGATCAACCAACACCCAAGTGTTGTTGCCCATGATGGAATCCATCTCATCATTGATTGCTTCTTTCCAGAAAGCAACATCCTGGGACTTCATTGCTTCATCAAATGTTTTGGGATCATCCTCAACATTAAAGCAATAGTAGTACTGGTGAGAGACCTCATCCCTTGTTCCTTCAACTAGGTATAGTTGAAATTCAGGCCCAAAATTATTTGGAGTCCTATGCCTTGTGCTTCTTCTAAGCTCAGGCTCAGGTTGCTGAACCACAACCTCATCAGTGACCCTTTCAGGTTCCACTGAAACACCAGTGTCCTCGGCTCCTATAGGAGTCCTAAGGCTTGGTCTAGGGACTGATGAGAACCTATTCTCATCAAAGTTAGCATCCCTTGATTCAATTATTGAGTTTATTGAAACTGAATCATTAGGTTCAATAACATAGAACCTATAAGCCTTGGAATGCTCAGCATATCTAACAAAGATGCATTCAATGCCTCTTTTACCCAAGGTTTTCACCTTTGGATCAGGGAGTCTTACAACAGCCCTACAACCCCAAACTTTGAGGTAGTTCAAGTTTGGTTTCCTTTTAGTCCAGAGTTCATAAGGGGTAATCCTGTTCCTTTTATTAGGAACCCTATTTAATAAATAGCAAGCTGTTAACATAGCTTCTCCCCAAAACCCTTGACTCAGTCCTGAGTAGGACAACATGGAGTTAACCATCTCTTTTAGTACTCTATTTTTCCTTTCTGATATACCATTTTGTTGTGGAGTATAGGGGGCAGTTGTTTCATGGATTATTCCAACAGACTGAAAATACTGAGTATTCATGTACTCACCTCCCCTATCAGTCCTAAATCTTTTAATTTGGACTCCTTGTTGTAATTCAACTTCAGTTTTAAATACTTTAAATTTATCTAATGCTTCATCCTTAGTATGCAACAAATAGACATAACAAAACCTTGAAGCATCATCAATAAATGTTACCAAGTATTTCTTATTCCCTAATGAGGGAGTAGCATGCAAATCACATAGGTCACTATGGATTAGCTCCAAAACTGTAGTTACACGTTTTACATCCTGAAATGGTTTCTTAGTAATTTTATTCAGCATACAAGTCTGACACTTATCAGTGTCCATGTCAAAAGCTGGAATTAACCCATCCTTAGACATATCTTGCATCCTCTTATAGTGGACATGGCCTAGTCTAGCATGCCATAGTGATGAATCATTCAGTTTAGTGGTAGTCATCAGGACAGATACAACATTTATACTAGAATAAATATTAAGCCTGAACATTTGATTACTCAAATAGCCAAAACCAATAAACACACCATGTTTTGATAAAACAAATTTATTAGATTCAATCACTTGTTTATAACCACAATTATTCAAAACACTACTAGAAACCAAGTTCTTCCTAATATTAGGAACATGCAAAACATTAAACAAAGAGACAATCTTTCCAGAACTAAATTTAAGATCTACACAACCACGTCCATGCACTAGGGCTGTTGACTCATTTCCCATGTGAAGAATAGATCCATCATTCATTGACTCATAAGTCTTGAACCAGCATCTATCTTTACACACATGTACTGTGGCTCCAGAGTCAACCCACCACGCAACATCATCATCCTGCACAAAGTAAGCTTCAGATAGATATGTAACATAATAAATCTGGAAAGATTCATTAAACATATTCTGACCTTTTGTGCCTGATCCATTAGCTTGGTTGCCAATGCTAACACCTTTGCAATCCCTTTTGAAGTGTCCAGGTTTCCCACACTTCCAACAAGCCACTGATGACTTCTTGTTAGGATTTGGTTTGGTGTTATCATGATGCTTACGTTTGCCCTTGTTGTCATTGTACCTGGTGGAGTTGTTATGCTCCACCATATTGATAACAGATGAACCAGCAACATTGTTGCTCTTTGGCTTATCACTTTCATGCACCCTGAGGGATTCCTCAATGCGCAAATGATTGCCCAACTCAACAAGAGTTAACTCCTCCTTCTTATGTTTCAAGGTGTGCTTGAAATCTTTCCAAGAAGGAGGTAGTTTGTCAATGACACACGAGACCTGAATGGTCTCATCCATGTTCATTTTATGTTGTGTAAATCTGCCAAGTATTCCAAGAAGTTCATTGTATTGTTCCATGACTGTTCTTGAATCAGTCATTCTGTAATTTGTGAAATCACTCACAAGGAACTTCTTACTTGATGCATCCTCAGCCATATATTTGGCTTCCAAGGAATCCCATAGTTCTTTAGCAGATTCAACATTTTGGTAAATATCAAATAAAGAATCAGACATACCATTGAGAATTATGCCGCGACACACATAATCATCATTCTCCCATTTGCTCCTTTTCCTCAGTTCCTCCAAAGTAGCATCATCACCACCATCAGGAATGGGAGTGGTCAGCACGTACACCACGTTCATGGTAGAAAGAAGAAAGTGCATATTCTTCTGCCATCTCCTAAAATCAACCCCTTCAAACTTGTCCAGTTTGGAGAAGTTAGCCACCATATGCTTCATTGCCGCCGCCATTGATTATCACAAAATAATCTTCTTTGATTGTTGGGGTTTACTTCGTTCCAACAGGGTGAAGATAATCAATAGCCTAACTACGTACCAATGAATGGTTACCGGATATCTCTTGAAGTCGTCTAATCACTTTCCAAAGAAGATTATTCGACCTTATGCCTGGGTTAACACGAATACCTCCTTGGGATAAAACCAAGAGTTAGTTCTTGTTTTAGGCACAAATCAAGAACTCTGTGCGTGTAAGTGTTTCTTGTTTTTGTATATTTCATCATGCAAATATGATCACTATTTATAGTGATCCTAGTCCTAGAAGGATGTAACTCATAGTCAATGGTAATTAAGAGCATTAATCGGCCAATTAAGCTCATAATTATCTACATGAAACCATAGTGGTTACATGACCATAAACCTGGTCATCAAGTCAATATTCAACCCTCATTGATTAGTCAAAGAGGTTACAAAGACATTGTGCATCACCAGGAGCAGCGTCCTAACCAGGAGCAACTTCCTGACCAGGAGCAACTTCCTCACCAGGAGCAACTTCCTAACCAGGAGCAGCTTCCTACTGATGAACTTTCAACCACTATATTGAGTCCTGGGAGGTCAGGGACTTAATGGGTGTACACTCCGTACCTCCAAACCCATTTACAAGTATGACTCGATCCCACAATTGCACTAAATTTCCAACAGACTACATGGGGTGGATGCACAATATTTACTTGCTTGGTCAGCAACTCTATTCTGAGCCCATTTTTCATATAAAGTCCTGAATATCACCTAAGTCGACAATGCAGTAATATCTTTGTACCTACTTGCAAAAAAGTATTACTTATAGCTGTAATTGGAAATGCAACAAATTCAGATTAGTGAAAACAAAATATATGCGTTATTTACTTTTTGATAATTTTGCAAAGCGATATTTAATAACCATCTGTGTTTCAATCTATTAAATAAGTATTTGTGCTATATTTTATGCTAAAATTTGTGTTGCAACCTATTATATGATTGGATTGTTGGTGAATTACTAGAACCAGGGTACTAAATAAGTTTTAAATTTGAATTTGTCTATATGTATGCTAAATATTTGTTATTTAATGTCCTTGCAAGGGTTGATGCGTTGTAATGCGATTCATAGGCTTTCTTGGTTTTTTGTAAAGCCTAAGAAAGAGTAAAAAAAATTGATTTTTATAAAGTTGGTTGCATTGTAGTAAATTATTTTGTGGGAATTTAAAGATTTTCCAAAAACTGGTTCAAACTTTTGATTGGTATTTAGTTTAAAATTTTCAAGTAAGGATTTGCATTGGTGAGAGTGGAAGAAAAGTTTGCTTGCTTAATCACAGTAACTAAATCTTTAACCATTCTTTAGGCTTAAAATAATGTCATCTTATGTAATACTAAGCGTTTGCACATGCTAACAGGAAGCGGAAGCTTATGCAAGGTTGATACAAGATTTTGAAATATGGTTTAGGTGATGAAAATGGGTGCTGAACTGGGTGGGTTTAGAGGTTGAGATAGGGCGGGTTTGGGGGTTGAAATCGGGCGAGTTTGGGTGCTAAATTGAGGGTTGTAATCGGGCAGGTTTCGGTGCTGAATTGAGGGTTGTAATCGGGCAGGTTTCGGTGCTGAATTGAGGGTCGTGATCGTGCGGGTTTCGGTGCTGAAGGGCGGCAGATGTTGGTTATGTGGTTGTACAAGATGTTCATGCTAAGGACGTAGGTTTGCCTCTGTCATTCGAGGAAGATAACTGGAGATGCTGAATTCAGAAGCCTTCTTCCTGCAGGTAATTTGAATATGTAGATTCTGGTCATTAGGTTATGTGTATGCAGATGTGTGCGCGTCGTGTATTTAGAATTTTTGTCGTGATTAAATTTTCGTTATTATCATAACTACTGATTTATATAGCTGACTTACCCCTTATTTGGTCTCTTGCTTATGTTTCATAAGCTCACTTTCTAATAACACTATATGAGTTCGTCCATAATATGTAAATTAAATTTTATTGCAGCATAGATCTCTAGATCTCTGCTTTTCGAGAGTTATAAATAGTAAAATACAACATTTATTTTCTATGTTAATTAAAATATGTTATACACTTGGTACATGCAAAAATGTATCGCAATTTTTATTATCTTAAACTATTGATATGCATGTGCATTTGCTATGTTCTGATTTTGTTTGTAACGTTTGGGACGAGTTAGATTTGTTTAGTTTATCACATGAACTGTTTTAGCATAGAATGTGAAACACCCGCATATACTTTTGAGGTATTCTTACTATTTGGAGGATGGAAAAGTAGGCTTTAGCTTTTTATCATTTCTTTGTGATATGCAATAGACGCTGTAATATTTATAGCTTCAACACTTCTCATATTCTGCATTGTGTGGCAGGAATATACGCTTAAATTTGACACATGCTTTCGAGCTACATGTGGTTTTATCAGTTGGTGCTAACGTCTTAGGAAGTTACATAGCGATTGTCAAATGAAGTATAATGTCAATGGCCAAGGGGTTGAAAGGACAGGTATTATCTTTTTTGACATTCTGTATTTTACCACATAATGCATATGTTTAGAATGTTTATTGCTACTATTGATAAACATGTACATGTGCGCATCATTATAGGCATCATCCGAATGAATGTTCATGACGGGTGGGAACCGCGAGAATCATATTGTAACTTGGTTGCATATTCTGCCATCGCTTGGCGTGGCAGTCTTTAGATTTGCAGCCGCGATCGGTTTTCAATGGGGGGTTTGGTTTCATTTAATTTACTGAGAAAAAAATAGGTAGAAACAATTTCTAAATTGGTTTAGCAACATTAGTACTTTTCACATCAGATGTATATCGAATATACACATACTTTCGGAAACCGCGTGTAAGTTACAAATTTGGTGATTAGATTACTTGATTGCATACAACCTATACTTCAGTTGCCAAGTAATCAACTAAAGCGTGTTACATGCACTATGATATGATAATAGCTTGGAAATTATGTTAATAAAATTAATGTAGTTATTATCATAGCAAAATGCTTGATTATAAATAAAGTAGGTGCCACGATAAGCTCTCATTTTCTTCAAAGTTTTCAAGTGTTCAAAGCACACGTTTTGTAACGACCTCACACATCTCTTTACTTATATGAAAATTGTTATTACTAGGTAATGGCCATTTATGTGGTCAAGGTGGTTTTGAAGGAATGAAAAAATAAAGTGAACGGTACACCGATTGATATGTAATTATTTGAGGCATTCTTTGTTTTCTTGATTTGGTTATCAGTTCCTTCTAAAAACCTATAACCCATTGTTAGACTTACTTTTGTGCTACTACAAACATGATGCACACTTCATAATATTTTGAGTAGTTTATGTAAAAACAGGTTGGTTTTGGTCATATATTATTTACAAATGGGTAAATATAAAAGTATAGAAAACAATGAAAAGGATCAAACGAGTCAAGGGATTGAAAGCCTCGTGATGCATACCTTTTAAATATCTGTTCTAATAAATAAAGTTTATTCTTATGTCAAGGGTTTTGCTAAGGGCATCTCCAATGCTCCACCGTGTCATCGTGCAATAGCAAAAAAAAGTGTTTAGTCAGCGTGCAATCCATTGTGGGCATTCCAATTTGCTCGTTCATTTAATACCAAGTTGTTTCTGTACATACGGTTATTTAACACTATGAAGTGGGTCCTCCATTATAAACATATATTAAACAAACTTGTTGTGAGTGGAGATTTTGTACTGCATGCTTTTTATATATAATAAAATAAGCCAAGTCTTTTACTTAATCTAGGTATATGATGATGTGGATATTTAAACATTTATGTTTGATGATATGGCATCTTATTATACCCATAATAAGTTCAATGCATTGGGGATGGCCTAAGGGCTATGTATACAAGATATAGATATGTTTATTAATTTTCACTTTAACCACATCACGTTGCTTGCTTCTGATTTATTGCCCTTGAACATTATCCGAATATACTGTTATACTGCAGATTCAAGGCGTCGCTGAAGAACCACTGATTCTCTCAAAAGTGAATTCGTGTAGGTTCTTTCAATGTAAAAGGTAATGGTTGTCGTACATGTGGTGGTGGGTTAGTTAGAGACAATAACAGGCAAGGAGCTCTCTAACGTTGAAAGCTTGGAAGAGTCTCTGAAAAGACTTGCTGCCTATTTTAAAAACAATATCAGTACCTTTTTTTTTTGTCCTTTGACTAGGCTCTGTAAAAACTGATGGTGAAGGGATAAAGACTTACGTAAGGAAGGACGGGCCAGAGAAGGAAGGGAAACTATCATTGGGGGGATTGGAAAGAGGTAGTGGTGAATGAGCAAATGGGAGAAAAGTTTCTGTATGGGGTCGAACAAGTAAAGCAGCCGAGGTAATCTATAATCCCATATTGTAGCTATGTCTGACGTCTGCATATTATCATGTGTTCGTCCTACCATTTTTATATAGGAATTTGGTAAACTGTATCATACAAAATGGGGTAGTCATCAAGATTACATGTTTGAGGATATCACACGTTAACTACTGTAACTTATCATTGCAGCAGATTGTCATAATATTAATCAAGCAGATTCAAGTTGAGAGTAATCTTCTAATGCTTTTGCATATAGTTATAATTTTTGAGATGGATCACGTACGAGGCGATTATTCAATGTTGCTGATTGGTGAGATCTCTTCAAAATCTAAGGTTGGCTGAGGCTTGCATAAAGGCGTTATTATCAGACTTCGTTGTGTATTTTTTCTTCTTTAGTGAGCATTGACATCAAGCTAGGAACAATATTTTGTAAAGAGCTTATATTTATGTTTTAACCAGATGTAAACTAAGCTACTAGCGATCAAGTATTGGGTATCCAGGGAATGCACTACGCATCTATATAAATATTATGCTCATGTTTATGAGTTTATTCTTATCAGGTTTGTTTGGTGTTTACGTCTACGAATGAGGGAAAGTAGAGGTTGTCTCTGAACTATGAAACAAAGGTCCCTGATCATAGTCGCAAACTGATCAATGAAGTTCTTGGTCATGGCTAAGCTGTTATACCAGTAGAGTGTATAAAATATGGTCACTTGTTGGGTATGCCTTTTGTTTCTGTAGTTTGTAGGGCAACCACTTAGCTCTGCACATGTAATAAAGCTATGTTGGTATGAGCTTTATATAAGAGATAATAAGGTTGTGATTGTCTTTATTTTAAATTAACAATGTAAATATTGAAACCATATCAAGGTATGTTCATGTTTCAAAACATTGTCTTCCCGAAACAAAACTTCTATCGCCTAATAACAAGAAAGACGGTATTTTTTTGTGTTGCCCAGTTCAGAAGCCAAGCTGTAAGACCATTCTTAAAACGCCCCCTCACGCCGCAGCGGAGCGCGGGCACAAAAGTCTTTCTATATAATATTCTTATATAAGTCTACCTACACTTTATATAGGCCACACATTTTTTGCTTACCAAACCCCCTTTTATATAAGCTTATAAGCCCACTTATATAAGCTTAACCAAACACTTGACTTTGGCTTATAAGCCCACTATATACATAAACCTTAATTTTCTGGCTTAATTTGAAACTTGGGGACTTATATAAATCTAGTATGATATGTTAAACTTATATAAGCTGAAGTCTCGTAGTAAGCCAAAAAAAAAATGGGGCTTATAAAATGTAAGACGAAAACGATTAAGCTCATAAGCCCACATATGAGCTTAAACGTATCTTTTGGTATTACACCTTCACCTAATGATGATATTAGAATAGGTCTATACAGGATAATGTCCCTTATTTCTTGTATAAGGAAGCAGTGTTTGACTAAAGCTTATAGGACAAGTTTTTCCTTAATAGCGTATTGTGGTATTGATAAAGGTATGTTTAAGTAAACACCCTCATGAGAGCTGAGATGAATATTAGGAATTTGTTGCAAGTTAATATGGAGGATTTTTGAGAATGATAATTATGGAGTACTTTCCTAGCCGATAACTTGGATATTATTATATTGAGGACTTTTGAGAATGATAAGCAATCAAAACCTTAGCCAAACACCCATGAAAGAAGCTGACATCTGCAAAGTACAAAATCAGGAAGATGTGGTTTGTATCTCTTTAGTATCTGTCATTGAAGTGCTGAACTTATCTAACTATTACCTTATGTGTATTATTTCTTCTTTTGTCAGTTATTGTGGGGTCCTTTATTCCTATTACACTGTATAATTTGATTATATTATGAATGAAACTTTTACCATTGTCTTTTTTCTTTGTCTCTACAGACTTGGATTCTGTCTGCTTATTTATTTAGCATGGGAATGTTTTGAAGTTATACTCTTACTAGCTCAATTTGACTAAAACTAGTTGCCTTTCTGGTTGTCATTTGGTATGATGGAGGTTTCGTTTTTTTATTGCTTGTATTTTCTCTGGATCCACTATATATAAAATATTATATTTCTATTTTGTTTAAACGCTTCCACTTATGTTCTCTAGAGATTATTTTGGCCGTGTTGATTTGCCTATAGTATGATATATGCGCTCCCGATGCATGTACTTGCAATTTGTTTTTTGCAATTTGTTTTTTTTATCCTTCCAGTTTTTTAGTTCATACTACATGTCATTTTTAGGTTTATTATTTCTTTGGTATGGTTTAAGATTTATTTTGGCTGTTTCTTTTGTTGTTCTTTTGTTTCAGGCTGCTCACTATCTGAACATCAAGAGCTTGCTGGACTTGACATGCCAGACTGTGGCAGACATGATCAAAGGGTAAGACCCCGGAAGAGATCTGCAAAACTTTTAACATCAAGAATGATTTCAGCCCTGAGGAAGAGGAGGAAGTTCGCAGAGAGAATGCCTGTGCATTTGAGTAAATCACAGCTATCTTATTATGGTGCAATGCAATTAGTATTAGTATATAACGTCTCTCGTCTTTTGAGTGTTTCTTAGGAAAACAAACGAAGGTTTATGTTGGGTCTCTGTTTGAATGTGTCTTTATTTATGAGTCTTTATCATGTTCGAAGATTATGAATGATTGGTATTTTAAATTCATGTTGGAGTCGTGTTTTTTTCCCCGATAGTTTTGGTGTGGTATTAGTTGGTGTTCTGCATCGTCTTTTTTGCTGCTACAAGCCCTCCCTGCTTGCAGAAAAGAATGGATCAGAAGGAAATATTAGGCTCTATTGTTGTCTATATACAAGTAGAGTATCTGAAATATTTAAGTTTTTTCCTCAACTGTACTTTTAACATGTTTGAAATCAAGACGGTAATCCAAATTGGTAAAAGGCAGATAGTTCATTTATGCCAATATAGTGCTTGAAGATTAGGGGTTCTAGCCGAAAACAGATCTGCTGAAAGAGGTTTTGTGACGAGAATACTGGTTTACTTTTCCAGAAGAACCGCGTGAAGGGGAAGCACAAACTGTGAGACCATAACACCGGTAATTACTGTATTACTAATTTTCTAAATATTTCAGTCTTGGTTTACGTTCCGGAGGAAAAAAGCAGAATACAATCTGTAAAGCCCTAATTGAGACAAAAATTTCAAAAACACTCATCTTGGTTACTATGATTAATCCCTTAACTCAAGAATTCGAAGCATTAGATTTGGTTGACCCGAACATGAGAATACAACTATGGATTGATCCATTCATTTGCAAGATTGGGGGACTTTTCTCAACGGGTTGCTGAAAATGCTCTTGGTTCACGTGAATTGCAGAATATTAAGGTTAATATTTTACCTGATTAATTCTTCGGTAAGAAACTAGAAATTTCTAACCAAGAAACACCAGCTGGATAACTGATGGTAATTGATTGCCAGTAGGTGATTAGATTAGTGCTGATCTCTTCTCCGATTTTATTTACATATAAAAAAGATAGAAAATACATACAACCCGAAGCCAATTACCAGCATCACACCCAACATCAACTTCTATACTCCGTCTTCCACGTCTTAATTGCTAACATTTCTATCTGTACCAGTAAGAAACACCAGCTGGATAACTGATGGTAATTGATTGTCAGTAGGTGATTAGATTAGTGCTGATCTCTTCTCCGATTTTATTTACATATAAAAAAGATAAAAAAATACATACAACCCGAAGCCAATTACCAGCATCACACCCAACATCAACTTCTATACTCCGTCTTCCACGTCTTAATTGCTAACATTTCTATCTGTACCAGTAAGAAAAAGAAAAAATATATATTCAATCAGTGCATCAATCCTTCATCGAACACCCATATGGCCATATCTCATAAAAGTCGTTACCTGTCATTCTTGTCAAAATCAATATGACGATGTACCACATAACTAGTAGAATGTTTAAGATATGCAAAGTTCAATCTCAACCACAACTATATGTGGCACCAAACTATTGTCACGTCCACCCGTTAATAACCTCTAGTTCTCATAAGCATTACATCTTTCTAATAATATAACTAAACTCTTGTCAAAAACAAGAACTAGGCCAACATGGCAACATGCATAGTTGAAAAACAAAAGAGCTTGAAAAAGTCTCAAAGCAAGGTTCAAACTAAAAAAAGACCGAGGCTTGCAATAGGTTGAACTCAAGCCTTAACAATCAATAACATGAAACGAAACCGCTTACTCAAAAAATCTTTAATGCTAATCTTTAGCCTTCTGAAAATACAAACATTTGTTCAGCAAAGTTTCCTGTTTCGATTTCCTATTTAGAAGAAAATGCTAAAAATGAAATACATCACCGAAATGAACATCGTTGTTTAGATTTTCAAATACAATGTAAACATAAGGCATGTCCGAATTAGGGTACACTAAGCAATTCTTGCACATGAACAAGTGTTGGGAGTGTCTTTAATCAGGCAAAGCAGTTCCTCTCTCAAGATTGTTCTTAATCTCCAATGTGTATCTGCCAAAAGCACGTTCAATCTTCTTGTTAAAATGCTCATTACGGTCATTGATGGAGTCAATATCCTTGTCTTCATGATGCTTTCTTCTTCTACTAAACGCACTCCGCTTCTCATCTCTGTCCTTCAGCTCCTTCACCATTCTTTCAATCTTGTCCTCCGGAGGTTTAGATGCCTGTGAAAATGAACCGGGAGTGATCATTAGCAATTTCTGGTGCAAGATGTTACGAGAAATAAATTCCAAACATTGAGGCGACACAATGGCCAAAATCCTCATTTGGGTCAAGGGTGTCATGCATTGAACTTTGAAAGTTATTTATCTGGTTACTCCTTTTCAAGTTGCAGATAATCAATTTCTGCTTTCCAATGTTTATTTGTAGTAAAATTAATTCGGATTTAATAAATGTTTAGGGGTCAGATAGTCTATTTATGAGTACTTGCAACAAAATGAATCTTAACTATCTGATTATTTCTGGGATCATTTAACACAAGCATGTTCTTGTGTACTAGTGATATTTTGTCAAACACACGGTATCGCGTCAGCTTATCACAAATTCAAACAGCAGACGCACATCAAAACACTATCCTGCAACCCTTTTTGTCAAAACTGATTAAATTGATTGAGATTATTATATTGAGAAATATTATGTACACAGAAGATTCACAATAAAGCTTCCACACAATGATGCGGCAAAATAATGTCGAATCAAAGAAATTAAAAAAACAAGTCTAATTTGATTGGACGAATTATTTTGCCGTCATTGTGCGGAAGCTTTTTTGTGAATCTTTTGTGAACACAGCATTCCTCTATTTTATTAGATGTAAACTAACATGAGTCGTGATTCTAATATGTACCACGAAGAAGGGGTGGGTCTACAGCTTAAGCAGGGTATGCACGCAACCCAAAATAAATGAGAAAAAAATGGAGTGCACACCCAAATAAAAGTGCCTAATTGTTTTATAAATGCATTTTTTACACACCTATGCTTCAAAATCAAAACCTCAAATGCAATCTTTTCCTTTTTCAGAGTCAAAAGTATGACATGGTTATTCAATATATTCTTTATATTACATCTTACATCAAAAATTCCAAGAGCCGAAAAATGAAGCCCGATAATCCCGACCCGAGCGGAAAAAATTTTTGAACTACAAACTTTTTTATATGAGATTATGTGGAGTGCACACCCTATGCTGAAATCCTAGATCCGCCACTGCCACGAAGGGTGTATTGACTATCGAGATTTCATCTCCAGCTATGGAAAATAACCTTCAGTATCCCCAGTAGTCTACTTTCATTTAGTTGTATAAAGATATGTTTTGAATCGCACATGTTTGTCTTTGACACGTTGTTCTGTAATATCGACAGTAAGCTAAAATGAAGACTTTTTACCGTGCACATGGAATCGAACTTGTCCAAGAATAACTTACCTTTCCATATTGCAGGCTTGAGGCTTCTCGGTAGAACTCCGGATCGGCTTCCTTCATTTTATTGTACTCCTCGAGGTCAATATCCATCTTTTTAGTTCGCTTCTTGTGTGCGTCATACAAGGTTTTCTGATTAAACACTGTTATAAAAAAACGAACAATGACCATTAGATTCGTTGCGTAAAGATAAATAAAGATAAAAATGCTACAGAAAATCAGGTTTCACATATACAGCAATAACAAGTTTATAGATGCTTTTCATTTAATTGTATGCAACATGATGTTCGAAATAAAAATAAAGGGGTACTCAATTTATGTTCATATGTTGAAAGTGAAATTATCATCCAATCGGGGCTAATAGCTATTGTGTAAATGAATGTTAACAGACCAGGTACATATATCTCATTCTCCATTAGAGAGTCGGATAACCAAATTTCAATCTGCTTTGTGACATATATTTAAATATGGCATTCATATAAAAAAATGTTGGAACAGGTTTAGTTAACTACGTAATTTATGTATCAACTTCCATTTATTCAATATTCTGAGATGATATAACCATCTCTATCCAAAGATTAATAATAACAAATTAAACATCCACCATAGTATACAGGGCTGAGCATCGGGCCGGACCGGACCGGACCATTACCAAAGATTAATAATAACAAATTAAACATCCACCATAGTATACAGGGCTGAGCATCGGGCCAGACCGGACCAGACCGAAATGGTCCGGTCCGGTCCGGGTAGGTCCGGTCCTAATAGTATAAGAATTAAATGGTCAAAAGTTACTCAGTAAACACAGATATGAGATGAACAAATACGATAGTCCATGCATCTAGTTGATTTAAGCAAACCAGCAAACCAATCCAGTTGATTCAGACAGATCTTAAGTGGTAATGTTACTATACCTCTGTAATTCTATCAATGCGAGTCTTACATAAATGCTACAGACTGCTCTATAATTCATAGACAAATATTTTATATTTTTTCTGAATAATTAAGCTAAGGTAAAAGCTATAAAATTACTTTCTGAAATTTACCAGAATGGAACACTTACTTTTTTATTACTAATACCACCAACATACATTCAAATATTTTTTAACTTGAACCAAACGTTTATACCGTTATTTATAATGTGTCAACTTTAGTCCACTTAGCCAACGATCGTTTGCAAAATTAGTCATTTATATTAACGGCCGTTTGTTTTTTTTCATAAAATTTATCGAATTTTTCTTCGAATATTTTTTGGTTTTCTTTCGATTTTTTTTAAAGATTTTTTTACCAAATTAGGATATGAATGATAAATAAAATCTCATATATCAATGACCAGCCCTAATCATAGCAGTTAACGTTTTTTTATAAAATAATGGCTTGTCATAGCTGATTATTAAAAATAAACTTATCAAGTTTATCTGTATACACATAGCATTAATTAAGTTGAGAACAATTTCATAAACAACTTAGTAATGGTACACGTATTAATGGCAGCATACATCAACGACTCCTAATAAGATTTTCAGTTCATTCTATATGACGGCATACAATTATTTCGTACATCTAAAAAACCCTTCCATATATTGAAAAGAAAAGAGACCCATTGACCCAAACCAACACCACATATTTTATATTTTTATACATAATGATGGAAATAAACAAATGACTTTTTATGCTGATAATTATAGTAATCTGTCACGAAAACTGAAAGGAGGTAGTATTTATCTGATAGCAGTAATGAAGAAAGGAGTAAAAGGTCATACCGTCCCAACCGCCGGGAGCAGGTTCCTTCTCCCACTTTTTGTACTTCGCCTCTGCCATCTGCTGCGTATCCAACATATATGCCTTTGACATATCCAACCCATTAGAATCAAGAAGTTTTCCAATTTTTTTCTTCCTCTCCTCCATCCATTTTTGTTTCGAAATTCCTCTCAATTCTTGTGGAGCCTCCATTCTTTTCTTTTCTGCTACCATTGCAGTTTGATTGGCTTTCCTTGCCTCGTTCTGCATATGAAGAAACACAGAGTGAGCACTATTGCACGCATAAGTATAACCAAGGCGAAAAGAAAGGATATATATATATATATATATCCTGCATACCATCTTCAGCCTAAGCTCAAACAATTTTTTTTGTTTCCCCGTAAGCTTAGAGACGTCCACTTCAGGTTCATCCTCAACCGCGTTGTTGTCATCATCACTTGGATGGTCATCAGGGTCACTTCTTTCATTATCAGGAAGCTCAGTTTGAACAGGTGCCGCAACTGAAGTCGGTTGAACTATTTTAATCACAATATGTCAGGAATCAGGATATGTTGAGAAGATAAATGAACATAAAAACAGTATAACAGCAAAAGAAAAAGAAAAGAGAAAGCAATAGACAAAACAGTTGATCAATCCACTCTAAAACCCCATGTCTAGCTTTATTTACTGCACGTAGTATTTCAACTATTATAACTACCTAGCAAAGTAGTTTAGAATAACTAAGTAGATAGGGAGACACCACTAACACAAAGATGCAAATGATATTGTTCATTTTTCAAAGATTAGAAACGAGCCCTCACATGTACATAAAGCCATTAGATGCTAGCTCATGATAAGTCAAACTTTCCATCGTATAGTCTTTCTTCGCAGGGAAAATAGACAAATAGGTTACTAAAGTTTGCTTAAATGTTCACCTAAGTTACTAAAGTATTTTTTGTTACAAAAAGATTACTCAAGTATACGGTTTAATTATATAAGTTACTGAAGTTTAAAAAAGTTACAATTAGGTTACTCCGAGGGTGGGCAACATGTTGGTAACCTGTTGTTATGGCCACGTCAACACTTTGTGGGTCCTACCTCAAACAAGAATGTTTTTGACTCCTCAATGTCCGTTCATCAGCACAACGGACACCACCACCAATTCTCATCACCACCAAAAAAGATTGATGTCACTTTCGCCAGCCACCACAACCTCCGGCCATCGTAACGATCCACCACTACAACCACCGTCACCCATTCATTCGGCACACACTCACCCTTCTTCCGTCGTCAATCCAATCGAGATAGTTGCTCATCATGTCTTAGTGAAAAAGTAAAATAAAAAAATTTGAGGATAGCTTAGGAGCAGATGGTTTGCTACGATCATTTTTGTTGAATCATGCGTTATTAGGATACACATAATTTAAAAATAAAAGATAATTTACTCTTTAAACAAATAATTCCACGTTGGCACTTACCTAGTACCAAGGGTTAAAACATACATGGTAACTTATTTAACATGTTACCTTAACTTTAGTAACCTATTTGTAACGAAAAAAAACTTTAGTAACGTAGTTGAACATTTTGGCAAACTTTGGTAACATTTTTGTGTTTTAACCCATTAATATTATATGCCACGTCACTTAGTTACCGACTACAAAAGGTTGCAACAAAAAGAGTAACTTATATAACAGGTAAACCAAACATAAGTAAATGATTTGTAACCAAAAATACTTTAGTAACTTAGGTGAACATTTAAGCAAACTTTAGTAACTTATTTGTCTATTTTCCCTTCTTTGCATCTAACTAGTGCATTAAAATAACGAACGAGAAACAAAATTCTTATAAATTACTAAAAAATAAAACCATCCAACAGAAAAGCTGTAAAACTTAATCCCACAAATAATGATAGATCCTACATAGTAGTTGAAAGTTGAAAATTGAAAAGAGCACTTTAATTTCAAAAATCGATACAAAAATGGAACTACGCATACAAACTATGAATAAAAAGGTGAAACAAACCAATAAAGACGCAAGAAGCCAAAGATATGCTTGTAATATAGTAATAGCTAAGGATAGATATAAAAACTAACCAGGTTGACTTAAAGCAGCTAGTTTCTTAGCTTCAGCAATAATGTTGAAACAAAATTGACTACATTCATGATACGGGTTCCGCGAGTTTCGACAATCTGGATGTACTGTTCTTCCTTCACCCATCTTTCTTATTTATTTAATAATAATAATAATAATAATAATTTGCTGCAGAAACCAAAATAAACTTAAACCAATTACAGTATTTAATTTATACAAAGAATTGAAGGTATAAAACGTACCTTTGGAATATGGTTCGATTCAATAATAAGCGGAGGAGAGTTGCAATTGATTCTTTCGCGGACTCAATCGATGGGATTTAATAAACATTCCTTCAATTTATAATCGTTAGGGTTCATCTTATGGGCTTTGCTTACAGGGTGTTTGTCTTTGTGTTTTGTTTTGTTAAAATAGCATATGAAAAAAAGTAAAAGAACATATTTATAGAAACTCTTTTAAATTTAACATTTTATACTTGATAAAAATAAAAGTATTTAAGTAATTTATTATGTTTAAAAATAATATTTTTATGATAAATGTTAATGTTCATCAAACAAGTTTTTGTTAACAATTAGAATAATAATTGATAAAAATGCTTTTAGAAAAGCTCTTATCAAACACAACTTATTTGATTATTTCATTTTAAAAATAGAAAAAATTATGAGTGTTTGGGAAAAAACAAAGAAAATGAGATTATTTGTGTTAGCTAATGATTTGCATACTCCTAAAATTTATTTGCACATTTAAAATATTTGATGTCTTGTCATTTATGCCCTTACATTATTTAGTGGAGTGTGCAAATATTAGGGATATAAATGTCATACCATACATATTTTGAGTGTGCATATAACTTTGTGGAGTGTGCAAATTAACACCTATTTGCGTTTGTGAAGGAGTAAATGGAGTTTTGAAAAAGTAATAGGAATGGTCCAGTTTGAAAATGGAGTTTTTATTTTAAAGACCAAATTACCAAAAAATCGATTTTATCTTTCAATTAAACAAATAATCAAATTTGTCAAGCACTTAAAAAAGTGATTATCTGATTATTGCGATTTCAAACATCATAATCAAATCCAAACACTATTTTTCAAAATCACGTTTTCAGATTGTTGATTATCTGATTATTCATTTTGAAAACGAATAATCTATTTTCGATAAGTATACCCAAACACCCCCTTAGTCGGTCTCAAGATATATTTTGATTTAATTACACGTTTAGCTCTCATGGTAGTTCTATATTTTATATTTGGCCCCCCTATAGAGAAAGTACGTCAATCGTCCCCAAGGTTGCTTGTATTGCACATTACTAGTCCAATTTCCTAATGTCGTTATATTTTTCTCGTTATCTTTGGTCACTTGAGAAGCACTAGAGGGTAGAATGATGATGATGTCTCATTATATACGAGGACATTTTTCGAGGTCATTTCACCCTTATAGTTGTTTATTTATGCACTAAAATGCCTTAAATCCTTCCTTTTTGTCATTTTATCATTTTGAAAGTACTTGGAGTGAAATTAGTTGATTTGGAGCATTATTGGATGCATTTCAAAACATGTAGACAAAGTATGAAAGAAATCAAGACTTGAATACATGGATTACATGAAGACATCGAAGACTTGTTGAACATGATCTATAGGTGTTGTCTAGAATTCCCTAGAGCCTATCTGAAGACTTGCATAGGCGTCATCTGAAAGCAATTGACGTCGTATGGATTATCTTCGCCAAGAAACCCTAAGAAGATTCGACGGGCAAGCTTAGTCTGGACTTTTCCAGATGTCATCTTAGGCCCGTAATACCTCATGTAGTTTATCACATTTAAGAGGAAAAAAGTGTAAAACGAATTACTTTAGATGAGCAGTTGTAATATGTTGTTTTTAGGGTTTCCTTAACCCTAAATCCACTTTGTAACTCTCATATTAATTGAAGATTCAAGATCTATTCAATCTATCTGAAGGTCTACGAGATCATTGGCCTATTCTATATGATGGATTTGATGGATTAAGATGGTTGATTAATTGATAAACATAAGAAAGATGAAGGAAGGAGATGAGGGAGTAGAGAGAGAAAGGAGAGAAAAGAGAAGAGTAGAGAGAGAAAGTTAAAATGGAATTATGAAAATGTAAAATGAACAACCAACAACCCCTCCTAACATGCTAGGAGGGGATATATATATAGCCCACCCTACATGTGGGCTATATGGACTATACATTACTAAATGGATCACGAGCCCACAACATAATTATCATTGGAGCGACCGATCCTTCATAAATACGTAAAACGTATTTCCAACAATCTCCCCATAAGGGAGGTCGCTCCAAGAGACAAAATTCTAAATAGTCTATATCTCGTGATCTAAGCTAACTAAGATGTGACCGAGACTTTATTGGGAAAAACGTATTTCCAACAATCTCCCCCTAAGGGAGGTCACATCTTTTTACAAAATCTTAAACCTAGCATCTATGATTGAGTCTTCGATCTTGTTCTTGTGAATATGCTTGATGTGATCTTTGACTTTAGTCTTGAGCATGTTTCCTTGCCTTGACCTTGTGCATTCTTCACTTGTGATATTTGCCTCTTCGTGACTTCATGTTCCACATACTTATACTTTTAAATTCTTGAAAGCTTCAGAGTTTGATACAGCGGAAGACTTGACCTTCAGGCTTTCTTGAATTTGTTGAAGTACTAATTGTATGTAGTATAAGCATGTGTTGATGACTTCTTCTGGATTGTACACCGCAATGCCACCTTCTTGTTACGCTGCATAAGACAGTTAGCAACAAACAACATACACGGATGAAATGGCCTTGAACATTTCATTCTAATTCGGTAGCATTTTACCTCCGGTCGGTGAAGACCGTTAGACGATATTAAATATCGTACTTGTGGCAGGTAGTTTCAATAAAGAACCTCCTTGACAAGATTTCGCGGGTAAACCCGTTCTCTTTACTCGACCGTCCAAAGCTGACTGCGAACGTAAAGAGTGAATCATTTGGATAATATTATCCGCATGATTTGAAGCCGTCAATTCATGTTCCTGGAACAAGTGAAGTTCAATTAAGAACTGCACCATCGTTGCTTACCAGTTGTCACTAGCTTGATTCATATAGAATCTTGTAAGTTACCTACCAAGTGCTGTTTGATGTTAACACTAGAAGGATTTCCATTCGTCACTGTAAATACTTAATAGTATTACTCTGAATGTTCTGGCAAGATCACTAAGATATTGCGCAGAGGCCTGGAACGTGTTTAAATTCATTTAAGAATTAAACCACTGTTGCTTTCCAGTTATCACAAGTTTGATTCATAAAGAATCGCACAAGTCACCTACCATGAGCTTTTTGATATTCGCTCAAGAAGGATTTCCATCTTCATTGTAAATACTTTCGTATTACTCGGATGTTCAGGCAAGATCATAAAGATTTTGCGTAGGACTCTTAAGATCTTTCTTACTTTTCACAGTGTGTGAAGAAGCAAGGAAATATGAAAGTGTGTCCTAATGAGATATTTGATGATCTCAAATGGCTCTAGACTCGGTCGTGCATTTTGGATTTTTAGTGATCGGAGGCTGGAGAGGAGTGCCACCTTTTCAATACCAATTTATTCAGAGTGAATAAATCAATAGATAATGCGTTGTCTCCGTGTGATTAAAACAAATATCTTTTGAGAGATATCTGAGTTAGCTGGGATGGGTTGTGCATTGCATCACTGGGTCCATGATGTCTGTCTTCAATATTAAGAATCATTAAACAATGATCTTAATAGCATATGTATTGACCCGGTTTCTGCCTAAAGTTGTAAGGAGGGCTTCTTTCTTTACACCCTTTATCTTTACAATTCTTTTTCATTCTTCAACCCCTTCAATGCTTACCAATACGTCATCACTAGCACCTTGTTGTGATTGTTCCAGTGCTAACTTAAGTACTTGGTCGGCATTCAGCTACGTTCACAATCTTTCTCCATCTTTCCTAAGGACTACTATTTCTAGCTATGGAATGTCCTTGGGAAGATTCCTCCGGTTCTAGAGAAATCATTGGACTTTAACCTATCCTACCATCCTTATGCCACCACAATCTTCACCGTCGTGAATAGAGATGTTTTGGGTAAGTGTATGTCACCATGAAATCTATTTTGAAGTGCAAATCCATTTTGCTCCCCCTTAACATATGCCACGATATCCGAAAACATTTTGCACATGTCGGGATGAGCTATCACGTTAAGTCAAACCATTTATGATTGATCATATCCCATATTAAATTACATTTTCTCCCCCATATTAAAAATATTAACCCAATCGATGTTTTTAATATCAATTGATTTAATAGCATTTTAAGAAAATTTGGGAAGAAAAATGCAAGTCCAATTATCTTCATGAATTACACAAGCTCCCCCTCAAATTAATGAGGGTGTGCTGAAACGTAAACTAAATACCTTTTAAACACAAGTGTAAGGTATTTATCACGTGCAAAAATCATATATGATAATGAATTCACAAGATTAACAATTTACGAGGTAGGACCTGAATGATGGAGAACATCATATGAAAGATTCACATGGTTCTTGTTCACGAATGTTGGTCACCTCGTCACGTCCCCGAGAAATTTAATTCCCGTTGTTGAGTCAAAGCTTTCCGGTGAAATGCTTGACTTGATTATGAAAAGCGGGTTGCTATCTGAAATAATAGCAAACCATATGGAGCATGTTTTAAATCTTTTAAACTTCTGCTCGAACTTTATTTACAATCCCGTGTCATTATTGAATGACATTTCTAGGTTCGTAAATATTATCGATTCCAGAAGACATGCTCTTTTTATCAAAACATTTTGAACACACAATTTTGAAAGATTTAGAAAAACCTTTTGAGAAATTCTTGAAAAATTGTGTTCAAAGTTTTGAAAACCAATTACTTGAGCTTAAGATATTGAATATCTTATAAAACGAGCTCAAGTCCGAGAAGTTGTAAACTTCCCGTTGTTAAGGATAAGTTTATCATCGGCGATGAACTTTCCTTTTATCTGAAGAACGAGTCCTAAGCTGACATTTACTTAGAAGTCGTTTTCATGAGCTTGAAAACTTTGACTGTTTTAACGGAAAGCTCATGACCGAGAAAGGTTAATTTCTCGTTATGAGGAAAATTTCTCTTATTTAAAAGATACACTTTCCTTTCTGAGCTTAAAACTTCGAATGTTTTAATACAAGCTCATGACCGAGAAAGATGAATTTCTCGTTAAGAGGATAAGTTATCATAAAAGATAAACTTTCCTTTATTTTAAGTTCGAGTTACAGTCTGACATTTAACTGTAAGTCATTGTGCATGAGCTTAAAAACTTCGAATGTTTTTATTATTAGCTCATGCCCGAGAAAAATTAATTTCTCGTTGTAAGGATAAGTTTATCATCGGCGATAAACTCTCCTTTCTTTGAAGCACGGGTTACCATCTGATATTTAATGATAAACCATATACACGAGCTTAAAACCTTTGAATGGTTTTAGGATAAGCTCGTGTCCAAGAAAACTTAATTTCTTGTTAAGAGGGTAAGTTATCGTTGCGTAGATAAACTTCCCTGTCTCTGAAGTCCGGGTCGTCGTCTGTCATTTAACGAGGAGCCATTATGCATGAGCTTAAAAACTTGGAATGTTTTTTATATAAGCTCATGCCCGAGAAAAATTAATTTCTCGTTTTTAGGATAAGTTTACCATCGGCGATAAACTTTCCTTTCTTTGAAGAGCGAGTTATAGTCTGTGATGTGACTATAAGTCCTGTGTAAGCTTTAACTATGAATCCCCTGAGATACTAGTTTCTCTGATATCTGCTTCTTCAGCAACCAAACTCTGAGAGTGTCCTTAGTTGAACGGTATACAATGATTGGACCGCTTCGTTCTTTTGGAACATCAACTTTGGTACCTGCATTCTCATTAGGAGTTTGTATACTTTTGCATGGGTTAGAGATATCTATTTTAGAAGCACGTGGGGGTTCACAGTTTTCGTTTCTTGTGTCAGAGGTGGCCTGAGGGGATGATTCACTTGTCTTAGTTGGCAAACGTTTCCTTTTATAGAAAACCTTAAGTTCAGGCTTAAGTGATGTATCATCCTTTGCAATTTCCTCCCTAGTAGTCTTCGTAGAATCAGAGACTATCCTAGTTAAAGGGCACTCGTTTCCTACAAGAGTGAAAGTTCTACCAGTGGGGCGCCACATTTTGCCAACGGGTTTGATTTTAGCTACCCACTGGGATTTAATTCTAGCACGGGAGTTCACCTCATTAAGCAATTTCTTGATACAGGAATCATGATTTGCCGTAAAGACACATTTTCTACATGTTTTACAAGTAGCATATTTAATGTCCGAGTAATTCCTAGATGATTGATCGATGCTCCTAGGAGACGTCATGCTACGGTTAGCAGTGTTGGGTAATCTAGAAGGCATCTGACTAGGTTTGACATTGCTATCTCTTACATGTGTCTTTTGCTTAGCTTCCCTAAGACCAAATTTATGGCTAACGTCATTTGAACTAGTTCTAGACGCGGTCATTGAACTATTCTTAAAGAAACTAGAGGCAATCATATGATTTGGTCTTGCTAAAGCTGTTGTGGTCACATAGGGCCTAGATGGTGGAGTGACTGGTCTAGGAAAGTGAACCAAATCAACTTGGGAGGCAAACCGCGGTCTCGAGGATTGTGGTCGCTCGAATCTAAATGCAGTAGGTTGTTTGACAATCGGTTGTCTGACGAACTGATTTGTAGGCGGTTTCCCCAAGATTGATGGTTTTTCAAGCTTAGTGTCCACACTGGGTCCTCTATTTCTCCTTAACTCGTTTTTCAACGCGGCTATAGCAAAGACCTTTTCCTGTACTTGAGCTTTTAAAGTCTCATTCTCTTTGAGCACTCTATCTTGGGATGCCAATTTAGACTCTAGTAACTGAATTTGTTTCAAAAGATTTTCCTTTTCAGCTTTAGAATCTAAAACTTTTTTATCTAATTTTCTTTCAAGAACAACGTTTGACTTTTCAAGTTTTTCAAAGTATGTTTCAAATTTATCCGTTTTCTTAGAAAATTCAAGTTTGGCATCCTCAAGATCTTTTGATTGTTGAGCTACAATCGTTTCGAGCTCTCTAATCTTGGAATCAGAAGCAGTCAATGAAGCAGTTATAATACAATTATCATGATGTACTATAGCATTCTGAACAATCTCTCCCCCATTATGACTTACATCGGATGAATCAGAAGTGGTATTGCTATCACTCTTTTCCATCCCATGTTTGTCATAATTAGGTTCAGAATGCTCAATATGCGGCATATCATCAGCATAGACATCATAAACAAAATTACATTGTACCAAGTTTGCAGGCTCTTCGTCATAAACGGGTAAGGAGTTATTAAGAGAGATCGCGTGAACATTCCCTGACGTGCCACTGGTATCATGTTGTCTTCCTGATTCCGTGCTCTTACCATTGTTATGCTCCAAGTTGTCAACCGTATGACCATTCTCCTCTTGCATCTGCGTCATTGATTCTTGCACTCCATTATCATACGTTTGCTGAAGTTGTGATCTTTGATAAATCGAAGACGAGACCGATGTCATGAGTTTCAATATTGTATCACGGAAAACTCGAAGCTCGGTATGTGTATCTCGAAGAAATGATTGGCAAATCACTGAACTTTCAGGCTTGATGATATTGAATTGGAGGAAAGGCGTGAGTTGTGTCACAAGAGCCTTATATGCAAGTGCCGATGCAGAGTGATTAAAGTTTCCATGGTTGAGTTGCTCGGCGAGTTGAGTCAAAGTGGTGAAGATAGAGTCGATGAATATATGACGATCTTGACCAAAGATTGTCACAAATTCGCTCCCTCCTTGAAGCCGTGAAAGATTAACTAGATGATATTGAAGCATTTGAAATGAATTCATACCACTTTCTCTATCTTTGTCTTGCATTCGATGCAAGTCTCCCTCTTTAAGTGTCGAATTTAACGATGCCATTGAAAATAGAGGAAAAATGATGTGGATGTTGTTGTTTTCAGGATTTTACAATTCGACTCGGCTCAAACGATTATGAATTAAACCCGATCAAAAAATTCGTAGGCGTTAAAAAATAAATCCCGTCACGTTGACTCGTCACTTTGTCGGCAAATCGGGCCACAATAACTTTTAACCCGTCAAATATTTTTTCACGTTAATACTTTCAAAATACCCGCCTCAACACGATGTACCAAAAATTAATTATACAAAATTAACTAATAAAGTTAACTTATCAGATTTTGTAAAAAAACAAGTAAAAAAAATTGTGAGTAAATTACCTTAATTAAGTTTGTACCAATCAAAATAAACTAAAAATTAACTAAATAATAAACTAAAAATCCGGTTGAAAGAATGCATCCACCCCACACGTGGCTTGAAATTTAATTGATAAAAACGTGTGGATACCAACTTGCAATACGTGGAAACCCAAAAACCCACTTCTTGTTATCTCCGTCCCTTAATTCCCTCCATCCACGTGTTACACACTCACCAACACAATCCTCGGTTTCTCCGTCCAATATTAAAAAACTTCTTCTCAGTTCTTGTTTGACTAAATCACACAAACCAAAAATGCTCTTCTCTCTCCCACCAAAATAAGACTCCTCCGTCTCTTTTTCTTATTTCACTTCTTCTCAAATCTCAATCAGATTTGTCCCTTCATCAACACAGTATTTAATGGAATCCATAGAAACAAACACAAGTCTGATTTATCCCTTCATCTACGCAGCCCAAAAAAAATAAAAATGATTGCTTTCAATCCGAAATAAATAAACAAGGCTTCAAGATCTTGATCAGACAAGGTCTCGGGTAGGTTTTATTTTAACTTTTTGTTTTGTTGAGTCTTTCTATCTTCTGTAGCGTCATTTTGTCGAGTGTCTTGTTTGAGAGATTGGGTTTTGTTGTCGAGTGTTTTTTGAGAGGTGTGAGAGTGTGAGTCCGAGGTTGAGTGATTAGGTGAATCAGTTTGTTGTGGGTTTTTGTTAAAATCAGTTTGGTATGTCTTGTGAGGGAGAGTGTTTTTGAGTCGAGAGGTGTGGGTGATGTTCAAACGAGGGTCTGTTTTAGTAAAATAAAATGTTTTTGAGTCGAGTGCTAA
Source organism: Glebionis coronaria (assembly GCA_025667525.1). Taxonomy (NCBI): domain Eukaryota; kingdom Viridiplantae; phylum Streptophyta; class Magnoliopsida; order Asterales; family Asteraceae; genus Glebionis; species Glebionis coronaria. Next base: position 1,044,545 of record JANFOE010000636.1, on the reverse strand, counting down.
GGTGAGGGGTGAGGATCAAATCTTAACGAGAGTTTAATAAAAATGATTGTTGATGTTGACGTGTGATGTTTAAGTCGATTAAAAAATACGGAGTGTGGGTATGAGGGAGTTTGATGTTGGTTCGAGTGTCAGTCGAGAGAGGAGTGAATGAGTTTGTTTTGGATGATTTTGAAACGTGAGGTGAGTCGAGGGTATGGGTCGAGTGTCTGTTGGAGTCAAGTAAAAGTGTTGGTCAGTTTTGGTTCGAGTCTTGATGGTGTTAAAGTGTCGAGGGTTTGTGAGGGGGTGTGGGTGAGAGTATTGAGTCGAGAGGTGAGGTTGTTGTTTGAGGGAGTCTGTCGAAAGATTTTTAGTCGAGAGTGAGATGATTGTTTGTCAGTCGAGAGTCGTGTCGATCGAGGATGTTGTTTTTGAGACTGAGATCGTGCGGATCATGTGAATCTGTGTGTGGGGTCGAGTCTGGTCCCGTTATGTTTGAAATGGTTCATTCGGAAGAATTTATTCATTCGGAACTTTTCATTCATTCGGAAGTGTCATTCATTCGGAAGTTTCGTTCATCCGGAACTATTCGTTCACCCGGAACTTTTCTTTCAACCGGAACTTTTCGTTCACTCGGAAGTTTCGTTCACCCGGAACTTTTTTGTTCGTCCGGAACTTTTTTCGTCCGGAATTTTGTTCGTCCGGAACTTTGTTCGTCCGGAACTTTCGTTCACCCGGAACTGTTGAGACTGACTGAGATTATATAAAAAAAATAGAAACTGGACAAAGATAACTGGACAAAACTGGACAAAAATAACTGATTATATAAAAACTATAAAAACTGATTATATAAAAAAATAGAAACTGATTATAAAAAACTGATGATAAAAACTTAAAAGAAAATCTAATAAAAACAAATTAAAAGAGAAACTGATTATATAAAAGAATAAAAATTGATTTTTGAATAAAAAAAAATTTGTGATTTTTATATAAAATAAGTAGATCAACGATTTAATTATGATTTAAAATATAAAAACACAAACTTTATATGAAAAATACAAACTTTTTATGATTTAAAACATAAAAACACAAACTTTATTTGAAAAATACAAACTTTTTATGATTTAAAACATAAAAACACAAACTTTATATATAAAAAATATAAACTTTTTAATATAAAATCTTGATTAAATCAAAACCCACCAAAATCAAAAAGAAATAAAAGCAAGAATAAACCAATCAAACCTTGGCTCTTGATACCAATTGAAGGTCTACGAGATCATTGGCCTATTCTATATGATGGATTTGATGGATTAAGATGGTTGATTAATTGATAAACATAAGAAAGATGAAGGAAGGAGATGAGGGAGTAGAGAGAGAAAGGAGAGAAAAGAGAAGAGTAGAGAGAGAAAGTTAAAATGAAATTATGAAAAATGTAAAATGAACAACCAACAACCCCTCCTAACATGCTAGGAGGGGATATATATATAGCCCACCCTACATGTGGGCTATATGGACTATACATTACTAAATGGATCACGAGCCCACTACATAATTATCATTGGAGCGACCGATCCTTCATAAATACGTAAAACGTATTTCCAACACTATCATTCAGTATGTGTATGTTTTGTTTAATTAATTGTTTATCCTCTTCTATTGCTATGTATGACTAATTTAATTATGTGTTTATCTATGATTGTATGAAAGTTATGATATGATTCTTTTTTATTTATTGCTTCTTGTTAGTTGTGTGCACGTTAGGATCTAGAAAACCAGATTTTGTCTGTATCGTTGTTGAAGTATCTTGGAAATCATGGGTGTTTAAAAAGATGATACCTAGATGTGATTAGGGGGCCTCTATCCCGTTGTATGGTTGATTCATTTAAGTGTTTGGACATACGTGTGTGATGGTGTATTTAGTGCAAGAAAAACACTCCTTTATGCTGCCTCTATAATGCTTCACATGAATGGCTCTTCTGGTAAATGTCCACATACCACTATACTATTGGGTCACCGCTTTAGGAGAACATCTACACGTTTAATTAGCAAGGTGTGACATGAATAACAATTAGGCAGATCATTGTAATGAGTAGTGTAGGATTAGGTAAACAAAGATTTCAGTTATCATAAGAATTCTCCTAGTAACATAATTTAATTAGGCGTTAGTTAAAGCTCCCTCCAATCAATTTGTAACACCTCTATTTCTACATATAGCAACGGAAGCTAATTTTTGGGGTATTACTTCAAGGAAACACAGTCACAATAATAGAAAACAACTTAAAAGATTGTTATATGAAAATTTGATCATCACATAATATAATTTCAGAGTTTTACAATAGAGATGTCCCAAACATCTATTTGAATACATAAATTTGAATGATAATAACTTCAAGTTCGTGCCTCTTCATGACATTCTGTGTCACTTGATGCCATTCCGTGCCACTTCATGCCATTTCGTGCCACTTCATGCCATAAGTTGCCAATTACCTGAGATACATGCTTAAAAGTCAACATAAAGGTTGAGTGAAATTCATAGGTTAAAGTAAAAAAATTTAATACAAGTAACATAGTGGTGATAATTGTAACGAATACAATCATCACGGGAAAACAATGTTTATTTACACTAAGCTCATGACATCAAACGTTAACATGGAAATCACCCTTGGTGATATTGGTAAGGCATCAAAGTCCTTATGGTAAGGTAGCTTGCCACAACTACCCATTGGGTCAAATATAGTGAATTTGTTTTACCTGGTGGTCTGTAGGTAACACAAATGAGACTTGTCAATCTCGATAGATCTATCTATAATATTCGCGTTCATACGCATATGATTAAGATTCATGAAATTTGGGAAATGGTGGCGGGTAATAGGTACTCGTGCAATAATATATCAAGAAAGCAAAAAGAAAATACTTATAGTAGTTTTTAGAGCATCTATCCCCCTCACGAGATTTTGAAAAATAGTTTAAAGCAGCAAAAGTGAGGCTATGAACTCACCTTAAGTCTAGAGAATATGAATTACATAAGTAATGGTTCAATGGAAAAAAACGGTTTGGTCACGTAACTTGAGTTTAATAGGTATGTCAAGTCTCAGTTTTATGTTTAAAATCTAAGTAATGTTTAATATATGTTGCTTGAGGTTTAATAGATATCATATCATTGTTCGGGACATCATATTTCAGATCTCATTCGATAAACGTTTGGGGAGCTAGGTTACTTTAAATCGTAAATCTAGCAACTCGGCCAATACGTAATACCAAGATGAAAAATCTTTCACATGAAGGTCCCTACTAACATGGTACGTTTATACTTTTAGAAGTTTCCTCAAATGATATATATGGTATATATACTTTACATAATTTGTATTTTATACCCTTATGTTTTAGAGTTAGCAAAATTTATCCTTATAGTTTATAGAGTTTTAGAAACATTTCTTTTATATATTTCTAAGCTTTTAAGTTTGAAAAATGACATAATCAACCCTTAGAGTTTAGAACTTTGAGATATTTACATTTTTTATCCCTTAAGTTACAAGTTTAGGTTATTTACATTTTTAACCCAAAAAGTACATAGTTTCATAATTAACACTTTTAACCCTTCAAATTTCAACCTTTAGGTTTGAAACTTATAAAGTCAACCCTTATAGTTTTAAGTTTAGAAAATTTACATATTCTACCCTGAATGTCTATAAGTTTAAAAAATGACAAAAATAACCCCTGAACTTGCCTATAAATACATAACAAGTTCAGATTTGTACAAAACGTTCTAGGAACTTGAAAATGGTTATGGAACATATTTCTAATCATAACAAAATTACTTCTTCAAAATTATAGCTCATGAAATGGATTCTAGCTAATTATTTCATGTGAATTATAAAACTAGGGTTTTGGGATATATTTGGTTTTGGAAAACCAAATGATATGACTTTATGAACTAACGCTTATTTAAAGTGCTTATTTAAGATTATAAAAAGTCTTATTAAAGGTTTAAAACATAAAAAGAGCTTATAAAACAAGGTGAAGACTTACAAACAAGAAAACCAGGAATCTAAGGCTTGTAAAGGGGTGTATGTCTTGTAAGTTCTTCAAAACACTTCAAGAACTTACGGGGTTTATTCTTTAAAGGTCTACGTAATCCTTGATGTATTCTAGTGAGAGAAAGTAATAGAAAGAGAGAGAGGGAGAGGAAGAACACTAGAGTGAGAAAGTGAAATGGAAAAAAGTATAAAATGTGTAAAAGGTATGTACAAGCAACACCCATGCCATCTAAGGAGAGGGCATATGATGACACTGCAATTATACATAGTCTCATCTTCCAAATCAGGCTTAAAATATACAAAATATCATAAAAACCGTGCAAAAACCCTTTGTATTTGTTCATTGTGTGTTTGTAGGTTCGGATATCATGAACTCAACAAAAGATCAAAAGAATCAAGCAAAAACAAAATGAAGCCTCACAAAGAACCGGACCCGAGCATTGATTTTCTAGAAAAGTCCTTGAAGTTTGAAGAATTGACAAGAATGATCCCTCAAGAATTGAAGACTTGTCACTTAATACCCTTGTAAATCTCAAATATTACATTTGGGTCCCTTAAGTTTCAAGAAATGACATTTATAGCCATTGAAGAATGCTAATATTGCATGTTTTCATGAAGTTTGAAGGGCCAATTTGTCATTTGGTCAAAGTTAATTTGCAAAGAAAATGCCCTAGTTTGCTGATTATGAAGATTGGAAGGAAATACAAAGTTTTTCTAAACTTAGGGGCCAAAACAACAACATTCCAAATCCATACCCACGTTTCTACCCGACCATTCCCATCTTATACCCACAACCTGTAATAAATCCATCCCAAGCCCACTCCTAGCACAAAAGCCCAAACCTAACTACCCCTTTAACCGTCTCTTACCCGAAGCCCAATACCACTCCACGTCACACCCTACTTAACATTAATATTCATTAATTAACTTTTAAAATTAATTAAATCATCCCGGTTAACAAACAATGTTACTATAATCCAAATCAAACCCCCCCTTTTCCCAAACTCACAAACCCTAATTGCCATTTTCTTAATCCCCTAAATTAACCTTAAACCTAATTCAGACCTTTGATTCACCATCACCTAATCCAATCCTCAACCCTAAAACTTGTCCACATCACCTGTGGGGCCTACCACGAGGGTGCCCTATCCCTTGCTTGTTCAAAAATGGCAAAATTTGAATCATAGCAGAAAATCAATGGTCCACACTCAATACTTGCTCACAAAGGGTCTTTGGATGGCCATGATTCATCTACAACAGCTCGATCACAACAGGCATCACATGTTGGCCATTTGACCAAAATTTTGAAATCTTCATCAAGGGCATATTCGGAATTCATTAGCTTAGGGTTTTTCACAATTGTTGTTAGTCTAGAATCTTCAATAGCATAGTATATAAATACCATTCAACATGTGAGATAGCTTTGTTCCAAAAATTCTTGTAAACCTATTTATTCAAGTATTTAAAGTAAATATAGAGCCTTACAAATTTTTGAGTTCCACAAATTCTTGTAAACCTCTTTATTAAAATATTTAAAGTAAATATAGAGCCTTACAAATTTTTGAGTTCTAATTTATTACTTTCTTTAAATTTTTGCAAAGTACCTTTTAGTTTTACCAAAAAATTTACCAAGCCTTTGTTGAAGTTTTTGGGACCCGGTCTGCTATAAGCTAGCTTATGTGTTTATGCTGACAACATAAGCACATAAGCCAAGGTTATAGCTTATTGTTCAATTTTATGCTCAATTTAAATTATTTTGCAAGTCATTTGTTTAAGTGTTTCACAAAAAAATTAGTTTTTTATGTTCTCTGCTCACTTATCTCTTCACTGTAGAATAAGCTTTGAACAAGCTTGACTAACAAACAAGCTTGTTCATCAGCTTACTTCTACTTGTAGTTTGTCGGTTGTTTTATGCAGGATTGCAAAGTTAAAGATATATCATCCCTTCATTGCTTGATTCTGTTGTAGAATCACCAACAAGAAAGTAGTCATAAGCCAATCCCATAAGCTCCTTATAAGTTTAAAAATCCCAAAGAGAAGGCATCAACTGAAAATCTTGGCTTGAACAAAGCCAAGTTTGGTAACTAGCTTGAACCCTCTTTGAAATTTGCAAATTTATGAGATTTTGTGTAATGTGGCCCTTTTATGCTTGTACTTGGTAGATTATATCGTTAATTGAGTTCTTTTAGTAATTTATATATGTTTTAGTTGATCTTGAAAAGTTTGGGGTAGTTTAATTAAAAAAGTCTGAGATATTTTTTATAACAAATTATAAGGGGGTGTTTGGGTAAGGTTGTTGAAAGGGCCTAGAGTGACACTAGGGTCTACAATTTAGCCTAAACACTTTTATCTGAGGTAGCATAAGTGTTTCTAGTCATTTGGTTCATCTTTGGTAGTATAGAACAAACATTGCAAGTTTTTCTTCATAATCTGCCAAAAAAGCCAACAACATTGTAGGGGTTTGATGTTTGTGTTTTAAAGCTTGTAACTTGGTACTTTGTTATTACTAGGTTAGTTTAGGATCTATTGATAAGTGGTTTTGAATTAAGTAGCTTATTGTAGCTCAAATAGCTTTTGAAAATGCATTTTTTTTCTTACTACACACTGTCCGAGAAGTCTGCAAGTAATTGATTTTTAGTTCTGTCCGATATCGGACAAATTGTTGATCGTCCACTAACAGGATATTGAACAAGAAAGGAAAGATGTATGTGAAGTTTTTGTTTATTTTTGCACTGTTTGCTTATTATTATTTTTTTGGGTAAAAGGGACAATGTCCCTGGTAAATAGATTACACCAAAAAACGTTGAAGTACAAAAGGAGTGTGGCTGAAGTATCACATTAACCGCAAAGCTAAAACACTTGTAACCAAGTTTGTATGACATGCCATAACCACACAACCAAAACTAAAAAACTACACAAATCTAAGAAATATTAAGATTAGCAGATTCATCATAGATATTTTCCACCTCATCATCTTCTTCATCCATCAAATCACCAAAGGAATTAGACGTAGAAACTTATGGACAACTCCATTGTGGTTATTATGTGCTTATTATGGTTTGCTTATTATGTGCTTATTGGCTTATTATGGTTGCTTGTTTTTAGCTTATTTTGAATCCCCACAAGTCCATTGCTTGTGGGGGTGCCTTTGTTCTAAAAAACAACACAAAAACAAGCCAAATCAAGGCCTATTTTAGTCAGTGCCAGTTTTACACTATCAATGGGAAAAAAGTTCCCACTGAACATAGTCGGTTCATACCCATTGTTAGTTCAAAACCAAAACAACTTATCTTTTACTTTTTCCTAGCTTAATATTATTAGCTTTTTTCTTCTTTCATTTTTCCTTGTTTCTTTATAGTACTTTAGATGTTTCAAAATTAGTTTGGGATTTTTCCCATTTTTCTTTTATTTATTATCAATATTTTAGTGTAAAAATCATTTTTGGTCATTTAAAAATAGATAAAACTAGTTTAAAATTTTGTAAAAATACATTTTAGTGTTAGAAAAATATATTTGAGGTTTACAAACTTTAAAATCTTTGATTCATCTTTTTCTTTGTTATTGTTTATTTTTAGGTCTTTAATTAGGTTTAATATTAAATAATAATTAAATTAAAAGTTACAAAAAGTTTTTCTTGATTTCTAAACCTTAAATATATTATTTAGGATTTATTTGTAATTTTTTTATTTTTTTCGTCGCGTTTTACGATTTTATGTTTTACGTCGTAGTTTTAATTTTAAAGTAACCGTCTTTTAATTTCCTCTCTTTCTTTCAAAAACGAACTAATCCAAGTACGCAAATATAATTTTGGCACTAACAAAAACTCACACCATCCCTTGAGGAACGAACTCACTTTCAAGTTTTACAGTTTTCCTAAATCGTAACGCTTAATACTTGTCAGTTTCTTATTTTTCCTAAAATAAGATCCTAAAATACCACAATCAGTATATATACCCATGTCCATAAGATGTACATAGGCCAGCCTAAGCCAAGTCCACATGTAGACTCGGCTCGATTTGTTACACATTATACTAACTCCCAACTACGATCCCACTACTTAATATCGTTGGAGTGATTGATCCTTTCAAATATGTAAAAATGTATTTCCAACAATCTCCACCTAAGGGAGTTCACTCCAAGTTACAAAGTCCTAAACCTAGCATACCATGCTTGTATTTAGTCTTGAGTTCGTAGTCCTTAGCTGGCTATGTAAGCTATGGTGTGACTGAGACTTTCTTAAGAATTTTTGTATTCCTAACAAACTCCCCATAAGGGAGGTCACACCATTTTAAAAAATCTTCAACCTAGCATATAATGCTTGAGTCTTTGATCTTGTATTTTCAAACTTCACTTGTAAATATGTTGGCGTGATCTTTGACTTTAGGCTAGAGCACGTCCTTTGCCTTGAACTTGTGTGATTCTTGCCTCTTATAAAGTTGTGACTTTTGAACCGACATACTCATACTTTGTTGATTTCTTGAAAGCTTCCAACAATCTTCCTTCATTTATTTCAAATTACATCTTGACGTTTGAGGAATATGTCTTTGTTCACATGTGTGTAAGTCATAGTTAGTATTTTATATAATCAGGAGTACGTGGGTCTAAGGGGTCACACACTTAGACATCAAGATCATCTTTTATTAAGTTATACAATATAATATGGCTATATTTATTGTGTAAAATTAGTTTGATAAAAGTGTATACTTATTGGTAATTAATTAATAAGTTAATAACTTTAACAAGGATTAATTAATAAGACTTTATACTTTAAGGTAATTATTGTAATTACATTATTAAGTAAAACAGAAAGTCAAAAAGTCAAACCAGATACCCCAAGAGGGGTATTAGGCCAACCCATAGCTAAGAGAAGGAGAAAGAAAGCTTTTTTATTCTAGAATATTTTACTTGGAGGTTAAGTTGTAATCTTTACCATAAGTATTCCTAGGACTCGGCTATCGATGAGACTCTAATTATACATGGTCTCATCGCCTTAACCGGGCTTAAAATACAGAAAATATCATTAAAACCATGCAAAAACCCTTTGTTTTGTCAAATGTGTGATTGTAGGTACAAATATCATGAAATTGCCAAAAGATAACAAGAAACAAGAAAAACGAACACAGGAAACGAAGCCGCACAAAGAACCGGACTCAAATGTTGATTTTCCATGAAAAACCTTGAAGAATTGAAGATGTACAAGAATGGTCCCTTAACTTTGAATAAATGACACTTTATACCCTTGTAAATCTCATAATTACAAGTTTGGTCCCAAAATTTTCATCAGTGTATAAGAATAGCCCTTGAAGACATCACAAATTGCAACGCTAGTCCATCTTAAAGTATTAGAAAGCAACAAGGGCTAAAACTGCCAAACTTGCAAAGTATTTATCAAAGGATTTTGTCTAAAATTTTTTTATAAAGTTGTGAGGGGGTGATTTGCAAAACAACTCATAAATGGGAGATTATAACCAGTCAAACAATACCCATATCCATCCTTAACCCAACCAACCCACAACTAAAACCCAAGCCCAAACCTTTTACCCGTCCAAACCCATCAACCCAACCCAAACCATTTATTATTATTAATCCGATTTTAAATCATTTTTAATATTAATAAAACAAGCGCCAAACACTAACCCCAAACCCAAATCAGATTAAATACACTATTTACCCACCCCTTTCCTTATAAACCCTAACCTTGATGATAACTACCTAATTATACATGTTCAACCCGTTAATATTATGCCACTTTATATTATAAATAAGAACTTTCGATACTTAATATATTGCGTTTTATATGCAGGTATAAAGTATGGATGCTCAAAATGGAAGAAATAAAAGATGAGTCCTTAATGTGCAAATAAGCAAAGACTACTATAAGAAGATTCTGGAACGCACAATTGTGCGGTGCACAAAGTCAGAAGTGCGACGCATAATTCCCACCCTCAAAGTGCGGCGCACTTTCAAGGAAGTGTGGCGCACATTTACCTCCAGTCTGCACTATAAATAGGGACCTCATCATCATATTTTAGACACACTTCTCTACTCCTCATCCCATCTTCCACCATCACTCCTCAGTAGTTTACGACAATTTTTGGGTCGAGTAGCATCACCCAAAGGGTTCAATACATTTGGAATCATTAGCATAAAGTTTTCATTTGGGAAAACTTATCAAAACTCTTGTAATCATTTGGTATAATCTCTATAACCCTTTTGTTACTATTTATTCTAGAATTATGATGAATGTTATGTTTGTTACTACCTTGATTATGGAGTAATCGTCTTGTGTGTTTGGTTAAGCATGTATAGAACTATGATTAGATTGCATTAGCTTCACAAGAGCGAAGTACGGCGCACATTAGGTTTGTGCGACGCACTTCTCTTTCTGGTTCGTGATTGTAAGCATGGTTGATTTGTTCTCGTATTTAATACTATTATGTCTGATAATTGTTATGTATTTGGTTCATTCATGATTATAACTAGTACTTACATATGATTAAATGGGTTCCATGTCATCTAGTAAATGAATCTTGGTATTCGCCTTCTAACAATGGGTGGAATAAGATACATATCAAACCTTATATGATTTTGTTTAGTACTAGAATTATTGAAACCAACATAAACCATTCTTAATGCTTTTGGTATAACATAATCTATAGAAGGATCTTTGTTATATTGATTAGATGTTACATGTACGACTAGTAATCAGCATGTTGTCTTATCTTGTTTATGTGCTTATCTTCATCTTTGCTATCTATCTTTTCTATGTTCTAGCCTTAACCAAACGCACCTTTAAATCATTATTAGAAGCTTAAATCTTTAGAACATGTGACACTCTAGAGATCATTGTTTTTACTTGTTAACACCAATCCCGTGGAACGAACTGGACTTTACCGTTAAACTATACTATACACGAAAGGGTATACTTGCCCGTGTTGTGTTTTTACTCCCTTGTTGATAATCATCTAGTAACATATAAAATTAAGACTTGCGAACGCATCATCAAGTTTTTGGCGCCGCTACCGGGGGATTGTTTTTGTTACTTGTTGAAACTTTCTGAGATACTTCTTTTAAATTTAAATCTTCGTCGTAGAGATTTCTGGCAATCTCAACCTTTCTGTCGAAAAATTGCAGAAAGTACGCCGCACATTTCATTTGTGCGCCGCACTTTCTGGAGGATTTCTAAGTACGACGCACTTAACCATTGTGCGTCGTACTTTCTGTTTGAACGATTTTTTTCCTCAACTGATTAAGTTCAATACCTTTCAAAAACCCACCCAACTGCCTTTTAGACTCGTGAATTTGTAAATATATAGTTTATCATCAAACAAAAATATTGAAAAACCAGAAAAACCCAAAATAAAAAAATAAAATAAAATAAAAAATATAATAATAATAATAATAATAAATAAATAAATAAAATAAAAAATATATAAAAAATGTCTTTTTGTAAAATTTTGAACGTTTGTTTAAATTCTCGATCGTGGGGAAAAGAACTTGTAAATCTATTATTTAAATTAAATAAAACAACGTGGAATTATGAATTTCAAACGATCCCAAAAGAATACCTTCAAATCAAATCACCCAAATTTTCAACCCAAAATCCATCCAACAATGAATTAGTCATTATAGATATATATGAAGAGGATGTCGAAACCCAACCCAATCCACCCGAACATATAATTATTATCGATCTCGATGATCAACCCTTGTGGAATAGTGCTAGTACGTAGCACCGACTCCTAATTCCGCCATTGTTCGAACCGATGTCGATGACAACTTTGTTATTAACACTACTCACTTGAAAATGGTTCAAGAGAATTTCGATTCTCATTTGCGGGCCGATCCGCATGACCACATTCATAAAGTTCTCGCAATTTGCAACATGTTCAAATATGGTGAAACTCAAAGTGAAGTTCTCAAACTTTTGATGTTTCCACTATCCTTAGCCGATGATGCTAAAATCTGGTTCGATATGCTTAATGAAGATTCTATTACATCGTGGAAACAAATGCGAATAGCTTTTATAAACCGATTCTTTCCACCTTCGTTATTTGAACGTCTTTTACTCGAAATCATAAATTTCTATCAAACCACTTGTGAAAGTCTAAACCAAGCCTGACTACCACTAAAGAACATGATTCGAAAATGCCATGGGCATTGTCTAACCAAAAGAGCTATTATTCGAATATTTTATTATGGTTTAAACAAATCCACTCAAGCAATCCTTGATGGAACTGCTGGAGGAATCTTCCTCTACAAACCTCAGAAACAAGCTTTTCAATTTCTTGAGGACAAAGTTTTTTTTGAACTTAATTGGCCCAAAAAGTCTCCAAACAAAGATAATCGAAAATCTGCCTCTTTCGCCGATGAAAGTAGTATTGATACCTGATATGAGCAAAAACTCATATCAATTAACCAACAAAATACCCTAAAACACAAGAAAAATACCTAAACTTTGTGCTATAAAGCGGAATTATGTGGTATGTTTTGTGTTTGTGTGCAAATAGGTAAGAAGGATGCATTTTCAAGCAAACAAGAAGAAAATCAAGTTAATTGGATGAAAAAGACAAAGAAGGATCAAAAGTGACAAGACTTTGAAGACACAGGACCTATCTTGACAATCTGCCAAAGATGAAGGACCAAAAGTGTAAATTTGTCAAAGTCAAGATCAAAGTCAAATCTGGTCAAATCTCAAGTCAATCAAGTCAAAGGGCTTAAATGTTTAAAAATGCAAGTTGAAGGACTGAAATTGTCAAAGAAATGAAGATTATAACTCAAAAGTTCAAACTGCCAAAGTTGAGGGGTTAATTCTGCCATTTGTTGGAAGTTATATGGTGCTTGATCTGTGTGAAATATTCTCAGCCAATGAGGAGTCAAGAAATAAGAGGCAAGGATTGCCAACTGTGCCACTAGCGTCGTGATACTATGGTTTTCATTGGGTTCAAGATTATGTCTCGGTATCTCCTCGAATTGATCACGGTTCTAAGTGGAATGGTTTGTTCTTGGTTACTAAAAGGGTGTTGGTTTGTTTATCTATCTTAAACTAATAACAATAAATGTAAGTGTCGAAGAGTAAAATCAAAGTTTTAAAAGATTAAACTAAATTGACAAGTTAAAAATAATTGTTTGAAAACTTAAAGGCCAAATGAGAAAAATGCTTGAACAATTAATTAAACTAGCACTTGAAAACTTTGTAAAAACATGAACTCATCAATCGGAATAATACTAAAACGAGTGATCGGAATATATTCCGATCTGCTGATCAGAATGTAGGCAATGATGGTGATCGGAATACACACAAGACACCCAATCGGAATATGCAAGAATTAAATCCAATCGGAATGTTTAAAAATTATGCTAATCGGAATAATGAAAAAGAACTGATCGGAATATGGGAAAATAAACTACAATAGGAATACTTAAAAATGAGTCAAATCGGAATACATATAAACCTAACCAATCGGAATAGTAGCAACAAGCTCCAAATCGGAATCCACCAAAACCCTTTTCCGATCGATTGATCGGAATAAAGGGGGTGTTGATCTGAATACACAAATCGGAAAAGGGTTTACACCCTTTCCGATCTATCTCTTTGATCCGAAACTTAAGCTAGGAGATAAGCTATTTGAATAAGCTAACTCCAAAACTAGCACGAATCTAATATGAAACGGATCAAATAAGCACAAATTCAACTTATCTAAACTTCGAATAATCAATCTTATAAATCTAATAATAAAAAGGTGAACTTTTTATAAAAACTTTAAAAAGTAAATAAGCTAAACTAACAAATAAGCCAATAAGCACAAAGATCTTAAAGCTTATTTGTATAGAAACTTAAGGAAACATGAAAAGATTAACTTTTTAAGCACGAAAACATAGATGAACAACACGGATCATAAGTAATTCGTACCGAAAGTGAATCAAAATCAAAGAAAGCTAGAATAAGATTAAAGATTAAAAGCTTGAAATTAAACTTGATTAATGAAAAATAATACAAAGGTTTGATCTTGAAAGAAAGAAAGATGAAAACTAGTGAGAGAAAGTTGAGAACTTTCTCTCTCTAAAACTAGAGAAAAATGAAAAGTGAAAACTAACTACAAAACTAACTAACTCAAATATGTGAAGTAAGGTCCTATTTATAGGCGTGTGATGGTGGGCTTGTGAATGGGCTTTGGTTTGGGATTCTCTTCTTCTTCCTTCTTTAGTCTTTATGTTTCTTTTAAATAAACGTTTCCGACAGTGTCGGTGAATAATTCCAACTCGTCTTATAGTCTTTTGTTTAATAGACTCGAGTTCTTTGACATATATGAATCTTCCATCTTTGGCTCTATTCTTCGATAAATCTTCAAATAGGCACAATGACCTTCAAATCTTTTGCATCTCTTGGACAATAGACTTCGTCTTGAGTCTTTTTCCTCGATAAAACCCGTGCAATCCCATGTTTTCTTCAATATTCTCCCGGTTGACTCTGAAAACACAATAAACACAAAAACCACGCATAATTCCAAACAAATGATATTAAATACGTGTTTTGGTCTTGTTTTAGCCAGAAATAAGTGGTAAAAGGATGGGTGTTTTCACACCTATCAAATCCCCTACACTTAACCATTGTCATGCCCTAATGCAATGCTTAGTGATAAAGCAAATTTACACTTTTCTCATAATCAATCAACCTTGGCCTTATTAACATACTACTAAACAAAAATTGAAGTACTAAGAGAAATCAAAACTTTAAAGTAAACAAAAGGATGGAAATAACTTGCAAAGAGATCAAGGACTTACATTAGGGCTTTGGTGCAGCGAAGATTTATCACCCTCAAGTTTCACGTTCCCCAAACTAAGCTTAAAAACGAGATCATTGTTATTATAAGTTAGCATATCAAACACTTACACACATGGCTTAGTTAAATGCTTAAACTCCCTTATTCCTAGGTGTATCTCTTATATTTTATTTTTGTCTTAGAATGATCATGAAGATGCATTTTTGGACTTATTTCGATAGTTTATTTAGGCTGAAAGCAAAGTAGGACGATTTGATCAATAGTTAGCTAAAGGACAAAATCTCTTAAAACTGCTTCTCGGGATATCAAAAATTTCATATCTTGGCATAACTTGGTTCACGATTTGAGACCTTTCTCGGGCCGATATTTGGCATGTACTTCATACTTCATATCTTGAGAGACGTTCTTGAGATAATGGTCTTCTCATCGTAATAGAGTTTCTTCACTTGGAGACTTTTGAGGGGTACTCCAACTTTGTTGACCACGACTTCATGATTATTTCTTCAATCTCTAATCGGGATTTTGAGATACAATGATCCGCCTCCTTTTCGGACTTGGATCTATTTATCCTCATACCTTGTTAGGGTCTTTTCGGATAGACTTCTCCATGATCTTTATGAGAGTTGATTGCTTTTCTTCGTGAGTCTTGATCCTTCATATTGATTTTGGGAATAATGCTTTTCACATCACTTTGGAGCTTCAGCAATAAAATGGAATCCTCATGCCTTGTTAGGGCCTTTTCGGACTCGCCAATCTTCGCGCCCCGCTTCCTAAGTTATGCCTTGGCTATGAACTCTTATCATTACCGAGCAACTTTTAAACTATCTTGGGCTAGAAGCTAAGTAACTTTTCAAATCGTACGACCTTACTTATTGCAGATAAATTAGTAGTAAGTGATGGGAGAATAGGCAAATAATTACACCAAGTGCGCTTGTGTAAGAATACCGACTTATAATTGACTCTATCCTTTCTCGTTCTCCACAATTTAAAATCTCAAGTAATGAGACTCGTGGATACTTAGCCTAATAAACCAATTAAGGTCTACATGGTTAAGGATACTAGCTAGAATAAACTTGGATAAGTCTATTCGGGTTGAGTCAAAATAATCGCAACGGGCCTAATATGTCAAAGACTTCAAAACTAGCTACACCACTTTATTAATATTTTTGACTTTATTGCGGGATATATACATATGAAAGCAATGATAAAAATTTAAAAATTATGACTAAATAAAATTACGACTAAATGGCCAAAGTTAATTAAAAATTTGAAAAATGTTGAAAAAGATGATTTTCAGGTTAAATGAAGGCATTTTCATGGGAAAGTCCACTTAAAACTTCGATAGAAGTCCCCCTACACTTAAGATAAACATTGTCCTCAATGTTTAAGCATGTGGGAAAAGTCTCCCCTACACTTATGACATGCACGTTGGTTAAATCAAGCTAAGGAAGGGACGACTAAAGTGATCAATTTCAAATGTGAGTATGAAGAAAATTGAATCACGATAGTTGAGAGATAGAACCGGATTTCGGATTTCGGTTCTTCAAAGGTTCCAAGAGTGCATTCATCCCTGTAATCACATCACCACACAAATACAAACACCTATATAGGTCCCCCTACACTTAGGAGGTTAAAACATAAAAGGATAGATACTCGGGTTGCCTCCCGAGGAGCGCTTGTTTTTGATAACCGAGTCACGAGCCTGACTCGGCCCAAAATTAGTTCATGGGGAACGTGGTGAGGAATGGAATCATCTTATGAGAGATGTCCTCACCAAAGTATAACTTCACTCGTTGGCCATTCACCTTAAAATTAGGTCCATTAGGTTGAGCGAGCTCGAGAGTACCATATGGAAAAATTTGGGCAATGGTGAATGGGCCGGACCAACGAGATTTCAGCTTGCCCGAAAAGATTTTCAACCGAGAGTTAAAGAGTAAAACTTTGTCTCCAACTTGGAACTCTCGGTTTTTAATCTTAGAGTCGTGAATGAGCTTAGTCTTCTTCTTATAGATCAAAGAATTTTCATAAGCCTCATTCCGGAGTTCATTCAGCTCAATGAGTTGGATCTTGCGTAGGTCACCGGCTTTGTTGATATCAAAATTAGCCCACTTCAAGGCCCAGTAAGCCTTGTGCTCCAACTCAATGGGGAGGTGGCACGCTTTCCCGTACACGAGACGATATGGTGTACAACCAATCGGAGTCTTGTATACGGTACGAAAAGCCCACAAAGCATCATCAAGTTTATCAGCCCATGAGGCACGATGCTCTCCCACGGTTCTTTCGAGAATTCGCTTTAATCCTCGGTTGGATATTTCAGCCTGGCCATTAGTTTGTGGGTGGTAAGCGGTGGAAAGACGATGATTTACACCATACTTAGCCATGACTCTAGCAAATTGGTCGTTGCAAAAATGAGTCCCGCGATCACTAATAATGGCACGAGGCACACCGAATCTAGCGAACAACGACTTCAAAAAGTTACAAACCACCCTTGCGTCATTAGTGGGTAAAGCTTTGGCTTCAACCCATTTGGAGACGTAGTCAACGGCTACAAGGATGTATTTGTTTCCTTTAGATGAAGGGAATGGCCCCATAAAGTCGATACCCCAAACATCAAAGATTTCACACTCTTGAATGAAATTCTAAGGCATCTCGTCTTTATGTGTGATCTTGCCTTGTTTTTGGCAAGCATCACAACGTTTAACCATCTCGTGAGCATCACGATAAATGGTGGGCCAATAAAATCCCGATTCAAGCACTTTTTTGGCGGTGTAGTTGGGACCAAAGTGACCACCGGTGGGTCCTTTGTGGCAAGCGTCTCGGTATCTCCTCGAATTGATCACGGTTCTAAGTGGAATGGTTTGTTCTTGGTTACTAAAAGGGTGTTGGTTTGTTTATCTATCTTAAACTAATAACAAATAAATGTAAGTGTCGAAGAGTAAAATCAAAGTTTTAAAAGATTAAACTAAATTGACAAGTTAAAAATAATTGTTTGAAAACTTAAAGGCAAATGAGAAAAATGCTTGAACACTTAATAAAACTAGCACTTGAAAACTTTGTAAAAACATGAACTCATCAAATCGGAATAATACTAAAAGGAGTGATCGGAATATATTCCGATCTGCTGATCGGAATGTAGGCAATGATGGTGATCGGAATACACACAAGACACCCAATCGGAATATGCAAGAACTAAATCCAATCGGAATGTTTAAAAATTATGCTAATCGGAATAATGAAAAAGAACTGAACGGAATATGGTAAAATAAACTACAATCGGAATACTTAAAAATGAGTCAAATCGGAATACATATAAACCTAACCAATCGGAATAGTAGCAAGAAGCTCCAAATTGGAATCCACCAAAACCCTTTTCCGATCGGTTGATCGGAATAAAGGGGGTGTTGATCGGAATACACAAATCGGAAAAGGGTTTACACCCTTTCCGATCTATCTCTTTGATCCGAAACTTAAGCTAGGAGATAAGCTATGCGAATAAGCTAACTCCAAAACTAGCACGAATCTAATATGAAACGGATCAAATAAGCACAAATTCAACTTATCTAAACTTCGAATAATCAATCTTATAAATCTAATAATAAAAAGGTGAACTTTTTATAAAAACTTTAAAAAGTAAATAAGCTAAACTAACAAATAAGCCAATAAGCACAAAGATCTTAAAGCTTATTTGTATAGAAACTTAAGGAAACATGAAAAGATTAACTTTTTAAGCACGAAAACATAGATGAACAACACAGATCATAAGTAATTCGTACCAAAAGTGAATCAAAACCAAAGAAAGGTAGAATAAGATTAAAGATTAAAAGCTTGAAATTAAACTTGATTAATGAAAAATGATACAAAGGTTTGATCTTGAAAGAAAGAAAGATGAAAACTAGTGAGAGAAAGTTGAGAACTTTCTCTCTCTAAAACTAGAGAAAAATGAAAAGTGAAAACTAACTACAAAACTAACTAACTCAAATATGTGAAGTAAGGTCCTATTTATAGGCGTGTGATGGTGGGCTTGTGAATGGGCTTTGGTTTGGGCTTCTTTTCTTCTTCCTTCTTTAGTCTTTACGTTTCTTTTAAATAAACGTTTCCGACTTTGGATTTTGAGAAGTGTCAGTGAATAATTCCAACTCGTCTTATAATCTTTTGTTTAATAGACTCGAGTTCTTCGACATATATGAATCTTCCATCTTTGGCTCTATTCTTCGATAAATCTTCAAATAGGCACAATGACTTCAAATCTTTTGCATCTCTTGGACAATAGACTTCGTCTTGAGTCTTTTTCCTCGATAAAACCCGTGCAATCCCATGTTTTCTTCAATATTCTCCCGGTTGACTCTGAAAACACAAAAAACACAAAAACCACGCATAATTCCAAACAAATGATATTAAATACATGTTTTGGTCTTGTTTTAGCCAGAAATAAGTGGTAAAAGGATGCGTGTTTTCACACCTATCACGCCGTTTTCACATTAAATTCAAGATCTCAACAGTGCAGCGCACTACTTCCATTTTCCACCAATAACAACACGCCATGCAATAATCACTTTTATCCAAATTGGATAACGATATGTGTGCTTCCCTCTTAACCAACCACAACTGGACACGTGTTCATCTTCTTCAACAAAGAACCCATGGACGGGATTGAGCTAGAATGCATTTCAGAAGAAGTTATAAACATCAAAGTTGATCAAAATCAAGAGACGAATACAACCCAACAACTCAATTAACATGAAATCATTTCAATCAAAAATCCCCAAAAGTGTTCTTCACCTACAAAATTCAATCAAGCAGAATTGTCCACGTGGAAGCTTAGGATTGGATGCAACACGTCACTCTCCCTCACCAACTCTCATCTGCATTCTATAAATACCCTAGAATAGCTTTCATTTCTTGTAATGTAGAAAAGTGTGAAAATACACACACTTTTTAGTTTTCTCTCAATTCATCTAGTTTTAGCATAACAACTCAAGAGATTGACAATCTCTTGAGTCTATTATTAGTTGTAACCAATTTACCAGCTTTGTAACCACTTTTCAAATTCAATAAATAAAATTCACATTCATCTCTATCATCTACTGTTCATACCTTGAATCTTGTTCTCATTGTGTTACTGTTAGCTCATTGTGATCATATCTGATCATGATTAGCTAAGTTTTGGAGATATTGTAGCTGTTGGAGTGTTTTGTTCATCCAGTTCCAATCCTAGTTGATTTTGAAGAATTCAAGCTCATTAATGGAGATTTAGATGATGGTAGCTGTTGATTAGTTGATATTTGGTAGATTTTGATGCTAAGGTGGTGGTTTAGCATTGGTTAGAAAGCTCAGCGCTTCTCTACTCCTACAATGGAGGCCTAAGCTAAAAGGTTTTGAGTTACTGAGTTCTTGTTCCACTAAACAGCATTTGCCTGCTCAATTCCTAGCTAAAACCTGTTTGTCTGCATGATCAAGTGTGATTAGATAGCATTTGAGTTAATCTTGTTGATTGAGTAGCTTTAGTGTAGTTTGATAATTGTTCCTTAGTTTAAATCTTGTCCTGTTATTAGCTTTATCAGTCATATTAGCCTAACTAGTCAATCTGAGTGTTAGCCTTTTAAACTGTTTGAAACTGGTTCATTTGCATTTCATTTGGGTCATTGAACTTAGTCTGATATCACATTTCATTCAGTTTAGTCAATTGCCTTTAATCCTTTCACAAAAATTGTGATAGTTCATTAAAGTAGTGTTTGGGATTGGTTTTCAAGTAGTGTTCAAGTTTTGAAAATTGGTTAAATCTTGTTCATTTACAATCACTTAGTCATAACAAACCAAGTTTAGTAGTTTTCAAGTCATTTTATTAGTCAAAAAGGCAATTGGCATTTAAAAGTCTGGGTCAGTCTTTGTTATAGAATTTCAGAAAAAGTTCATGATTTCAATTGCTTGGCAATTTTTTGTTTCAAGATGAAATTGATTTAAACGAGTTCTCAGCTCTTACTTAACATCTGAACTATTAGCATTCTCAAGGAAAATATACAGTATTCTGATTTGAGGAAGAAATAAGCAAATGAATAAGCTACTGAGATGATGCAAGTTTCTGTAAACTTTGGCTAATCTGATTTCTCAAATCTCCAATTCCACTTCAGAAATCTTTTAATTTTCTTTCATATTTCCATTTAGAAAGTGTTCAGGAGTAAGTTTTGAGATTTTGAGCTTTTTGAAAAATCTGGTCAACGAAAGTCAACATAAGCTCATTTTAGCTTATTTTCAATTTTAGAGCTTATTACTGGATCATTTTCTTTGAAATTAGATTTCCCATTCTTCTTGTGAGCTGTTTAACAAGTTTCTTCATTAAAATCAAGTTGTGCATGAGTAGCTTATTAGATAGCTTATTTTGAGCTTATTTGAAATTGCTTATTAGAGTTCTAGCCAGTTTCAGCTTAATTTCTTTGGCAAGTCTAGCTTAATTTCAATTTTAAGACTTTTGAAAGTGGTTTGAGCTTATTTGGTCAAGAAACAAGCTCAAACGAGCTTATTTTAGTCCTTAACCCGTTTTTGTTTAAAAAGTTTTGAAAATTGCCTTTTAGTCCTTTAATTGTTTAGCAGTTTCCATAACAGGCTAAACTTCCAAGTAATTAGGTTTTGCAAAAGTTTAGTCCTTAAATTTTCAAGTTTGTTAAAAATTGGTTAGTTAGTTTTCAAATAGTTAAAAGTTAGTTACTTTAGTTAGATAAATTTTCATTTTTAGTCCATTTAGTTAACTGATTTTGCATATATAGTCCCTAGACTTTTTGACTTTGTATTTTTGGCATTAATTTTTCATTGAATTTACATTTTCAGTCCTTATATCTTGTATAATTTACATTTGAGCATTTAATTGAATAAATACTTGGTTTGTGCACTTTGTTTTACGTATAAGTAGACTGTATTTTTCATTTTAGCAAGGATTTGTTTGAATTAGCTATAGAATATCCAAATACTTTACCAACCAAAAAAAATTAAAAACTCGATCTTGTTAGGACTTTCAATTTGTTAAGAACTGAGAAAACGAACTTCAACTATACACATTTCAAATGGCGCCGCTGCCGGTTCTTTGACTTTACGAGAGACTATCGATTGACGGTTTTCATTGGCTTTTGGGATCCGTTCACCTAGTGAACGTTATTTTAACGTATCATAAATCAAAAACAAATAAAAAAATCAAAAATATAAAAATATATAAAATTTTAAAAATTAACAAAACAATTCTTTTCCTAAAGAATTGACCAAACAAATTAAAAAATCCAAAAAGCAATCTTTTTCCTAAGAGATTGCACACAAAAATATATATTATTGGATTTTCTCGGTTTTTATGTACATATAGTATTTTCTCTTAAAAAATCATAAATACAAAAATATTTTCCATATATTATTATAAGTAAATACGTATACGTATAAGAACAACCAATTCACATATTCTCCATAAGTATTGCCAAGGCAATAAACCGTGTTGAGGGGCGTTCCGGTCCTTGACACGTGTATCGATCAAACAAAATAAAGCAAGAATAGATAAATACTTCCAATAAGCAACAATTCGAAGAATACAAACAATTAAGTGAATAGAAAGGCGATGTGCTATAAAATGCCATCTAAGGGTCAATAGGTACTTAAGTGCTTCGCGCCACCTAACCCCCCGTTCACTTGTGAGTATTCTAAGAAGGAAGGCTTCATTGGGGGTCTTGCACCCAAGTAGTACATACGTATATTATTATTTTCTTGTGGATATTTCATATTGAAACTCGAAGGGGATAATCCTTTTCTCTTCAAAGTCACACGAGAGCTTCTCTCTCATTCCCCGTATTGAGTTGCATGCTCACTCGCGGGCGTGCACAAATACCGATTGGTGTACAACCCCTTCCTCCGAAAAGGAAGAAAAAGAGAAAGAGTAGGAACACCACCGTCCATCAAGCCGATCACGAGAATCGTGCTTTGATTCATCCATAACAAGAAGCCATGGCTAGAGTTGATACTCGTTCTTTGATGGAACGTTTGCAATCCAATGTTCACGGATATGCCGATGCTATCAAGATACCCGATATTCCCGCAAATTCATTTGAGCTAAAAACGGCTATGATTAACTTGGTTTCAAACACACCTTTCTATGGAAATAAGAATGATAATCCTCATGATCACCTTAAGAGATTTCTTGCTCTTTGCAATACCATTAAGTACAATGGAGTTCCCCATGATGCCATTAAGTTGATATTGGTGTAATTTTCACTAGAGGGTCCGGCTAAGCATTGGTTAGATACACAACCACCCGATAGTATCACCACATGGGATGGTTTCACTACTAAGCTTTTGAACAAGTTCTTTCCCCCATCTAAGACCACGACTTTGAGGAACTTAATTATAGGCTTTCAATAAAAACCTAGTCAAACCTTTAGTGATGCTTGGGAGGATTTTAGAGAGTTATTGAGGAGATGCCCTAACCATGGATTGGATGAAGTTCACCAAATCAATACTTTCTACAATGGCCTTAAACCTCATCACCAAGACTCACTCAATGCTTCCGCGGGAGGGAATATTCTTCTTAAATCCATACAAGAGGCTTGGGATATTATTGAGACCAAAGTGATGGTTCAAACCAACACACAATTTGATGAAAGAGTCCATGTCATTCAAGAAGGAAGTTCTAAACCATTGGAGACTCAACTCATTTCATGCATTCAAGCATTTACTCAAGCTCAAAAGGAAAGCCAAACATTAATACAAAACACTCAAAAGATGCAAGAAACAATGATGAATGACTTTATGAAGCTTTCTATGGGAAATCATTCCTCAAATGATGTGCATGCCATTACTCTTTCTTGTGTGACTTGTGGAGGTCCCCATTCCTATGAACAATGTGATAAGGTGCAAGGTTATCAAGGGGAATGTTATGCTTACCAAGAGGAACATCGTGAACACTTCAAGCCAAATATCAATCCCAATAACCTTTCTTACAAGTCCCAAAATTACCTTACTCCACCGGGATTCCCACCCCAACCACCCACCCAACCTCACCAAAATCCTCCTCAATTGTTACAACGGAATCACGGTCAAAGACCACCTTACCAAGGGAATAACTACAAGGCACCCAACAATTTTCAACATCAAGGAAATAACTCTTATCCACCACATCAAGGATTTAATCAACCACTTCCACCTTTCCCAAATCAAGGATATTCTCAAATACCAAACCAAGGTTACCCTCAACTTCAAAATCAAGGATATGGGATACAAGAGACTCATGAGTATGTTGAAAAGAGAATTCGTGAAAGTGAGAAAAGAATGAATGACCAAATGAAACGTACAATGGAGGAACAAACCAATAGGCTTTTAATGGCATTCAATAAAAGACCACAATGGGCTTTACCTTCTAACACACAAACAAATCCAAGAGCAAATGTCAATGCTATTACAACAAGAAGTGGAAAGTCAACAAAGGATCCTTCCCCTCCTAAGCCTCCTATTGTTCCACCCACTTTTGTTCCTATATGTGACAAGCCTTCTACATCTACTTCACCACCTCAAAATACTCCCTTTCAATCAAACACACCTTCTCAACCTATTCCTACTTCTCCTCTCCCTTCCACAATTCCTAATGAAGAAGCTATCAAAGACAAATCTTCCACTACAACACCTACACCTAAACCAACTCTTCCATATCCTTCAAGGTTGAAAAAGGACAAGTTAAAGAACAAGGATGACATCCAAGTCTCAAATTTCTTAAGGATGTTCAAGCAACTCAACATCAACATATCTTTTGCGGAGATCCGGGGCGTTTCTTGATACCTTGTAATTTTCCCGGTGTGGAAAATTGCATGGCTTTGGCGGATCTAGGGGCAAGCATAAACCTCATGCCTTTATCGGTTTGGAAAAAACTCTCTCTTCCCGAGCTCACTCCCACTAGGATAACCCTTGAGTTAGCCAACCGAACCATAGCTTACCCCGTAGGTATCACGGAGGATGTGTTTGTAGGTGTGGATAAGTTTACATTTCCGGCCGACTTTGTAGTGGTTGATTATGACATGGATCCTAGAGTTCCTTTGATTGTTGGTAGACCGTTTTTGAGAACGGGTCATACTTTGATAGATGTGGTGGAGGGAGAACTAATTATGAGAGTAGAGGATGAGAAAGTGGTGTTTAAGTTAGGGAAAGTTTGTGATAGGAAAGAGGTTAAGGAGTCTAGACCGTGTGAGACTATTAACATAGTTGATGTGTTAGATGAGGTGTGTGATGAACACTTTCATGATGCTTGCAAGAGTACTAGTGATGAAATGCCCCATGTTGAAACCGTGGCCTCAATTGCTCCCTCTTTAACACCTTTTGGAGAGAGTGATTTCCTCTTGGAGGAATTTGAGTCAAACTTTCTCGGTGATGATGATTCTCCCATTAATTGGGAAGAAGATATTCTTATTATCCAAAAGTTGCTCAATGAGGACCCTATTCCTTCTCCTACTCCACAAGAAGTTACCAATGAGGATCCTTCCATAGTAAAACCTTCCATAGAGAGTCCACCTCCAATCGAACTTAAGGACCTTCCATCCCACTTAGAGTATGCTTTCTTAGAGGGCAAAGACCAATTACCCGTGATCATTGCTAAAGAGTTGAAAGAGTGTGAGAAGGAAAAACTCATTGAAGTCCTTAAGAAACACAAGAAAGCCTTAGCATGGAATATATCCGACATAAGGGGAATTGATCCACATTTTTGTACACACAAAATTCTTATGGAGGATGATTACAAACCCGCCATTCAAAATCAACGAAGGGTTAACCCAAAAATCCATGAGGTCATTAAGAAGGAAGTGATCAAACTCCTTGATGCGGGCATGATTTACCCCATTTTTGACTCTCCATGGGTTAGCCCGGTACATTGTGTTCCAAAGAAGGGTGGAATCACCGTAGTGCCTAATGAAAACAATGATTTTATTCCTACGAGACTTGTTACCGGTTGGAGAGTTTGTATTGACTATATGAAGCTCAATGAGGCTATAATAACTGATTTTTGACACCCCGTATAAAGATTAAATTAAAGTTCGTTGTGTTGGTCTAATCGAATTGATCTAGGTTCTCTATGTGACTCTATTGTTCTTTGGTGAAAACAAATATTTTTGGTTGGTTTTAAATTTAAATATGCAAAGACTTGAAAGTAAATGTCGTTGAAAGTAAAGTGGCGTGAAATTAAATCTAAGTCTAATTTAAAATTAAATGTGCGATATTTAAAAACGTGACGGAAAGTAAATTAATTAAATGACTAAAAATAAAAGCGTGACGAGAATTAAAATTAGACAAGTATAAAAAATGATAATGTAAAAATTAAACAAGACAAAAATATGAAAAACCACTCCAAATCGGAATATATTCCGATTAACCACGATCGGAATCAAGACTTACCCTTGATCGGAATGTAAATAACCAACCCCTGATCGGAATGTAAATTAGAATACCCAATCGGAATGCTGTCACCTTGTCAGATCGGAATACCTAAGTTACCTTGATCGGAATGTTGCTTACTTACCTTGATCGGAATAATGGCTAGACCTTGGTCGGAATGTAGTTCGGAACGCCAATTGGAATATCTGTCACTTATCCCAATCGGAATACCTCTTACCCTTCTGATCGGAATACCAAAGTCTCCACCAATCGGAATGTTAAAACCCTTATCCGATCACACTGATCGGAATGAAACTCCCTTTTCCGATTGTCACGATCGGAAAGCAGGGAGTACACAAAATAAGCTAATCTAATAAGCTAAGATTCTAATAAGCACAAGACTAAATCCTAAGGTAAAACCATGTAAAAATAAGCTACGAAATTGAAAGTTAACAACTTTTAAAACACGAAAAAGATAAACTTTAAGAAAAACAACTTTTTATATAAAAATAACTTTTATAAAAACTATATAAACTTGAAAATAAACCAAATAAGCTATGAAAATAAGAGATTTAAAACAATCAGAAGCATACAAATCAACTCTTTAAACAACTTAACAAGATAAAAACGTGTAAATCAAAGATTAAAGAAAGGTAGAAGAAGATTAACAAGATAAAGTAAAGGTGCAAGTAATTAAAAGAGACACTTACTTGAAATTAAAAGGTTATTAAGGTGCATAACATGCATTTAAATGTGCAAGTAATTAAAGGTGCATAAAATAAAGGTGGAAGAACTAGTTTGTCAATCTAGCCAACAAGAGTAAATGAATGAATAAGAGGGGTATTTATAGGTGATTAGGGGAGTGGTTAGAGGAAGCTTCCTCCCCTTCTTCCTTTTCTTCTTAATTGCCCATTAAGTCCTTCCTTCTTAATCTTTTTGTTAATCTTGGAATGTGATGACTTTTGGCTCGGGATTTCTTTGGACTCGTCTTTTAATTCTTCGATAAATAAGACTTGAGTTCCTCGTCTTTAAGTAAACCTCCGTCTTTCGACTTTTTCTTCAATAAATCTTCAGAATTGCTTGGACTTCCGTTCTTTTTGCACTCTTGACTTCTTGACTTCGTCTTTCGTCTTTTTCTTCAATAAAAGTCCGTAAATGCCCGTGAATTCCCGTGTTTTCTCCTCTTTTCACCTTTTCGTCCTAAATCACAACAAAAGCACAAACCACGCATAATTCTGACATAAAAGACATAAAATACACGTTTTGGTCCGGTTATTATTGTAATTAAGTGGTAGAAAAGATGTGTGTTTTCACACATATCAAATCCCCTACACTTGACCATTGCAATGTCCTCATGTAATGCATTAGTTACAAATCACGTTTACATTTTTCATCATAATTAATCTATGTTGGCCTTTATTAAAGAGATAGAAAATTACAAAAATTCACAGCAAAGAAATTAAAAAGCATACCTTGGGTTTTGGAAATGTCATGAATAATCATCATCCTCAACTTTTCACTTTCTCCAAACCAAGCTTAAAACGAGATCATTGTTATTATAAGTTAGTAAACTAACACGAACTCATGTGGGCTAATTATTCACTTAGGCTCCCTTATTCCTAGGGGTATCTCTTATATTTTATTATTGTCTTGAATGATCACGAGGATGCATTGTTTGACTTATTTCGATAGTTATTTAGTCTGAAAGTAAAGTGAACGATTTAATCAATAGTTAGCTAAAGGACCAAATCTTTTAAAACTGCTTCTCGGGACCTCATAAAGTTCATATCTTGGCATAACTCGCTTCGCGATTTGAGACCTTTCTCGGACCGATATTTGGCAGCGACTTCATACTTCAAATCTTGAGAGACGTTGATGAAATAATGGTCTTCTCTTCATAATTGGAATTTCTTCACTTGAAATTTTTGAGAGATTCATATTTGGACCACGACTTCTTCATTTTTCTTCAATCTTTATTTTGGATTTTGATATACAACGATCCGCCTACTTTTATGACTTGGATCTATTTATCCTCATACCTTGTTAGGGTCTTTTCGGATACACTTCTCCATGACTTTTGGGGAGTATTTGTTTTTCGTCGTGTGTCTCGATCCTTCATATTGATTTTCGATAAATGATTCTTCACATCACTTTGGATCTTTAGCAACAAAACATAGCCCTCATGCCTTGTTAGGGCCTTTTCGGACTCGCCAATCTTCGCATCCCGCTTCAATAAGTTATGCCTTGGCTATGAACTCTAATCCATACCGAGCAACTTTTAAACGATCTAGGGCTAGAAGCTAAGTAACTTTTCAAATCGTACAACCTTATTTATTAGCAAATAAATTATTTAGCAAGCGATGGGAGAGTAGGCTCATAATTAACTCACATAAATTCACGAAAGAATACCGAACTTATAATTGGCTCTATCATCTCTCGTTCTCCACAGTTTAAAATCTCAAGTAATGAGACTCGTGGATGCTTAGCCTATTAAATCAAAGTTTTGGGTTTTCGAGTCGCCTATAGGATCTTGCAAATTCTTAGACTTTTTCAAGTTTAGAAATCGCATTTTAAAGTTCCCTTGATAAACGACTCTCTAGGATCAAATATAGGAACTTGCGAAAAGTTCTTGTTCTTAACCCGTGAGAGTTAAGACTTTCGCGTTTTATAGCTCCCTATATAAAAGCCTAGCAAAACTTGACTTAAACACGTTAAGGATACTAGCTAGAGTAAACTCGGATTGAGTCAAAAGATTCACAACGTTTGAAAATTAAAACCACTGATTAAACATTTATTCTAGCAAAGAAAGAAAATAACTATACAAAGGGTAAAACTAATAGGCCAAAATAGATCAAAAATTTTGAAAAATGTCGAAAAATTGATTTTCCGGTTAAAATGAGGACAAATACAAGGAAAAGAGCCACTTAACTTCGATAGAAGTCCCCCCTACACTTAATATAAACATTGTCCTCAATGTTTAAGCATGTGGGAGTAAACTCCCCTACACTTAGGATATTGTGCACGTTGTTTAAATCTTGCTAAGCAAAAGGACAACTAAAGAGATTCCTATTTTAATATTGAGAAAATATAAAATAGTGAATCGAAAAGAGTTTAGGATAGAACCGGGAAGAAGTAGAACACGGAATCACTGGTCGTCAAGAATCATCGAGAGTGGCTCGTTGAAGCTCGAATCCCTGATTAAGAAGTGAGGAGAGGAAAGCAAACCAACGGGTCTCCCCTACACTTATGATAAAGAAAGCGAAAAGATAGATGCATGGGTTGCCTCCCAAGAAGCGCTTGATTTTTGTTAACCGAGTCATTAGCCTGACTCGACCTTGATCATCAACGGAAGAAGCATAAGACATATCCACCAGGATCAAAGACATAGTTTTCATCGAGCAGATAGCATAGGCTTAAGGCGAACAAGGCAAGCCAAAGAAGAGTAGGCAAGGTTCCCTTAAGCAGCAATGAAGCACGGTGGAAGCAAGGTTGAAGTGGTGCAAGCAGATTTCCATAAGTTCCAAAGATATTTCCTTTTATTTCATCAGGTGGATACTGAGATGGCTGCAGAATTTCAATACCAGGGTCGAACACCTTTTCCTTTAGGGGAAAATAGCACTCAGGCTCAGCCGAGTGTGAAGAAGATGCAAAGAAGCAGAACCTCGTCCTCAGAAGGGGGACAAAGAGGTGTCAAATCATATGTGCAACGGATTTCGGTGTCGACCGGTTTCTTCGCCTTTGACAAAATTTTCTTCAAATCCAAAGTAGGATCAAGACGATAATCTTCAAAGTCTAAAGGAGGTGCATCACTCTCATGAGGGAAGTAAGTGTTGAGAAATTCAGAGAAATCTTCCTCAAATGAGTAATCGTCCAAAGTAGGATCGAGTGATGGCGGAGGATCGTCATCGTGTGAAGAATCGCTCGAAAGAGTATCGGCCTCATCAAAATCATCATATGTGGGCAGCTCGGGATACTCAGAAGTACAATCATCAAAATCATCCGAATCTGAGCTAGAATCATCATCATCATAAGCATCAAAGACCGGTGGAGAATCATAAATGGGAGAAGCTTCGAAAGTAGGGAGAGAATCATCCACATCATCATGAAAAAGTGGATTATCGATGCAAGAGTCGAATAGAGGATTGTCGTAGACGGTAAAGTCATCGAGCACATTAATCATATTCACTGATTCTCGGCCTCCAAAAGTTGTACTAGTAAGCTTCCCCATTTTGAAAACTTGTGCATCATCCCCGACTCTTAAGATTAACTCACCTTCGGCAACATCCACTAAAGCTCGTCCGGTTCTCAAGAATGGCCGACCAAGTATTAAAGGAATACGAGGGTCCATTTCATAATCAACTACGACAAAATCGACCGGGAAAGTAAATGCGCCAACTTTAATGAACACGTCTTCGGCTATACCAACAGGGTAAGCGAGAGTGCGATTTGCAAGTTCAAGAGTCATCTTTGTTGTAGTGAGGTCGGGCAATGATAGTGTTTTCCAAACACTCAAAGGCATCAAATTAATACTAGCCCCGAGATCAGCAAGGGCAGTAAATTCTTCAGTTTTGTTGAACACGCAAGGCAACACGAAACGACCGGGATCTCCAAGCTTTTCCGGAAGTTCTTTAAGAATAACTGCAGAGCAGTTTTCATTTAAGCGTGTGTTGGCGAGTTCAATCAGCTTCTCCTTCTTGTTAAGCAATTCCCTAAATGCTTTAACAAATTTGGGCATGTGGACAAGTGCTTCAAGAAAGCTAATGTTGAAGTTCATTTGAGAAATCATCTTCACATAGCGTGACACTTAGGAGTCCTCCTTGGTTAGCATTTTGGACTTGCCTAAACGAGAGGGATAAGGGATATTGGGTTTGGGTTGGGAAGGTGCAGGTGTAGGTAAAGGTTGGGATGTTGAAGGGTCCTTCCTAGGTACATCGTCATGACGAGGCGGAGACGGTAATGGTGCACTAATACTAGGTGTAGGAGGAGTAGGGATAAATGGTGGTGGAGGAGGTGTAGATGATGGGGGTGGGGTTGGTGGTCCTACGATGGTGACTCCACTACGGGTAGTAATAGCACTCACATTGGCTCGCGGATTAGTGACGGTGTTTGAAGGTAGAGAAGTCGAAGAAGAAGGTTGAGCGGCTGGCAAGAAACTAGCAAGCATATTCTTCAAATCATTGGTTTGACTGCTGAAGGAGGATTGAATGTTATCTCGAAGCTCGGATCTTATCTCATTTCCTTGCTTGGTGATATCTCCTTTCAGATTGATAATTTGGCTCTGTAGATTCTTGATTTGCTCACCTTGGGTTCTCATTATGGCCTCAACATCAGAGTTAATGGGTGGGGTTTGTTGGGCGGGTGGGTGATAAGGATTAGAAGCTCTTGGTGGGATTTGGTTGCTTCTAGTGTAGTTGTTGGCGGGGTTTTGGTTTTGAGGAGAAAAACCGGGTGAAAGGTAGTTGTTGGAACGGTAACTCAGCAGATATTTATCCCCTTGTTGTCTAGCTTGGTAATTTTCCGGTGAATAATTACCGTAAGCTGCAGACACATTTTCCGGATTTCCTTGTGTAGAAGGACAATCGGTGTATGAGTGAGGACCGCCGCATGTTTCACAAAGAGTAGCAACAACTTTAACTTGTTGTTGTTGTTGGTTTGAAGCCAAGAGTTGCATATTTCTGCTCATTTCAGTCAGCACACGGGTGAGTTCGGTCATATCAGGGTTTGCTGAGGTGGAGGAAACATTGACTCTCGGATTGTTCCTTGAAGAAGTAGAGGAATCCCAGTTTTTATGATGAGTAGTCATGTTCTCAATTAACTCTCTACACTCCTCGGGTCTCCTTTTCATGAATGTGCCACCGGTGGCTGCATTGATCGTATCACGATCTCGAAAAGTCAAACCGTTGTAGAAAGTATCTATTAAGGTCACAGGGAGCATGTTGTGGTTTGGACATCTACCGATCAAGACATTATATCGCTCCCAAGCGTCAAAAAGAGATTCATCAGGGTCTTGCATGAAACCGCTGATTTGATTGCGAAGGCTCGTGACCATGGATGGTGGAAAGTAGCGCGACAAAAAGCGTTGAGTCATGTCATCCCAAGTGTGAATAGAATTCTTCGGGAGACAATCAAACCATTTTTTGGCATGATGTAATAAAGTGTGTGGAAAGAGTTTTAGGCGAAGTTCATCCATTGTGGCACCGGCCAACTTCATGCTTTGGGTGATTGTAATGAACTTGTCGAGGTGTTTGTTGGCATCATCATCAGGCAATCCTCTAAATGGGTTTGTTTGTACTTGCTGAATCATGTGGTGCTTCAACGAAAACTCAGGAGCGTTGATTTGCATCGGCGCAATCGGTCCTCCTCGTCCAAACATGGTTGGTTGACAAAGTTCCTCCATGGTCCGAAGATCAGGCTGTGGAAGAGCATTGTTGTTATTATTAGGGTGCGGTGGATTATTGTTGTTAACACCTGACATAACTAAATCTTCTTGAGGCTCGGGCTCTTGATAATTAGAAGATCTAGTACGCATGTACCTACAAAGACAAAAGAAAAAGAAACCAAACACAAAGACAATATATATACACAAGAAAGATAAAATCTTTTTGGATTTTTGAAATTTTTAATTTTTATGGATTTTTTATCAATTTTTAATGCAAGAAAAGTAACGCTCACAAGTGAACGGATCCCAAAAAGCAACGTGTCTCTCACAGAAAACCGTCAATCTTAACGAAAAGAGCCGGCAACGGCGCCATTTAATAACTGATTTTTGACACCCCGTATAAAGATTAAATTAAAGTTCGTTGTGTTGGTCTAATCGAATTGATCTAGGTTTTCTATGTGACTCTATTGTTCTTTGGTGAAAACAAATATTTTTGGTTGGTTTTAAATTTAAATATGCAAAGACTTGAAAGTAAATGTCGTTGAAAGTAAAGTGGCGTGAAATTAAATCTAAGTCTAATTTAAAATTAAATGTGCGTTATTTAAAAACGTGACGGAAAGTAAATTAATTAAATGACTAAAAATAAAAGCGTGTCGAGAATTAAAATTAGACAAGTATAAAAAATGATAATGTAAAAATTAAACAAGACAAAAATATGAAAAACCACTCCAAATCGGAATATATTCCGATTAACCACGATCGGAATCAAGACTTACCCTTGATCGGAATGTGAATAACCAACCCCTGATCGAAATGTAAATTAGAATACCCAATCGGAATGCTGTCACCTTGTCAGATCGGAATAACTAAGTTACCTTGATCGGAATGTTGCTTACTTACCTTGATCGGAATAATGGCTAGACCTTGGTCGGAATGTAGTTCGGAACGCCAATCGGAATATCTGTCACTTATCCAAATCGGAATACCTCTTACCCTTCTGATCGGAATACCAAAGTCTCCACCAATCGGAATGTTAAAACCCTTATCCGATCACACTGATCGGAATGAAACTCCCTTTTCCGATTGTCACGATCGGAAAGCAGGGGAAAGTACACAAAATAAGCTAATCTAATAAGCTAAGATTCTAATAAGCACAAGCTAAATCCTAAGGTAAAGCCGTGTAAAAATAAGCTACGAAATTGAAAGTTAACAACTTTTAAAACACGAAAAAGATAAACTTTAAGAAAAACAACTTTTTATATAAAAATAACTTTTATAAAAACTATATAAACTTGAAAATAAACCAAATAAGCTATGAAAATAAGAGATTTAAAACAATCAGAAGCATAAAAATCAACTCTTTAAACAACTTAACAAGATAAAAACGTGTAAATCAAAGATTAAAGAAAGGTAGAAGAAGATTAACAAGATAAAGTAAAGGTGCAAGTAATTAAAAGAGACACTTACTTGAAATTAAAAGGTAATTAAGGTGCATAACATGTATTTAAATGTGCAAGTAATTAAAGGTGCATAAAATAAAGGTGGAAGAACTAGTTTGTCAATCTAGCCAACAAGAGTAAATGAATGAATAAGAGGGGTATTTATAGGTGATTAGGGGAGTGGTTAGAGGAAGCTTCCTCCCCTTCTTCCTTTTCTTTTTAATTGCCCATTAAGTCCTTCCTTCTTAATCTTTTTGTTAATCTTGGAATGTGATGACTTTTGGCTCGGGATTTCTTTGGACTCGTCTTTTAATTCTTCGATAAATAAGACTTGAGTTCCTCGTCTTTAAGTAAACCTCCGTCTTTCGACTTTTTCTTCAATAAATCTTCAGAATTGGTCTTGGACTTCCGTTCTTTTTGCACTCTTGACTTCTTGACTTCGTCTTTCGTCTTTTTCTTCAATAAAAGTCCGTAAATGCCCGTGAGTTCCCGTGTTTTCTCCTCTTTTCACCTTTTCGTCCTAAATCACAACAAAAGCACAAACCACGCATAATTCTGACATAAAAGACATAAAATACACGTTTTGGTCCAGTTATTATTGTAATTAAGTGGTAGAAAAGATGTGTGTTTTCACACATATCAGGCTACGAGGAAAGATCATTTCCCATTACCTTTTATGGACCAAATGCTTGAACGCTTAGCGGGAAATGAGTACTATTGTTTTCTTGATGGCTTTTCGGGTTATTTCCAAATCCCCATTGACCCTAAAGATCAAGAAAAGACCACATTCACTTGTCCCTACGGTACATTTGCTTACAAGAGGATGCCTTTTGGCTTATGTAATGCACCGGGGACGTTTCAAAGGTGCATGATGGCGATTTACCATGATATGGTAGAGCAAACAATGGAGGTTTTTATGGATGATTTTTCCGTCTTTGGAAATTCATTTACCTCATGTCTCACCAATTTAGAAAGGATGCTTAAGCGTTGTGAGGAAACACGTTTAGTGCTTAATTGGGAGAAATGTCACTTTATGGTGAAAGAGGGAACTGTTTTAGGACACAAAATATCCAACAAGGGATTAGAAGTGGATCGAGCTAAAATTGATGTGATTGCTAAGCTTCCCCCACCCACTTCGGTTAAAGGTGTAAGGAGTTTCTTAGGTCATGCGGGGTTTTATAGGCTCTTTATACAAGATTTTTCTAAGATCTCTAGACCGATGACTTACCTATTGGAAAAAGAGGCTCCTTTCATTTTTAACCAAGATTGTTTGGAATCTTTTGAGACTCTTAAGGAGAAATTAACAAAGGCTCCCGTTTTGGTTTCTCCAAATTGGGAATTACCTTTTGAGCTTATGTGTGACGCTAGTGATTATGCGGTGGGGGCCGTCTTAGGTCAAAGAGTGAATAAGCATTTTCAACTTATACACTATGCGAGTAAAACCATGACCGGTGCACAACTTCATTATACTACCACAGAAAAAGAGTTGTTTGCTATAGTCTATGCTTTTGAGAAATTTAGACCATACCTTGTGCTATCTAAAACCATAGTGTATACGGATCATTCCGCTCTCAAGTATCTCATGACAAAACAAGATGCTAAGCCTAGGCTTTTGAGATGGGTTTTGTTTCTTCAAGAGTTTAAGATAAAAATTCGTGATAAGAAAGGGGCCGAGAATTTAGCGGCGGATCACTTGAGTAGACTTGAGCATCCTTTTCAAGGAGATTTTCCAAATCAAGAAATCAATGAATCCTTTCCATTAGAGGAGCTCATGTCTATCTCTTCCCAAGAGGATGCCATTCCTTGGTTTGCGGATATAGCAAACTATCTTGTGGGGAATATGCTTATTGAGGGTCTTACTTACCAACAAAAGAAGAAATTTCTTAAGAAAGTTAAGTACTACTTTTGGGATGATCCTTATCTTTTTAGGAAATGTGCGGACCAAATCATTAGACGGTGTGTAGATGGGCCTGAGGCATTTAAAATCTTAGAAGCATGTCATAAAGGACCTACGGGTGGACATTTTGGGCCCAACTATACCGCCAAGAAAGTCTTTGATTCGGGTTACTATTGGCCTTCCATTTACAAAGATGCCCAAGAAATGGTGAAATTTTGTGATGTGTGTCAAAGACAAGGAAAAATTACGCAACGTGATGAGATGCCACAAAATTTTATTCAAGAGTGTGAGATTTTTGATGTTTGGGGCATAGATTTCATGGGACCTTTTCCATCTTCTAAGGGAAAAAAGTATATACTTGTAGCGGTGGATTATGTGTCTAAATGGGTGGAGGCTAAAGCCTTACCTACCAATGATGCTCGAGTTGTTGTGAAGTTCTTAAAGCAATTGTTTGCTAGATTTGGTGTACCTCGGGCCATCATAAGTGATCGTGGTACGCACTTTTGTAATGATCAATTCACGAGAGTTATGAAGAAATATGGAGTTAATCATAGACTTTCTACCGCGTATCACCCTCAAACCAATGGTCAAACCGAGGTCACAAATCGTGGTTTAAAGAGAATTTTGGAGAGAACGGTGGGAGAGCATCGATCTTCTTGGTCGGATAAGCTTGATGATGCTTTATGAGCTTTTAGGACGGCTTTTAAGACACCAATTGGTTGTACTCCTTATAGGCTTGTCTATGGTAAAGCGTGCCACCTCCCATTCGAGTTAGAACATAAGGCATCTTGGGCTCTCAAGTAGGCTAACTTTGATTTAAACCAAGACGGTTCACATAGGAAAGATCAACTTAATGAGATGGATGAATTGAGAGCCAATGCCTATGAGAATTCTTTGCTTTACAAGGAAAAGACTAAGAAGTTGCATGATGCTAAGATCAAGAACCGTGAGTTCAAAGTTGGAGAGCCGGTTCTCCTCTTTAACTCGAGGTTGAAACTTTTTAGGGGGGGGGGGGCAAGCTTAAGTCGAGATGGTCCGGTCCATTCACTATTGCTCAAGTGTTTCCATATGGAACTATTAAGTTGTCACAACCCGATGGTCCAAACTTTAAAGTGAATGGTCACCGTGTGAAACATTATTTTGGGGAGGACATTTCCGTTGAAATGGTCCAAGAGATCCCCATTTTCCCCATGAATTAATTCATTGAGGGACGAGTCGAGCTAGAGACTCATTAACTCAAGCATCGTATAACTAGGTTTAGAGTGTTGCAGGTTAGCAATAAGGGTATAGAATTGGAGATAAGTATAGGGGAGACCTTCTTTTGTCTTCATGTTGTTTGTAGGGTTGGTCACTCATTTCATGCTTTGGAGCTTATGAAGGAGGCCCTTGTATCCGGTTCACTTTGTTACTATTGTGATCTTTCATTGACACCTTGTGCTTAAACATGAATTCACCAATAGTTGACCTTTCCTTAACTTCGGTTAAGAAAAGTCTATTCATTGTCATAAGTGTAGGGGAAGTTTTTATACTTCCATGCTCTTAAACATTGAGGACAATGTTTAGCCTAAGTGTAGGGGGGTCTTCTATCGAAGTGACCTTACCTAGAACTTGTCATTGACTTCATGATAACTTGGAAATTAATTTTTCAAACATTTTTTAAATTTTTGATCTATTTTGGCCACCAAAAATATGCATTCATAATTTTTGCATAAATCATTTTTCATTTGCATAACACATTTGCATTGTATAAATTCTTCTTTTCATCAAAAATATATAAAAAGATAAAAATATAATAAAGACATGGTTTAACAAATTTAGACTTCTTTGACATATTAGGTCCGCCATGGATATTTTGACTCAACCCGAGTTTGCTTATCTAAGCATTTTCTGGCTAGTATCCTTAACCATGTAGTCCTTCATTGGTCTATTAGGCTAAGCATCCACCAATCTCATTATTTGAGATTTTAAATTTGTGGAGAATGGGAAATGATAGAGTTGAAGCAAGTATAAAAGGGCTAGATAAACTTCATGATAATTACTTGTGGCTAAACCCTTCTCTTCTTTACCTCTATTTTCTTCGCATGTATATATGTTAATATATAATCAAGAACGGTTTTAATTGTTTTGTAATCTCTTATGCATTTTTGTATACTCATTCACGGTTGATATAAGTACGTCTTAAGATTCTAAGTTAGAACGTTTTATGTGTACTAGACTTATGTCATGCTTAATACTTAGCGGGTGGCTTTCCTTTTATTCTTTTAAACTTTCTTAGTGAGGAATAAAGAAAAATAAGAGCGGCTTATGAAAAAATGAGTGGCTAGAAAAAAAAGAAAAAGAAAAGAAAAGAAGAATATATATATATATATACAAGACTCCCAAGAGGGGCAGTGTGGTGTTAATTATAGTGACTATTGAGTTCCAATATTACCTTGACGGGTTGCGGGGATTCAATAGATTGCTCCAATCCAATATTACCTTGACGGGTTGCGGGGTTGAAGATCCAAAGTCTCAAAAAGATGGCGGATGTAAAATATTGCGTGAGTTTTATTTTTCTTTCCTTAGCGAGTGTGTAGCTACTTATGAAAGCATGACATGAGGATTTTACACATAAGGCGAATGACTTATTACTCTTGAAACGGACTTATATTAATTGTGAGCGGTTTTTCAAGTAATGGATGAGAGGATTACTTAGGATTAAAACCGTGCTTCCTTATTTTTGGATTTTACATTTCTTATACTTCACACTTGAAATAAATGACAAATTTGCCCACAAGCAATTTGCTCAATTAATAACTGGTTCCATATTTAATTGTCATGAATAAGTTGATGCACTTTTTACTTGTGAATACAATGATTCCATTTTTAAGCTTGGTATAGGGAAAGTGAAACTTGAGAGTGATAATTATCCATGGTACCCAAGCCCTAATCAAAGTCATTGAATTATTTATGAGTTATTTCCATCAAACCATTTCAAGAAAATCCAAAAAGATATAAATATAATTGTATCTTGTGCATTGCATTATCAAAATCAAAAATCATGCATCATATAGTGTAGAGTAGTGTAGATGCATTCCATAATGGCCAAGGTGGATTAATTATGAGGAGAATGTAAATTTGTGCTTTAAAATATAGCATTGCATGAGGACATGACAATGTTCAAGTGTAGGGGATTTGATATGAGCAAAAACTCATATCAATTAATCAACAAAATACCCTAAAACACAAGAAAAATACCTAAACTTTGTGCTATAAAGCGGAATTATGTGGTATGTTTTGT
Organism: Glebionis coronaria; assembly: GCA_025667525.1. Classification (NCBI taxonomy): domain Eukaryota; kingdom Viridiplantae; phylum Streptophyta; class Magnoliopsida; order Asterales; family Asteraceae; genus Glebionis; species Glebionis coronaria. The sequence goes on along the minus strand of JANFOE010000636.1, from coordinate 1,005,368 downwards.
GTTTGTGTGCAAATAGGTAAGAAGGATGCATTTTCAAGCAAACAAGAAGAAAATCAAGTTAATTGGATGAAAAAGACAAAGAAGGATCAAAAGTGACAAGTCTTTGAAGACAAAGGACCTATCTTGACAATCTACCAAAGATGAAGGACCAAAAGTGTAAATTTGTCAAAGTCAAGATCAAAGTCAAATCTGGTCAACTCTCAAGTCAATCAAGTCAAAGGTCTTAAATGTTTAAAAATGCAAGTTGAAGGACTGAAATTGTCAAAGAAATGAAGATTATAGCTCAAAAGTTCAAACTGCCAAAGTTGAGGGGTTAATTCTGCCATTTGTTGGAAGTTATATGGTGCTTGATCCGTGTGAACTATTCTCAACCAATGAGGAGTCAAGAAATAAGAGGCAAGGATTGCCAGCTGTGCCACTAGCGCCGTTTTCACATTAAATACAAGATCTCAACAGTGTAGCGCACTACTTCCATTTTCCACCAATAATAACACGCCATGCAATAATCACTTTTATCCAAATTGGATAACGATATGTGTGCTTCCCTCTTAACCAACCACAACTGGACACGTGTTCATCTTCTTCAACAAAGAACCCAGGGACGGGATTGAGCTAGAATGCATTTCAGAAGAAGTTATAAACATCAAAGTTGATCAAAATCAAGAGACGAATACAACCCAACAACTCAATTAACATGAAATCATTTCAATAAAAAAATCCCCAAAAGTGTTCTTCACCTGCAAAATTCAATCAAGCAGAATTGTCCACGTGGAAGCTTAGGATTGGATGCAACACGTCACTCTCCCTCACCAACTCTCATCTACATTCTATAAATACCCTAGAATAGCTTTCATTTCTTATAATGTAGAAAAGTGTGAAAACACACACACTTTTTAGTTTTCTCTCAATTCATCTAGTTTTAGCATAACAACTCAAGAGATTGACAATCTCTTGAGTATGTTATTAGTTGTAACCAATTTACCAGCTTTGTAACCACTTTTCAAATTCAATAAATAAAATTCACATTCATCTCTATCATCTACTGTTCATACCTTGAATCTTGTTCTCATTGTGTTACTGTTAGCTCATTGTGATCATATCTGGTCATGATTAGCTAAGTTTTGGAGATATTGTAGCTGTTGGAGTGTTTTGTTCATCCAGTTCCAATCCTAGTTGATTTTGAAGAATTCAAGCTCATTAATGAAGATTTAGATGATGGTAGTTGTTGATTAGTTGATATTTGGTAGATTTTGATGCTAAGGTGGTGGTTTAGCATTGATTAGAAAGCTCAGCGCTTCTCTACTCCTACAATGGAGGCCTAAGCTAAAAGGTTTTGAGTTACTGAGTTCTTGTTCCACTAAACAGCATTTGCCTGCTCAATTCCTAGCTAAAACCTGTTTGTCTGCATGATCAAGTGTGATTAGATAGAATTTGAGTTAATCTTGTTGATTGAGTAGCTTTAGTGTAGTTTGATAATTGTTCCTTAGTTTAAATCTTGTCCTGTTATTAGCTTTATCAGTCATATTAGCCTAACTAGTCAATCTGAGTGTTAGCCTTTTAAACTGTTTGAAACTGGTTCATTTGCATTTCATTTGGCTCATTGAACTTAGTCTGATATCACATTTCATTCAGTTTAGTCAATTGCCTTTAATCCTTTCACAAAAATTATGATAGTTCAGTAAAGTAGTGTTTGGGATTGGTTTTCAAGTAGTGTTTAAGTTTTGAAAATTGGTTAAATCTTGTTCATTTACAATCACTTAGTCATAACAAACCAAGTTTAGTAGTTTTCAAGTCATTTTATTAGTCAAAAAGGCAATTGGCATTTAAAAAGTCTGGGTCAGTCTTTGTTATAGAATTTCAGAAAAAGTTCATGATTTCAATTGCTTGGCAATTTTTTGTTTCAAGATGAAATTGATTCAAACGAGTTCTCAGCTCTTACTTAACATCTGAACTGTTAGCATTCTCAAGGAAAATATACAGTATTCTGATTTGAGGAAGAAATAAGCAAATGAATAAGCTACTGAGATGATGCAAGTTTCTGTAAACTTTGGCTAATCTGATTTCTCAAATCTCCAATTCCACTTCAGAAATCTTTTAATTTTCTTTCATATTTCCATTTAGAAATTGTTCAGGAGTAAGTTTTGAGATTTTGAGCGTTTTGAAAAATCTGGTCAACGGAAGTCAACATAAGCTCATTTTAGCTTATTTTCAATTTTAGAGCTTATTACTGGATCATTTTCTTTGAAATTAGATTTCCTATTCTTCTTGTGAGATGTTTAACAAGTTTCTTCATTAAAATCAAGTTGTGCATGAGTAGCTTATTAGATAGCTTATTTTGAGCTTATTTGAAATTGCTTATTAGAGTTCTAGCCAGTTTCAACTTATTTTCTTTGGCAAGTCTAGCTTAATTTCAATTTTAAGACTTTTGAAAGTGGTTTGAGCTTATTTGGTCAAGAAACAAGCTCAAACGAGCTTATTTTAGTCCTTAACCCGTTTTTGTTTAAAAAGTTTTGAAAATTGCCTTTTAGTCCTTTAATTGTTTAGCAGTTTCCATAACAGGCTAAACTTCCAAGTAATTAGGTTTTGCAAAAGTTTAGTCCTTAAATTTTCAAGTTTGTTAAAATTGGTTAGTTAGTTTTCAAATAGTTAAAAGTTAGTTACTTTAGTTAGATAAATTTTCATTTTTAGTCCATTTAGTTAACTGATTTTGCATATATAGTCCCTAGACTTTTTGACTTTGTATTTTTGGCATTAATTTTTCATTGAATTTACATTTTCAGTCCTTATATTTCGTAGAATTTACATTTGAGCATTTAATTGAAGAAATACTTGGTTTGTGCACTTTGTTTTACGTATAAGTAGACTGTATTTTTCATTTTAGCAAGGATTTGTTTGAATTAGCTATAGAATATCCAAATACTTTACCAACCAAAAACAATTAAAAACTCGATCTTGTTAGGACTTTCAATTTGTTAAGAACTGAGAAAACGAACTTCAACTATACACATTTCAATACCTCTCGATAATGAAGAAGTTGGAAGCTCTTGAAGCTAAAATGGACTTGCATTTCCAAATCTTAAAAGAAGAATTACATGAGATGCATGAGAAAAATAATGATCTCAAAGGTAATATCGCTTCTAAAATCCCATGAACGATGACTCGCCGATGTGTAGACGTCATGAATCAAATCAGCTCGATGGTTGTGAAAACTGAAACTCTCATGATTGTTATTCTCACTAGTCTCAATCTCAACCTCAATCCGAAATCGATCTCGAAAGAATAATCACTACATTTTTGGATAATCAAAGAGTTGAAAACAATTTTGTGAAGGAGACCGTTACATTATGAGTTTTAAGATAAAACAAAACGAGAAGAACTTCCAAACTCTTTTCGAAAACATGGAAACAAAAATTAGTGAGTTGTCGAAGTCTCAAACTCATGTCTCTTTTGATCAAACCGTTAGGACTAACCCACCTCCTCCTCCTTCCGCTCGAGTTGAGCACGTGAATGCCGTATTCACGAGGAGTGAAAAGTCCGAAGACCCTCTGAAAACCACAAAAGATCCACCACCTCCTATCATCAGTAAAAATAAAGTCGAAAAAAGTAAACCATTTTAAACAACGAAGGAGTTTTATGTGGTCAAATCGAAAGAACCTCCATTACTTGCGGAATATATACCGAAAATACCGTATCCTCAACGTTTAAAAGGGAGCATTCCCACTTGAACCGTATTGTAAAAGTATCTTAGTAAAAAAATAGTAATAGTAGTATTAGTATAATAAGTAAAAATAATAATAGAATTATAAAAAGTATAAAAATTATAAAATAATTAAAATAAAAGTCTCTTATTTGCTTTTCTTATATACTTCAGTGTCTTTTTATGTGTTTGTATTCGTTTGTCAACGATTATATATGTTGTTAATTAATAAAATCTAAAAAAATATGTGCTTTCTATTATAATAAAACCGTCGCACATTTGTTGTTTGTGGCGCACTTTCTTGAAAAATCTTCAAAAAATATTTTTTTTATCAAGTTTTTGTACGTTGAAAAAAATGTGTTTGGTTAATACTTGTTTGTCTATAACTAAATAAAAAATTAAAATTCAAAAAGATTTTATATACTCCTTTATTTTTCATTTCGTAATGTTTTGTGTGTTATTATTAGTAAAATATGAATAAACAAATTTTTTAAGAAAAATATAAATTTTTTTAAAAAAAAGTATAAAGCGAAAAACCTTACAGTTTTTGAGTATGTCATGCATTTGGCCGGTGTGTTTCGTACTTGTTTATTGTTAATATATATATATATATATATATATATATATATATATATATATATATATATATATATATATATATATATATATATATATATATATATATATATATATATATATATATATATATATATATATATATATATATATATATATATATATATATATATTTATCACGAACTTTATGGGCGTGTTTCCTGGAAACCCTCACGAGACTATAACTCGTCCACTCGGGGCACACCGATGGGTTTAAAGGCTTGTTGCATACGCTGAATGCAATCGTGGTGCCTACGAAAGTGTGCTTTAGAATTTCACGTTTTTGTGTAGTTTTGTCTATTTTGCAGATTTAATAAATAGGTGAGTATTGGATTGGAATGGTGTAAATAGCTTATCCATTGGGATGTGCTAATCTCTCTTAAATTTAGGTGTCGGGGGAAATGAATTGAAAAATATAACTTGTTTTAAATAAAAAACTTAGTAAAACTTAGTAAAAAAGAGAAATAAATAAAAAAAATTGGTTTATTTTTACTAATGGTTAGCTCGTGGTTGGTTATGAGTATTGTGTCGTTCCAACGAAGATGAAGAGGTACCGCTTTGTGTTTCGTATGTTTTGTGGTGCACGCTTATATCAAGTGTGAAGGAATTATTAGTTGTGAAGGGTGTGATATTATATATAAAAAAAATCTGTTTTTTACCCCACTTTTTAGCTTAAGTGTGGAGGAGGACCTGTAACATAAATAAAACCCTCCTTGTATATTTTGCATGTTTTTTGTTTCTTATGTTATGCAGGAAAAACAACAATTTGAAGCTTTTTAGTCGGATTCATCTATTTGAAGTCCAACAATTTTCCAATAAGCCTCGGGAAATACTCGTTTTCCTTTAACTTTATTTTCCCTATTTTTGTTATTTATCAGTTGTCACATCGAGGACGATGTTCACCTTATGTGTGGAGGAGGAGACAAATAGGAAAAATAAAATAATAAATCAATTTTCTCCACATTAAGAAAAATCGTAAAATCTTTTCAAAAATAAAAATAAAAATAAAGATGTTTTGTAAATAAATAAAGTTTTAGCAAAGCAAAAATCTCATTGATTGACATATAACTAAGCACAACCTATCCACTAAATACGTGAGGAAACCAAGTTTTATATTTCTCTATTTTTGTGTGAAAGCCGATAATTTAGTGTGCTTCAGAACTTGTGCTTGATTATCATTTACTAAACCGCAGTGAGGTTAATTTATAATTATTTTCGAGAAGAGGTAAAATAAATCCCATTATATCATTTTAGTCAAGCTACACTGGCTTGCTAAAATATGTTGCATTCGTACTTATGTGCTATATTATCCCATGTGCTATTATCCTTATGTTTATGCCTATCTCTGTCAAAGTCGTATATATGGAAAAAAAGAGAAAAAGAGTAAAGTATTCTACTATAGTTGTTCTACGACTTTGACAAGGCATATTGTGTTACCAAAACCTCATCATTATCACGTTTTGCCTATTTGAAAACTTATCTGGTGCTCACGCCGCAACGGTTATGTTTATGTGTCTCGTACAAGCCTATGATAGCTATCTATTTTATGTCCGTGCTATTTGAGTGGTATCTTACATTAACCAATGTGAGTGACATTTGTGTGAACTTAAAATCTAAACACTATCCTATATGAGGTTCTGAAGTTATTTATCATTTGCTTTTGCTACTTATAAAAACCTAATCATTTTCCTATCATACTTCATAAACACTTATAAGCATTTTGAAATTCAATTTTGTTTTTCTCGATTTGATTGCTTGAGGGAAAGCAATAGCTAAGTGTGGAGGGATTTGATAACAACCTAATTATACACGTTCAACCCGTTAATATTATGCCACTTTGTATTATAAATAAGAACTTTCGATACTTAATATATTGCGTTTTATATGCAGGTATAAAGTATAGATGCTCAAAGTGGAAGAAATAAAAGATGAGTTCTTAATGTGCAAATAAGCAAAGACTACTATAAGAAGATTCTGGAACGCACAATTGTGCGGCGCACAAAGTCAGAAGTGCGGCGCACAATTGTGCGGCGTACTTTCGAGGAAGTGTGGCGCACATTTACCTCCAGTCTGCACTATAAATAGGGACCTCCTCATCATATTTTAGACACACTTCTCTACTCCTCACCCCATCTTCCACCATCACTCCTCAGTAGTTTAGGACGATTTTTGGGTCGAGTAGCATCACCCAAAGGGTTCAAAACATTTGGAATCATTAGCATAAAGTTTTCATTTGGGAAAACTTATCAAAACTTTTGTAATCATTTGGTATGATCTCTATATCCCTTTTGTTATGATTTATTCTGGAATTATGATGAATGTTATGTTTGTTACTACCTTGATTATAGAGTAGTCGTCTTGTGTGTTTGGTTAAGCATGCATAGAACTATGATTAGATTGCATTAGCTTCGAAGGAGCGAAGTGCGGCGCACATTAGGTTTGTTCGACGCACTTCTCTTTCTGGTTCATGATTGTATGCATGGTTGATTTGTTCTCGTAGTCAATACTATTATGTCTGATAATTGTTATGTATTTGGTTCATTCATGATTATAACTAGTACTTACATATGATTGAATGGGTTCCATGTCATCTAGTAAATGAATCTTGGTATTCGCCTTCTAACAATGGGTGGAATAAGATACATATCAAACCTTATATGATTTTGTTTAGTACTAGAATTATTGAAACCAACATAAACCATTCTTAATGCTTTTGGTATAACATAATCAGTAGAAGGATCTTTGTTATATTGATTAGATGTTACATGTGCGACTAGTAATCGGTGTGTTGTCTTACCTTGTTTATGTGCTTATCTTCATCTTTGCTATCTATCTTTTCTATGTTCTAGCCTTAACCAAACGCACCTTTAAATCATTATTAGAAGCTTAAATCTTTATAACTTGTGACACTTTAGAGATCATTGTTTTTACTTGTTAACACTAATCCCGTGGAACGAACTGGACTTTACCGTTAAACTATACTATAAACGAAAGGGTATACTTGCCCGTGTTGTGTTTTTAGTCCCTTTTTTGGTAATCATCTAGTAATATATAAATTTAAGACTTGCAAACACACATCACTTGATTAGCACCAAATCAAAGGGTTTTTTCCTTAACCTTTCCAGATCAACAATTACATATACACACAACACATCCACGTGATTTGTTCATAAGACAACTATCAAAATGCCTACCCGTGACTCTGTTGACCAACAATAAGCTAAAGAACAAATATGGCGGAACAATTTGACGATTATGATCCTATATCTTGGTCACCACATCTTTTGTACAACTAAGATTAACTTAACACCCTGGCAAACATCACATTCGTTGGCGGAAGCACATAGACGATTTTGACTCTACCCAAAATTCAAAATCAAGAAGGCATCCAAGAGGCATATCCAAGATTCCCAAGGGGAAGTTTAAGGAGATCAAGCAGCTAGGGTTTACACATGTTATGGTTCTAGTATCTTCTTTTGTAGCCTATAAAAGGCCTAGACTGGTTTACATTCAAGTTTGTTCAAGAATTTTTATAACTTTTTTTAGTTAATGAAAAAGTATATTTAGCAAATTCTAAGTTCCATTTATCTTTTGTGCAAGTTAAATTTGTTTTCATTTAAGTTTATTGCAAGTTACTATCTGAGATTTACCAAAAGTTTTTGTTCAAAGTTTTCTGGTCAAAATCCTTTTAGATCCTTTGGTTTATGCTTGATCATAATATCATGATTTTGACACAATCAAGGTACAGCAAGGGCATAAATTGAAGTTAACTTGTTGCTTACTTATTTACATTGCAAAATCTAGTTCCAAAAAGTTTTGAGGAAAAATCATTTTTTTGTTTTCTGCTAATTACTTACTGTTCCCAAAAGCTAAGTCATAAGCTAGTTGACAACTAGCTTATAACCTTATTTGTGAGGAGTTGAGATTTCTTGCTTTGTGGTGTGTTCTAAAACAGCAATCTAAGAAGACTAAAGAAAAAAACTGTTATAGCCTTTTACCATTGGATTGTTGTAGTCCAAAGGGTTTTCATTTCACATCAAAAGTTACCAAAAGAGCTTGTTCAGCTGTTGAACAAGTCCCTTTTGGTAGCATTGTTGCTCTTTGCCCGGATGCGGGTGGGAAGAGGTATAAAATCCCACCTTTCTTTTTTACTTTTTCAAAAAATATGAGGCCTTTGTGATCTGCTCATATATGCATTGAAATGTTAGTTTTAGTGTTTTGATTTTGTCTCTTTGATGATTTGTTACATATTTCTGTTGGTTAAAAATCTTAGAAGTTTGCTTTGTTGAAAGTCCTTTGAAATCTGTCCAAAAAGGGTGTTTGGGATTATTGGTTTAAGGGGTTAAATGACATAACCAGTTGGCTATAATATTTTTCACACTTTTGGTATGCTCATTTAACATAGAATCAGTGATTAGTATGAGGTTGTTAGTGGAAAAATTGAAATTTGCATAGCTCACTTGTTTTTTTGCTTAAGTAGACCAGTAGGTATCCAAATCTTGGCTGATGTCGTTTTTATTATTTATTTCTATTTAATTCCTACTTGTTTAATGTTGCTTTATGTTACTTGAAATGTTTGCACACTTGTTTGAGGTTTAGAGTTTATATTTTAGGATAGTTGTGCACAAAAACTTGCAAAACACACCAGACTAATCTAATTCTTAGCTTTTGAGTTCTAGCTAGAACCACTTAGGAATCTCTTAGGCTTAGTATAGTTCTAAGTCTGCTTTAAGCTGTTTTTGATTTTTGTTGGCTTATTTGAAAGTTCTGTCTAGCTAAAACTTATCAAAAAACCAACTGCTGGCATCTGTTTGATTTCTTTTCCTTTTGAGTTATCCGATATCTGACAACTCTTGTCTGCTTGGTATTCGATATCTGATGATTGAGTACTTGCATGTTTGCATCTTTTAGCTTATCTATGCCTTTTTTGGGCTTATTGGTGCTTATTAATTTAATTTTCTTAGCTTATTTTCACTCCGCACAAGCCAACTGCTTGTAGGGTTGCATTTGTCCAAAAAGAAAATAATAATAAAAAAATACAAAAAAAGTCTAGCTTAGGTTTCGAACATCTGACCTGCCGTATAGGGGTTCAATGCTCTTACTAGTGTGTTAGCCTTGTTATTTGGTTAGCTGTTTCCTTTTCTTTTATTTATTAGCTTTTCAGTTTCCCGTTTAGAAAATATGTTGAGAGCTAATCAGCCAGTTGTGACTTATTGTGTTGAGCTGACGTCTCTATTTTAATTTTCCTTTAATTAAGGTCACTTATTAGATTTTTCCACCAAGTTATAGATTTTTCCTGTTTAATTTGCTATTTTTAATCATTTTTCATTTTCTGTTTTTAGTAAACTCATTAAAAAAATAGGAAAAATAGTTTTAATATTTTACAAAAATTATTTTTAGCTTTTATTAAGTATTTTGAGGTTTACAAACAATTAAATTTGAATTTGGACTTTTGGTTAATTATTTTGATTTTTAGGTCTTTAAATAGATTTTAAAATTAAATAATAATAATTAAAGTGTTTTAAAAAATGTTTTCTGATTTTCATTGTTAATAGACTTTTTAGGGTTTATTTGCAAATTTATATAATTTTTTGTAATATTTCATTATTTTAATATATTTTGCCTCATTTTGCATGAAAACGCGAATCGTCGTAGTTTAATTCTTTTTAGCGTAATCGTCTTTACTTTTGAAACGTTTCTCTTTCCAAGAACGTAAACTTATCCAAACAACGATAATTGGCCCATTAATCCATTTCCTAGAGAACAAATCCGTCGATTTTTAAATTCATTAACGGTTTTCCTAAATCGTTATTCGTCTTTATATACTTGACCCTTTTTCCTACATCAATTTTGGCGCGGCTGCCGGGGACTTGGTTTTAAGTCATATTCCGTTATTTATTTGAGTAGTTACGTTTTTTACCTTCCATTTTTGGGAAGTGTTCAAATTGTAATTATTCATTTTTCGTTTTTTTATATTAACCATAATATATATAGTGTTATTAGAACTCTAATAACACCGTATCGTTTTATCTTCGTTTTTATTGTGAATATTACTATATTGTATTTACGTTGAAAAATAAACACAAAATATCTCCAAAAGCGTGAAAACACACCCCAATTATTAGTGTTCCGGTAATTTTTTTGTCGATCAAACAAAAAGAAATGCAAAATAGATAAATACTATTAATAAATTTAATCTTGATTAATACAAACTATAAGGTGGGTATAAAGCGGTTGTATTTCACGATCTAAAGAAAAAGTCTCTTAAGTGCTTCACGCCGCCTCGTTTCTCTGCTCGGTTGTGCGTATTTTGAGAGTGACGATTAATTAAGGGTTTGCCACCCAAAGTAGTAATATCATTATACTTTCTTTTGTGATTTAATTATTGAACTCTTGAAACGTTTTGGTGTTCCACTAACGTTTCAAAGTTGAACGAAGGTTTTCACTTCACGTGATTACTTTCATTCCCATGGATTCTCTAATCAAGATCTTGATTCGAGGAGATATTTTTGTAGATTTGTTAATCTACGTAATCCACAAAAAATACCAAAAAAATGGACAACCAAAAACACAAAAATAATCTTCTATCTAAATTTATTTTTTTTCTTCAACCCTCTATTGCTAATTTTCGTGTATGCGAACTCGTTCACAAACGAGACGTAATCGTAAACCTCAACAATGAGAAGTGGAAACCCGAATTCCAACTGTTGTTGAAAATCCTCCAATTGTAGAAGCCGTTGTAGAACCAATAGTCACCATGGTTAATCGTCCTATGATGGAGTTACTTTAAGCACCCACCAAGGGTTATGGAGAAGCGATTGTTATTCCGTCTAGCCTTGCGGAAAATTTTGAGATTAAGACGGGTTTATTATCGATGCTTCAAGCTAACCAATTCCGTGGTTACGAGTAACCCGCATAATCACATTCGTAATTTCAATCGACTCACCGCCACGAGCAAATTTAGGGATGTCCCTAATGAAGCTATTAAGATGATTCTTTTTCCGTATTCTTTAGAGAGACCCGCTAAAATTTGGTACGAGAAAGAATCACCCTATTATATATTGACGTGGAAGGATCTGGTTTCCAAATTCGTCAATAAGTTTTTTCCTCTCTCTAAGACTACACATTTGAAAAATGAGATTTCGAGATTTACACAAAAACCTAATGAGAGTTTTTTTATGGCTTGGGATCGATTTACAGAATTAATTCATGATTGTCCTCATCATGGTTTTTCCGAACTTCATCAAGTTGACACTTTTTACAATGGTTTGAACGAGCATCAAGACTATCTCAACTTCACCGCGGGCGGTAATTTTTTGTGTAAAACAACCGAGGAAGCGTTATCGATAATTGAGAATAGGTCAAAAGTTTATAATTCACGTAACACACCGAGTGTTTGCGAATGTGAGTTCGTCTAATTCATTTAATCTGTCTACTTCGTCTAACTCGACTTTTGATGATTCGGTGAGAGCGGAATTAAAAGAATTTAACAATAACTTTTCGACACTATCAAAAAAATGAAAAATAGAGACGCTCCCGCTACCGTTAAAGCGGTTGAGAAAACATGCATGTATTGTGGTGAAGCTCATGATTACTCGAGTGCATTACCACCGGTGGTACTACTTCGAGTGCCTATGCGGCTACCAGAACTTATAACCAAAACGGTTAAGTTGCCCGCCAAAATCAATTGACTCCATCGGGTTTTCCGCCGTCTCAAAACAACCAAAATAACCTATAGCGAAACAACAATCAAGGTAGTTACAACTGGGGAACCAAGGTAATTACAACAATAGAAATCAAGGGAACAATAATAATGGTCGTTTGCAATATAAAATTGGAAACCGCAATTTTCAAAATCCAAGTCAAGGTTTTCAAAATCAATATACTCAAGGACTTCCAAGTGATTCTTTAGATTATGCTAAAGCTAATGATATTATTCTTGATAACATCCAAAGGGACATGGCAAATAGTCTTTTTGTATGTATACTAAATGGCAAGTATAAGTTAACACGTTTAGGAAAATGCGAAAACTGACAATGAGTTCGTTCTCGAAGAAGGTGTGATTGTGTGGCCAATTAAAAACGTTTTTGGATTAGTTTCAGTTTTGGTGAGAGAAAAGAAGAAAATTAAAGACAGATTATGCTAAAAATTAAACTACGACGAATACGCGTTTTCACGCGAATCGAGATGAAAAATAAAAATTATTAAAAAAACTTAATAAAAATTGAAATTAAATCCTAAAGTCCCAATTAAGATTGAAAAATTAATAAAACTTTCTGAAACCTTTTTAATTAATTATTATTTAATTTTAAAATCTAATTAAATACCTAAAATTAAAAATAAACAAGAAAAAGTCCAATCAAATATTTTATATGATTTGTAAACCTAAAACATATTTAATTACTAAAAAGTAGTTTTTGAAAATTTAAAAAACTAATTTATAATTTTATATTAACTTTCTAAAAACAAAAAATAAAAAAATGATTTTAAAATAATAAACAAAGTGGGAAAATCCCAACTTTTTCTAGAAGTTTAAAATCTAAAGTAATTTGAAAGAAAAATAAAAAAGGACCAAAAAACTAAACTGAATAAGTTAGAAAAGCTTAGATAAGCTACATCTTAATAAAATGAAAAGAAAAAGGAATGCAGTTAAATAGTTAAGGAAATGAAAGGTAGAGATATTAGAAAGGCATGGTACACTAGTTAGCACGCTCAGTCCCCTAAAGAGGGGTTGCGTGTTCAAACCCAAGTCATGACCTTTTTTCAAATTTTATTTATTTTTTACTTTTTGTTTTGGTCAATCCCACAAGCTTTGGCTTATGGGGAGGTGAAGTTTAAGCTAAAAACAACTAGGTAATAAGCCAGAAATAAGTATAAAAAAGCCACATATCAGCAAAAACAAGCACAACTAATTACCTATTGTCTGATATCTGACAACTAAAAAAGCTTAGGTTTTCAGATATCGGATGTAAATAAAAAATAGGGATATTAGACAAGGTGCAATACTGCTTGCTGATATACTTACCTCTTAGCTGAATTTTAAGCAGTCTAAACCTAATGATAAGCTAATCAAAACCTCAAATAAATGATAAGCAGCTATAAAACAACACTTAAACTAACATAATCCATAAGTACAAAGTTTAACAACTAAAAAGCACCAAGAAAATGGATCTAGTGTGTTTTACTAGGTTTAAGGAAGAAAGTATGCAAATATTGTTCAATCTTTTTCAATGTTTGTTCAAAAAGACTCACCCTACATCTAACTAAATAAGAAATCATACCAAATCAAAACATAGAACAATCAATTTAACTAAACTATGTAGAAAAATAATAACTATCAAAATCAAAACATTAAACTAAGCAACTCAAAAACTAGATTATCACTAATTCTAAGCCTACAAGAGTGAATATAAAATAAAAAGCCCTATAAGAAGTATGGATGTGTTTGTCAAGCACTACCAAACACCCCTTTTGAGACTGTTTTCAGATTTAACAATGACGTTTTGAATCTAACCCTAACTTGGAGTTTAACAATCACAAGAACAACTTTAGAAACTCAAATCAAACCAAATCATACACTAAACCTAATCAAAGAACATAGCATGGCAAAAATCACAAAGCATATAAATTCAATTAAGAACTTGAAGGGAGTTCAAAAGGTACCCCTACTTGACCTTGTAGAGGTTCAGTGACCACCTTGATGCCACCAACTTCAAAGATCCACATAGGGTATGGCCATGGGATGAAGGCTTTGGTAGCTGTTCTTGTTGTGGTTCTAAAACAGAACCAAGAACCAGAAAAAAATAAAGGAAAATGTAAGCGAGTCTTGTAAATCTGCACACCACAGAAACAAAGAAAGTACTTGCTTCAAGAGCCTAACAAGCTACTTAGTCTGTCAGACTAAGTGGCTTGTGGCTTATGGAACAATGAGCACCCAAGAAACTCAATTACAAGATTTTGACAAAACTTCGAACAAAGGTTTTGGTAGTGAAAATAGTAACCAAACAGTAAAATAAAAAGGATCTATAGCTTATGCGTACATTTGATTGTCAAACAAATGTATGCAACCAGTTATAGATTCTTGGGTCCTAAAAATCTTAAATCAAGAACTTTGATACAATTTTTGTTGAACTTAAAAATTAGAATTGTAATTAAGTAAAATTGAATTTAAAGTGCAGAAAACCTGAAAGTGGAACTCAAAGAACAATAATGCAAGGCTAATTCGACGCTTTAACTATTAATGAAAAAGACAAAATAATTTCTTAAACAAAAGAAAAATATAAAAAAACCTAAGCCTTGTATAGACGAAAACAGATGGATCTGGAATGAGAAAACTATCAACCCTAATTGCTATACAACTCCTTAAATGCCCCTTGAGTTTGAAATTTGAAAAATCTGTCTTGATCAATATTGCTTGCCTTCATGTAATTTCTGCTATCATGTGAGGATCCAGCTGGGGTAAAAGCATCTTGATCGTCCAAATTGTTGTGGGGGGAAGGAATTAACCACAACCTTTGAGAATGTCGGGTTTGGGTGAAAGAGATGTAGCAGGAGAGGTCCCTACAGTCACATGGGTTGAGGTGAGAAGGGGTTTGAGGGTTAGTGTTTGGTTAATAGATGTTGAATCAAAGATCTGGAAAAGGAATTAACTTAATTCCTTGATTTAAGTGAGATGGGGAAATTAGGGTTTGTGAGTGTACAATGGTGTAATTTGATATGTGGAATGGGTTAAGAAGATGTTTGGCACGTGTTTAAATAATAAACTAACTTTTAAAAGTTGGTTAATATTTAAACAAAATAGGTTAGAGTTTGGGTTGGTTTTTGGCTTGGGAATGTGGGTATGGTGTGGGCTGGTCGGGTATTAAAGGAAATGGGTTTGGGTTTGTGGCTGTTTGAGCCTCATATCTTTGAAGTAAAAATGTTGCGATGGTTCAATAATATAATCACAAACAAAAAATAGATTAATAACACTTGATGTGGCAAACCCCTAATTAATCGTCACTCTTAATATACGCACAAGCGAGCGAAGAAACAAGGTGGCGCGAAGCACTTAAGAGCCTTTTTCTTTAGGTCGTGAAATACAACCGCCTTATACCCACCTTATAGTTTGTATAAATCAAGATTAAACCAATTAAGAGTATTTATCTATTTTGCCTTTAACTTCTCTTTGATCGATACACCCAAAAATTACCGAATCGGTAATTAATGGGGTGTGTTTTCACGCTTGCTTGGATAAATATTGTGTATTAATTGTTCTACGTATATACAATATAGTATTAACAAAAACAACGAAATAAAAACGATTAAGGTAATAGAGTTATATTAACACTATTTATTTTATGGCTAATATAGTAGAAAATAAAAATAAGTATGTACAATATAAACACTCTCCAAAATGGAAGGTAAAAAACGTGCACTACTCAAACAAATACATATATAATATGGCTATACACACCATCCCCGACAGCGACGCCAAAATTGATGTAGTCTTTTTATATGTATACTAAATAGCAAGTATTAGTTAACACGTTTAAGAAAACGCGAAAACCGACAATGAGTTCGTTTTCCAAGGAGGTGTGATTGTGTGGCCAATTAAAAATGTTTTTGGATTTGTTTTGTTTTTGGTGAGAGAAAAGAAGAAAATTAAAGACAGATTATGCTATAAATTAAACTACGACGAATACACGTTTTCACGCGAATCGAGACGAAAAATAAAAATTATTCAAATTTTTTTAATAAAAAATGAAATTAAATCCTAAAATTCCTAATTAATATTGAAAAATCAATAAAACTTTTTGAAACCTTTTTAATAAATTATTCTTTAGTTTTAAAATCTAATTAAAGACCTAAAATTAAAAATAAACAAGAAACAGTCCAATCAGAGATTTTATGATTTGTAAACCTAAAACATTTTAATTAAACCTAAAAAGTATTTTTTGAAAATTTTGAAAACTGATTTACTATTTTTTATTGACTTTCTAAAAACAGAAAATAAATAACGATTTAAAAATAATAAACAAAGTGAGAAAGATCCTAAGTTTTTTTAAAAGTCTAAAATCTGAAGTACTTTGAAGGAAAAATAAAAAGGACAAAAAAACTAAGCTCAATAAGATAGAAAAGCTTAGGTAAGCTACGGTATAATAAAATAAAAAAAGGAAAAAGGAATGTAGTTAAATAGTTAAGGAAATGAAAGGTAGACATATTAGAAAGGCATGGTACACTGGTTAACATGCTTAGTCCCCCACGAAGGGTCACGTGTTCAAACCTAGGCCATGACCTTTTTACAAATTTTATTTTTTTAGTTTTTGTTTTGGGCAGAATTAACCCCACAAGCTTTGGCTTGTGGGGAGGTGAAGTTTAAGCTAAAAACAACTAGAGAATAAGCTAGAAATAAGTATAAAAAAGTCACAGACCAGCCAAAAACAAGCACATCTAATTACCTATTGTCCGATATTTGACAACTAAGAAAGCTTAGGTTGTCAGACATCGGATGTAACTTAAAAATGAGGATATCAAACAAGGTGCAATACTGGTTGCTTGATATACTTAGCTCTTAGCTGAATTTTAAGCAGTCTAAACCTAATGATAAGCAAATCAAACTCTCAAATAAATGATAAGCAGCTATAAAACAACACTTAAACTAACTCCACAAGTACAAATTTTAACAACTAAAAATCACCAAGAAAAATGGACCTGGTGTGTTTTGCTAGGTTTAAGGCAGAAGTATGCAAATATTGTTCAATCTTTTTCAAGGTTTGTTCAAAAAGACTACATACCCAACACTTAACAACCAATACACCAACTCACCCTACATCTAACTAAAACATAAATCATACCAAATCAAAACAAAGAACAAGTAATTTAACTAAACTATGCATAAAAATAATAACTATCAAACTCAAAACTTTAAACTAAGCTACTCAAACAAAAACTAGACTATCACTAATTCTAAGCCTACAAGAGTGACTGCTAAATAAAAATCCTTAAAAAGAAGTATGGATGTGTTTGTCAAGCACTACCAAACACCTATTTTGGGACTGTTTTCAAATTTAACAAAGACTTTTTGAATCTAAACCTAACTTGGAGTTTAACAATCGCAAGAAAAACTTTAGAAACTCAAATCAAACCAAATCATACACTAAACCTAATCAAAGAACATAGCATGAAAAAATAACAAAGCACATAAATTCACTTAAGAACTTGAAGGGAGTTCAAAAGGTACCCCTACTTGACCTTGTATAGGTCAAGTGACCACCTTGATGCCACCAACTTCAAAGATCCACAAAGGGTATAACTATGGGATGAAGGCCTTGATAGCTGTTCTTATTGTGGTTCTACAAGAGAACCAAGAACCAGAAAAAAGAAAGGAAAATGTGAGGGAGTCTTGTAAATCTGCACACCATAGAAACAAAGAAAGTACTTGCTTCAAGAGCCTAACAAGCTACTTAGTTTGTCAGACTAAGTGGCTTGTTGCTTTTGGAACAGTGAGCACCCAAGAAACTTAAACACAAGATTTTGATAAAACTTGGAACAAAGGTTTTGGTTGTGAAAATAGTAACCAAACAGAAAATAACAAGGATTTATAGCTTATGCATACATTTGGTTGTCAATCAAATGTATGCAACGAATTATAGATTCTTGAGTCTCAAAAATCTTAAATCAAGAACTTTGATACAATTTTTGTTGAACTTAAAAATTAGAATTATAATTACGTAGAATTGAATTTAAAGTGTAAAAAACATGAAAATGGAACTCAGAGAACAATACTGCAAGTCCAATTCCACACTTTAACTTTTAATGAAAAGGGGTTTACAAAATAATTTCTGGAACAGAAGAAAAATATAAAACCATAAGCCTTATATAGACGGTAATAAAAGGATCTAGAATGAGAAAACTATCAACCCTAATTGTTATACAATTCCTTAAATGCCCCTTGAGTTTGAATTTGAAAAATCAGTCTTGGTCAATCTTGCTTGCCTTCATGTGATTTCTGTTATTATATGAGGATCCAGCTGTTGTAAAAGCATCTTGATCGTCCAAATTGTTGTGGGGCTGAAGGAATTAACCACAACCTTTGATAATGTCGGGTGTCACACCCCACCATGGCGGAATATGGGACGCGATGTATGGATATCATCACAACAAAATGGTGTCTCAATAGAGTAATACTAAATACAAAAGAAATGCCATAAATGGCGACACAATGTCGTGACAATATCTCAAACAAAATGCTGAAGTCTAGGTAAGTAGGTAAAAGTCCTACATCTTACGAGAGACTAACAAATAACAAACATCAAACATATAGGTGTCTAACAGTATCACTTATTCAAATAACAAAAGTAAATCTAAGAGGAAAAGGGATTCCTCCTAATGCAATCCTAGCAGCCTCTAGACTCTAGCCACTTCTAACATCATCCTTCATAACTACCTCACCTAAAAATGACACTAAAATCTGTCAACATAAAGTTTGTGAGAACATAGGTTTAAGTTATCTAGAACATCATGAGAAAACTTGACATCCGTTGTAAATAAGTTGAAGAAAACAAGTTAAAGCAATAGACTATAAAGTGATATTCACGTTACACACAACTACAAACAAAACATACTATAAAAATTAAGAACACAAAGTAAGAACAAATGCACCTACACCTATCCGGATCTATCTCACACCCTGTGTGGAGTTGAACCATATCCTCGTCGAGATATTTTGTCTCCGAAAAGACGATGCACAAGTACTCAGAACTCAAGTACTCAGAACGCATATCAGTATACATAATAGAACATATAACAAGCATACAAGTAAGCATATCACATAATAACACATTAAGTCCACACATTTGAAAAACATATTATCAAAACATTTTAAAGAACATAAACTAAGACATTTAAAAGTATTACAAGTGTCATCTTCATCCCATACTGGAAAAACATTTAAAAACTTAGTGAAAATAGGACTATGAACTCACCTGATTGAGCTTATCCAAATATCCGCACACTATCAAAAAGCTAAACACACAAACACACACAATCAAGACATGAACCAAACGCTAAATTGGCTCATCAATCTATGATGGATGCCTAATCCCCTACCTCATATTAAGCTCATTAATATGCTTTAAGCATCCCATAAACCCTCTCTAATAAGCCCTTAACT
This sequence comes from Glebionis coronaria, assembly GCA_025667525.1. Taxonomy (NCBI): domain Eukaryota; kingdom Viridiplantae; phylum Streptophyta; class Magnoliopsida; order Asterales; family Asteraceae; genus Glebionis; species Glebionis coronaria. The sequence goes on along the minus strand of JANFOE010000636.1, from coordinate 985,902 downwards.
TAGTTAAGTTCTTAACCTAACCCGTTAACATTTTACGCAAAACAGTCCTGATTTTTATGCTCCAAACTATAAGCCAAACACCCACCTAACCAAACCCATACTTTCTGTAAAGGAAACCCTATGCCATTACATGTGTTAGCTAACCCTCACCTTTGGCCCCAACCTTAAAGCTACTATTAAGGCCCCGATATATATATATATATATATATATATATATATATATATATATATATATATATATATATATATATATATATATATATATATATATATATATATATATATATATATATATATATATATATATATATATATATATATATATATATATATATATATATATATATATATATATATATATATATATATATATATATATATATATATATATATATATATATATATATATATATATATATATATATATATATATATATATATATATATATATATATATATATATATATATATATATATATATATATATATATATAGTGTAAGGTTATTTTCAGAACCAAATAAATATACAGAACTGCGAGAACCACCTTTATATTATTAACAATGCATATGTATTTTCGTTATATATTTAAATTAACATTTAATGACTGTTTTATTGGTTATAGATCCTAATAATGAGCGATATGAAAAGTGCACATGTGTTTCCATATTATCAAAGGAAAAGATAGTTATAATACATACAAAACAAATACATGTGCATGGTCCTAGGATACATGTTCCTAGTGACCTACGACAATAAAAATTCATGTATTTCTACCTAATGAACTAACCGAATATACACGTGCATTTTAAGAGTAAATAGATGGTTCTCGCAATTCTGTACATTTATTTGGTTCTGAAAATAACCTCACCCTATATATATATATATATACTAGCATCGTAACCCGCCCAATGGGCGGGGTCGTTTTTGTTGTGGTTCCGGAGGGTTTATTGTTTGTGTGTTTTTGGTTTAATGTTTTATTAATTTAACCTATATTATATTTTAGTTATTGTTTACGCTTAAATTTTGTTAATTTATATTTTTGTTTTTAGATTTTAAATTCAATCCAATCTAAATAAAAAAAATCATAGTATTTTAAATTTTTTAAAGTTCGAATAAAATAAAATGTGTGGAGGAGAGTTTTTTAAACCATCAATTAAAAGTTGCTAAAGTGAAAAAGAAATCAAGGCTGTGTTTTTTTTGTGAAGACCAGAAAGTGTTAACAATTTTGAAAATGTAAAGTTACAAAATTAACCTCCATTAAAATTATGTTTGCTTTAAAATTCGTTTAAATTACTAAATGCCACAAATAATTTAGTCTGTAGATGAAGTCAAAGTTAACACATCTTAAGGTTATCATGTTTTCCTATATTTTTTTAAGATATTGTTTTACTTGAACGCTTCCCTCTAAAAGATTATAGTAAAAGTAATATACAATGACTCTTTTTCTAAAAAAGCTGGTAAGTATTATTATCGATTAGAATACATAAATTTTAATTTCCGGGTTATCTTTAGTTAATCGAATAGCTTAAGTTATAGACGACTATTTTATATCTACTATGAAGGTTGTCTTTTAAAAACACAAAATCATGTACCACTCGTGTTGTTGGCTAATAAGAAGTATATCCTTGATCTTATATGTTTCACTCGGGTTTCAACATTATCACTTGTATAGTAAAATATTTTTATTTAAAGAATACTAAATATAGAAATGGTAAATAACATTGGTGAAACAAAAATAATATAAAGTGATATAAAAAATCTGACTTGCACAGTAATCATTACCGGTAACAATAGATCATGTTATTTTTTCTAGTATAAAATCGATAAACACACATAACGTGATGATAGTTTATAGGGGTGAGCAAGAAAAACCAAAAAATCCAACACCGGACAAAAAAACCGAACCAAACAAAAAAACTATGGTTTGGTTTTCGATTTTCAAATAACCAAATTTTCGGTTCAGTTTCGGTCTTGACATAAAAACCTAACTATAAAACTTTCATTAATTATAATTTATGTTTCATTTATACCAGTATTAGTATTACTAATAACCACGAAGCGCCAAGTTACTCCTTATACATTTTTACGCATTGTTAATGTTCAGTCACTTCTAGAGAACGGAGGAAACAAATTTAGAGAAAATAAAACGTCAATTTGGATTCATATATACGATTAACTAATATAATTTTAATTGATCACTATTCAGTGAAAACACGTATAAAAAATAATCCTTCTAAAATGCATCTAAAGAGAAGGAAATAGCATAATAGATAAATGAAATAAACAATTGTTACGCCAAACTATGTCAATTACTAACGATTAGAAACCAAGAAACCGAGAAATCTAACCAAAAACTGATTAAAACCAGAAAAATCAAACCGAGAAAAACCAAGCGGTTTCGATAACCGAAAATTTGGTTATCATATTAATCTTCAAGTGATTACCATCACTTGTTGTAGCACTTGTTGTAGCGCTTGTTGTATGTAGTTCTTGATAACGCATGTTATTCAAACGTAAATAATGTTTGATCACATTTGCTTACAAATATGCTAATATGATCGATTTTGTGCATTATGTTGATTATTTTGCGAGATTCCTAACAAAATGATTTAAAAGTAGCCATTTTAAAGTAGGAGTGTTACATATACGTCTATTGTGAGCAAATATCACCTTCTCGATGTTTTATGCATATATCCATGTATTGGGAACCTCTAGTAATTTGGAAGCATAAGTAAAGCTAAAAATTTGATGCTTGCTTAAGGGTACTTTTCTTTCAATATGTGTAGTTTGTGATCTTAAGTTTTATTTAACATGACTCAGTTGTAGGCTTAAAGCTACTAAATATCAACGTGATTTTTGTTTTTTTACCAATATAATGACTAAAATACTAATATCACCTACGAAACATGTTGGTTACAGATTAATATTACCAACATCACCTGCTAGTACCGGTTATGAGGATATTTTCGTGTTTTCGTCAATATTTCATCCTTTTAATTTATATTTCCTCTTCTTTAAGAAAAAAACTATTACTTTTCGAAAAAAATTTTATAAAAATTTGAAAATTTACCTTTTTTTAGAAAAAACTATTACTTTTTTTTGAATTTTTAAAAACATCAAAAAAAACAAATAAAATAATGTATAAAAAATTGGAAAAAAAAGTTCAGAAAAGCGTTGGGTGCTTTTAAACTATTTTAAAAATTTTGAGAAAAAAAATAAAAAAAATAAAAAAATAAAAAAATTTGGAAAATTTAATTTTTTTTTATCCTTTTAAAAATTTCTGAAATAAAATAAAATTTCAATTTTTCATAAAAAGAGTTAATTTATTTTTATTTTTTCTTCGATTTTATAAAAAGTTAAAAAAAATTAACGTTTGGTGCTATGAGTAGTTCTGTACATTCAAAATTTCTCTAAAATACATGGATTTATTTAATAGATGATATAAGATCTTTACTAACATTTAAATCAGCAAATACCATCACCGCCACTCTTCTTTAAAATATCTAACCCAAATCACTATTGTCACCGTACATGCCATGTCTCGTCAGTTTAATCGAGAGTCATGATATCGACAAAGGTATAAGCTCGTGAAGGGCGTCATCCAATTCTATCATAGGAAACTGTTATATACTGGTAGTATTTATAGTATTGAAACCTCAAACAAACTCAAGTACAAAAACATATACAGATCGAAGTTCAAACTGACTGATATATGGCACGGTTCACCATATTTGCAACTCTACACTGGTAATGTTTGTTTAAAAAGTAGGATTTGAACCCCCACCAAATTTGCCACCCTAAAGATTCGGTAATGTGTCTTTGTTGCGACATTGGGGCTGATAAGTAATAACCAAGTTCTTCAAGTCTCGAACATGGGGTGCCTTTTGTTTCTAGAAGTGCATGTCCTGTCTGTAGTGGCATGCATAACCAGGATAATGACAAATTTCGTATGCACTGAAACACATAATAATTTATCCAGAGATAAGCACAATATGATGTATGAATCGATGGGGTAATTGGTGAATTGTATACCCTAAGCATAGAGGCGGGATATGTTTTCGTCTCTAACAAAATAGAAATAAAAATGTAGGAGTAAAGCTTTATACACCATCAAATGTGTTGTTTTAAGTTCATCTTTTTGCGTAAATGCGTAATACTGACGAAACGTCTTCATGACTACTGGTAATCCATTTTGGATATTACCTTAAACATACAACCTAAGAGCAGTTGCTAAGAAAACTATGGGAACAACAAATGTACAAATACAAGTTGCAGAGGTATTGCAAACTCACTTTCCTGACTCGTTCCAAAAGTTACTCATGTTTAACATGTACAATCAAACAATACATATTAATCAAATCAAAACTCAATCCTGACATTCTTCTCCTCATTAAAGGATCAAGAAGCTGCTTAAAAGAGTTTATTCTTTTCTCATTAGAGTCTGAAGGTTGTGATTCATCAGCAGCGGCAACACTTCAATCCTCAGTTTCAGACTTAGCCTCTTCACATAATGCAAGCTGCCACAAAATCTCACGATAAATTCTTCCAATAACTTCCAGTACATCCTTGCTACCATGACACAATAATGTTAGAGGTGAGATGGCATGTAGTAAGCTCACAAATTGACATTAAATATATGATACAATAAAAAAAAGTTACATGGTTTAAAGTCTTATGACGCTCTTGCCCACCAGAACGCTTTATTAAAGCATGTTCCCTTCCAACTGCATCCAATTCGTCGACAAAGAAAACTTGTTGTCATAATGCATTTTCTTGTTTTTTCACAGGAACGGGATGATTATGTGGTTCAAAGGCAGCCAACAATTATGTATCCCTGGAAATCCTAAGATGTGAGTTCGCGTAGATTACTCTCTGCATTATGAAACACAATTAGAGATCATACAAATTGAGTTGGCAATACTGAACACTCAAGAAAATAGTACATATACTGCTGTAACAAAATATGATCTGTATCAAGAGGTTGAAACTCGATTCGTAGACTTCGTTTGAACTGCTTAAGAAATTTGGTAGCCACTAACCGTCCTCTTGTGTTCATGGCCAACTTCAGTTCACTTATCTCCTTCTCGATGTCCTACGAAATAACTAAGATGTCAAATTTCAAACCTTAATGTTTTTTCTGCAGGTGAACAAAGTCTCAGCTCCATGAATTGCACAATGAAATCGATAACCTTCTCCTATTGCATCTCTTCGCAGTGGTAGTTAATAATAAGAATACTTATATAATACCCCTGACCATATATAAAAAAAGAGATTAAAGCAATTCCTAAAATTGAAAAGAACTTGATGTGTTACGTACCTGCTCTGGATTTCTGTTGATGTATGTGATGTTGCCACTGGACTCGCAACCTTTCTTCAGGGACTCGCAAATATGGTCGACGAATAAAATTATATTAAAAAACGCTCTTTCAGTTCCTAATAGTGATAAGCATCTAATGTTCCTGTGTTCAACGTTTTGGCAGCATGTCACTTAATTCTAGAAGGAAATTTCACCGCTGAGAATCAAAGATGCTAACCAAGCCTCTACAGTGCTTCCACTTTTGTCCATCTCCAGTATATAGGAATATCTTCGCTATTTAAGAAATACCCGTATCCGTGAATGTAGTTAGGTACTACTGACCTCACAAACACGACGAATGATTTTGTGGTGGGTATAGTAAAATATAGAAGGATAAAAAACTAAGCAGAAAGGCCTTCTAGCTTCAAGGCAAACCACGTTGTTCCAGCATATATGGAATAAGAGAAATGGTAAATAGGTAATTAGGCTAGCAATGGTATAGGAAGGAGTTTGATAGAAACAATTCAAGGGTCCTTCTGATGTTTATAGAGCAGATGTATAAAGTGTGGAAACATATACTTGATTGGGTTTGTGGTGTTGCCGTCTTACAGGTTGGTTTGGCCATCTCGGGATAGATTGGCGTCGTTGTTTGTCGTCTAGACTTGCACGAGATATGTCTTGCATTATATGAAGATGCTTGCTACTGCCCATCTTCCCTTAGCAGTCTGCATAACTTGAGTAACCAACTTGCAATATCTGACCCGTATACACATGTTCCATATACCTGCATATATTATTTAGGAAACCATGAATATTAAAGACAGAACAGATAAAAGTAATGACCCGTAACAATGACAACTTGCGAGATTGCTTCAACGTCTGAATGACAAGTTGAGAGGCTCCAACAACATTCACTCCAACTGTAATGGCACTCACACCTCCAAATTGTTGCAACACCATAAGTCCAAATTCAACCTATAAAACAAAATACAGCCATATAAGCCATTGCCATACAACCATTTTGCCAAACAATCTGCTGACCTGAACCAATTAGCAGACCTGAACTAATTTGTATGCTGAAGGTGTAAAAATAAGTCTGAACCAATTGGCATACATGAACCAATAAGCATGAATGAACCAATTTGCAGGCATACTGATGCAGGTGTAAAACTAAGCCTAAACCAATTAGTATACCTAACCCGATTACCATTGTCAGTGCATAGAGTGGCTGCCTTTTACGGTGTTACTCTTTTTGCTCACTACAAAAGGTGCGGAAGAAGGTATACTACAGCTGATGGATGCAAGTAACGACACGGTATTTTCCGGTTGCCTTCTAGTAGCCGTGCACAGTATCCATGTTTGATCTTGCTCTTCTTGGATACCTTCTATCCCTTGGGAAAAAAAGAACCATTGTCTGTCACCAGTTTTCTATTTTAATAAACCTGTAAACCATATTTTAAGAAGACATTTGTTACCATTCATTCAAATTTTATAAAGAACAACTTTGGAGGCAATAACATATTTGATAGTCAAATCAAACCCCAATGATAACAAAAGAATAACTTTACCACTGAATCGAACTCACCATCTTTACAGGTCTATAAAATGTTGTAGTATATGGAGAAGTTCATTTATTACTTGTGGTTTGACATAAATGTTCAGCTTCTGTGTGTGTGCGGCAATTAGTCTTAAAACCAAAAAAGTATGTAAAAACTTGTCTCAGTAGTTATTACATCACCCAAAAGTTGTGTCATCGTGTTAAAACAATTTAGAAATCCAGAAATGATCTAAAACGAATGTGTATAATGTACCTCCAACCAACTGTAGGATCTGGTCAGCATTCTGCAATCACACCAAAGAGGCACATAGCCATAAACAGTAATAATAGAATAAATGTGAAAGGATGATAACTAATTAAGTACAACCAAAATTACCATTAACGACAGAATGACGTTTAAAGCATCATAGAAACGCTTTGCCCCCAATGGCTCATCAACAGTTTCTGATAGCAACTCTGAAAGTAGGAGTGCAACCTAATAAGATTCTAACCGTGTTGATGGATAACAAAATGGAAGCAATATGATTAACAACTACAATATCAAACGTGAGAGCGTTATGTAATCACCTGCCAGTATCTAAAAAAGTTTCAAAATGGATTCAAATTAAGCACTCACCAGCCACATCTTATGCAAATCGAACCCATAATCAACATAAACAGCTGCATACATTGATTCTACAATATCCGCTAAAACTTTTGGTGCTTTTACTTTTCCACCGTGCACAACCATCTCTTCTTCTCCCTCAACCATATCCACAAATTCTCTAACCTACCAAAATCTTCTAATGTCATAGGCATCCGGGTCTGCAGTTGAGAAAGTCCAACCACCTTTTAAAATATGACGATACCAATAAGCAAGATCACCAGAAAAGTTATCAAAACTTAGAATGTCACCAACCCTAGTTCAATATATATTTTGGGTAACAATATCTCGTGAGAAGCCATAGTTATAGGAACTTGTTGAGCAACCATTACAAACCACTCCAGAAAATTAATATACTTTGTTACACTAATTGGGTGGTACTAACAATTAGTACATACATAGCACATACTCAAGCTATGTTATATTCAAATAACGAAGAATGATGCACGGTATTCATTTGTTATGTACTCAACTATTCATTTCTCAAATTAGTAGTAAGTCAATAATGAGTAGACTTTCCTGCAAAGACAGTGCTGTTGCTGCGGCTTCTCTATAATTTGTCACAATGCAGGATTTGTTGTATTAGAAGTGATTATCTACGTGATCATTGAAGTTTTCAAGTTGGTCGTTGCTGCAGAAATTAGTTTCTGGTGTTTAGATATCGTGAAGCTTATTATGATTAAGTGATTCCTTAGAGATAATCCCTATTAGGAATAGTAGCTTTTTTTGTAGCTGATTCTGCTCTTTTAATTATCTAGAAGTCATTATACTTGTATTTTATTAAATAATCAATTTGCCATCTCTATAAGACAATGAAATAAATATCAACTAACATTTTATCAAGAAATGCAACTTACTTAGGTACTAAAGAGTCATATTCTTCGAAATGGACGGATGTCGCAATACACGAGTCCTCCATTCTTCCTTGTCAATCTCCCTATCATGTGTTTCAGAATATCTGTTCCACAGAACAATAGCAAAATTATTTCCAGAATGTTGCTGCTGTCACGTTTCTCACATCACAGTCAATAAGACCCATTAAGGTCCACAGATGTAACCTAATACGAATCCACGAGTTACCTGATGTACATGCACTTAACAGACCCACGTAAAACATGTTAAAGTTTCCATGACATAACCTATTGTTTCTGAAAACCCAACCCATATGATGTTTTGTTACGTAAACAGCCTCTATAATTAATATGATTGTTACAGTTCACATTTAATTAAGCACAAACTTTAAAACAATTTGACCTAAATGAAACAATTTATTGTAAATTAAACACAAGTTTTAAAATAGTTGGACCTAATTAGTAACAATTAACCACAAATATAAAAATAAATTTACCTACTTCTTAACAATCAATTAACTATCATAAAATAATTAACAAAAAATGACCTAATTTGTAACAATCAATCTCGAATCAACAGATACATAATTGAATATATAAAAAATCATGTGATATTATTAAGAATTTTTATAAAAAAAGAATTTGAATAGGAATATGAATAAAAACCCGTAAGTAAGGATGGTGAGAAAAGTTTTAACAGCAGCAGTTTTGGTTTTGGGCTTCTTCTCGGTTGGACCTTTTGTGGTCTTTTTCACAGCCTTTTTAGTCGCCGATTTTTCAACAATTCTGATGGGAGACATGATCAAAATACTTTTATGAGAGTTTTTTATTTGATTTTGGTTTTGTGTTTATCTTTTGATTGTGACGAGGATGGATTTAGTGAAACATGATTTAAACATAGTTATATACTTTGAACGAATGATATTATCAGGATTTGGGAAAGGGAGATAGGATTTTAGAGATGTGACGGCTGTTTAGGTTTTTTTTGTTTATCAACCATATGATAGAATAAAAAAAATGAAGATGTAGTGGTTTATTTGAGATCTAGGGTTAAGATAGAGGAAAAGAAAGAGAAGGGTTTTAAGAAAAAGGAGGAGTATGAATGATATTCAGGGGTTTGGCAAAAAAGGAGAAACCGTATTAAAAAACGCGACTTAAAACTGCGTTTGCAAAATGTGGCACCCCAAAAATTCCGAAAATTTTAGAGTTTTTTAAGGAAAAAGTGAGATTTTTTAGGATTTAAACAAATTTTATTGGCTAAAAGATGTGACTGGGATATGACTGGATTAAAAAGTGTGGTTTCAAATCATAATTATACCTATATATAATATAAAGATATATATATATATATATATATATATATATATATATATATATATATATATATATATATATATATATATATATATATATATATATATATATATATATATATATATATATATATATATATATATATATATATATATATATATATATATATATATATATATATATATATACTAGCGTCGTAACCCGCCCAACGGGCGGGGTCACTTTTTTTCTTGTTTCAGAGGATTTACGGTTTGTGCGTTTTAGTTTCTTGAACTTGTAATTTAAACTTTAATATATTTTAGTTATAGTTTACGCTTATGTAATGTGGTCAATGGGCGGGGTCGTTTTTTCTTGATGAGGAGGGGTTGTGGTTTATGTTTTTTTTCTTGATGGAGTCATTTTAATCTATTACACAATCTAAAAACTTCAAAAATAAGTGGCTTAGGTAGTAAAATGTAGCACATGTAGGCATTATTTATAAGATAATAATGTGATCAATGATTCACCATTCAGGAGCGATACATTTTAACAATAAAACCCCGATTAATAGAAAAAAACTTGTTATCGGTGGTGACATCTCTATAAGTACGGTTTTCATTTTTGTCTAAATAGATAATCTTCACTCCTCTCTTATTTTTGACTCTTGACAAGGGGACATATAGTTGTCCGAGTAAGAATACTATTTTTATAAAAATCAAACCAACCTTTGATGATGTCTGACCTTTGATTTTAGTAATCGTCATTGTGGAGTAATGTCAATCCGAAAATAAAGATTTTCATGCATGTAAATATGGAGATTTGAAATCTTTACTTTGCATTATAAATCCTCGTATTATAATTCGTATTATTGTAATTTTTTTTGCATTAAAAATTGTAAAAAAAATATAAGTGTGTTACATAAATATTATTTTTTTATGTTGTGTATAAAAATTAATTTACTTCCGCTTGACATGCTAACTTTTAGGATTTTTGTTGGATAATAAATAAAGGTAAAAGATAGTTAAATTTATGTTATATAATAAATAACCGATTTGTTAAAAAATAATGTTATAAGTTAACATAAAACATAAAACATAAAACATAAAACATAAAAAACCTTAAATAAATATTAAAGCTCTAAATTTTTAATAAAATATAGAATAAGTAGTTATATTATTTATACAATAACGTCAAAACAAATACTACATAATATTAATAAGAAAAATAAGTTCTTGTTCTTTCTTAATAATAGTTAAAAAAATTACATCCTCGTCTCATAAACAAAATACTTAAAAATATTAGGATTAGATGTATACTCATGCAACATCAAAATCACTAATCTATACTACATTATAAAGGGTGTATCCCTTTGGTTGAAAGTTGAAAATGTTGAATGGTTGAAAAATGTGGGTCCCACTAATCTATACTACATTTATAATTCAAACATCTTAATGCATATATAAACTATATTATGTGAACACACTGAAGTCAATTGAAGATGAATTATTGACAGTGCAATGAAAATAAATAAACATATGAAGTTATGAACGATGCCATTTTTCAATGTTTTGAAACCCGGTTTTTAAATCGACCTGGTCGAGTCATCTAGTAAACTCGGATTAACCCGGTTTTCTAAATTGTTTACCAACTAATATAATATGTAGGGTTTACGTAACGAGTAACGTGTATTATTAGTTAGCTCATAAACTGTGATGTAATGTTTTACTTTCAGCTTTACTAAAAGTTTTTATAGGCTTTTTGATACACGTTTATTTAATATTTTATCTAGCATTGAATTGTCATATGTTAAAACATTATATAATTTCAATTTGATCTTTTCATGCTTTATTTTGAATGTACACGAAACACTTATCACAATATCGCATACTATAAATTATTTGCCACTAACCAAATTCCACCGCTATGCGCGGGTACTCGTCTAGTAGTATTTAGAGCTACAAAAATCAATTAAACAAAGAGATATATATGATAACGTCACATTGTTACATAGCCTTTTTCAGCCAGTCTTTCTGCATAAAATATTACACCTAACCAGTTACCAATTGTGTCGATGGTTTTCAGACTCATCTTAATGATGACCTTCAAGATACTAATGGAGCTGTTTACTGAATCGGCAACATAAATGTAAAAATATTAGAATGCAAGTATTCAAAATATGACAATGACCATACTCCTTTTGCAAGTTTTTTCAAATAACGTAAGAATCATTAGGTGAATTTTGTAAAGTCGAAACTTAATACAATTTTTTAACGAGCATTCCTTTCAGTGATTCACCCATTTTCCATTTTTCATGAATTGATAAGACTTAACCAACCAAACATAGCTGGGACATATTTAGACATGTAAAAGTAGGATTAATGAGTTTCAACGCGAATATCATTCTGGTATGTAGACTATATTTTTTCTTTCCAAAAAGTGTATGATCCTTTGCTTAGCATGTAAGTGCCTGATGATTCTTAATATCAGATCTTATGGATATTGTAAGGAGCTGCACGCATGATGGAATGGCTTATAATGTTTTTTCTCTCCTTCAGCATAACCTCCCTTTATGCTTTTATTTTTCCCTGTAAATAAATGAATACTTTGCTCCTCTATTTTTTAATGTATTATCTTTTGCCGCAAAAATCTGATTATATGTGATATGTTATTTTACGGTTGTTCATGGTGTTTATTAGAGACTGTAAAGAGACAACAACAATGGACTGAAGAATGATACATATTAAAGCATTATGAAAAGGGTATTGTTAAAGTGCTGATAGACCAGTACTTATAAGATGAACTGATCAGGTGATTATCATTAGAAAAAAATTAAAAAAATAGCCTTAGAAGATGTTAATTATAAACATCCATAGCTTTCTGAACTTATCGAAAGACATCCTTTTAGCAATACGGTTACTGTAGTAAAACACAAGAGGTTTACATAGCACTTTAGCATTGGGAACACGCAATTCTTGTTGATTTCAATCCATGCTTTCTCTGCAAGTGGGTGGAACATGTCACCATAATTATCATAGGCCACAGGCACCAAAAATAGCCACAACTCTCAAGTCATGTCCAATTGGGTAATTGTTCTCCACTTGGAGGTGTTAAAAGAACTCCAACTTCTTTCTACACAAGTGACAAATCTTGAGGTTTCATCAAGCTTGCATTATACTCCTGGAGCCGCTTGTACATATGCTGATGGGTTTTACCAGGAAGTATAGGCCTTACTCGGAAGAACACACGTATATTTCCTTTGAGCTCCTGCAATTAAAAATAACATTAGATAAAAATGAATCCTAAATTGTTATCCATGCTAAAGTCGTGACTTAGCATATGAAAGATTTACCAAAATAGTGTTAAGCAGTTTTTTTTTATTTTTTGCCATCAAGAAGTTAATTTTCCGCCTCACGTAATCGTTCTTGCAAGTCATCAACTATTCATTTTGGTCGTCGTATTGTGTCCTTAGCTCTGATGACGATAAATAATCCATCTATTTATTTAAAGGTAAGGCAATTTGTTAGCAAGACGCTAATAATATCGATTATATAGTTTTAAGACAAAGAAAAGTGTACCTTGAGTTTTTGGTTAGCAGCAGCCAACTGATGTTGAAACATTGATATTTGCTCTCTCTGAGAGAAGCAAGTCTCTACAATAGAAAAAGAAATTTAGCTATCATCTTCACACAACAAAGAAATTGAAAAAATAGTTTCAACCAAACCCTTTTTGACCCATTACCCAACCCACCCGATGCACGATCTTACCACTTCCAATTGATATGATGTCTAACCACTAACCTTCTGTTTTTCCCCAATCTACACTCCAATTTCGATTGAGATCAAATTCTCTGCCTGTAAAGAATAGATAGAAACAGAGTCACAAACTAAGAAATATTATATCTACAAGTAGATAAATGATGCAGAACAGTCAGCAGACTCTTAAAAAAGGATCAAATCAACACACTTGTTTACGAAACAGAAAATGCTTGTACCAACAGACTCGTCATCTTTCTTTGTTGCATAGTTCACGTTTTTCTTAATGGGTGTTTGGGTCAGCGGTTCGCTTTGCCTGAACATTTTCTTAAGAAGTGTTTGGGAAAGCTGTATCATTGTATCAGTATAATTGTTCAGACTTGATCTACGAAACCGGTCACCAAACCTGGTCTATTAAATCGGGTGATCTGATACAATGTGTTAGTAGACTCTTTAAAAAAAGGATCAGCTAAACACCCTTGTTTACTAACAAAAAATGCTTGTACCAGCAGACACGTCAAGGTACTGAAAATTGGGTATCAGTAGACATAGCAACCCAAGGCGATAATCGAAGGGCGGGAATCTATCCAGGCCGACGATGCCTTACATCAGCTTCGAATATTAGTGTATCAATGAAGATTAAAAAACACCAAAACAATTTTTAAATTATTTAAATTTTTAGCACCGTATAGTTAATATGAATGATATTTAAAGAAGTCGAAAAAGTTTATTCTACAGTGACTGAACTCTACGAAAATTTAGTCATCCAATGGGCCTAACAGAATGGCTAATCGGTTAGTCTTATTAGAGCTTGAGCATTGGTTGGTGTAGGAAGCATGCAGGTTGGGCAGATAAATACAGTCCAGCTCTTCATAGAATTACGACATTAGCTTTCTAAATGGCCACTGAATATCATGATTCCTGTTTTTATGCTCATTAGGCTATCTGTTTAATATTATTTTTTAAGTTTTAAGTATCTTTAAACCTAAAACTCAGTTCATACTTACTAATACATTGCGACAATCTCTGTGAGAAGAATCAACAGGGGAGCAAGAATTCGCCTCTCGGGAATCATGTTGTCTCAAAGTCCCATCCTCAGTGGCACTCCAGGCCAAATTCGGATTCCTATGTTCTATCCACAACAGGTCAAGTTTGCAGCACACAGTTATAGATTGGCATCAGATAACTTTTTGGCAAAAGCACGTGCTATAGTAAGTTTAATAAAGGAACACTACAATATATAACAAAGAGAGAAATCACTTAGCTCCATGTTTCTCACGGATTCCTTTCATGGCAGATATGCTTTAGAGTTTGCATGCCTATTCACAGAAAGTAATTAGTCATAAGTATGTAAAAGCTAAACACAGTTTCCATTTCTTTTAATTTCACTATATCCAAACAGTATAGGACAATAGGCTACATATGTGTGAGTTGCAAACACAATCCTTCCATAATGCGCTTAATAGTGAAATTCTCACACAACTTCTCCTGAACCAACCACCCATATTTCCATATTTAGTGAAAAGCTATTAAATGTGATAAAATGCTTGTCCAAAATACTTTCACCGAATGACCGTTCCATTGATCCTGTTCCCTTCCTCGATGCATCAACTACCATACTCCCAACCCATATATGAAGTATGTCCATTGTTCCAGCAATATCCTTGTACTTACAGTAGGACAATAGTAAAAGCCGAGGCTTCTTATTAATCTATCATTCATTATGCGAATCGCTTGTAATCTATGCGACACATTATAAAAAGTATCAAACTTTTGTAATTGAATGATAGCTGATATAGAAACGCAATATTACATCTCCATACATGGCCGTCTGTGTGGCTTCTGATGTAACGTATTTTCATGTGGCACCTTACTGAAATTCTTTTGGCGACTCAACTATTGCTTACAAGGTGAGGTCTGGAACTGAATGTGAGATTGCTGCTAAACCATTAAGGTGCATAACTTTCATATTGTGCGATAATTTGGTGATTTAGTGTCCGTGTGACCGATTTAGCTGGTCAAATTGTAGATATGATTTCATTTAATAAAATATGTTGTTGCATCATTCTTTTTTTCTGACATAGCCGCAAAGATGTTAACAAGTTAGTACACCAAATTAAAGTAAGGATACCAAACTGGAACATTAAGATAAGTATGTTGCTATATAAAGAAAGTAACCTTCGCTGACTTTCCATTTTTGCTATGTCATTTTTTATCGTTCCGGTAACTTAGTGTATGCCCAAAGTAAATTTGGCTGACTTTTCATTTTTTGCCATGTCATTTTTTATCGGTTTTCTAGGTAATTAAGTGACTGGGAAATAAACACAACAAATAGAAGTATGGGACAAAAATATACAACCACCAATTCTTAAGTCGGTAGCTGTTTAATGACATTTGCATAACTTTGAAGAATAAAGGCATGCACCGCAAAAGAGCATAAAACAAGTTCAAACCATTATCGCTCACCTCTTATCCTTTGAAGGAGTCTTGCTTGTGAGTCTAGTTGTTTGAACAGCAACATCAGCATATGCAGCTTCAAGATTTGCCCTCAAAATCTCACATATAAGTTGTTGGCATTCACTCTGTGAAAGTTAAAAGTGCAACTTAACATCGGGATTCCTAGAATATTAAAAAGAAGAATTACAACTGTCAAACTAACTACCATAGACTTTGGTAGAGTAGTGATACCTCAGTGCCGGAATAAACTATAATGTTAATGCTCATCAAATAATGGTTGTTTACAACAAACACGAGATGAAAAATGACCAACCTGAATAAGAGAGGATCAAAGTTGCAACTGGAATAGGAAATGATGAGCGGATATTTATACTTGTTGACCAACGACATGCTAATTCTTAAAGCTACCACCGCAGAATGGAAAACATAAAATCTTTTGGACTAACATGTCCTACCAGGTTGCTTTTGATTTGATAATGTGTCGAGCATTGTGTCACACCCCACCATGGCGGAACATAGGGCGCGACGTATGGATATCATCACAACATGGCGTGTCTATAGAGATAACTATATGAAATAAGAAATGTCGTAAAAATGGTTACACGAAGGTCATGACAATATCTCAACAAATGCAAGGGGTCTAGGTAAGTAAGTAACAGTCCTACTTCTTACCCAAGACAACAAATAACATACCAAAACAATCATATGTGTGCCACAGTATCACTTATTAAAATAAACAATCAAATAAAACTAAGAAAGAAACGAGGATTCTCCTTCTATATGCATTCCTAAGCTTCTCCAATCCTAGCCACTTATGTTCTCATGCTTAACCATAGTATCACCTGAAAGAGACACTAAAACACGTCAACATAAAGTTGGTGAGAGTCATAGGTTTAGACTCCAACGCTAAATCAGTTACAAGCTGTGAATAACAACCATCAACCCAATAACATATGGACAATGCGCTACAAGTATGCATTAACAACTAGCATTCATGTTCAATCAATCATCACAATACCAAGGCATCACGCCTTACCAACAACCACAATTTCCAAGGCATCACGCCTTACCAACAACCATAATTTCCAAGGCATCACGCCTTACCAACAATCACAATTTTCAAGGCATCACGCCTTACCAACAATCACAATTTCCAAGGCATCACGCCTTATCATTAACCATGATTTCCAATCCAGATCACACACAAACAAGAATCACATAGCAGTTAATCACATAAATGTACACACAAGTCCATCTCAAACCTTAAAACATTCATAACATTAATTTAGAAAATAATTCAACACAGTGTCTCTTCCATCCCATCTGGAAGTCAAAATCAATATTAAACTTGGGACTATGAAACTCACCTGATTGAGCTTCTCCAAATGTCCTCGCACTAGCAAAAAGCTAACAAACCAAAAACACATAATCAAAACATGAACCAATCACTAAAACGGCTCATCAACCTATGATGGACATCTAGCCTCCTCCTATATAAATACCTCATTTATATGCTCTAAGCATCTCATTACACCCCTCTATAAAGCCCTTAACTCCTTTTACTTCATAACCCGTCCCGTTAATATTTTACCCAAAACAGTCCCGTTTTTCATACCTTAAACTATGGGTCGATCTCCCCCTTAAACATACCCATGATCTCTGTAAAAGGAATATTCATACCCTTACATATGTTGGCTAACACCTCCCACTTGCCCTAACCTTAAAGCTACTGTTAAGGCCCCGATACACATATATCTACTTTTGTCATTCCAGATTTCCTGATTTTAAACGTACTAAAAGTTTGTTACCATTAAGGGGTCTTACCCTAAACCACAACCTTAGCCCAAGTGCAGATACTTACTAAAATATATAAACCATCTCTCACGTTCATGAGAAGATCCCAATGCAGCCCTAAGTACCCCAAACAACCCAAAACTTAAAAAGAAAACAGGCTGACTTCAAAATTGTATTGACCTCCGACTGTTGTAACCTGTTTTTGACCCACTTCCCGACCTCCAATTTAGTTCTACTTTCTTGCATTAGAAAGCCACTTCAATTACATTTTTAGGGATACTTGGATCGCATCTTGAATGTTCCTAGAACTCCCGATATGATCAAAATAATTGACTCAAAATTCTGCCTAGTTTTTAAAAATGGGTTTAACAAAATCAACCACATTAATTAATAATTACAAGCCCTAATTTATTTAATCATTAAAATATGATTAATATACTGTTTTTAATTAAACCCTAACTTAAATCCATCATAAGATGATCATAGAACATTAAAAACAATTTATATGAAAAGAGTATTAAAGATTTTACCTTAGAATTTTTGAAAGAAGAAAAATTAATAAAGAACCCTAAAACCACCATTTATGCTGACCAAACCTTGATCTCCAGGGATTTTATGAGTGTTTTGATTAATAAAAAGACTTTATATACTTTCTTAACAAGTCCTTGGCCCATGTACAAAAGCCCGGTTCCCTTTTTCCCTTTTTTCCTCTTTTCTTTTCTTTTTTTCACATAACCGACCTATACCCATTTAATTTCGTTTTTTTTTCCTTTTTATTATTAATATTTGTATTAATAATATTACCTTAATTTTCCTTAATTTATTTCAGCTCCTAAAGCCTCCAAAACCTCAAAACCGTAAAACTAGTCAAATTTACGTGTTTTACCGTAAAAGACGTAAAATATACACTTTTAAAAAAAATCTCAAATTTTGAAATAAACTTTATAACTAAGTCCTAAATGACTTAAAACCATCCCGAAAAATATCCATATGACTAATTACCTCATCCGAGACCTCTAAATGCTAAACCGTAAATCGTAAAAATACGATTTTCTATAATACATATACGTATACATAAAACAATTAAATAACACCATCTCACTTCATAGTCACTACCATGTGAACTCATGAACATGAAATCATCACACATCGTTTCACTCACAAGGTACCCCGTACCGGAAACGATATCCAAACCACAAATTATACACACCAATAAGCACATAAACACGTAAAGACACGTAACTAGCACCAAAATAAAACTAAGTGACGAACCTCAAAACCAGGGTTGTCACATCACTCCCTCCTAATAGAAATCTCGTCCCGAGATTTACTCCCTAGGATCAACACACAACCAACAAATCACACGAGGATACTTGTTCTAAACGAACTCCCCTCATTTCTACGTGAACTTTAGTTCAAGTTTGAAAATACCACATATACAAACCAAAAATAATTAAACTCATTGCCAAACTCTTGACCTGACAGTCAATAAATCTCACAGATGACTCTTTGATAAAACAAAGACTCTTATTAACACAAGTCCCGAATAACCGTACATGCAAAATGCATTCTCAAACAACCTTTACCAATCTCAATACATGAAATGTATCATGTATACAACTCATTTCCCCCAGGTAATTCTATGCTCATAAGCTAATGGTCCGATCTTTCCAAAGATCATAAATGGACCTACCAAATTCTACATCAGCACTTCCATTTTACCAAAACATACCACCCGTTACTATGGGTGAAACTTCCTACAATACTATGTCAGTAACTCTAGTGGTTTCCTCCTTTTCTACATAGTATCCCTTGTTGCTCTCATCCTTTCCACAAACATCATTACCACATTAGTAGCCTCTTTTACCAATTCTAGTCCACAATGGGGACAACTCACCCTATCCTTTCATATAGTGCCTCAAACGGCATTTATCGACTTCTAGTATGATAACTATCATCATATGAAAACTCAGCCATCGGTAAAGAGTTTCCTAACTCCCTCTAAATCAATCACTCATGCACTCAGTGTAACCCCTAAGGTTGTATAAATATCTCAATTGCCCATCCTTTTCCAGTTAGCTGGATATACTCATATCCAATCATGTTCCTCAAATCTCTTTAGTCTGTACCCCAAACTACTTAAAAATTCCAATTTCCTTACAAAGTGACCTATGACGGTCTTTCACATATCCATTAATTCTTCCAACTTCCCAACAACTCCAAACCAACTCATAATTTGCCTCACTCTCTTTCTAAGATTTGAGTAGATCAAGATGTCGTCGATGCTCCCGATGACAACTTGTTTATACCCGTTCATGCACACTCGGTTCATTGACTCCATGAAAACCGCTAGTGCTTTGGCAAAGCCAAATGCATAACCGTAAACCCAAGGCGTTCATACAACATCCTTAGCAGTTTCAATTACGTCCTCATTGCATCCTCTCTCAGCGGCAATACGAATGAATTTCTACCTCGTTCTACTCGCGAAAATCTACACGTATTCTATAAGGCCAATACTTCCTCTTATCAGACCACTCAACCGCTTCCACATCACATTTACTACCAGGCAACTCAACCTTTATCCGACATTCCTTGCAATTTCTAAAAGCTCTTGTTTTTAAATCACTCCATCAATGATTTGCCTTGGAAAGGCACTAACTACAACTCCTCTCACCTCCCCTACTTGCTCTATTTATGGTTCTACCTCACAGTAATAGGCAAACCTACTAAATTTCAGGAAATTTTTGGAAAACTTACATGCCCTACGAACAATCATAAATACCTTTGAGGTATTATATCCCCTTCCAACACTCTCTATGGCGCGTTACTTGTGCTAGTATCCCACAAATCTCTATTCATCTCCTTAGTACTCCTAAGAGACCTCATGACCACACTAGTTCGTCTACGAACTTCTTTCCTCCCGACTAAGGGTATTCCGACCGTTCTCTCATGGTCACCTACTTAAGCGTGTAGGCGCGACCAAATCTTTCATATGACTACCTCAACGTTCCCAAACAATACGAAACCAAAACTACATCCTGAATCCACCAGATACGATCAAAGAATCAAACACACGGATAACTAACGACATTTCACGTGCACCAGTTAAAACAAGTCAAAAACCATGAGACTCAAAAGAAAACTCAAACCCAGAACATGTATCAATTCAAAATGATCCATCACAACGAAAAATAATCCAAGAAACACCCAATGGCAACCAAACGTATTACGCCCCGTGACATATTATTTAAACCGTGCAAAAGATCGACTTTTCCAAAAGAATTTATATCTTATCTTTTTTACTTATTATTACCTCCCACATCTATGTGACTCAATAAATCTACAAACAACCCTCTTGACGAACTCAAAACTCAACTCAAAAACTAGGTATCCCGTGCATCCCAAATTATAAAAAATATACTATTCAAACTCAACCTTTAACACGACACTTGTACAATAATTTTGACCAGGATACTGACCTCCCATGACTATACATTCTGAATATTTGAAAATTACGTTCTGAGTAAATAATTTTAGTCTTTTGAATCATCCAAAAAGCTCTAAAAACGAACAAGTTATGACCAAAACAATTTTATACTAGTTGTTTTAAAATTAAAGAATAAACTTAGTGATTAATGCAATCCTTTTAAATGAAAGATATAATTGTATGTGTGATACAAGGCTTTTGACACCCCGTACAAAAATATTAATTAAAAGTTCGTTGTGTTGGTCTCTTCGAATTGAAAAACTTATGCTTATTGTGTGACTCAGTTGAACTTTGGTGGAACAAAGATGTGTCGTTGTAGTTTTGAAAATAAAAGGTGCAAAACAATTAAAGTAAAAGTGCAATTAAAATTAATCTAAGTCTAATTAAAATAAAGTGCAAGTATTTAAAAGCAAGACTAAAATTAAAGGGCAATAAAGTAAATAACGCAAACTTAAATCTAACTAAGGGAAACTTAAAACGCAACTAAAACTAAATCTTAAACTAAGGCAAATAAACTTAAAGTGCGAGTAAGAAAAAAGGCGGGAAAGCTAGAATTTAAAAGGTAAAAGCTAAAAACTAAGAATTCCCTATCCGGAATAAACTCCTATTCGGAATAAAAGGCTATTCGGAATATCTGTCCCTATTCGGAATGTTACCCTACTCGGAATAATTGTCTACTCGGAATATTAGACCCTATGCGGAATAATCCTCTATTCGGAATAGCTGTCCCTATTCGGAATAAAGTCCTACTCGGAATATTGAGCCTATTCGGAAAACTAGCCCTATGCGGAAAATCCTATTCGGAATAAAGGTCTATGCTGAAAATTCCCCCTATTCGGAATACAGGATATTCCGAATAGCAATTTTACAAAAAACCCCTATGCGGAATAATTAAATATTCCGAATAAGCTATTTCTACAAAACTGTTACGCGGAATAAAACCTCTATGCGGAATATTTAATATTCCGTATAGAGCACAATCATCCACACTTATTCGGAATGTTCTGGGCTCGAACAGGGAAATATCAGAAACAGTGAAGCGAAGAACAAGGAAAAGAGATAGCACGAATTTAGACAAAACAAAGCTAAAATAAACGCAAGATTAAATCAAACAAGCAAATAAACAAGTAATGATCATAAACAATCAATCCAAAACAATGAAACTCACAAAACTTAATCAAATTAATCAAAACCCACTTAATTAAATCAACCAAAATCAAGAACATAAACATAAACAATAACAATCAAAGATTAAGAAAGGAAGAATGAGATTAACGAGATAAAGATAAAGCTTGACAAGAATTAAAAAGAAAAACTTACTTGAATTAAATGGTAATTAAGGTGCAAGACAAGGTAATTAAATGACAAGTATTTAAATGTGCATGAAATAAAGGTGGAAGAGCTAATTTGTCAAGTTAGCCAACAACAGGAAAATGAAAATGATCTAATCTATATATAGGGGAGATTAAGGCTTGCTTAGGAAGCTTCCTTAATTGCATGCTTAGTCCCTCCTTCTTTAATCTTCTTTTAATTGCACCATTGGTCCTTTTCTTCTAATCTTTCTTTTAAATTTGGACTTTAAGGACTTGTGGCTCGGGATATCTTTTGAACTCGTCTTTAATTTCTTCAGTAAAATAAACTTGAGTTTCTCGACTTTTGATAAACTTCCGTCTTTTGACTTTTTCTTCGATAAATCTTCAGAATTGGTCTTGGACTTCCGTTCTTTTTTTTCCACTTTTGACTTCTCGACTCCGTCTTTCATATTTTTCTTCAAGAAAAGCCGTGAATGCCCGTGAATTCCCGTGTTTTCTCCACTCTTCACAATTTCGTCCTAAATTACAACAAAAACACAAACCACGCATAATTCCGACACAAAAGACATAAAATACACGTTTTGGTCCGGTTATTATTGTAATTAAGTGGTAGAAAAGATGGGTGTTTACACACCTATCAAATCCCCTACACTTGACCATTGCAATGTCCTCATGCAATGCATTAGTTACAAAGCATGTTTACACTTTTCATCATAATCAATCCACATTGGACTTTATTAAAGAGATATAAAATTATAAAAATGCAAAGCAAAGGAATTAAAAGCATACCTTGGGTTTTGAAAATGTCATGAATAATCATCATCCTCAACTTTTCACTTTCTCCAAGCCAAGCTTAAAAACGAGATCATAGTTATTATAAGTTAGTAAACTAACACGAACTCATGTGGGCCAATTATTCACTTAGACTCCCTTATTCCTATGGGTATCTCTTATATTTTATTATTTGTCTTGAATGATCACGAAGATGCATTATTTGACTTATTTCGATAATTATTTAGTCTGAAAATAAGGTGCACGATTTAATCAATAGTTAGCTAAAGGACCAAATCTTTTAAAACTGCTTCTCGGGATATAAAAAAGTTCATATCTTGGCATAACTTGGTTCACGATTTGAGACCTTTCTCGGGCCGATATTTGGCAGCGACTTCATACTTCAAATCTTGAGAGACGTTCATGAAATAATGGTCTTCTCTTCATAATTGAAATTTCTTCACTTGGAATTTTTGAGAGATTCTTCATATATGGACCACGACTTCTTCATTTTTCTCCAATCTTTACTTTGGATTTTGATTTACAACGATCCGCCTCCTTTATTGACTTGGATCTATTAATCCTCATACCTTGTTAGGGTCTTTTCGGATACACTTCTCCATGACTTTTTGGGAGTTTTTGCTTTTCGTCGTGTGTCTCGATCCTTCATATTGATTTTCTATAAATTATTCTTCACATCACTTTTGGATCTTTAGCAACAAAACATAGCCCTCATGCCTTGTTAGGGCCTTTTCGGACTCGCCAATCTTCGCGCCCCGCTTCATAAGTTATGCCTTGGCTATGAACTCTCGTCATTACCGAGCAACTTTTAAACGATCTGGGGCTAGAAGCTAAGTAACTTTTCAAATCATACAACCTTATTTATTAGCAGATAAATTTATTAGCAAGCGATGGGAGAATAGGCTTATAATTAACTCACATAAATTCACGAAAGAATACTGAACTTATAATTGGCTCTATCATCTCTCGTTCTCCACAGTTTAAAATCTCAAGTAATGAGACTCGTGGATACTTAGCCTATTAAATCAAAGTTTTGGGTTTTCGAGTCGCCTATAGGATCTTGCAAATTCTTGGACTCTTTCAAGTTTAGAAATTGCATCTTAAAGTTCCCTTGATAAACGACTCTCTAGGATCAATTATAGGAACTTGCGAAACGTTCTTGTTTTTAACCCGTGAGAGTTAAGACTTTCGCGTTTTATAGCTCCCTATATAAAAGCCTAGCAAAACTTGACTTAAACACGTTAAGGATACTAGCTAGAGTAAACTCGGATTGAGTCAAAAGATTCACAACGATTGAAAATTAAAACCACTTATTAAACATTTATTCTATCAAAGAAAGAAAATAACTATACAAAGGTGAAAACTAATAGGCCAAAATAGATCAAAAATTTTGAAAAATGTCAAAAAATTGATTTTCCAGTTAAAATGAGGACAAATACAAGGAAAAGACCACTTAACTTCGATAGAAGTCTCCCCTACACTTAATATAAACATTGTCCTCAATGTTTAAGCATGTGGGAGTAAACTCCCCTACACTTAGGACATTGTGCACGTTGTTTAAATCTCGCTAAGGAAAAGACAACTAAAGAGATTCCTATTTTAATATTGAGAAAATATAAAATAGTGAATCGAAAAGAGTTTAGGATAGAACCGGGATAAAGTAGAACACGTAATCACGGGTCGTCAAGAATCATCAAGAGTGGATCATTGAAGCTCGAATCCCTGATTAAGAAGTGAGGAGAGGAAATAGCAATCCAAAGGGTCCCCCCCTACACTTATGATAAAGAAAGCGGAAAGATAGATGCATGGGTTGCCTCCCAAGAAGCGCTTGGTTTTTGTTAACCGAGTCGTGATCCTGACTCGACCTTGATCATCAACGGAAGTAGCATGAAACAAATCCACCAGGATCAAAGACATGGTTTTCATCCATCAATAAGCACGAGCTTAAGGCGAACAAGGCAAGCCAAAAGAGACATGGCAAGGTTCCCTTAAGCAGCGATGGAGCATGGTGGAAGCAAAGTTGAAGTGGAGCAAGCATGTCTTCAAAATATCCAAAGATTTTTCCTTTTATTGCATCAGGTGGATACTGAGATGGCTTAAAGACTTCAATACCGGGATCGAACACCTTTTCCTTCAGGGGAAAATAGCACTCCGGCTCAGCCGAGTGTGAAGAAGATCCGCAAAGAAGCACAACCTCGTCCTCAGAAGTGGGACAAAGAGGTGTCAAATCATAAGTGCAACGGATTTCGGTGTCAACCGGTTTCTTCTCCTTGGACAAAATGCTCTTCAAATCCAAAGTAGGATCAAGACGATAATCTTCAAAGTCCAAAGGAGGTGCATCACTCTCATGAGGGAAGTATGTGTTGAGAAATTCAGAGAAATCTTCCTCGAATGAGTAATCGTCCAAAGTAGGATCGAGTGATGGCGGAGGATCTTCAGCATGTGAAGAATCTCTCGAAAGAGTATCAGCCTCATCAAAATCATCGAAAGTGGGCAGCTCGGGATACTCAGAAGTACAATCAAAATCATCCGAATCTGAGCTAGAATCATCATCATAAGCATCGAAGACCGGTTGAGAATCATAAATGGGAGAAGCGTCCAAAGTAGGGAGAGAATCATCCACATTATCTTCAAAGAGTGGATTATCAGTGGAAGACTCGAATAGAGGATTGTCATAGACGGTAAAGTCATCGAGCACATTTATCATATTCACTGATTCTCGGCCTCCAAAGGATTTGCCTGTAAGCTGCCCCATTGTAAAAACTTGTGACTCTTTCCCGACTCTTAAGATTAACTCACCTTCGGCTACATCCACTAAAGCACGTCCGGATCTCAAGAATGGTCGACCAAGTATTAAAGGAATACGAGGGTCCATTTCATAATCAACTACGACAAAATCGACCGGGAAAGTAAATGCGCCAACTTTAATAAACACGTCTTCGGCTATACCGACGGGGTAAGCGAGAGTGCGATTTGCAAGTTCAAGAGTCATCTTTGTTGGAATGAGGTCGGGTAAAGATAGTGTTTTCCAAACACTCAGTGGCATAAGATTAATACTAGCCCCGAGATCGGCAAGGGCAGTAAATTCTTCAGTTTTGTTGAACACGCAAGGCAACACAAAACGACCGGGATCTCCAAGTTTTTCTGGAAGTTCTTTAAGAATAACTGCAGAGCAGTTTTCATTTAATCGTGTGTTGGCGAGTTCAAGCAGCTTCTCATTCTTGTTAAGCAATTCCTTAAATGCTCTAACAAATTTGGGCATGTGGACAAGAGCTTCAAGGAAACTAATGCTGAATCCCATTTGAGAAATCATATTGATATATTTGGTTATTTGCGAGTCCTCCTTTGTTAGATCATTGGTCTTGCCTATACGAGAAGGGTATGGGATTCTAGGTTGATAAGGGTTAGGTGAAGGTGTAGGTGGTGACGGTTGTGATGTTGAAGGGTCCTTCCGAGATACATCGTCATGACGAGGCGGAGACGGTAATGGTGCACTATTACTAGGTGTAAGAGGAGTAGGGATACATGGTAGTGGAGGAGGTGTAGATGATGGTGGTGGGGTAGATGGAGTGACAATGGTAATTCCACTACGCGTAGTTATAGCACTCACATTAGCTCGCGGATTGGTGACGGTGTTTGAAGGTAGAGAACCCGAAGAAGAAGAAGGTTGAGCTTCAGGCAAGAAACTAGCCAACAGATTCTTTAATTCAGTTGTTTGAGTGATGAAAGAGGATTGAAGATTATCACGAACCTCAGTTCTGATGTCATTACCTTGCTTCAAGATATCTCCTTTCAAATTGATTATTTGGCTCTGTAGATTCTTGATTTGCTCACCTTGAGTTCTCATGATGGTGTCAACATCGGGATTAATGGGTGGGTGTTGTTGGGTGGGTGGTTGACGAGGTGGGATTTGATTGCTTCTATTGTAGTTGTTGGCGGGATTTTGGTTTTGAGGAGAAAAACCAGGTGAAAGGTAGTTGTTGGAACGGTAGCTCAGCAGATTTCTATCCCCTTGTTGTCTAGCTTGGTAATTTTCCGGTGAATAATTACCGTAAGCTGCATACACATTTTCCGGATTTCCTTGTGTCGAAGGACAATCGGTGTATGAGTGAGGACCGCCACATGTTTCACAAGGATTAGCAACCGCTTTAACTTGTTGTTGTTGTTGATTTGAAGCGAGAAGCGTAATACTTTTGCTCATTTCGGCCATCATGCGGGTGAGTTCGGTCATCTCAGGGTTTGCTGAGGTAGAAGAAACATTGACTCTCGTGTTGTTTCTAGAAGAAGCAGAGGAATCCCAGTTCTTATGATGAGTAGTCATGTTTTCAATTAACTCTCTACACTCCTCGGGTCTCCTTTTCATGAATGTGCCACCGGCGGCTGCATTGATCGTATCACGATCGCGAAAAGTCAATCCGTTGTAGAAAGTATCGATCAAGGTGACCGGAAGCATGTTGTGGTTTGGACAACGGTCGATCAAGACATTATATCTCTCCCATGCATCAAAAAGGGATTCATCGGGATCTTGCATGAAACCGCTGATCTGATTGCGAAGGCTTGTGACCATGGATGGTGGAAAGTAGCGCGACAAAAAGCGTTGAGTCATGTCATCCCAAGTGTGAATAGAATTCTTCGGAAGACGATCAAACCATTTCTCGGCATGATGTAATAGAGTGTGTGGAAAGAGTTGTAGGCGAAGCTCATCCATAGTGGCACCAGCCAACTTCATGCTCTGGGTGATTGTAATGAACTTGTCGAGGTGTTTGTTGGCATCATCATCAGGCAATCCTCTAAATGGGTTTGTTTGGACTTGCTGAATCATGTGGTGCTTCAACGAAAACTCAGGAGCGTTGATTTGCATCGGCGCAATCGGTCCTCCTCGTCCAAACATTGTTGGTTGACAAAGTTCCTCCATGGTCCGAAGATCGGGCTGTGGAAGAGCATTGTTGTTATTATTATTATTATTGAGGTGCGGTGGCATGTTGTTGTTGTTGACACCTGCCATATCTAAATCTTCTTGAGGCTCGGGCTCTTGATAATTAGAAGATCTAGTACGCATACACCTGAAAATGTAAAAGAAAACAAAACCAAACACGAAGACAATATATATACACAAGAAAGATAAAATCTTTTTGGATTTTTGAAAATTTTAATTTTTATGGTTTTTTATTAATTTTTTATGCAAGAAAAGTAACGTTCACAAGTGAACGGATCCCAAAAAGCAACGTGTCTCTCACAAAAAACTGTTGATCTTTACGAAAAGAGCCGGCAGCGGCGCCATTTGATACAAGGCTTTTGACACCCCGTACAAAAATATTAATTAAAAGTTCGTTGTGTTGGTCTCTTCGAATTGAAAAACTTATGCTTATTGTGTGACTCAGTTGAACTTTGGTGGAACAAAGATGTGTCGTTGTAGTTTTGAAAATAAAAGGTGCAAAACAATTAAAGTAAAAGTGCAATTAAAATTAATCTAAGTCTAATTAAAATAAAGTGCAAGTATTTAAAAGCAAGACTAAAATTAAAGGGCAATAAAGTAAATAACGCAAACTTAAATCTAACTAAGGGAAACTTAAAACGCAACTAAAACTAAATCTTAAACTAAGGCAAATAAACTTAAAGTGCGAGTAAGAAAAAAGGCGGGAAAGCTAGAATTTAAAAGGTAAAAGCTAAAAACTAAGAATTCCCTATCCGGAATAAACTCCTATTCGGAATAAAAGGCTATTCGGAATATCTGTCCCTATTCGGAATGTTACCCTACTCGGAATAATTGTCTACTCGGAATATTAGACCCTATGCGGAATAATCCTCTATTCGGAATAGCAGTCCCTATTCGGAATAAAGTCCTACTCGGAATATTGAGCCTATTCGGAAAACTAGCCCTATGCGGAAAATCCTATTCGGAATAAAGGTCTATGCTGAAAATTCCCCCTATTCGGAATACAGGATATTCCGAATAGCAATTTTACAAAAAACCCCTATGCGGAATAATTAAATATTCCGAATAAGCTATTTCTACAAAACTGTTACGCGGAATAAAACCTCTATGCGGAATATTTAATATTCCGTATAGAGCACAATCATCCACACTTATTCGGAATGTTCTGGGCTCGAACAGGGAAATATCAGAAACAGTGAAGCGAAGAACAAGGAAAAGAGATAGCACGAATTTAGACAAAACAAAGCTAAAATAAACGCAAGATTAAATCAAACAAGCAAATAAACAAGTAATGATCATAAACAATCAATCCAAAACAATGAAACTCACAAAACTTAATCAAATTAATCAAAACCCACTTAATTAAATCAACCAAAATCAAGAACATAAACATAAACAATAACAATCAAAGATTAAGAAAGGAAGAATGAGATTAACGAGATAAAGATAAAGCTTGACAAGAATTAAAAAGAAAAACTTACTTGAATTAAATGGTAATTAAGGTGCAAGACAAGGTAATTAAATGACAAGTATTTAAATGTGCATGAAATAAAGGTGGAAGAGCTAATTTGTCAAGTTAGCCAACAACAGGAAAATGAAAATGATCTAATCTATATATAGGGGAGATTAAGGCTTGCTTAGGAAGCTTCCTTAATTGCATGCTTAGTCCCTCCTTCTTTAATCTTCTTTTAATTGCACCATTGGTCCTTTTCTTCTAATCTTTCTTTTAAATTTGGACTTTAAGGACTTGTGGCTCGGGATATCTTTTGAACTCGTCTTTAATTTCTTCAGTAAAATAAACTTGAGTTTCTCGACTTTTGATAAACTTCCGTCTTTTGACTTTTTCTTCGATAAATCTTCAGAATTGGTCTTGGACTTCCGTTCTTTTTATCCACTTTTGACTTCTCGACTCCGTCTTTCATCTTTTTCTTCAATAAAAGCCGTGAATGCCCGTGAATTCCCGTGTTTTCTCCACTCTTCACAATTTCGTCCTAAATTACAACAAAAACACAAACCACGCATAATTCCGACACAAAAGACATAAAATACACGTTTTGGTCCGGTTATTATTGTAATTAAGTGGTAGAAAAGATGGGTGTTTACACACCTATCAATGTGTAACCTTCATAAACTCAATTTAAACTCGTATTAATAATTATAAATGACGTGAATCGGTTAAACCCAATTATATAAACTATGTAAGTAGAAAGAAATTTTACTTCGCTTTATTTTAAAGAAAGTCTTTTAAAATTTAAAATAAATAAGTGTTGAAAAAAAAAATCTTATATTGCACCTTGTTTCAAACACGACTCCAACACCTTACCCTTATTTTACCGAATACAACCAATTATCTAATCCTATAATAGATTTCCAAGTCCCCCTTTTTCTCAATATATAACGACCAAAAGAAATGTAAGACCCAACACAAAAGGTTTCATTATCTCAAAAGAAATCCCAAATTATTTCAATAGACTTGAAACCAAAAACTCCATTTTAAAACGTACACGTAAAATACGAAATTCAAAGAATACGCTACTAGACACACTTCAAAAGATTCAAAACGTCGTTGGAACTCCAACAACTCCAGCACCATAAAACACGACAAACACAAGGTACGTTCAAGTTATAATAACTAGTGAACGACCATATACCATAACCCAACACGTAGTAGTATATATACATCCGCATATATATACCTATTAAATCACCCAAAACATACTCGTTACCATACATGTCGGATCAAACAATCACGTCATACACTCGTTTTTCCATACGAGTAATCACCATCTCACCATGCCACAACAAGGCATAAAGCCCATCACCAAAACCAAACCATATCGTGTGACCCCAAAATCACACAACACAACTATAACCCAAAACATATAACACCAAAAAGAATAATAGCCATATCATAGGCAGCCATTACATAAACCCATATATTATACGTATCCCCAAATTCTACATCTCATCATATACAAGCATGTACTAACCCTCTTTCATGCAATCATACTTAGGAACCCATTGAAGTTGTTGTACTTGTATAACTATGTTGGCCACCATACTTATACAATTACCATTTCCCCAAGCACTCCCTCCTATGATGACACTTATAAGAATCAATACAACATATAACACATAAATCCATCTACTCACATAAGCTCATAACCACATAACCAAATAGGTCCAAAACCCCATCTATTAAAATAACATAGTAAAACTCTTGGAATACCGAAATCCATAGTCTAGCTAAAACAACATAGACTAAATCCAAAACAAAAACATAATCAGTTATAAGTCATGTCGCCCGTAAGAGTGGAAACAACTTAAAACCCTTCCTATCCACCTACTCCTAGTAACTCGAACAACCACACGATTCTTAGGGAACATGACTTAAACATCAAAAGAAAAATAACATACCTCAGGTATGTAAAATAACTCGATAAAAATAGAAACTACCTTGTACTAAATTATGTACTATAATGTACAATTTAAGCAAAATACAACAGTGACTAGCGTAGACGATTATGGTTCAACCCACACGAGTCACAAACCCGAAAAGAAAATAACATGTGGCTAAGTATGAACTTCCTACTGTTCAATTCATACTAGTCAAAACATCACAATAAATAACATCCAAACACATCAAATAATATAAAATGCACACATACTCCTATGACGCCTATATGCAGGGACCCTTAAGCTATAGACTAGGCAACCTAATTCTATATAACCATTGTCTCTGATACCATTCTGTCACACCCCACCATGGCGGAACATGGGGCGCGACGTATGGATATCATCACAACATGGCGTGTCTATAGAGATAACTATATGAAATAAGAAATGTCGTAAAAATGGTGACACGAAGGTCATGACAATATCTCAACAAATGCAAGGGGTCTAGGTAAGTAAGTAACAGTCCTACTTCTTACCCAAGACAACAAATAACATACCAAAACAATCATATGTGTGCCACAGTATCACTTATTAAAATGAACAATCAAATAAAACTAAGAAGGAAACGGGGATTCTCCTTCTATATGCATTCCTAAGCTTCTCCAATCCTAGCCACTTATGTTCTCATGCTTAACCATAGTATCACCTGAAAGAGACACTAAAACACGTCAACATAAAGTTGGTGAGAGTCATAGGTTTAGACTCCAACGCTAAATCAGTTACAAGCTGTGAATAACAACCATCAACCCAAATAACATATGGACAGTGCGCTACAAGTATGCATTAACAACTAGCATTCATGTTCAATCAATCATCACAATACCAAGGCATCACGCCTTACCAACAACCACAATTTCCAAGGCATCACGTCTTACCAACAACCATAATTTCCAAGGCATCACGCCTTACCAACAATCACAATTTCCAAGGCATCACGCCTTACCAACAATCACAATTTCCAATGCATCACGCCTTATCATTAACCATAATTTCCAATCCAGATCACACACAAACAAGAATCACATAGCAGTTAATCACATAAATATACACACAAGTCCATCTCAAACCTTAAAACATTCACATCATTAATTTAGAAAATAATTCAACACAGTGTCTCTTCCATCCCATCTGTAAGTCAAAATCAATATTAAACATGGGACTATGAAACTCACCTGATTGAGCTTCTCCAAATGTCCTCGCACTAGCAAAAAGCTAACAAACCAAAAACACATAATCAAAACATGAACCAATCACTAAAACGGCTCATCAACCTATGATGGATATCTAGCCTCCTCCTATATAAATACCTCATTTATATGCTCTAAGCATCTCATTACACCCCTCTATAAAGCCCTTAACTCCTTTTACTTCATAACCCGTCCCGTTAACATTTTACCCAAAACAGTCCCATTTTTCATACCTTAAACTATGGGTCCATCTCCCCCTTAAACATACCCATGATCTCTGTAAAAGGAATATTCATACCCTTACATATGTTGTCTAACACCTCCCACTTGACCTAACCTTAAAGCTACTGTTAAGGCCCCGATATACATATATCTACTTTTGTCATTCCAGATTTCCTGATTTTAAACGTACTAAAAGTTTGTTACCATTAAGGGGTCTTACCCTAAACCACAACCTTAGCCCAAGTGCAGATACTTACTACAATATATAAACTATCTCTCACGTTCATGAGAAGATCCCAATGCAACCCTAAGTACCCCAAACAACCCAAAACTTAAAAAGAAAACAGGCTGACTTCAAAACTGTATTGACCTCCGACTGTTGTAACCTGTTTTTGACCCACTTCCCACCTCCAATTTAGTTCTAGTTTCTTGCATTAGAAAGCCACTTCAATTACCTTTTCAGGGATACTTGGATCGCATCTTGAATGTTCCTAGAACTCCCGATATGATCAAAACAATTAACTCAAAATTCTGACCAGTTTTTAAAAACAGGTTTAACAAAATCAACCACATTAATTAACCCTAATCCCTCTAATTACAAGCCCTAATTTATTTAATCATTAAAATATGATTAACATACTGTTTTTAATTAAACCCTAACCTAAATCCATCATAAGATGATCATAGAACATTAAAAACAATTTATATGAAAAGAGTATTAAAGATTTTACCTTAAAATTTTTAAAAGAAGAAAAATTAATGAAGAACCCTAAAACCACCATTTATGCCGACCAAACCTTGATCTCCAGGGATTTTATGAGTGTTTTGATTAATAAAAAGACTTTATATACTTTCTTAACAAGTCCTTGGCCCATGTACAAAAGCCCGGTTCCCTTTTTCCCTTTTTTCCCCTTTTCTTTTCTTTTTTCACATAACCGACCTATACCCATTTAATTTCGTTTTTTTTTTTCCTTTTTATTATTAATATTTGTATTAATAATATTACCTTAATTTTCCTTAATTTATTTCAGCTCCTAAAGCCTCCAAAACCTCAAAACCGTAAAACTAGTCAAATTTACGTGTTTTACCGTAAAAGACGTAAAATATACACTTTTAAAAAAAATCTCAAATTTTGAAATAAACTTTATAACTAAGTCCTAAATGACTTAAAACCATCCCGAAAAATATCCATATGACTAATTACCTCATCCGAGACCTCTAAATGCTAAACAGTAAATCGTAAAAATACGATTTTCTATAATACATATACGTATACATAAAACCATTAAATAACACCATCTCACTTCATAGTCACTACCATGTGAACTCATGAACATGAAATCATCACACATCGTTTCACTCACAAGGTACCCCGTACCGGAAACGATATCCAAACCACAAATTATACACACCAATAAGCACATAAACACGTAAACACACGTAACTAGCACCAAAATAAAACTAAGTGACGAACCTCAAAACCAGGGTTTTCACACATTGCCATCTAATATAACCTATAAGAAATTATTGACCAGATCAGTAGGAATCATAATACCACAAAGAAAAGCAATTCATAATCTATTACAATCATGAGCTTATATTCTTTGTAACCATTACCTCAATATAATTTGTTAAATCCGTTAATCAGATTTGACAAATATCTAACTGTGAATCCTATCAACTTGTATAAATATCAAAATTGACATTTTTCGGACAAAGTTATCTGTATATATCTTGTAGATAAGTAAATTGATCGATAAGCAGTAACACTTTCTTAATAAAACGCAAAAAAGGCGAGCAAAGGTTCCCTTTTTGATTGAAGTTTGTGATTGAATCTTTAATTGAATTAGAAACATCAATAGTTTTTTTATGGTGCTTACATTACAATCTGAACCTAAAACTTACCATTTTCTTTCTCACTGATACAACCATGAGCTCCAATTAAAGAAGGGTACTTGTAGAAACTTGCAGAAACTTGCAGAAACTTGCAGGAACGTGTCAGTCTTTCCCTGAGCAATGAAACCTGAACATTAAGATAAAAGAATCATATTAAAATTATAACTTGCATAACTTTTATGTGACATTGTTAGTCCAGTATCTTAATAAGAAGAAAGCGCACAATTAATTCGACGTTCTGATGATATCAGATTTTTTTTCTCGTCTCTCTATCAGTCTCAGTAGAATCTTCTTCCTAGCATTTTTTTTTCTGATTTTCTTGAAAATTTCTGATGAGCTCCAGGAGCTGCAAAACACAAACCACACTTTAGTTGTAAAAAAGATTTGCTAACGGATTTCGTGATAGCTACTAATGTTTTCCAGGTAAATTTTTTTCCTTAAACACGTATCGCCACTGCTTAAGGGGGATCTACTACTTGGACATTTGATCATATTAGACTCCACCTATCTAATGCATATATAATTTCACCTCTCTAAAAACAACAACAACAATACCCAATCCCGCCATAGCAGGGTAAGGGTATTTCACCTCTCTAACGCATATATATTTTCACCCTTTCATAAGTTATATATTGAGTCAAGCGAATTAAATTAGATGTCTCATTCACAAGCCAAGAAATCTGGTTTGTTTTTTATAAATAACTAAAAGAAGGTTTCCCAAAACCAACGCAAATTTAATGTAATATTATCAGTTAAAGTGGTAACATGTATATTACGCTTTTATTACTGTAATTAGCCTCTTTGAGGCATAGTATCAACTTCACTATGGATGGATTTTTTATTTATCAATCATAAACTTTGAAATTATAGACGATTAACTAAAATTGCTTACAAAATATGTTTAGAAAGATGAATGTACATCCTGTGATTGCTTTTCTATAACGTATGTCAATGTTGGAACAACCGCTACATACGACAGTATCCATTTTACCACCATTGACATTTCCATTTCTGCCCTTTTCAATTCCTTATTTTGACCCTATACACATCTGGTTTAGAGGTGATATAAGTGAAATCGTGTTTCAGAATTGCTAATAACGGTCATAGCTTAACCTTAATACCTAATTTCTATAGGTATTGCTGGAAGTACAGTACCAATTTTCAAACTTGTTGGTTACAATTTTTGTAGATGTAATAACAAATGTATTAGCACAGCATGACCTGTACGAAATGTAAATAATTTCTTTTGTTATTGATTTAATTATCTTATTTACGGTATCAAACGTTATGAAATCAAATCAGATTACTCGAACCTAAACGTTTGATTTAATCATGGTTCAAACTAACACTGCACATGAAAGTCACGTAGAGAATTGTACCTTGTAGTTTGAAACAGAATATTAATAATGTAACATGTACCTTGTATCAAGCTAAACAATTATGACAGTGAAATGAAGATACATACATATGTCGGGTAAGAAAACAAAACGCATGTTGGGCTGTATTCTCAAGTGCTGCTCGAAGCAGCTCTCTGCTCTAATCATAGTGTGTTCTCCCCAATCTATCTGCTACAAATAAAAAAATAGGGACCAAAAAAGTTTTAGCCATAAAGTTCTAAGAATAAATTAATCTTGTCTAATAAGTGAAAACCAACCTGGTAAGTCAAAAATCTTGTCAATACGTTCAGGTTTATTCAGGTTCTTTTTTTAAGCAAGACTTCAATTACCAGGTGCTTAAGATATCTGGGTGAACGTTATAATCTATGGCAAATACAAATGGGAGACTTCTTTATTCCAACTTTGTATTTTAGTCACCTGTAATTGGCGTCGCATTCTTTGAAGATTGAGGAACAAGACAAGATCTATTAAGAGAATGATTTATTCTCGAAAAAATCCCATGGTCTTTGCATTGTGGGTTGAGGATTCTTGTGTAAATTTGCGCTATCAGGTTGAACACCTCGAGTACTACCATGGTTTTTAGGATGACTGCTTATATTAAAAACCGAATCTACCGAATGAGATAATTTTAAGTTAGAATTACCAGAATATTTTGAGAGAAACTCGCCTACTAATTTTCCTTTTCCATTGCAGTATCCATTCCTATGTAGAAATGACGGTACATTATAGGCATAGTCCGAGATCAAAACAAACTTAGGAGAAGCAGTAAGCTAAATGGTTGTGACTGCTAGCTATGATCTTGATGTTTTTATATGTAGTATCAAAAGAAAGAGACGTATAAGGACATGTTGCAATGATCGTAATGGAAGAAGAAGCTAAAAAAGAAGAGTATAATTTAAGGTAGTCAAGGAAACATAGTGACAGTGATTGGACATGAATGTGATGATCAAGAGTGTGGTTTGATAACTGAGCAAAGAAAAGTTTATATGTTGAAGTATCGTTGGCAGATAAAAGCATTGTGGTACCAATATGGTTGGTTGCCAATAAGCAGGTACAGTGGTTTTTTGATGCTCGATTTAAGTGAAAGGAGAGAGAGTATGCTTATGTTTGAGTTAAGAAAGTATATGCAGTTGTAAAAGAAAAAGGAAAGAAAATGTGTACTGTTTGTATACAATGCAAGAAACGACAACTTTAGTACACAAAAGAAGATGCTGCCAAGAAGCTGTTTGTGAAAGTAAAAAAAACCGCAGCAGATTCTAAAGTTGATTAAATTGAGAAACACGTACTTTTTTTGCTCATGGAAAAGACACTACTATAAGAGAGTGTTTAGGAAAGCCGACATTTATTGTCTTATTGGGTTGTTTTAAAGAAGATAAACACCAAGTTCCGATAATATAATGTTGAAAAAAGAATGTGGATTAGACTTACCAGGTTGATTGATGCATTTGATTCGCTCACTATGCAAAAATACTAATTTGACCCGTTATTCAACCCAGCTGACCTCCAACTTATCAACTCTAGGTAACACAATACTAAAAAAACAAGTCGATTAGACGGATATTAAGAAGAATGCTAACCATCTGGACAAGATACTTTATAATGTCATCTGATTCATACATAGAAACTCTTGTATCCGGATCTACCTGTAGCAAAAACCAATAATAAGAATATCTCATTCATCGTATTTATATATGCCCTTTATTCACATCTATAGTTTATGCATAAGTTTGGTTCAATTCATGTCCTACAACTCTGTTTGTATTCTGAAGTAACTATAATCTGTAAACCTGAATTTTACCTTCCGACAGAAAGGGCATCTGAAGTTTCCATGAAAAGGCATAATGAGGAGAATGTAATACATGAATTCAGTCAGAAAATATATATGTCAAAGCTACAAAAATGAAAAAGATAATAAGAAAACAAAACTGTAATTGTTTTAGCAACTATCTATGGAGTTTGATGCTTTGTGTGTTTAAAAATTGGTTTAATTGGACCACTATTATTTTGTTTTGTTTGGAAGTGTCCCAACTGAGTAGTCTTTCAAGCTCAACTTCCTGGTTTTGTACGCAGACCTAGAAACCAGCGAGCAATCAATTTGAATCTCGACATCTATGTGTTCGCTAATGGCAGTCTCTTGCTTGGTCCTAAACCAACAGACTTCTTAGAAGCCTGCACTGTGGCCTCAGTTTTGGACATCTTTTAACAAAATACCT
This sequence comes from Glebionis coronaria, assembly GCA_025667525.1. Taxonomy (NCBI): domain Eukaryota; kingdom Viridiplantae; phylum Streptophyta; class Magnoliopsida; order Asterales; family Asteraceae; genus Glebionis; species Glebionis coronaria. The sequence continues at coordinate 947,358 of JANFOE010000636.1, read as the reverse complement.
CGCACCCGCCAAACATTGCGAAAGGCATTGTGTACCTCTTGAACTTGCCCGAGAAGCCACTAACTAAGTAGTTTCGCGGGTCAATTCTTCTGATACTGAAACTTGATTCTTGAATTTTCTAAGCTTCATAACCCATTCTGCACCACGAAAAAAAAGAGTTAAAGTTACTTGCTAACCCATATCATTACAAACCATTTATGGTCTCAGATTATCAGTTTGGTAAAGAAAAGTTATTGTCTCTTTCGGTCTTCCAAAGATTTAAGTTATAAGCCGGAAACAGACCAGAAATCCATTCAAACATTCTAAAAATGCTACAAAGCCATATGTACCTTCTAAACCTGTTGTAAAAAACATTCAACTGTCCAACCCACTAAATGTATACAGCTAGATTATGAAGCTCACTACCTATCCAAAAGTAACCTATCCTGCCTGCTTCGTGTTTCTTTTTGCTTATTTTCATAAAAATAATGCTTATTTTCCAATGAACCTAACAAATTCTCATCCCCTATATCTCTCAACGACACAACTATTCTCACCAAGCAACAAAAAATTCAATAAGTTTGCTATAAAAAAGATCAAAATATTATGTGCATACCGTATACGTGTACTGGATGCACATGAAGAAGAACTTTTCTACTGGGTAATACTTTATGTTCCAGTTCATAGCCTAATAACGTTAGATGCAACCATCTCACCAAGTACAGTTTTACTTCACTATCATCTTAAACCCATCTACTTCAATTAAGCATGTCAATGGAAAGCTAATATCGAATATAGTATGAGTATTTGAACCATGAAGTCATAAAAAAAAGAAACAATAAGAAAATAACAGAATTCATGAACAGATAAATGAAGTGATAATAGAAAAATCACCTTCAATAGATATTTGGTATCTTTGTCCCAAAAGTTAAAAGAGCCATCAGATCTCAGAAAAGCATAAGACCGACAACTTATCATGTTTGTTTGGATTAATCATTAACGCTTTAGCCAATTTGACAACACAACTAAAAAGTTAAAATGCAATTAGCACGATATTAAAAGCTTAATAAGCTACCACAAAACCCCCCATTCTAGCCTGTTTACTTCAACATGCAATATAATATATAAAAGATGATGTTTATTTGCAATTGCCTTTAACAACTTATCTGCGCATTGCGACTCCAACTTTTACTCCACCAATCTGCATATACAATATAAAGATCACACACTAAATAAAAAACCTCTAATTCGGTACAAATTTGAAATTACAGGAGCTTTGTGACGGGATTCTTTCTTACATTTGAAATTTGAAATTCTTTCTTACAGGAGTTTTGGAAGAAACATGCTTCTGGGTATTGTTACCTGTAGCGTTTAAAGATTTTTCACAACGTATGTTCTGCAAAAAGAATGATTTCTCAACATCCACTTATCTAATCTCGCGGATCTCGCTCTTGATCTAACACGACTTTTCCTCCTCCACAACACTTTTGATAATTTCTCTCCGAAGGGAAAAAAGAGATTCAAAAACTTGTGCTCACCTTCATCGCGAGCACGATGGGATTCTTGTGTTTCTATTGCTGTTGTATGAGCTGCTAAGCAATGGACACTAACCGGGCCTCTGTCGCGTTGCTGAAGACCCTTTGAGTGCATCCGTTTTTGTCCAGCCAAATAAAAAGAACCCTCCTTAAACAAAGTAAGAATATCATTTAGATGTTAGGTTCAACGATTGCCTTCATATTTCAATGGTGATTTTTCTCTGTTCTCTACTCTGCAATTTCATATAGAAATATGTCAAATGTGAATTGGGTATGGGTCAAAGTGGGTGTATTGGCTTGTGCCAATATATTCCATAAAATTCACTATTTTTTTCTACCTGAATATCTTATGATGGAATATAACACAACCCAGTCAATTTCTAAATGCAAAGACCCGTTACGAATTCACGCCCAAATACTCCAATCTAAGCAGATACGCACTTGCTTAAAAACGCAACCATTGCCTTTTAAGGTGGTGTTTGGGATAGTAATGGGACAACATTGCTATCCCAAACACCAGAAGAATGATGCATACGTACAACAGAAGAATGAGAATATGCTAATTTATCGGACAAAAGCAACAGTTTTGATTTCAAACACCACCTTGTATCAACACATTAACTTTTCCGCGCGTTCCTAACCACTATAACAGGTACTTTATCAAACCATTGAAACCAGTTAGTGCATATTACCACTAATGAAATCAGCTAAAGAAACTTGAGTGGCATTCTTTGGTTCTTGGTGGGTCAAACTCGTATAGCGTGATTCCTCTAAAGAGACACCCAGTTCCGACATAAACAGGACCTTGAAGCCCGTCAAGGGCTCTCATGTTTCCATCACAGAAAACCGTGTTGTAAGAACCTCCATTTATGACTAAAACACACCTAAAACCTGCACTGACCATATTGGGACAAATGAATCAGAAGTAAGCTAATTATCATTTATAAAAAACACACTCAATCATAGAAATCGTCACCGGAGGTGAGTTCTTACCTTATACCAAATAGATGATTGCACTGCCAAGGGTATATGAATAAAACTTCTTAAACATCAATTAAAAAACACAACCCCCATGAATTGATATTCAATAAGCACATCCGAATCAACAATACTAAAGAATAATCAAAACTCATCCTATGGAACATGATCACCAATAGGAATAGGCAGCTTGATATAATCGTTTAAAGGTTTAAAAGATGAATTAAAGAAAGTGGCGGCCAGAAAAATAGAAACGATCCATGGAGGGGGCTAGGGTTTTATCCATACTAAAGAATAATCAAAACTCGTCCTATAGAACACGTTCACCAATAGGAATAGGAGATGAAAATCCGCCCAAGATTAGATCGGGTTGAAAGAAGAAGACAGGATGGTGATGGCTGATTTTTCTTAATTAGGGTTTATTTATCCACAACTGATGACATAAAAAATTATTTGATGATCTAAGGTTAACAATTGTTTGATAAAGGGTTATGATTGAAAGGGTTTTATAGGTGTTCGATCGTGAAAAATGGATGTGAAGTCGCTCGTGTGTGTTTTCCCCGTGGTGTGTGTTTTTCCCGTCGGTGGGTTGGTAAGAAAATGAAGAAAAATTGGTTTTAACCTATTATATATACATGCGGTATCAAAACGCAGTTTTTTGCAAATTGCGACGCGCTTTTTCAAATTGCGTTTTCGTACACTATTTTTGGCAAGTTTTTGAGATTTTTTAGCTAACAAACAAATTATATTGGTTTAGAAGTGCCATGTCACATGTGACTGGGATTAGAGGTGTGGTATCAAGTCATATTTATGCCTATATAATATATATATATATATATATATATATATATATATATATATATATATATATATATATATATATATATATATATATATATATATATATATATATATATATATATATATATATATATATATATATATATATATATATATATATATATATATATATATATATATATATATATATATATATATATATATATACTAGACGAGTACCCGCGCATAGCGGCGGAAATTGTCTAGCAACAGATAATTAACACGATGTGATATTGTGGTAAGTGTTTCGGTGACGTTCAAAATATAACGTCAAAAGATTAAACTTTTATTGCAAAGCGTTGTAACATGTTATAATTCAAAATATCTTATAAGTATGTTTCAATTGGATGAAAGGGTGTCATTTGTTTAATTAACCAAAGTTTATATCTTTTTTAATGAATAAGATTTGCATGTAGTAGTTTTTAGTGGGACCCACATTTTTCAAGCATTCAACATTTTCAACTTTCAACCAAAGGGATACACCCTTTAGATTAGTGGGACCCACATTTTTCAAGCATTCAGCATTTTCAACTTTCAACTAAAGGGATACACCCTTTATAATGTAGTATAAATATAGATTAGTGGGACCCATACTTTTCAAGCATTCAACATTTTCAACTTTCAACTAAAGAGATACACCCTTTATAATGTAGTATAGATATAGATTAGTGGGACCCACATTTTTCAAGCATTCAACATTTTCAACTTTCAACCAAAGGGATACACCCTTTATAATGTAGTATAGATATAGATTAGTGGGACACATACTTTTCAAGCATTCAACATTTTCAACTTTCAACTAAAGAGATACACCCTTTATAATGTAGTATAGATATAGATTAGTGGGACCCACATGTTTCAAGCATTCAACATTTTCAACTTTCAACCAAAGGGATACACCCCTTATAATGTAGTATAGATATAGATTAGTGGGACCCACATTTTTCAACCATTCAACATTTTCAACTTTCAACCAAAAGGATACACCCTTTATAATGTAGTATATATATATGTATATATATATATATATATATATATATATATATATATATATATATATATATATATATATATATATATATATATATATATATATATATATATAGGGAAGAGTTAAAATAAAAAGATTTTTTTTGTGAGAAGGATAAGAAGGATTTTCAGCCATTGACTTAAAATTAATGGATGAGATCAATCTATACTTCTAACTAACTAACTAACTAAACATCTAAACATGATTTTAAAAAAGTTCTCGAAAAATTCTATAATGTCGGATATGTTGGTGCATAAAAAAGTTGTGAAGAATGTTTTCTTAATTTTGAGTTTTTTACGTTTTTTAATGCACAAAAAATGAAATTTGATGCACAAAAAGGTGAAATTTGGTGTACAAAATTTTTTTCATGCACAAACTTTGCAAGTTATTTTACTTTGACGCGACAACAAATTTTAAAACAAAAAGTCAAAGGAAGTTGGGCAAAAAATGAATTCTTGCTGCACAAAAACGTAAAAAGCCTAAAAATTATCGTTTTTGTGCATCAAAATTTCGTTTTTGTGCATTAAAAAATGTTAAAAACTTCAAATTAAAAAGGGTTTTTTCACAAAAGTTTTTTGCACCAACATACCCGATCTACTTGAATTTTTTCAGAATTTTTGAAAGACTTTTTAAAAATCATATTTAAATGGTTAGTTAGTTAGTTGGTTAGTTAGTTAGGATTATGGTTTAATCTCATCAATTGATTTTAAATCTATTCCTGAAAATCCTTCTTATCCTTCTCACAAAAAAGTCTTTTTATTTGATCTCTCCTCTCTCTCTCTCTCTCTCTATATATATATATATATATATATATATATATATATATATATATATATATATATATATATATATATATATATATATATATATATATATATATATATATATATATATATATATATATATATATATATATATATATATATATATATATATATATATATATATATATATATATATATATATATATATATATATATATATATATATATATATATATATATATATATATTTATATAGAGGAGGGTTAACATGAGAGATTTTTTAAAATTAATAAAATGAGAACTAATCTACACCATTGGATCTTCTATTTGATGTTAGATTAAATAAGCATTAACTAACAAACACATAATTAATTAAATAAAATTGTAAGGGTATTTTAGAGAATACAAATCATATTTTTTAAATTGTTTTTCGTCACATTCTCATGTTTACGAAGTACCAGTTTTTCTCTTAATGGATGGAGTACTATCTTAAAATTGAATAATTGATACATTTTTTGTTGTTTTTATACTATTTCACTAAACATATTTTTTCTATAATGCTGTAATAGATAATTGACAACAAACTTTTGCTAAGAAAAGAATAACAAGCAGAAACACTACTACATCAACTTGATACGTAGACATTAAAAATATATTTACATTACACATCCAAATATTTACATAAACATAAATGGTACACAATTACGCATCAACAACTTTCGACTAGTATAAGCTGTTACACTTTTTTGCCATGATTTTGGGATATCCAAATGCACCGCTTTTGAAAGAAACATCAATACTTAGCAAATCTTGTACACCTACAAAGATGGTATCAGTGTACCAGCGCATCCCAAGATGATGCCGGTGTACCGGCGACACATCCCAAGATGGTGTCGGTGTACCGACGACACATCCCAAGATGGTGCCTGTGTATCGGTGATACATCCCACGATGGTGCCGGTGTACCGGCGACACATCCCAAGATCGTACTGGTGTACCAGCGACAACAGCCCAAGATCATACTGGTGTACCGACGATAGCAGGAAGACAATGACGACGTGGAAAAATCCTGCTACAATAATGATACACTAGCATCAACTCTAACACAACGATGGTCACCTGATCTAGCACATCCACAGTTTCCGATGAAGTGGCAAACTTCGGCGTGACAATACATTTGAAATTAAAATTGAATATACTCGGATTTGACAAGCAGCTAATACACAAACAAATCATCTCAAACATTTGATAACAAACTAGGATCTGACAAGCAAAACCGCGGATCCAGTTTTTTTGCACATAACGAAACCCAGTTCTTAAATGCAAAACCGCTACATATGATGTGGTCGTTGTTGCTGATCTAAACACCTACCGAAACGATTGTTAATGTAGATTCCGGCTGCCTATGACTCAATAAAAAATTAGCGACGTCGGCTTAAAGGTGGCTGATCTCATAAAAAATTGCAAGGAAAGCCAAATACGATAATTTTCGTTTTTTTTTCATATCAGTGATGATGAGAATAAACTACTTGTGAAGTGGAAAGTCAAATATGGTTTGGATCTGTGTTTTTCTTTTGGGAGAGAGAGATGATATGTGAGAATAAGAATTTAAAGTTAATAAATATATTAAATGATGTAAATGCCTGATATACCCCTGAAGCTATGTAAATTAATTATATTAATTTTCTTATATTTTTATCTTTTTTTCTAAACTAATTTGCAGATGGTTTAATCCTATTGGTTGCTTGATGGTTCTTATTTTTTAAACTTTAAGTTTGATCTCATTTGAACCAAAATCTCTCTCTCTCTCTCTCTCTCTCTTTCTCTATATATATATATATATATATATATATATATATATATATATATATATATATATATATATATATATATATATATATATATATATATATATATATATATATATATATATATATATATATATATATATATATATATATATATATATATATATATATATATATATATATATATATATATATATATATATATATATATATATATATCTATATATATATATATATATATATATATATATATATATATATATATATATATATATATATATATATATATATATATATATCTTATAATAAAGGAGAAGAGAAAAAGACATTTCATACCCCTTGAAAAAAAAGAAAAATATTTATCTAAAATATAGTCATGTCTAAGTTGGTCATTTCACATTTTCTAACCTATTTTTAGTAAGCAAATTAATATGTTTTTAGCTTACAAAAGAAGCTCCAAAAAAACCGGATGAAATTTAAGAAACCGAATATATGAAGGACCTATTCTTAACAAATAAACTAACAATAAGGAAACACTGCATATTAGTCAAAAGCTTCTCCAGTACTTTTCGGCCATAACCTTTTCACCAGTAGATTCATTCAAAAAAACCATAAACGTGCCTGACTTGCCATCATCATCATCATCCAAAACATAAATCTCCATTATGATTCTTCAATAGTTTAGGATGTGTTTTCGGTTCATGACGAATACGTTTGGATGCTGATGTTTCTTCATAAAGTGAACAAGTATGTTTATTTTTATTTTTTCAGTTGATGATTTTGATATTAGTTATTAAAACCACATGTCATTTCGTATTTAGCTTTGGTTGATTTGAACAATTTTATGAGTTTTCTTTAATCTTATCACAATAATTTGTTTTTTAATTGATTCAGATATTGTGTTATAAATAAATCAATTATATGTGCTTAAAATTAGTGTCGATTCATCTGATAATCAAATGAGCGAAAGTGGTACTATGCACCTTTCTCTTGCTCCAACTTTAGCTAATTTAACCACATCCCTAAGCTAATAGTAAGATTTTCGTAACATGAAATTTATTAGGTGATTATGGGGTTATAGACGAAGAAGCAACAAAAGAGTGGGAGCATACTCTTCTCCAAGATTCCATGGACAAAGAACTACACGAGTTGCATAAAACGTTTAGAGCAAAAGGAGGTTTGTTACAGTAACTTTTCATACAGATATATAGTTTTGTAATATAGATATGTAATGAAGCTTGTGTCTCTATAATGTTGTTCAAAACACTTGATTGTTTTGTGGCTCGTGAGTGATGTGTACAATCACCGTTTTCTGTTACTTTCATTATTCCAGGTTCTTTGAGGTGTTGCAGCTTACGATGACAGCTGTTTACCTCTTTGGAAATCTTTTACAGAAGAGTTATTTCTAAGAGGACCATTTAAAGCTGTCTTCGCCGCTGAAACGCTTGCTGCTGGAATCAAATAGCCTGCAGGTACGGCTGTGATTTCATTTCCCAACAAAAAGAGTGAAGTGATGAAGCTTTTAACAAGAAGAGCAATCATCTTTTATCAAAATTAGCATACAGAAAATGGCAGTTTTGCAGGAAGAACTCACAGTATGTCTGCCTCTTTATCTTTATATATTTAAGATTATAAGATATAGATATAATTGTTACTACCTTTTTATCATAAAAAATTAACATGGTTTGTTTAACACCCCCAAATTTACACGCAGCGGAATACATCTTTGGGTGCTAAACAATGATACAAAAACACATAATTTATAAAGAACGACTCGAAAAGAGACGTTTTAATTTCATCGTTCCTAAAATATTCGTCAGAGTAGCGTAGTCCCAAGACATCGTAACCAAAGTACAATTAAGACAAAAGATTTAAATTGTTTTAAACAAAGGAACGATAATTATTCAAAGAGTTTATGTTGCAAAAGCAGTGCACAACTTCATTCCCGTGACCTCCAAGCTTCACACTTCGTGATTACCTGAAATACATGTGAGAAAATCATCAGCAAAAATGCCGAGTAAATCTATAGGTTTATATAATGATTTTGAACACAAGCAAGATTATAAGTTTGTGGCATACTTGAAGGCAACAAGCATCGAATAATAATTTGCATCAACAATGATAATTGTATATAGCATAAATTGCATCAAGCTCATGGAACCGAGCCCTTAGACACTCTCATATCAGTCTAATAAGACGAGAGATTTATTAATTGTCAATTACCACCATATTATTGGTACATTGCCGTATACCTGACTTCTCAATACAATATGTTCAAACAGTGTGGAGGTCGGGCCTAAGCTTCTGTGACAAGTCCACACAAACTGAACCGGGGCGGCTTCCCCCATAGATCTATTAATTGTACTAGCGGTTAACCCATCATAGGTTAATTAACGGTCCATAATTGAGGTTTTAATAATGGCAATCACTTAATGCAATTTAAAGGCAACCACGGGTCCATTCATAGAGGGACAAGCACACCATAAAATCTTGTGTTTTAAGTTTATAAAAACATGTATTCCACCTCGCGGGTTTTTAAAATATTTAGATGAGCTCAAACGAGGCTATAGACTCACCTTAGTATTTATAGTAGTTGAAGACGATCGCCGACGATATATGATGCCCGGTAAACACGATAACCGCAACCTAGCAAATAAGGTGCGTACGTTAATAACCTCAAATATCAATTAAAATGCATACTTAGAAAAATTTGACAACTTTGACTTTTTGGTCAACTTTGACTTTTTGGTCAACTTTGACCTTCGGGTCTGACCCGATTAATTGACCCACTAAATGACATATTCGTGATTCAAGACTGAAGCTTTTTGATGCAAAACGACGTTTCGGACAATTTTCCAGTTATACCGGAGACGTGAAACTTAATAGAAACTGTCCAAAATACACATGAAAGTTCTGTGTAAAATTACAATTTTACCCCTAAACGTCTCTGATTTTACTATTAACTTTTACCCTATTATCACTCGTTTCCAGGTCTGATTTCTACGAGGCAAAGGTAAAACATCATTCTGAACAACTTTCGTGTTTCGACCGAAGACCGAAACGGACCAGAAATGACAGATTTACCCTTCGCATCAGATTTGTTAAAGATGACGGTTTTTAGAAAATGCAGATTTAATTTTTAAGTTTTGCCCCGTCTAGATTCGTTTTCAGAACTGGTTTCTTCGCGGTGAAAGTAAAATGACATTTTAAACAACTTTTTAGTTTTACACGAGAGCTGAAACGAACCAGATCTGGACGATTTTTCCCTTTTTCGGATCTGCATCAGATAGTGTGCGGGAAATAATTAGATAAATTTTCAGAATTTCAAACATGCGTAACTTTTAGCTCGTTTGGAGTTAGAAGCTCTACTTGGTATCAAATCGAAGCCCTCGAAATTCTCTACAACATGATCCCATAATATCAACCTATACTTAGACTTAATACCTCTGAAAATAGCCTTAAACCCACGGCTCAAAATCAAATATTTGAAAAACATGTAAAAATTAATTTTTCAACACAATTTACCCATTTCCATACTCCTAATAACAACTAAAAATCATCATAATCAAACACTAATAACCCTAGACCACTTGCATGTCCAAATTTTACTAGATCCATATCAAAAATCTTACATGCAAGCATCCCCATTTTTAATATAATAAAAATAACACTTATTTACAACTATAAAATAGATCAAAACAAAATGATCTTTCAAGAAAAATCATTTTTAAGAAAAAGTTCATGCATGTTGTAAATTTTTATACCAAAATGACCCAAATCATATTACAAACATGGGACTTACTTTAGATTTTAAGGATTCAAGCTATAAATTTGAATCCAAGGGTATTTTGGTTTGAGGGTGTCACGAAAAAAAAAACAAAAGAAAGGAGAGAAGAAAAAAAAATAATCTTCTTGTGGTTTTCATATGTTTTTAATTAGTAGAAGTTGGTCAAAATTTATAAAATCAAAAGAAATTTAATGCTTGTAAAATTTTAACAAAGATCAAAGATCAAATACAACTTTTTAACATGAAAACATGATGATCTTACCTAGATCATCACATGCATGATGATTTGAACATAGATATACCATGGAAATTATAAAATCTTGAAAGTGTAATGCATGTAGGAGATTTTCATACCATTGTGTAGATCTCTAGATTTCCAAGATGGGTCTTTGATTTGTTTTTGACGATTCAAACAAGAAAATAAAAAATTTGACGTTCTATGTGGGTGGGGGTTCACGACAAAATAAGAAAAGAAAAAGGGAGAGAGAGTTTTTGGTGGGAGGTAAGATGTGTGTGTATAAAAATGAAAGAAAAATCCCTTTTATATGGTGGGTGAAGGGTAATTCTTGTAATTTGAGCATTCTTTTGGACTAAAAGACAATTAACTATTAGGGTAGAAAATGACTATTAGTCAATTTAAAATTATTTACGAGGCTCGGGTTCCATAGGAATACTTTTTAGAAGTTTAAACGCACACGAAAAATAATAATATAACGGCCCGATACATAATTAAAATGATATCGTTGAAAATATCAAATATCTAAACGGTCGATAATAAAATATAAAATTTTGGGCATCCGTCGGTATCGCGATCAATAGTAGTCCTCCTTATTCGTCAAAATATTAAAATAAAATATTCAATATCGGTTTCAACTTAAACCATTAATCATAATAGTATTTAACGTTATGAAATACTAATAAAAATATGAGTAAGATAGAATTAAATAATGACCTTATTTTTGCGGGTTTTACATCCTCACCACCTTAGGAGAGCACCGTCCCGGGGCTTACTTCTCCTTAGGTCCGTCTACGAATAAATGTGGATACTTGCTCTTGAAGTAGTCCTCTCGCTCCCAAGTGTATTCAGGTCCACGTCGGGAATTCCATCGCACTTTTATAAACTTAGAACACCAGATTTTATGGTGTGCTTGTCCCTCTATGAATGGACCCGTGGTTGCCTTTAAATTGCATTAAGTGATTGCCATTATTAAAACCTCAATTATGGACCGTTAATTAACTTATGATGGGTTAACCGCTAGTACAATTAATAGATCTATGGGGGAAGCCGCCCCGGTTCAGTTTGTGTGGACTTGTCACAGAAGCTTAGGCCCGACCTCCACACTGTTTGAACATATTGTATTGAGAAGTCATGTATACGGCAATGTACCAATAATCTGGAGGTAGTTGACAATTAATAAATCTGTCGTCTTATTAGACTGATATGGGAGTGTCTAAGGGCTCGGTTCTAGGAGCTTGATGCGATTTATGCTATATACAATTATTATTGTTGATGCAAATTAATATTCGATGCTTGTTGCCTTCAAATATGCCACAAACTTATAATCTTGTTTGTGTTCAAAATGATTATATAAACCTATAGATTCACTCGGCATTTTTGCTGATGATTTTATCACATGTATTTCAGGTAATCACGAAGTGTGAAGCTTGGAGGTCACGGGAATGAAGTTGTGCACTGCTTTTGCAACATAAACTCTTTGAATAATTATCGCTCCTTTGTTTAAAACAATTTAAATCTTTTGTCTTAATTGTACTTTGGTTACGATGTCTTGGGACTACGCTACTCTGACGAATATTTTAGGAACGATAAAATTAAAACGTCTCTTTTCGAGTCGTTCTTTATAAATTATGTGTTTTTGTATCATTGTTTAGCACCCAAAGATGTATTCCGCTGCGTGTAAATTTGGGGGTGTTAAAGATTGGTACTAGAGCCATGAGTTATAGAGAACTAGGTTATTTTTATAAAAACCTAAACTATAACTGTAAATTTTAATTTTTCAAAGAGTTGGTGCACATAACTTCGCGTGACTTCAAGTTCAAGCTACTTATGGGATTACCACTTTAGTACACATTATTATGTATGCCTTACTGCTAAGTATTTATAAATAAATACTATAATCCTTTATTGATATATATTAATATCGTTAAACTTTTCGATAAAAGTTTATCACTTACTAATGATTTATTTAAATAAATTTATGAAGTTTCCTGTATTTATTTGAAGGATTTTCTATATTTATTTAAATTTTTGGAAATTGTTTTATTTCATTTTATTATGACCTTATACATATTTTGCGAATTTATCACCGCTTAATATTACGTCTTCGATGAGGAGGAAGCAGGTTCCACTGCTGCAAGTGAGTCACAGTCAACTAAGTTATGTGGATCCCCACGTGACTGGTGTTTATTATTTTGGTGTCATTGTACTCTATTTATCTTTAAGATCATTACTTGTTGATCTACGATAATTGTTTCCTTTGATCCTTATAATGATTGTGATACCTTATATTGATAATGTGCATGCATTTGATGAGTGAAATTTGTACATGATATGACTATACCATGATTACAATTAACTCATTCATTTTATCTTCTCTCTTTGTGATGTGAAAGAATCATGCCACCTAGGAGAATGACAAATGATGCCATTGCAAGGCTAGTTGCTGAAGAGGTAGCGAAAGCATTAGCTGCAGATAGAGCTGCTCGTGTTAACACTGAAGGAGCAGGTGGCTCTAGAGGTGCTAATACTAGAGGTGATGGTGCTGAAGGTGCAGGTGAACCTGTTGGACCAGAAACTGTTGGAGGAGCTGGTGTAGCTGAGAATCCTGTAGATGAGGTTGCTCAGGTTGCTACTTCAGTAAAAGAGTGTAATTTTTCTGGGTATACGAAATGTGGACCCACTACATTTCAAGGAACTGGTGGAGCACTGGAATTATTCAGGTGGATTGAGAAAACTGAAACAACATTTGAGATCAGTGATTGCTCAGAAAGGAATAAGGTTAAGTTCGTAGTTGCTACTTTCAAGGATCGAGCTTTAAGCTGGTGGAAGACTCAAGTTGCTACAGTTGGGTTAGAAGCTGTCAACAGGAAACCTTGGGATGAAGTCAAAAGGTTGCTGAAAGAAGAGTTTTGTCCAGAAGAAGAGTTATCTGCTTTGTAGGATGAGTTGAGGCACCTGAAGCTGAAAGATAACAACATTGCTGCCTATACTAGCCGATTCAATGAGTTAGTTTTGTTATGTCCGGATGCTTTTGTTACTGAGAAGAAAAAGATGGATCAATATATTAAAGGGTTGCCTGGGTACATTAAAGGTGAGACAACTTCATCTCGACCCAAGAACTTTGTTGAAACTGTGAGAATGGCTCATACACTCTTGGGGTAGAAAGTTCAAGATAGGGCTGAGAAAGCTGCTGAGAGTAGTAAAAGGGAATGGGAGAATTCGCAGAGTGGTAACCAAGGTAATAACCAGGGTAACAATAATCGTGGGAATTACCAGGGTAATAACCGCCACAAGCAGTACAATCAGAGGAGAAATGATGGGGCTAGAGCTACAACTAACAAGAATGATAATGCTGACCATGGGGGACCAAATAAGGTGCGTACGTTAATAATCTCAAAAATCAATTAAAATGCATACTTAGAAATTTGACAACTTTGACTTTTTGGTCAACTTTGACTTTTTAGTCAACTTTGACCTTCGGGTATGACCCGATTAATTGACCCACTAAATGACATATTCGTGATTCAAGACTTAAGCTTTTTGATGCAAAACGACGTTTCAGACAACTTTCCAGTTATACCCGAGACGTGAAACTTAATAGAAACTGTCCAAAATACACATGCAAGTTCTGTGTAAAATTACAATTTTACCCCTAAACGTCTCAGATTTTACTATTAACTTTTACCCTATTATCACTCGTTTCCAGGTCTGATTTCTACGCGGTAAAGGTAAAACATTATTCTGAACAACTTTCGTGTTTCGACCGAAGACCGAAACGGAGCAGAAATGACAGATTTACCCCTCGCATCAGATCTGTTAAAGATGACGGTTTTTAGAAAATGCAGATTTAATTTTTAAGTTTTGCCCCGTCTAGATTCGTTTTCCGAACTGGTTTCCTCGATGTAAAAGTAAAACGACATTTTAAACAACTTTATAGTTTTACACGAGAGCTGAAACGAACCAGATCTGGACAATTTTGCCCTTTTTCGGATCTGAATCAGATAGTGTGCGGGAAATAATTAGATAAATTTTCAGAATTTCAAACATGCGTAACCTTTAGCTCGTTTGGAGTTAGAAGCTCTACTTGGTATCAAATCGAAGCACTCGAAATTCTCTACAACATGATACCATAATATTAACCTATACTCAGACTTAAGACCTCTGAAAATAGCCTTAAACCCACGGCTCAAAATTAAATATTTGAAAAACATATAAAAATTATTTTTTCAACACAATTTACCCATTTCCATACTCCTAATAACAACTAAAAATCATCCTAATCAAACACTAATAACCCTAGACCACTTGCATGTCCAAATCTTACTAGATCCATATCAAAAATCTTACATGCAAGCATCTCCACTTTTAATATAATAAAAATAACACTTATTTACAACTATAAAATAGATCAAAACAAGATGATCTTTCAAGAAAAATCATTTTAAGAAAAAGTTCATGCATGTTGTAAATTTTTATACCAAAATGATACAAATCATATTACAAACATGGGACTTACTTTAGTTTTTAAGGATTCAAGCTAGAAATTTGAATCTAAGGGTATTTTGGTTTGAGGGTGTCACGAAAAAAAACAAAAGAAAGGAGAGAAGAAAAAAAAATAATTTACTTGTAGTTTTTATATGTTTTTAATTAGTAGAAGTTGGTCAAAATTTATAAAATCAAAAGAAATGTAATGCATGTAAAATTTTAACAAAGATCAAAGATCAAATACAACTTTTTAACATGAAAACATGATGATCTTACCTAGATCATCACATGCATGATGATTTAAACATAGATCTACCATGGAAATTATAAAATCTTGAAAGTGTAATGCATGTAGGAGATTTTCATACCAATGTGTAGATCTCGAGATTTCCAAGATGGGTCTTTGATTTGTTTTTGAAGATTCAAACAAGAAAATCAAAAATTTGATGATCTATGTGGGTGGGGGTTCACGGCAAAATAAGAAAAGAAAAAGGGAGAGAGAGTTTTTGGTGGAGGTGAGATGTGTGTGTGTAAAAATGAAAGAAAAATCCCTTTTATATGGTGGGTGAAAGCTAATTCTTGCAATTTGAGCATTCTTTTGGACTAAAAGACAATTAACTATTTTATAGGGTAGAAAATGACTATTAGTCAATTTAAATTTATTTACGAGGCTCGGGTTCCATAGGAATACTTTTTAGAAGTTTAAACGCACACGAAAAATAATAATATAATGGACCGATACATAATTAAAATGAATATCGGAACGATCGATAATAAAATATAAAATTTTGGGCATCCGTCGGTATCGCGATCAATAGTAGTCCTCGTTATTCGTCAAAATATTAAAATAAAATATTCAATATCGGTTTCAACTTAAACCATTAATCATAATAGTATTTAACGTTATGAAATACTAATAAAAATATTAGCAAGATAGAATTAAATAATGACCTTATTTTTGCGGGTTTTACAGTTTGTGCTTTTTTGTATTAATTTATTGTGAGTGCTTTTCTCTAATAATCTCAATTTTAGATATTGTGTACGTGTTGGATTCTTTGCAGCCGTTTGCAGGTTGGTGGTCTTCCATTCATCCCAAAATCAGATGTACGTCCCTTTTGTTTTGGCAGCATCAGGACAGTTTGAAGATGGCTTAATCTGGATGTCATATAGTTAGGAAAGCGTGTTATTTTCGCAGCTAAGACTGCTTATTTTATTGCATTTATGCTACGAGTAGATAAGCAGTTTTGGGGGAAATTTTTATGGTGTTTGGGATTTTTCTTATTTAAGTGCTTACCTGTTTATTTAGTTGCTAAATGGATAACTAAAACAACTTATATTGTATGCAGCGGAGCTACTAGACTTCCAATTCTCCAGCATTCTGTCAAGCATCAGAGAGTCTAGGGAGCGAATGGCTCATGGTGCGAGTTTCGCTACAACAGCTGCTGGAATCCTAAATGATACATGCCTAAATTTTGTGAGTCCTACAATATCTATGAATTCGATGATATATCGTTTATAAAAAAAAGTAGAAGCAACAAATTTATTATTTCTACATTTCTGCTGATTATATATGTATCACTTATTGGGAAAACTATTGGTGGTAAGAAGCCTAAAGATCAATATGCATGATCAAAGGTTGAGGACTATCTTTAGGGGGAATATGCAAGTACACTTAAATAAGTTTTTATAAATGCTCTAATTTCTTTTAAGAATATCAGGCCAGGTAATTAGAGGACCACACGAGAGCCTATGACAATGTATTAATAAAGAGTGAAGACCAGATTAAACACTGTCTTCCACTATTCTCCCATATTAAAAACACAATATTTTGTGAAATTCCCTATCTTTTTTACCTATCATCTGTGGTTTTTTGTTTTTGAGTAGGTAACTTTTTGTTTTTTTTGCTTTTGTAGGCTCTCATGTAGATGACGAAGTATCTAACTGAGGGTAAACAAAAAATTGATTTTCTTAATATCACTTTTATTTGATTTTGAATGCGATGTCATCAAGTTGTTATCATTTCTTTCAATTCTATTATGATAGAGTATTTGGCTAGGTTGCAATTAAAATTCAAGGGTTCGGATTCGTCATTTCCTTTGTTTCCATTCTTATGATATGGATTCCCTATATTAAGCAATGAACATCATGTTTTAAACAATAATCCGAAATGAGAATAATGAATTATAGTTCTTTCTATAGGTTGCTATTACAAATTTTATTTAGCCGAGATCAAAAAAATGATCGACATCGTAATTAAGATTAATTGGTGATTATTTTAGGAAAACTATGTGATATATGGTTAATGAGCACTTGACGGGCCTCTTATGCTTAGTGAATTAATGGCATGATACACATATTGCTATGCTATGCGCCCTTAAACAACTTTAGCTCATCTAGATCAGCAGGTGTGCCAATAGTTGTGGCCATCGATAAGATATATTAGGTATTTTTAAATCTCCCCACTTGCAAGGTTGTCTATACATTTTGCTAACTCTTACTTCAACTTATTGGATGACTATAGATAGATAAGGAGCTTTGGCCGAGTGATGCAAGTCATTCAGGAGCTATCTTCAAATGGATGTCAAACTATGAAGATTTAGTAGTATGCTATCAAATGATAGCAGTGAACCCACGCAGGTATAAACATTGTAGATGAATATAAGGTCTGCTAACTGATGTCATGCAAAGTATTCATAGATTTATTTTTATGGAAATAGCTACATGAATATAAGGTCTGATACAAGAAAATATTATAAGAATCAGTAAGTTATTGATGTTACAATTTTCTTCTTCCCCAAAATGTTCTAAACACTATATAATGGAAATATGGACTTGGTGAAAAATCACACCCACCTTGATGAATTTACAGGCTTCCATTCACAAATCAAGTTTGTGAGTCACTTTCCTTATATAATTTACGTTTCAGAAACCTGTCATTTGCCATCGTTCTTAATAAAAGGTTAGCTTAAAAAACCATTTTTATGATCTCTGATTACAGTAGTAAAGGATTTGTATTAGATCATTGAGAAAGACTGTTATATGATTCCAGTGGCAATTTTAGGTGTTGTGGATGTCTAGTGATGTGAAGAACAACCAGTTTGACCCGAATGCCTCTCTCATGACTTCCGCCCCTCCGTTTCCCAGTTGGTTAGTTGTAAGCTGCCTGCTTTCGATTGGAGTCGTGAGTACATGGGAAACAAAATCAACTGACTCATTATTTGCAATTGTGTCGCTTAGAAATGAAATAAAACAATTTAACCAAGGTTAGTGGTGTCACTTTATCGCGGGTGTGAAAGGAGTAATTCGTCATTTGTTCAGTATCTTTTTAATGGCCTCAAGTACTATCAAGTTTTATTGTACTCCATCAGTCCATTGATGCTGCTAAGGTTTCTTTGCACAGGACTACTAAGATTGAAAGGTTCCTATTGCAGCCACAAATTGAAATCATGCTGCTCGGGGAAACTTGATTGTCTGGAGCCAATGTAACATTAGAAGACATTCTCTACAGCTGGAGGTTAGTCACCTGTTGTGTTAAGCAACTTTTCAAAAGCTCAAGCAAATTGTGTTGTGAAGAGGACTCATTCAGGGGGTTCTATGTCGAGCATAGGCACACGTCACCTGCAATTTGTTGGCAGAATCATGTGCTCTTGACTGCTTCAACCTCGAAGTTTTTGATGAGATCCCACATGAGGTTTAAACTAAATTTGAACTCATTTTGTATTAGCAATATGATAAACATATAACATTTCAGCATTTATTCTGTTTTTTAGAAATTGTACATGATTTATGTAATCACTCATCTACTTTTCGTAAATTTTAAAAATCACTCCTCACTGTACTTTTGGTGCATCAAGAATAATTTATGAATGTTACTGTCCTACATAAAATTGAAAGTATTATGTGTTCTAGAGCATATATGTAAAGATTATAAAAAGTGTCATCTAATGTATATCACTTGATGTGTGCACAAGCTTTACAATCTAAATTTTATTTATCATTTTAGATGGCCTGTATATATCTAATCGGTAAGATTACTGTTCTCTTCAGTGCATATATATGCGGTCAAGAAAGTCTTATTCATGTAATTCTAAAAGATTGCAAGTCTTTTTAATATATGATGAATTTTGACCCATTAGTTTTAGGATGGGTCGGTTATGTTTACTCTTTGTCGGTAAAACATGAAAAATTAGACAATAAGCTTAGAGGGCAGATCTGATACATTGAAATTGTCACTGAAAAAATTCCAGAAGTTTTTAATCTTGCATAAAACCTTCCTAGATCTCTTAAATATATGTTTCGTAATCATATTCTTGCTCTTTTGTATAGTCTAATTTATGAATAGAAGCACTCGAATGCATAAAAAGTATATTAAGTATGTTTACCATTATGTTCAACGTTAGTGCATACATGTACCGTTAAGCAAGGGTCATAGCTTTGCCACTGCTAACAAAGGATCTTCTGGAACCATGCTAGAAATTTTATATATTAATTTTCTTAAAGTTTCATGAATTTATTTGGATCTTAATTTAGCATTAATATTTTATATTCACGAGACTAACATGTAATTTATTTACGTATTACTACAAACTGAACTCTTTTAGAAACATTGTCAGCGGGTTTTTAAGGATTTGTGAATTTCATGGGTAAAAAACGTGGTTGTTTACACGGTTGAGTTTCAAAAACGGGGTCTTCCTCATGCTCACATTTACATTTTCCTTCATGTCGATGATAAGCTTGCTTCCCGGCCCAACTACGATTGACAATTTCATATGAGCTGAAATTCTAGATATTGATGAGGATCCAGGAATATATGTTCTTGTGCGTGAACATATGATTCATGGACCATATGATATTGAACATATGACTTCACCATGTATGGTTGGGGAAAAATGTTCGAAACATTTTCCCAAAAACTTTTGTGAACAAACAAAGGGAGACGAAGAAGGGTATCCAAGGTACATGCGGCGCAATAATACACGTACAATTAAAAAAAGCAAAGTGCATATGTAACCGGTTTGTATGCGTGAGATTACAATCAACTTTTTATTTATATTTTAAATCCACTATAATAAAAGTTAATCGCTTTTCATTTGTTGACCATAAGTTTTCACACGCAAAAATCGGCTCTTATAAAAGCGCAATGATCTGTTTCTTAAGGCTCCGTGATTTCACGAGTCAATAAACTAGTATATATATATATATATATATATATATATATATATATATATATATATATATATATATATACTTCTACCTATCCAGATGTTACTGATTTTGAACATATGAAAACTTTGTTATGATCAGAGGGTCTTCCGCTATCCCATTTGATTAGCCCTCCACCAGACCTCTTATTTAATATATGAACTAAGTCTCATGTTCATTTGAATATCCAGTTGTACTCCTAAGTACCCTAACCATCTTAAAACATTAATTTAAAACTGACTGATACAAACTGTTTTGACCTCCGACTGTTGTAACCTGTTTTTGACCCACTTCCTGACCTCCAATTTAGTTCTCGTTTCTTGTATTCAAAAGGCAACTCAAATACCTTTCCAGGGGTATAAGATTAGATTAATGAAAGTTTATAAAACTCTAGATATGATCAAAACTATTGCCCTAAAATTCTGGCCAGTTTTTAATGACGAATTTAATACAATTAATCTAATTAATTTCCCATAGCATAACTAATTATAAAACCTGACTAGTCTAATCATAGTTATATCATTAAAGCTCAGATTTTAGTTTAGACCTAACCTTAGATCCATCATATATTGATGTACAAATGCTTAAAAACAAATTAATTAAAAAGAGATTGAAGGTTTTTACCTTAAGATTAATAGAAGATGAAAAAAAGTCTTGAAACCCTAAAATCTTTATGAATGCCGATTGATTTTTTTCTCTAGAGGTTTTTATGAGTGTTTTTAATTTAATTAAAACCTTATATAGTTAACACAAGAATCCTAGCACAATACAATCACTAGTTTCCTTTTTTCTTTCTTTCTTTTTCTTTTGTGCGTCGACCCAAACCGCCCCTTTATTATTTTTTTATTTTTTTCTTTTAATTAATTATTAATACTTTATTAATAATTCCTTAAAATACCTTAATTTATTTCAGCTCCTAAAACCTCAAAACCGTAAAACTAGTCAATTTTACGCGTATACCGTAAAAGACGTAAAAATATACAGTTTTATAAAAACTCTTGAAATATGAAATAAGCCATATAACTAAGTCCTAAATGACTTAAAACCATGCCGTGACTAAATACCTCATCCGAGACCTCAAAATGCTAAACCCTAAATCGTAAAAATACGATTTACTATAATACATATACGTACACATAAAATCTTAAAATAACGCCATATTCTATCATAGCTACATCCAAGTGAACTAATGAGCACGAACTAACCCCATCTAAGCATCATATAATGTACTACACTACATAAACGATGTCTAACATCCAGTCAAAGGCTCAAATACAAACATATCACTCATAAACGCACACTAAGAACAAAATTAAAGTGAAACAGTCATAAGTGACAAATCTCAAAATTTAGGGTTGTCACATCACTCCCTCCTAATAGAAATCTGTAGAATCTTGATAACCTATGAATCTATGAAGAGGGTTGTTGATTTCTAGAGAGAGAAACTAGAGAGAGAAAGTGAGAGAAACTATGTGTCTTTTTATTCAAGTGAAAACAAGAAATGAACAACAACCAACCCCTTTCCATGGTGGAAAGGGGTATTTATATCCTAGGCCCTTATTTGGGCTTGGGCCGGCCCATGACAAGCCCATGGGCCGGTTTCTTACTTAACTTAATAAGTAACACTAACTACGAGCTATTACAACATAAATAATATTGTGGAGTGACCGATACTTCTAATATACGTAAAAACGTATTTCTAACAATCTCCCCCTAAGGGAGGTCACTCCACGTTACAAAGTTCTAAACCTAGCATACTATACTAAGTCTTCGTTCTTCAGCTCGTAGTCTTTTCTTCTTTCTTTTTGTTGTGAATATTTTGATTTGATCTTTTTGGCTTTGGCTTGAGAGCATTGTTCTTTTGGCCTTTCACGTGCGATCTTTGCCTTCTTGTGAAACTTGCCTCCTCGTGACTCCATGTTCCACACACTTATGTCTTTTTGTTAAATTCTCGAAAGCTTCAGAGTTTGGTACAGCGGAAGACTTCATTTTGCACTTTCTTGAATTTTGCTGAACTTTGATGCAGAAAAACATAAGCATGTGGGAACGACTTCTACAGGTACACCGCAACGCCACCGTCTTCAACTGGTACACAACAACGCCACCGTCTTCAACAGGTACACAGCAACGCCCCCGTCTTTAACAGGTACACAACAACGACACGAATAAAATGGCTTTGACATTTTATTCTAATTCGGTAGCATTTTACCTCCGGTCGGTGAAGACCGTTGGACGATATTAGATATCGTACCCGTGACTGATAGTTTCAATTAAGTAACTTCCTGACAGGATTTTGCGGGTAAACCCGTTCTCTTTATTCGACCGTCCAAAGCTGACTGCGAACATAAAGAGTGAATCACTTGGATAAATTATCCTTGTGATTTGAAGCCGTCAATTCATGAAACCTGGAACAAGTGAATTTTAATTAAGATTTTCACCATCGTTGCTTTCCAGTTATCACGAGCTCAATTCATAAAGAATCTTGCACGTCACCTACCAAGTGCTGTTTGATGTTAACACTAGAAGGATTTCCACTCGTCACTGTGATCAATAAAGAGTCACTCTGAGTGTTCTGGCAAGATCATATGATAATGCGTAGAGGCCTGGAACGAGTTTAAGTTCAATTAAGAATTAAACCACTGTTTCTTTCCAGTTTTTCACAAGATTGGTTCTAAAAGAACCGCACGTGTAACCTACCATGAGCTTGTTTGATGTTGGCTCAAGCAGGATTTCCATCTTCATTGTAATACTTGCGTATTACTCGGATGTTCTGGCAATATTACAGGAATACTGCGTAGGACTCATGAAAATCTCTTACTTTTCACAGTGTGTGAGAAAGCAAGGAATAAATGGAAAGTGTCCTAATGAGACTTTTGATGATCTCTTGGCTCTAGACTCGATAGTGCATTTTGATTTAGTGAGCGATGGCTGGAGAGGAGTGCCACCTTTTCAATACCAGTCTATTCGGAGTGAATAAACCAATAGATAACGTGTTGATCTCCGTGTGATTAAAACAAATACCTTTTGAGAGATATTTGAGTTAGCTGGGAAGGGTTGTGCATTGCATCACTGGGTCCATGATGTCTTTCTTCAATATCGAGAATCATTAACAAAAATGACCTCAATAGCATATGTATTGACCCGGTTTCTGCCTAAAGTTGTAAGGAGGGCTTCTTTCTTTACACCCTTTATCTTTACAATTCTTTTTCATTCTTCAACCCCTTCAATGCTTACCAATACGTCATAACTAGCACCTTGTTGTGATTGTTCCAGTGCTAGCTTAAGTACTTGGTCGGCATTCAGCTACGTTCACAATCTTTCTCCAACTTTCCTAGGACTTCTAATTCTATCTAGGGAATTGTCCTTGGGAAGATTCCATCGGCTCTGATGAATCATTGGACTAAACCTATTCCTACCACCCTTTTGTCACCACATTCGTCGTGAATTAAGCGTGTTTTGGGAAAGTATAGCCACTATGAAAAAATCTTTGAAAATCACTTAAGGTACTTGTGATATTGAAATCAAAAGTTTTGTACCTTAGGTGTTTTGTTCATCAAAAACGCTCCCCCTTAACACGTGCTTTACACATATTAAGTTGGATAATCGTTAAGTCTTTTTCATCTTTTAGCCAAGTATCATTTAAATCTCCTTAATCCCATTTTTCTCCCCTTATCCAAAATGTTAACCATTAATATTTGGGATATTGAATGGATTAACCGGTCTTTGGGTAAAAATGAAATCGATGTTTGGCCATAGAACATGTTAATGTTCCCCCTTAAATTAATAAGGGATAGTTGTAGTGCTTTAGTATGATATATTTTGAAAGATTTAGAATCTCGTGAGAAATTCTTGAAAAATTATCATACCTTAACACTACATCAAGCCATAAAAGCACAATATTCACAAATGTACATATTCACAATTAAACACCAATATAAAGTGGACCTGAAATGTACGACCCATTAGATGGATCGTTGCAGTAACTTGTGGTGCACTCCATATGGTCTACCACCAACGAATCTTTCTAAGCTCCTCATCAATCTACGTTCACGGAGCTTTTGATCAATCTTCTTGATCACATACTTCGCCATTTGCCGATAACCCTGATGCCAATCCTCAGTCATCTCTGGTAAAGTCCCACCCGAATTGAGATGATCCAACTTTCCTCTGACGTAGATGAGAGTCCCATCACTGTACTTATAAAGCTCACCCACCCTCATAAACTTCATTAATCCTCGACTGTTCAAGTAGAAAATCCCGCAATTCGGAACAGAAATGTCGGTATAGGGACATCTGTTGACATGTTGAGGTAACACTTGATTCACTGGACGGGTTAGGTTAAGCTTCCTTTGGTAACTTTCGACTCCCAACTGAAGATCTTCAACTCGTTTCTTGATAACAACGCTTCGTGTGAACATACGAAGTGCTGTATTCAAGGCAATGATGTCTTCACGAGGAATATGTGTGAGTTGATCCCGGGTCATCATAAGCAACATGTCTTCGATATCCTCAAGGCGAATGATAGAAAAATCTCCCTGTTGGATTTTGTATTCTCTGTCATCCTCCCTTTTCAGACGAATCTCCGTCACATGATAATAGCCATTCTTGGCTTCAGTTTTCAGCCCTAAAATGCTGGAGATGCAGATATCGGATCTAACGTTACTTCCTGAATTGGCTAAGTAGCAACCCCTGTACGCCCTTCGGACTCGTTCGTCCCAATGAGATGCACCTATAACAGCATACATATCATACTTACGAGTTACCCTTGGGACCCAGAGTCGGTTTACCTTTTCCTCGATCCAGGGTATTGTCCCCCAGTTGGCAGCTTTCAGCAAGGTCAGGGAGGTTACGTACTTTGATGAACCCTTCAGAAGATACACAAGATCATAGGTGACGAAGAAGTCGAGAGCAATCTGATTATCTTGAGAAGGATCAAGTGGAGGTGGACCTCTTTCTGATTCATGGAGGCCTGGCCTTTGAACGGTGTTAAGAGCTTTCAGGACCTCGTCAGCATAATACTCGAACTCCATTCGGGTCAACCTGGTTTTGGCGCGAATTCTCTTATCCTTTAGCGCTCTCTTTACCAACGCCGGAGTGACCGAAGATTTATACTCATGAGCCAGAAATGCGCACAAGTCAATCGGACTGCGGATACGGAGATATAAAACATCTCTGTCAGCGTCTGTGATTGGATCATATTGCGCCGCTGCCGTGATCCAAGCCTGTGGCGGTGTAGTCTCGTCAATCTCCAACGTGTCTGCCCAGTCCCATGTGCTTGATTCAGGAACAGTAGATTGTGGTTCTTGTTGTAGAGGAGTAGAAACGTGAACATCTGCTGGTTCTGATTCAGGCATCTCGGCGGTGTCATGAACGGGCGAGTGTTGTGCAGCTTCAGGTTCAGTTACTGACTCTGCAATCACAGGAGCAACAACAACAGAACTAACAGGGTTAGTGGTAACAGGTATAGACACACCAATAGATGTACCAGGAATCGATGACGCTGTAGTAGCATTCACATCGTGGCGCCACTTGGATCGTCTTGATTCCGTTGAAGTGGATTTTTCCTTTTCTGCAGCATCTTTCTTCGACTTGGTTCCAGACTTAGAAGGTTTCTTTGTGATGGCTACCTTGTCCCCCTTTTTGGGCCGTGTACCATCATCATCCTCATCGTCATCCTCGTTGCTCCCCTTAGCACTCTCCTCATTACCATCACCACCATCATCACCATCATCATCATCATCTTCATCATCCTCATCATCATCACCATCATCATCCTTTTCTTCTTCTTCTTCTTCTCCTTCTTCTTCCTCTTCTTCTTCACCAGTACCCTCTTCCTGTTCACTTTCTTCCCTTTCTTCCTCAGGCAGAATGTGGTAAGGTACCACACTTCCAAACATCTTGAACAACCGATCATCCTCCATGATAGCGTCATTCAGGGATTTGTAGAGTGTACGTTGAATCCTAGATTTATCAAAAGATCCAAGTTCCCTCATACGAGCTTTGAGGATCTTCTTTAATTCAAAATCCGTTAACTCATAGGCATTCTTGTAGGCGGATTCAGAAGGATTGGATGACTTGATCATCAAGTTATCAGCCGCGAGTGTCTTCAACTCATCACGCAGTTTAGGCATAATGGATTCAATGGATTCTTTCACTCTCTCTTCAACAGAAGCTTCAAGTGCTTCTTTCTGCTCCTTGTATTTATCCCTCATAGCCTGAAGTCTTGTGATTCGTGCAGCATGCTTATCAGCTTCAGCCTGCTTAACTTGAGCTAGTTCTTCTGCATGAGCTTTACGAGTCGTCTCCATCTCTGCAGCGAACTTAGCAAGCATCTCTTCTTGGGCTTTCTTAGATGCTTCTTCACTTTGAACTCGTCTATGTAGCTCTTGGCGAAGTTCATCCATCTCTCTTTTTTGATTATCCGTATGTTTATCCAACATTTCTGCCATTACAAATACAGCCATTGAAGACGTTGCAGAGCTGCTCCGGGTTGATTGAAGAGGCTCGGTTGTAACCACAGTACTGAGAATGGGAGTTATTGGAGGTGGAAGAAATGGTGTTGAAACTGGTCGGGTTGGTAAGGGTTGTATTGGTGGAGGTTGAGTTACTAAAGGTTGAGTAGATACCATGATTGTAGGAGCACCGGACTCCTTTTCAACACTTGCTGAAACAGGGATTGATGTCTCCTTCGAAGTAGAATACCGTTCAGGTGATCCAAACTCATAAATATCCTCAGGCTCCTCGTACTCTTCTTCAATATTTATCTGTGCACCAGAACCACTACCTCCCGTGTCTTTCCTACTCCTTTCAATAGCTATCTTCATTAATTTTCTCTCAGCTTTGTCAAGAGCAGGATCATCAACATTTTCTTCGTTACGTAGAACAAGCTCATCAGCCTTGCCCTTTCCCTTCTTAGCCTCAGTCTTCTTCTTCTTGGTTTCGGGTTCAGGTAAAACAGCTGGTTGCTTGCGTTTACCTTTACTCTTGACCGTAGTAGACGAGTCTTCTACTGTCTGAAGGCTTGCTTTTAGCTTCTTGATTTCTAGCAGCAGTAGCTTGTAATCAGCTGAAGCTTTAATTCTATCCGTCAGAAGGTAATCGGGAATAGGACCAGGAATCACACCACCAGATGGTCCTTCATGCCTTAGATCTACAGTATGATCAGCCTCTTCAGTGTGATGACGACTTGCTGCACGCCTATCAATAGTAACATCATTCTTCATACAATAATTAATGATAAGCTTGATAAACCGAGGGTAAGGAAAGAAATTAGTCTTCAGCTTCTTGTTTTGGAAGAGTTGAAAGGTGAATTCTTCCCATAACAATAATGCATAATCTGCATTTGCGCCTTTGTACATGCCATGGAAGATGTTCATAATTGGACTTCGCAAAGCATCATGCCCACTTGTTTTCGGAGTAAGACATCTACTGAGAATACCCAACATTGCTCTCCAAGGTTGACCTACTTTAGCAGTGGTAAACTCAGACACAACTCGTATGTCAGGACATCCAATAGCATCGAACAACTCCATGAGTTCGTATTTAGTAGGATCCCTCGAAAATGACATACCTTTGGGTGAATCCTGTATTCCAAAAATCATACGGAAATTTGAAACAGTGAGTGTCTGCTGCTTGTTGTCGAGAGTGAAGGTGATTTTGTTTGAAGTACTTTCCTTGGTGGCCCAGACCTCATACATGTACTCATATGGCACCGAGGCAGTACTCCTCAAAGCATTCTTAAAGTGAGAGTGATCAAGGATTGCTATGGCTACTTTGAAGCCATGGTGAGTGGATTTTTAGACTTGCTTCAGCCGGTAATTGTTTGGTATGAACTTGAGTGTTCGTGCTTCGGCAATTGCGGCTGCTCGAGAGTCTTGGATTGCTTGTACTGTTGGATTAGTCATCGTATCTGCTTAAGATAAGACATGAAAGGTTGATGCACAAAAATATATAGATATGTATCATTATTACTTCTAAGCATATCACATTTCAACAAGTACTTATAACATGCAAACACTATTAATCCAACAACTCTTCATCCGGAACTTTCCTTCATTCGGAACTCTTCATTCGGAACTTCTTCATTCGGAAGTTCATCCGGAACTTCTTCATTCGGAAGTCCTTCATTCGGAACTTCTTCATTCGGAAGTTCATTCAGAACTTCTTCATTCGGAAGTCCTTCATTCGGAACTTCTTCATTCGGAAGTTCACCCGGAACTTCTTCATTCGGAAGTCCTTCATTCGGAACTTCTTCATTCGGAAGTTCATCCGGAACTTCTTCATTCGGAAGTTCATCCGGAACTTCTTCATTCGGAAGTTCATTCAGAACTTCCTTCATTCGGAAGTTCATCCGGAACTTCCTTCATTCGGAAGTTCGTTCGGAACTTCCTTCATTCGGAAGTTCGTTCGGAACTTCCTTCATTCGGAAGTTCATCCGGAACTTCCTTCATTCGGAAGTTCATCCGGAACTTCCTTCATTCGGAAGTTCGTTCGGAACTTCCTTCATTCGGAAGTTCATCCGGAACTTCCTTCATTCGGAAGTTCGTTCGGAACTTCCTTCATTCAGAAGTTCATCCGGAACTTCCTTCATTCGGAAGTTCGTTCGGAACTTCCTTCATTCGGAAGTTTGTTCAGAACTTCCTTCATTCGGAAGTTTGATATCCATGTTCATCCGGAACTTTACAAACACACCTATGAAAGATTATTCTAATCGCGTTTGTGTGTTCTAAGGCAATCTAAGGCAACACAACGTCTTCTAATGATATTCCGAGCAAAACCCATCAAAAAGCCTAATCAATTAACCCTAAATTAAGCAAACGAACCCTAATTTGATAAACTTGCTTACCTGAATTAATTAACTGGATTAAATGAGTTAGGCGAATTAATAATCAAAGATTGATGCTATTACCTTTTAGATCAAATGAGATGGATCGTATGATTTAGAACGATAGGTTATGAGAGCTTGAGTGTGTGAAAATGGCGGAGGGAAAGAAACAGTAAAGATAAGAAAGTGAACGGGGGGGGGGGGGGGGGGGTTTGGTTTGACTTAGGTCAAAATTTTTTAACAACTTTTACAAGTTGTCATTTTTAACCCTACACTTTTCAATTTTACCTTTTATTCCTTATCTTTTCATTTTTTCTTTTCTCGTCTCCCTAACCATCGATAAACTTAGCCAACTTAACCTTGCTTAGCTAAACTCATCACGACAATCTCACATAACTTAAACATCGCAACCTATTAGAAAATCTCCAAGATTTAAAGCAATTCCTATCACATTGAACAAGCACAAGTTGTATTCTAAAGCAAGACCACTCATAAACCATTTAGCCAATTAATTTTCCACAATCACTTTTGAAAATCGTTTTGATGACAAAGATGATTTAATATATTCTCCCCCTTAAACGATGACCCGTTTTCTATTTAAAGAGCTGTAGTCATTGTTTAAAGAGTCAAATATTGATGAAAACATTTCCAATTAATGTCTTTAAAAAGATTGATTCGTGGTGGCAATAAGATTTCTCTTATTTTGACAAATTTATGCACTGAGACGTACACAAACTCGTGTTAGACCAAGTTGTAAAGTAAACTTGATCCCTTTGCATGATTTGGCTTGTAAATCATGCCCGAGAAAATTAATTCCCGTTGTGAGCCAACGTTTTCCAAGGAAATACGTGACTTTAATATGAAAACCGGGTTGCAGTCTGAAATAACTACAAGCCATAATGGGCATGTTTTAAAAATGTACAACTTTTATACGGACTCTATTTATGGCACCGTGTCAATATTGATCGACATTTCTAAGGCCGTAAATATTGTCGTACTAAAAGACATGCCCGATTTAAAAAAACGAAAAATATTTTTGGTTTTTCTTGATTTTATAATTTTTATGGTTTTTGTAGGTTTTATATTTTTTTATGGTTTTTCTTGGTTTTATATTTTTTATGGTTTTTCTTGGTTTTATATTTTTGTATTTTTCTTTTGTGGTTTATATATTTACTATAATATACATGATCACGAACAAAGGATACGCCTGAATAGTTTACCACTACTATTTAGCTGATTCTTCTGCCAATTCTTTGAGAGTCGCTGGAGTGAATGATTTCATGCCAAGCTTGTCGATCAAAAACTCGATTCGTCCTCGATCTAAGGCTTTGGTGAACATATCTGCCAGCTGATACTCAGTAGTGACAAAATACAGCTTGATCACTCCGTTCTCCACCTGCTCTTTAATGAAATGGTAGCGAATGTCTATGTGCTTGGCCCGGGAGTGTTGAACATAGTTGCAGCAAAGGGCAATGGCGCTCTTGTTGTCACAATACATCGGGATTTTGTTGAATCCCAAACCGTAGTCAGTTAATTGTGATCTCATCCAAAGGACTTGAGCACAACAACCGGACATGGCGATGTATTCAGCCTCCGTGCTAGAAATTGCAGCGCTTTTCTGCCTTTTTGAAGACCAACTGATCAATCTATCTCCAAGGAGTTGCACAGATCCAGAAGTGCTACGCCTCGTGTCTTGACACCCAGCATGATCGACATCTGCGTATGATATTAAAGCAATAGAGGAATCTTTCGGATACCATAGACCACGATGAAGTGTTCCTTTGAGATACCGAAAGATCCTTTTAACAACATGTAGGTGCTTTTCGGTTGGCCGAGCCTGATACCGGGCACACATGCATACGGCAAATTGCAAATCAGGCCTGCTAGCAGTCAGATAGAGAAGGGTGCCGATCATCCCATGGTAAAGTTTTGGATCGACAATAGTCCTATTCCTATCTTCATCTAACTTGGATTTCTCCACCATTGGAGTGTCCACGGGGTCACAATTTTCAAAGTTATATTTCTTTAAAGATTCTAGAGCATATTTGGATTGATTAATAAAGATGCCTCTGGGATTCTGAGAAATTTGTAATCCTAAGAAAAATGAAATTTTTCCCATCATTGACATCTGAAAGCGTGTGGACATTATCTTCTCAAAGCGATTTGACAATTCTATGTTAGTGGTAGCAAATATTATATCATCAACATAAATTTGTACCAGAATCATGTCGTTGTCCTCCTTGAGAGTGAATAGAGTGGGGTCCACATTGCCTTTGGAGAAGCCTTCCGAGATGAGATATGTTGAAAGGAGATCATACTACGCGCGTGGAGCTTGTTTCAACCCATAGAGAGCCTTCTTAAGCTTGTACACATGATTAGGAAACTCCGTGCTAACGAACCCATCCGGCTGACTAACATAGACTTCTTCCCTTAGTTCACCGTTCAAAAATGCCGTCTTCACATCCATTTGATAGACGATCATGTTCAGATGAGCAGCATACGCAAGGAATAGTCTATAGCCTCCAATCTTGGAACAGGAGCAAAAGATTCTTCAAAGTCTATACCCAAGGCTTGTTTATATCCTCTAGCGACCAATCTAGGCTTATTCTTCAATACTGCACCCATCTCATCAAGTTTAACCTTATAAACCCACAACAAAGTAAGGATGTTAACCTTGTCAGGGAGAGGAACTAATTCCCATACTTCAAGTCTTTGGAATTCATTTAGTTCCTCCTGCATGGCTTCAATCCAAGATGATTGAGTCATAGCCTGCTGCCAATTTTTAGGTTCAACTTCAGAGAGAAATGCATCAAAGTAGCAATAGAGTGCACTCTCTTGTAATTGATGGCGTGTAGAGACTGGTCGATCTAGATCTCCAATGACATTCCTAATTGGGTGATCTTTTGTCCATTTGGTGCTATGATTTTCAATCCTAGGTGGTCTGGAGTGAACAATAGAAGGAGCTACTTCTGAGGTAGACGCGGCTGAAGGGTTTTCAGGTATCGCTACACCAAAGAAAGGAAGCTCTTGTAGGTGAGCGTATTCCAAATCGTGATCAATAGAATCCTCTTCCACATCATTAGGCACAAGTAAGGGTGACGATTCAGGTGTAGTTTGAGAATCACTAGGTAAAGGTGCATCCGGTTCAATGTTAATTGAAGATGCATTAGATAAAGCTTCATTTGCAGTAGATATAGCTTCTGCCCACAAGAACAATGGAGCGTTCGCATAAATCAGCATAGTCCTAGCAGCTTCCATAAGCGTACGATTCCGTCTTTCAACGACACCATTTTGTTGTGGAGTGCGTGCAGCGGATGCTTCATGTGAGATACCAACTCCTTCATAGTAATCACGAAGAGTCTGGTTGACGAACTCTGTTCCATTGTCTGTACGAATACGGCGGACAATAGTATTTAAACGTACCTGAATGAATTTTAGAAAAGTGATGATAGCTTTCGGTGCTTCATCCTTTGTACGTAGAAATCTAACCCATGTAAACCTGGAGAAATCATCCACAATGACAAGAATGAATTTCTTACCGCTCACACTTTCAGTTCTCATTGGCCCACAAAGATCCATATGCAAAATATGAAGTTTTTCTTGATTGGTGCCTTCAGCTTTGGGCTTGTATGATTTCTTGGTACTTTTCCCCCTTGAACACGCGGAACATAAATGGTCTTTGTGAAATTTGAGCTTTGGAAGACCACAAACTAATTCGTTTTTAGCCAGATGATTAATAGCATCAAAGTTGAGATGAGATAATCTGCGATGCCATAACCATGACTTGGTCTTAGATGCTTTAGAGAGAAGACATACTGGAGAGGCGGCCATCATGTCTTGTAAGGACAAGGTATAAAGATTTGCACCACGAAATCCCTTCAACAAATCTTTTCCTTCCAAGTTGCGGATGAAACAAGTGTGTTGTCGAAAAGCAACCTCTAGGTTGGAATCACAAAACTGTCCTACTGAGAATAAATTATGACCAAGACCTTCTACATAGTATACCCTTGAAATCGTAACGTTTCCAATCTGATATTCACCATACCCCATTATCTTTGCAATATGATCATTACCGAATTTAACCGTACCAAGAAACTTGCTGACGAAATTTCGGAGCATCGAGCGATCTCCGGTCATATGCTTTGAACAACCGGAGTCCAAATACCAGAGGACGATTTGGACCACCTGAAAATATCACCACACGAAGACAATGTAGAGGTATCGGAATCTGAATGTTCCTTGTTATTAGCAGGTACAGATTTAATAATCTTAGATTTGCTAACTTTAGGTTTCTTAGATTTCCTAGCCTTCTTCTTCCTAGTTGGTGGTGTAGATTCTAGTTGGCTTAAATCCTGAGGTATTTCTTCACTGATAGGCACTATAGTGGGGGCTGACCTAATTAAAGGACGCTCAGACCTAACCTCAATGGATGCATTCCTAGTTAAAGGGCACATTTTTCCATCTAATGTAAAGGTCCTACCAGTGGGACGCTATTGCCATCCAACTTGGGCACGAGTTCTACCAGTTGGCTTCCATTCAAGATTATTCCTAATGGCATTCATTTCATTCACATGATCAATAAGACACAAATCATGACGTTGGGAAAACATACATTCATTACAATTCCAACAATTCAAATTAGAATTCACGAATGGTTTAGGCTTCTGCACAGGCGCAGAGCTTTTAGTTTAACATGATTCTTTTTATTTAAAACTGAACAAACATTCCTATGGTGAGCTTCTACTTTCTTCTTGTTGGTACTACTAGTGAAGGGCTTGATCTTATCTTTCTTGAGTGGCGATCCTTTAGCCTTAGTAGACTCTTTTACTCCTGTAGAAGGCAAAGTGGGAACATTAGCAACAAATTTTAAAGGTGCCTTACTTGATGGTGCCAATGACGGTTTTGCTCCTGGGGTCTTATTGAATGGAGTTACAGCAATGGGTCTATTAGTGAGTAGTGCAGAACCTGGTTTACCTATGTATTGCAAATATGCTAAGCAATATTGAACTCGCTTAATATATTCATGAGCCGAATAATAGTAGCTACTTGAGGGATCTAAGGCATAAAGATCGTCTAAGATATCCCTAACAAGATCTACATGCTTAATTTCATTCCTCATATAATCATCGTAGGTAACCGGGTTTTTCTTATGGAGCGGGTTCTTATAGAGCACTACTGACTTGGTTGTTGGAGCACTAGAGGACGGTGCAGAGTCGGTAGCTAAGTTATCCACAACTTCTTGTCGGGTGAGAAGAAGTGTCTCCTTTAACTCGGCCAAAACCATGTTTTTGTCAATGAGCAGGATGTTTAAGTCAGAGATTTCCTCACACTTTTGGTTCAGTTGTTCAACATAAGATTGTTGTTGTGCTGCATTAAAAGCTAAGCGTTCTTCTATTGAACCATAAAGAGCGGATAGTCCCTGTCTTGCCCGATCCATCTCCCCTAGAATAGACGAAAGTCTAATTTCTAAGTCCTGGTTTTTAGACTCTGCAGCCTCTAGTTCCAATTTTAGTGTTTCATTTGATGACACATCTCTCTTCAATCTCATAATCTCTTCCTCTAATGCCTTAACTATTGCAATCATCTTGTCACTCGTCTCAACACCGTTTTCACAACCATTTGATATCAAAAGATCCTCATTTTGAGTTTGTTGTTTTAATTCTAAAGATATACAATGTTGTTCGAGTTGATTAAAGCGTTTTGAAAGTAAATTGTAAGAATCTTGTAGTTTTAAAAATTCAGCGTTAGATTCGTGACAAGAATGATTATCTACCTCATTTACAGTATCAGCAACATTTACAGAGAGATCACACACATCATCACATATATTCACAGCATCACAGTTAATCATAGCGGATGTAAGCTCATTCGAATAATTAACATTCACAGTAGTAAGCACATCACACGAAATTACTTGGGACAAGAATCGGTCATATTCAGATAAAATCTTTTCCTTTTCAATTAGTTGTAGTTCGTAAGCGGTGTCCATTTCATAAAACACTTTTTGAACTTCTCCAATTTCAAACTCAAGATTTTCTTTAAGAGATGCAAAACTTCCTTTTAGACTTTCGACAAACGGATTGATCTCATTTTTAAACACCTCGTTCATGTGTTCGAAAGCCCATTCTCTGGCGTTTAAGCCATTTGAAGTCGTACATTCCAAAATGACCTTGTCAAAATTAACAAAGTATTGATTAACCTCTTGCAAGTTTAACCATACAGTGCTCACAGGTGGAAGATCCTTTGGAATTTCCTTAGGACCTTCCATTTTGACAAGTGTAGGAAGTGTACTAAGGTTTTCTTCATTTAACATGTAGGTTGGTGCTGTAATGAGATCTTTGTCCATATGGAAGCGAATTCTAAAATCCGTTTTAGCAAGCTCCTGATTCATTTTAAAATAATCACAATCGGGATATTTTGTAGAGTTGTATGACCGATTCTCATCAACTAGATCCTTATTGGTGCGATCATCGAAAATATCAATCGGGTCTAAGACCAATCCTAATTGGGTTGCATTATAAAGTCTTGGACTATGGCTTAAAGCTTGTTTTGCATACCGTGGGTTAGGGGGAAGGCCTTTTTGACGTGATAAGTTAAATTCTCTAAACGAAGCATCAAATAAGTGCACTAGTTGAGAGGCAACGTATTGTCTTAAAAGCAAATAATCTAGACTTCTAATCTTATTAGCCGCATTAATTTCCATTTCATTCTTCTTAGACTCGAGTAATTCAAAATCCGTTTGAAGTTTTTGAAAATTAGTGACCGCTAACTCTTTTTCTTTAAGTTCATTAGAAAGATCTGCTCTTAAGGTTTCAATTTCTTGAAAGTGACCCATTTGTTTGTTTCGAAAGTGATCATATTCGGGATTTGTTAGAACACTAGACGAGGGCACTAATTCCAAAGTTTGAACTTTCTCGTTGCTTAAGGCAAGCTCATCAGACAAATTCTTATTCTTAGCTAGGGTTTCTAAGAGTGCAACATTCATTTGGCTAAGTAATGTAGCAGGAACCATGACCAAATCTTGTTGAGCAGGAGTATGCGAATGCGAAATGGCTCCCGGTTGTGATTCACTCAAAGTCTGGGGACTCACATTGATATTACTATCATTGATTGTCTCCTTATTAGAAAGACTCACCACCGAAGACTCATTCGAATCAGCACTCTCTTGCACAACTTGATGTGGTTGAATACTAGCATCAGTGGTATTATCAGTGGTATTAATAAGTACCTCAGATCTCTTTTATGGCCCTAAGCTGGAGATAGTTGCCATAAGAGCTGCCTGTGCAGATTGAAGTTCATCACAGTCTGAGTCATACACATCAAGATCATCTGCTTGGTATGCTGCATTTTGTGTGGTGACAACGTCTTGTTCAGCAATCCCTGGATCAGCAAGAAATGCAAGCTCCTCTTCATCAAGTTCCCTTCCTTGTGCCTGAGCATTCACCAGATAAATCTTCTCTGCAAACCATTGACCATCCCTTCTCCTCTTGGGTTTCTTGCAATCCCTGGACATGTGACCCTCTTCCTTGCAGTTGTAGCATGTAATAATTCGCAACTTGCCTGTGGAATTAGCCCGTGGAGGAGTGTTGACCATTGGAGCATGATTGACCATGCGAGCATTGGTAGTTGATGTAGTAGGTCTCCCCTGATAAGGTTGAATAGGTTGAACCATTACCCTGCCATTCTCAATAGTAGCTTGTTGGCGAGAATTAGATGAATTCCTCAACTGATTGTTAGTTGGAGCTGATCCTCTAAATCCTCTTTTGCTTAATGTCCTTGTGAGATAAGCAGACATAGTGGTTAACACTTCAACTGGGTCAGTTCCTTGTTTGAATACAGGAATGAGGACTTCCTCATCATCACAATACATTGCTTGGTCTTGTTGAGCTGCATAATCACTAGAAGGAATACTCATGTGATCAGAATAGCTTGATGGATATGCTGCATTCTCTTGATAAGAAGAATATGAAGGCTGAGCATAAGGTGCAATGTTTGCTGGGTGAGGTTGTGAAGCATATTGTGATGAAGGTGCAGTAAACCGATATTGTTGCTGATGTGAGGTGGGTGGTTGCGGTAGAATCGAGTATTGGGGGAAGGTTGGTGTCATGTAAGGTGATGGATGATAGGCTTGATGTCCCAAGATATAAGGAGTGTTGTTGTGTGACAAGCTTGGTTGATTCGCCATCAAAGCTAAGGAATCAGGGTGCATACCTCGAGGCGAACGGTGCATGATCACATGTTTCTCATGCTGCTGAAGAAAAGCATAGAGTTGATCCAAATTGCACTTATGCAAATCCCTGGTTAACTTAACATCGGTAATATACTCACCCCATTCAGCTTGAGGTAAAGTATTCAAGAATTTGGTGTTAACCTGGAATGGAGCAATCACAAGATTGTATACATTCAGATCATTCATGAGAGTGGTGAATCTGAAGTAATAATTGTGAAGCGTTTCCCCTGGGCTGTACGTGAATCTATCAAACAGATCATACAGCCGACATTCCCTTTCCTGTTTGGTAAGAGACGTACCTTGTAGCAACACCTTTAGACGTTCCCATAAATCCTTTGCCACCGTATACTGACTTACCATTCGATAGATGTCATGTGGAAGAGCTTGGAGAATGGTTTGAAGAGCCTTTTCGTCTGCATCGGCAACAAGTTGTTGAGCTGGTGTAAGTTCTTCAAACTCTCTTGGTCGAGTCACATTGTTTACCACGATGGTACCATAGTCAAGTGGACCATTTAAAATTGACTTAACCATAAGCCTCCCATATACCGGTTTTCCCTTAAGGTAATACATCATCCGGCCTTGCCATGCTTCAAAAACTTCTTTGATGAGCATTGGAGGGCGATTATCCGTTCCCGTAATGACAGAAATATCCGTAAGGGATGTCATCTGAGGCATTAATGAATTCAGATTCATTTTGTTCACTTCAAAGAGACAAAGATTATCGGTTGATCGAGCAGTGAAGTAAAGCTTGTGAATTGTGTTGAGTTTTTGTTGTAAGAAACCAAGATTAAATCCTCTAAAAAATCGTCGAAAAAAACAAGTAAAATATCCCTTGATTCGGAACTTTTGTTGATTCGGAAGTGTTGATTCGGAAGATCTTGGCTTGGAATACCTTGATTCGGAACTTTTGGTTCGGAAGATTTGATCCGGAACTTTCCCTTGATCCGGAACTTTTCCCTTGATTCGGAACTTTCCTTTGATCCGGAACTTTCCCTTGATCCGGAACTTTTTCCTTGATCCGGAACTTTCCTTGATCCAGAACTTTCCCTTGATCCGGAACTTTTTCCTTGATCCGGAACTTTCCTTGATCCGGAACTTTTGGTTCGGAACTTTCCTTGATCCGGAACTTTCCTTGATCCGGAACTTTTGGTTCGGAACTTTTTGGTCCGGAACTTTTGTTGATCCGGAACTTTTTGATCCGGATGTTTTTGGTTCGGAACTTTACTGGGTAAACAGAAACTTGTTTCGTGATGAACAGTCGATCAAAAAATGAAGATTAAACCCAGATTTTTACCAAATAACCCAAAAAGTTTTGTGATTTCTACAATAATAAATAAAAACTAATACTTATCTACTAATCCCAATCACAAAAACACCAAAAACTCCAAGAATCAAGATGGATCTTCTTAAAGAACACTAATACAATCAAAAACTAAAAAACCACACAAATCATTACCTTAAATCACCCCATAGCTCTTGATACCAAATGTAGAATCTTGATAACCTATGAATCTATGAAGAGGGTTGTTGATTTCTAGAGAGAGAAACTAGAGAGAGAAAGTGAGAGAAACTATGTGTCTTTTTATTCAAGTGAAAACAAGAAATGAACAACAACCAACCCCTTTCCATGGTGGAAAGGGGTATTTATATCCTAGGCCCTTATTTGGGCTTGGGCCGGCCCATGACAAGCCCATGGGCCGGTTTCTTACTTAACTTAATAAGTAACACTAACTACGAGCTATTACAACATAAATAATATTGTGGAGTGACCGATACTTCTAATATACGTAAAATCGTATTTCTAACAAAATCTCGTCCTGAGATTTACTCCCTAAGCTCAATAACTACGTCTTGAAATCACAGAAGGCTTCCTCTACTTCCTCTTTCTTATCGCCTGTAACATCTATTGAGTACCCAGGGGTCTCTATCTTAGGGCTCACACTCAGCACACGCACCAGTTTGGGTAGGCACAAAGCTAATGTCGGTTTCTGAACCTAATAGTAAAATAGCATTGATCTCCTAAAGAAAACCTACCCGTCTCCACATTCGTGTTCTGCACGACCTCCACTGCATCCGCATAGTAAACTCTTCCTCCTTTACGATCCCCGTTGTTTCTGTTCCGAGTGTTGCGACCTACATTGTTCTACTGTCCCGTGTTCCTATTACCTTGATTCCCCTCCAGTGCTAACGGTTTTTCAGCTTGCCCTGGTGCTCTTCCCAACCTCGGGCAACTATTCCTATAGTGTCCTGGATCTCCACACTTAAAACAAGTACCTCTTGCATAGTCCGCTTTAACCGCATATGCAGGTGCTGCATTTAGAGTAGGTGCTCGACACTCCTTGGCGAAATGTCCCAACCTCTGGTAGTTAAAACACACCACACACGGTGTACCACTTCTATGATGCTTAAAACATGTAGGACACTTTGGATTATTTCCCGCGTACCCACCATCAGCTGTCGCCACGAAATTCTTCCCATCCCTCATTTTCTTATCGGCTTCCCAGTTGTTCTCGTACTGCTCTACTTCTTCTAGCTCCTTCCGCTTTTCTCTAGCTTTTCCCAAGATTCCACTTGCTACCGCTTCTTGAGTAAGTATTCCTGCTGTCAGTAGAGCCTGCTGTATCATGTTAGGCTGAGTAGGCTTGATCATTCCTCTGATCTGAGGAGGCAATCCAGCAATGTATTGCTTAATCTTGTTCGCGTACGGGGTAACCAAGTGAGGTACCAATTTCGCCAACTCGTGGAAACGATCCATGTACTATGCATGAGCAACTCCATCCATAGCATGTCCCCAAAAATCATTTTCTAGCTTCTCCATCTCATTACTCGGACTGAACTCTGTAGTCATAAGCCTTAAAGTTGTTCCAAGCCATAGCATTTGCAGCAACTCTACCTCTTTCTTGAACTTGGGTATTCCACCAAGTCAAATCATTCCCCATAAACGAACCAGTTACATACATGATCCTCTGGTTTGGTAAGCAGCCACTCATCTGTATCATATTCTCCATCTTCCCAATCCACTGGGTGAGTACCACTGCACCACCTTTTCCATCATACTCTTTCACGCTACAGGACGTGGATGCCTTATTGGTACAACCATTGTTACCACCTCCTCCTTGACCGTTGTTGTTGTTGTTGTTCAGGTTATTAGTCACCTGCTGAACAATGGTTGGTATTATGTTGGCCATTTGTGCAGCAATCAAAGCAGCCAAGTCGAGATTGTCACCACCACCACCACTACCTCCAGCTCTATTTCGGGTATTCGCCATACTAATATAAGATGTGACACTCGTTAATAATTACTAAAGTACTTATGTAATATATGTAATACTATGTACATGCCAACACATAGCCATAAGCACATCCAATATATACATTACAAGCATGTATTAACCCACTTTCATGCGTTCATACTTAGAAACCCATTGATGTTGTGGTACTTGTATAACTATGTTGGCC
This sequence comes from Glebionis coronaria, assembly GCA_025667525.1. Classification (NCBI taxonomy): domain Eukaryota; kingdom Viridiplantae; phylum Streptophyta; class Magnoliopsida; order Asterales; family Asteraceae; genus Glebionis; species Glebionis coronaria. Next base: position 906,199 of record JANFOE010000636.1, on the reverse strand, counting down.
ACCATACTTATACGAGTCCCCTTTCACCAATGCACTCCCTCCTATGATGACACCTATAAGAATTAATACTATACATAACACATCAATCTACCAACTCAAATAATCACATAGATCCTACAACTCATATAAGCACATAACCACAACATAAAGGTCCAAAATTCCATGTATTAAAATAACGTAGCCAATGCATGAAACACATAACTCGTAAACCAGTGTAGACAAAATTCAAATGTATAAAGAAACATGAAATCATAATCAAACAAAATCCAATAATGACTAGTGTAGACGACTATGGTTCAACCCGCACTAGTCAAAACTCGAAAAGAAAATAAATATGCGACTAAGTATGGATGACTATGTTTCAATCCATACTAGTCAAAATTCGATAAGAAAACATCATAAATACGAGTCAACAATATCTAGAACAATATAAATCAATATCATAAAAGTAGCTCATATACAAAATACAGAAATTAGCATTTAATCACATCATATACTATAATGCACATGTACTCCTATGACACCTATATGCAGAGATCCTTAAGCTATAGACTAGGCTAGGCAACCTAATTCTCTATAACCATTGGCTCTGATACCATTCTGTCACACCCCACCATGGTGGAATATGGGGCGCGACGTATGGATATCATCACAACAAATTGTGTCTCAATAGAGTAATACTAAATGAAAAAGAGATGTCATAAATGGCGACACAATGTCGTGACAATATCTCAACCAAGATATAGGAGTCTAGGTAAGTAGGTAAAAGTCCTACCTCTTACCAGAGACAAACAAATAACAAACATCAAACATATAGGTGTCTAACAGTATCACTTATTCAATTAACAAAAGTAAAATCTAAGAGGAAAGGGATTCCTCCTAATGCAATCCTAACAGCCTCTAGACTCTAGCCACTTCTAACATCATCCTTCATAACTACCTCACCTGAAAATGACACTAAAATCTGTCAACATATAGTTGGTGAGAACATAGATTTAAGTTATCTAGAACATCATGATAAAACTTAACATCCGCTGTAAATAAGTTGAAGAAAACAAGTTAAAGCAATGGATTATAAAGTGATATTCATGTTACACACAACTACAAACAAAACATAATATAATATGCTCTAAGCATCCCATTAACCCTCTCTAATAAGCCCTTAACTTAGTTAAGTTCTTAACCTAACCCGTTAACATTTTACCCAAAACAGTCCCGATTTTTATGCTCTAAACTATGAGCCAAACGCCCACCTAACCAAACCCATACTTTATGTAATAGAAACCCTACATCCTTACATGTGTTAGATAACCCTCACCTTTGGCCCAACCTTAAAGCTACTGTTAAGTCCCCGATGTGTATATATATACTTTTACCTATCCAGATTTTACTGATTTTGAACATATGAAAAGTTTGTTATGATCAGAGGGTCTTCCACTATCCCATTTGATTACCCTCCACCAGACCTCTTATTTAATATATGAACTAAGTCTCATGTTCATTTGAAGGTCCAATTGTACTCCTAAGTACCCTAACCATCTTAAAACATTAATTTAAAACTGACTGATCCAAAACTGTTTTGACCCACTTCCCGACCTCCAATTTAGTTCTCGTTTCTTGCATTCAAAATCCAACTAAAACACCTTTTCAGGGGTATAAGATTGGATTAATGAAAGTTTGTAAAACTCTAGATATGATCAAAATAATTGCCCTAAATTTTGCCCAGTTTTTAATGACAAGTTTAATACAATTAAGCTAATTAATTACCCATAACTTAATTAATTATAAACCCTAATTAGTATAATCATAATTATATCATTAAAAATCAGATTTTAGTTTAGACCTAACCCTAGATCCATCATATATTGATGTAAAAATGCTTAAAAACAAATTAATTAAAAAGAGATTGAAGGTTTTTACCTTAAGATTAATAGAAGATGAAAAGAAGTCTTGAAACCCTAAAATCTTTATGAATGCTTATTGATTTTTTATCCATAGGTTTTTATGAGTGTTTTTGATTTAATTAAAATCTTATATAGTTAACACAAGTATCCTAGCCCAATACAATCACTAGTTTCCTTTTTTTTTCTTTCTTTTTCTTTTGTACGTCGACCCAAACCGCCCCTTTATTATTTATTTTATTTTGTTTCTTTTAGCTACTTATAAATACTTTATTAATAATTCCATAAAATACCTTAATTTATTTCAGCTCCTAAAACCTTCAAAACCTCAAAACCTAAAAACTAGTCAATGTTACGCGTATCCCGTAAAAGACATAAAAATATACAATTTTATAAAAACTTTTGAAATGAAATAAACTAAATAAACAAGTCCTAAATGACTTAAAACCATCCCGTAAATTATTTCCGTGACTAAATACCTCATCCGAGACCTCAAAATGCTAAACCCTAAATCGTAAAAATACGATTTACTATAATACATATACGTACACATAAAATCTTAAAATAACGCCATATTATATCATAGCTACTTCCAAGTGAACTAATGAGCACGAACTAACCCCATCTAAGCATCTCACCAGTCAAAGGCTCAAAAATAAATATTTCACACATAAACGCACACTAAGAACAAAATTAAAGTCAAACAGTCATTGATGACGTATAGTCCCCATCCGGGTCATGGGCCCGGCCCACGGGTTCTACCCATATCTGGCCCATCACGAATGGGTTAGATTAATGTCATTTAGACTTATGTGCTTCAAATGAACAGTGGCCGCATGTGTCATGTGCGGCCCACGGCCCGGTACGTCCGCTAAAGGGTTAAACAGAATCACAACCTAATTAGGATTCTGATTCGTCCCAAAGTAAAGGATATACACTAACCATAATTAGAAGATAACAATCAGTCGATTATGGTAGTTATCTTACTTGGGGCCGAAGATTCGGTAAAAGCCGAATGGGACTTTACCGCCTATATAAGGAACCCTCAAGGGTTCCACAAAGGTACGATTACATTCACTCTCACATCTCACCGATTACTAACCCTAAACCGATTACTTACTCTCACGCCGAAGTCTAATCGTGGGATACGTTCCTATGGTAAGCCTAACAGCGTGTTGTTTAGTGTGTAGGATCTCAACCGTATATTCACTTGGTGCAAGAGCCAGAGTCTCCAACACCCGAATTGAATCTAATTCGAGTCAAGCTAGGTCCATCTAACTTTTGTATCAATAAGTTGGCGCCATCCGTGGGACCCTACACTACTACTCTACCAATGAAAAAGGGAAACCCTAATCAGGGACACCAGAAGAACGTTGGCCGGAAGTCAGGTGCGGAAACCCCATTCATCCAGTCCCCAGGCGGAGGAGCGAAAACAAGCCCATATCGAAACATTGCAAACCAACCCCCACGAGGGATGGAAGCACTATTCAGTACCCCGACACCAACCTTGGTTCTAAACAACCCAGATCCTGGGTTAGCACCAATACCTCCTAACAAGGAGAAGTCGCGATCTCCGATTACGGAGCCTGAAACCGACATAATCATCCAAGACATTAATAACGAAAGTATCAAAGACTACGTGACTCAGAATTTCGATTCAATTGTTCCTGTCATAACAGTAAGGATGAACTTGGGAATGAATCTCCAGCCAGGCTCAACTTTTACAGTGTCGCGGGCGATACGCCTAAGCGGTCACGGAAAAGGAACAAAAAGCGCCGGGCAGACGCACCTCCCCGAGTTGAGGACCATACTCAACCGCGTAATGTATTCGAATGTATTGGAGACAGAATACTCGAGGATCTAGAGGCGAATCAAGGGGACACAAACCCCTCAGACGAATCCATGGAGCATGATATCCGAGAAATGTCTCGGGATAATACCCGTCACGTTAGCATCCTGGATAGGATAGAACCACCCAAAGGAAGAGATATTACCCCTCTACCACTGACTAACAGCTACCGCGGTCGCTCTAGGCGCGGAAGGCGCTCGCCCAGTGATGATCCATCCGGATTTGACTCTAAGGACCATCATCCTAGACGTCGTAGGGTGAGATATCCCTCTTCGGAATCATCAGATGGCAGCAGGGAACGCAGGAGGCAATCACGACGTCGCTCCCACCGAGGTCATGAAGATCTTTCTCTCCTATTGTGCCGGGAGAAGGAGGACGCATTCACAAGTCGCATCCGGGATTACTCCGAGGACAAAAAGCGACGCATGCCCACCTGTGTGAAAACTTACGATGGATCCGGTGACCCGGATGACCATCTAAAAGTTTTTGAGACCCAAGCAAAGATTGAGCGGTGGCCTATGCCTATGTGGTGCCAGATGTTTAATTCGACACTCATTGGAAACACACGCGACTAGTTCGAAAGACTCCCACATCGAAGCACTGATAGCTTTGATGAGTTGCGGAGCGACTTCAGAAGGAATTATACTCAAAGGAAGAAGTATAACAGAGACCCGGTTTCACTTGCTACGATGAAACAAAAGAACGGGGATTCCACAGAAGACTTCACGGAGCGCTTCAAAGATGAATGCACAAAAATCAAGGCATGACCTGAAGTTTTAAAGATATCCGACTACATGCACGCCATAATGGATAAGGAACTAATTAGACGCTTGAATGAAAAGAGCCTTGAGACATTCGACGAGTTAATGAAAAGGGTTAGATCCTTTGTGGAAGGGGAGACCGCGGTCTCAGCGGCTAATATTTGTCTTTTAAGATCGTAATTCCCAACTCAAGACGAATTGATTGTACAAAGATATTAAGTACACAAATTGTTTTTGGTTTTAGATTTTATAAAAGTTTTGGTAATCTAGGTCTATTTCAACAAAGCACGTAAAAAAGGTAAAAATATTATCACTATGTATCCATACTACTCTAAAAAAATTGCATTTACCACAATTAAAGCAAAGTGTACAAGTTTTTAATGCACAATTAGTAAAATAGATCAAAATGTAAAATTGTAAAGTACAAGAACTAAAAATGTAAATTCTGAAAGTAAAGGGACTGAAAATGTAAATTCTAACAAACTAGAACAACTTTATAACAAACTCGCAAAACTACCCTAACCAAATTGTAACAAACTCTAAATCTAGGGACTGAAGTTTACAAACCCTAAAAAGTATAACTATCTAAAGCTGATTACACTAATACCTAAAGTTTAGGGACTTAAATGCAATTAAACAAAGTTTATAATGAAAAACGGGTTAACAAGATACAATAAGCTCGTTTGAGCTTATTACTCAATCTTTTAAGCTCTAATCTTTTGCAAAATTCTTAAAGATGGATTATACCTAGACAGCTCCAAGGAAATAAGCTAAAACAACATGAATCAAAAGTTAGCTTATTTGAATAAGCTCAAAATAAGCTATCAGCTTATTTAGACAGGCACAAGTTGATTTTTCTATTGAAAATGATAAAGCTGGCTATAAGAAGATTGGAATATCAAAAATTATCAAAAATCATCCCGTGAATAAGCTGGAATATTGATTTAAGCAAAAATGAGCTTATTTGACTTTCGTTGACCAATTTTTCCAAAAAGCTGAAAATTTCCAAATCTCTTTACAAACACTTTGGCAACAAGAATGTGCAAGAAAATGGCAAGTTTTATGAAAGGGATTGATGGGAATTGCTAATCAGTTAAGTCCTTATTACAAAAACTTGACTTAGCTAAGCAACTTATTCATAAGCTAATTTAAAGCTTATTTCTACAAACTTTATGGTATACCCTAGTTCTATGGAAAGTTCATATATTTAACTATGCTCAGAACAAAAAATTAACTCCTAACATTAACTATCAAAGAAATGGCATGACTTAGAATCTAACTTGTTTTAGCTGAATGTTTTGACCCAAAGTATTTTATGGCAAATTGCCTTTTTGACTTTGTGGTTGACTACAAAAGTTTGCAAACTTACTAGTATTAGTCTAGTGAGTGAATGTAAGCTTAAAAGAACTACTAACAACAGCTAAATCAACAAATCAACTCTTATCCAAACACCAGTTAACATATTAAGTAGAATTCTAAAGCTATGAAACTAGGATAGGCAAACAGATTATGAGAACTAGTTATCAAAGCACATCAAGAAGCTAACAATGAATAATAAGAAGGCATCAGCAAAGTTTTTACACTAGAAAGCAAGAAAAAAACATGCAATTGGATTTTTTAGAGGAATTTAACAAAGGAAAAACTTATGAGATGGATTGTAGGCTTCTTTGGAGATGAAGTGGAGCGCTGAGCTCACTTAACCTCTAACCACCACCTTATTTACCAATCTACAACAGCTACTTATCATCAATCACCATCATCATCAACTGAATCAACCATTCTGCATCCACTATGCAATTCTGGCTACTTTTGACTACTGGAATGAACTAGGCTACTATAAATCAACTGAGATGCACTCCAAATCATCAAACAAGCACCATTGATCAAGTTTAATCAATGGAATCAAAGTATAACAGCAGTATAGGATAACGTAGAAAGAAGGAGAAGATTGAAGTGAATTGAGTGTTTTATTAATGGAAAGGTAGTTACAAGTTTGTTAAAAGGCTAACTAACTCTCTCAAGTGTTTGTTAGATACTTGAGAGTAGTTCTAACTGAAAAGACTAACTGAAAAATGAGAGAGATTAAGAAGTGTGTATGTTTTCACACTTCAACTACAATACACAAAATGAACTACATCTGGGGTATTTATAGAGTGAGGTTGAGTTGAAATAAGGATGAGTGACGTGTCTTGGCCAATTGCAGACTTCCACGTGTCCCAATTTAGTTAATTGAATTTTACTGATGAACAAAAAATTTGGGCTTTTCTTGTTGGATGGATTTTAGTTTGAATGGTCAACTAGGATAGACTCGTCTCTTGATTATGAACATATTTGATGTTGAAATTTTCTTCTGAAATCGTCTAAATCTTCTTCTTTGATCTGGGCTCGTCTTGGCCACGTAGCGTGTGTTTATTTGGTGAGAGAGAAACACACGGATCGTTATCCACAAAGTGAAATTTGATTGCCTAGGAAGTTACTGTTGAGATATTCCATTTAGTATCTCTCCATATTAATTGAGGGTGATGAAGTGGTCCGAGTAACTCAAATGGAAGCCTCTCATTGGTTGAAAACTTTAACACATGGATTAAACTTGAAAGTTCTTTACTTTTTGGTAGAATTAGTCCTTGTGTTTAGCAGATTTGTGTTTTAAGCTTATATCTTTGTAAACTTGTCATTTCTGGTTCTTTGAGCTTCATACTCGCACATAAATGATCCCTTGACTTGTTGACTTGACTTTTTCACATGTTTGACTTTGTTATTGACTTTTACATATTTGCACTTTAAGTCCCTCTACTTTGAGAGTTGTCAAGAAAGGTCCTTTGATTTTGATTGACTTGTCACTTTTTATCCTCCTTTTGTCTTTTCTTCATCAATAAAGGCTTGATTTCCTTGTTTGCTTTATATTTATATCTTTTTACCTACACAAACACAAACAACAAAATATACCCATAACACTGCTTTTATAAATCAAAATCAGGTATTTTGCTTTGTGTTTTAGGGTTATTTATGATATAATTGATATGTGATTTCACTCATATCAAATCCCCTACACTTGATCATTGCCATGACCTCATGCAATGCCACATTTTAAAGCACCAATTTACACTTTTCTCATAATTAATCCACCTTGGCCAATATGGAATGTATTTACACTACACTACACTATATGATGCATGATTTTGATTTTTTTACAATGTAATGCAAAGGAAAACAATTCTATTTATATATTTTCGATTTTTCTTGAAATGGTTTTGATGGAAATAACTCATAAAGAAATCAAAGACTTTAATTAGGGCTTTGGTACCATGAACACTTATCATCCTCAAGTTTCACTTTCCCCATACCAAGCTTAAAAACAAGATCGTTGTTATCCATAAGTGAAAGTGCATCAACTAATTCATATAGATTAATTGTGTTACCATTATACCCTCACTTATTGTGCCTCTAAGACCGGTTATTATTTGAGCAAATTGCTTTTGGGAAAATTTGTCATTATTTAAAGCGTGAAATATAAGAAGTGTAAAATCTGAAAATAAGGAAGCACAGTTTTAATCCTAAGTAACCATCTTATCCATTACTTGAAAAACCGCCCACAATTGATATAAGTCCGACCCAAAATAATAAGTCATTTGCCTTATGTGTAAGATCCTTATGTCATGCATTAATAAGTAGCTACACACTCGCTAAGAAAAGAAAAAGAAAACTCACGCAATAATTTATATCCTCCGCCTTTTTGAGACTTTGGATCTTCAATCCCGCAACCCGTCAAGGTAATATTGGATTGGAGCAACTATCAAATCCCCGCAACCCTTGTGAGAGTAATATTGGATTTTAATAGCTACTATAATTAACACTTCACTGCCCCTCTTGGGAGTCTTGTATAATTATTTTTTCTTTTTCTTTTTCTCTTTTTTTTCTAGCCACTCATTTTTTCATAAGCCGCTCTTATTTTTCTTTATTCCTCACAAAGAAAGTTGAAAAGAATAAAAGGAAAAACACCCGCTAAGTATTAAGCATGACATAAGTCTAGTACACATAAAACGTTCTAACTTAGAATCTTAAGACGTACTTATACCAACCACGAATGATTAGTCAAAAATGCATAAGAGACTACAAACTGATTAAAACCGTTCTTGATTATTTATTAACATATATACATGCGTTGACAAGAAAGTAAAGGTTACGAAAGGGGATATAAAAGCCACAATGAATTGATATGAGGTTTATCTAGCCCTTATCACTTACTTTAAACTCTATCATCTCTTGTTCTCCACAGTTTAAAATATCAAATAATAAGACTCGTGGATGCTTAGCCTAATAAACCAATAAAGGTCTACATGGTTAAGGCTACTAGCTAGAGAATGCTTAGATAAGCAAACTCGGGTTGAGTAAAAGTATTCATGACGGGTCTAATATGTTAAAGATAACTAAAATTGTTAAACCATATCCTTTATTATATTTTTTCCTTTTTATATATTTTTGATGCAAAATAAAAGAAGAAATACATACAATGCAAATGTGTTATGCAAATGAAAAATGATTAATGCAAAAATTATGAATGCATATTTTTGGTGGCCAAAGTAGATAAAAAATTCGAAGAATGTTTGAAAAATTAATTTCTAAGTTATCATGAAGTCAATGACAATTTTCTAGGTAAGGTCACTTCGATAGAAGACCCCCTACACTTGAGATAAACATTGTCCTCAATGTTTAAGAGTATTGGAGTAAACTCCCCTACACTTATGACATTCATAACTTTGCTTAACCTAAGCTAAGGAAAGGTCTACAATAGTGACTTCATTTTAAGCACAATGTGGTTTGAAAATCACAATAGTAACAAAGTGAACCCGATACAAGGGCCTCCTCCATAAGCTCCAATACATGCAATGAGAGAGAGAGCAACCCTACAAACATCAAGAAGGCAAAAGAGAGGCACCCCCTACACTTATACTCATATATATACCCTTTATTCCTATCCTTCCACACTATAGTCTAAAAGATCTAAGCCTAGTTATTCAAGCTTGATTTAAGGAGTCTCTAGCTCGACTCTTCCCACAATAAATTAAGTCATGGGGAAAATGGGGATCTCTTGGACCATTTTAATGGAAATGTCCTCCCCAAAGTAATGCTTAACACGGTGACCATTCACTTTAAAATTTAGGCCATTTAGTTGTGACAAATCAATAGTCCCATATGGAAATACTTGAGCAATAGTGAATGGACCAGACCATCGTGACTTAAGCTTGCCCGCAAAGAGTTTCAACCTTGAGTTAAAGAGGAGAACCGGCTCTCCAACTTTAAACTCACGGTTCTTGATCTTAGCATCATGCAATTGCTTAGTCTTTTCCTTATAAAGCAATGAGTTTTCATAGGCATTGGCTCTTAGCTCATTCATCTCATTAAGTTGGTCTTTCCTATGTGAATCGGCTTAGTTTAAATCAAAGTTAGCCCATTTAATAGCCCATGAAGCCTTATGTTCTAACTCGAATGGGAGGTGGCATGCTTTTCCATAGACAAGCCTATAAGGAGTACAACCAATTGGTGTCTTAAAAGCGGTCCTAAAAGCCTACAAAGCATCATCAAGCTTAACCGACCAAGAAGCTTGATGCTCTCCCACCGTTCTTTCTAAAATTCTCTTTAAACCACGATTTGTGACCTCGGTTTGCCCATTGGTTTGACGGTGATACGCGGTAGAAAGTCTATGGTTAACACCATACTTCTTCATGACTCTTGTAAATTGATCATTACAAAAATGAGTCCTACGATCACTTATGATGGACCGAGGTACACCAAATCTAGCAAACAATTGCTTTAAGAACTTGACTACAACTCTAGCATCATTAGTAGGCAAGGCTTTAGCCTCAACCCACTTAGAAACATAGTCCACGGATACGAGTATGTACTTATTGCCTTTTGATGATGGAAAAGGTCCCATGAAATCTATACCCCATACATAAAAAATATCACATTCTTGTATGAAATTTTGTGACATCTCATCTCTTTGATTAATTTCGCCTTGTCTTTGACAAACATCACAATATTTCACCATTTCTTGAGCATCTTTATAAATTGAAGGCCAATAATAACCCGAATCAAAGACTTTCTTGGCCGTGTAGTTAGGCCCAAAATGGCCCCCCGTAGGTCCCTTGTGGAAAGATTTTAAGATCTTAAATGCTTCGGGCCCGTCTACACAACGTCTTATGATTTGGTCCGCACATTTCCTAAAGAGGTAAGGGTCATCCCAAAAGTAATATTTAGCTTCCCTGAGAAACTTTTTCTTTTGTTAGGAAGTTAAACCCTCAATAAGCACATCCCCTACAAGATAGTTTGCAATATCCGCAAACCAAGGGGTGGCATCCTCTTGTGAAGAGATAGACATGATTTCCTCAAGTGGAAAGGATTCATTGATTTCCTTATGAGGTAAGTCTCCTTGAAAAGGATGCTCAAGTCTACTCAAGTGATCCGCCACTAAATTCTCGGCTCCTTTCTTATCACGGATTTCTATAGTAAACTCTTGTAACAACAAAACCCATCTCAAAAGCCTAGGTTTAGCACTTGCTTTGTCATAAGGTACTTGAGAGCGGAATGATCCGTATACACTATGGTCTTCGAAAGCACAAGATAGGGTCTAATTTTCTCAAAGGCATAAACAATAGCAAGCAACTCTTTTTCTGTAGTGGTATAATGAAGTTGAGCACCCGTCATTATCTTGCTCGCATAGTGTATAGGTTGGAAATGCTTATTAACTCTATTTCCTAAGATGGCCCCACGGTATAATCACTAGCATCACACATGAGTTCAAAAGGCAAATCCCAATTTGGTGATACCAAAACGGGAGCCTTAGTCAACTTTTCTTTAAGAATCTCAAGAGACTCTAAACACTCTTGTGTGAATATGAAAGGAGCCTCTTTTTCCATTAGGTGGATCATGGGTCTTGCTATCTTAGAAAAGTCTTGGATAAAACGTCTATAGAAACCCGCATGACCCAAAAAGCTCCTAACTCCTTTCACCGTGGTAGGTGGAAAGTTTAGCAATAACATCTATTTTAGCTTGATCCACTTCTAAGCCTTTGTTGGTTATCTTATGTCCCAAAACTATCCCTTCTTTGACCATGAAATGACACTTCTCTCAATTTAGAAGAAGACGTGTTTCTTCACACCTTTTTAGCATACGTTCTAAATGGGAGAGACAAGAAGTGAATGAATCTCCAAAAACCGAGAAGTCATCCATGAATACTTCCACTGCGTGCTCAATCATGTCATGAAAGATTGCCATCATACACCTTTGGAATGTCACCGGGGCATTGCACAAGCCAAAAGGCATTCTTTTATAAGCAAATGTGCCATAGGGACAAGTGAATGTGGTCTTTTCTTGATCTTTTGGATCAGTGGGTATTTGGAAATAACCCGAAAATCTATCTAGAAAGCAATAGTACTCATTTCCCGCTAAGCGTTCAAGCATTTGGTCCATGAAAGGTAATGGGAAATGATCTTTCCTAGTGGCATCATTAAGCTTTCTATAGTCAATACAAACTCTCCAACCCGTGACAAGTCTAGTGGGAATGAGCTTATTGTTCTCATTAAGCAGAATGGTGATTCCACCCTTTTTAGGCACACAATGCACCGGGCTAACCCATGGTGAGTCGGAAATTGGGTAAATCATACCTGCATCAAGGAGTTTGATAACTTCCTTTTTGATGACTTCATGGATTTTTGGGTTAACCCTTCTTTGGTTTTGAATGGCAGGTTTGTAATCATCCTCCATAAGGATTTTGTGTGTACAAAAATTGGGATCAATCCCCCTTATGTCGGATATTTCCAAGCTATGGCTTTCTTATGTTTCTTAAGAACTTCTATAAGTTTTTGCTTCTCACCATCTTTCAAGTCTTTGGCTATGATAACGGGTAATTGGTCCTCTCCCTCTAAGAAAGCATATTCAAGGTGTGATGGAAGATCCTTAAGCTCTAGAGAAGGTGGACTCTCAATGGAAGGCTTCATTAATGATGGATCATTATTAGTAACCTCTTGTAGAGTAGGTGAAGGAATGGCTTCCTCATTGAGTAACTTTTGGATAGTGAGAATGTCTTCTTCCCAAATTATGGGAGAATCATCATTACCAAGAAAGTTAGACTCAAATTCCTCTAAGAGGAAATCACTCTCTCCAAATGGTGTTAAGGAGGGAGCAATTGAGGCAACGGTCTCCATATATGGCATGTTCTCACTATCATTCTTGCAAGCTTCATGAAAATGTTCATTACACACCTCATCAAGAACATCCACAATGTTTACGGTTTCACTACTTTGAGATTTCTTAGTAACTTTCCCAAACTTAAACACTCTTTCTCATCCTCAACTCTCATAATTAGTTCTCCTTCCGCCACATCAATAAGAGTACGACGCGTCCTCAAGAAAGGTCTACCTACAATGAGAGGAACTCTCGGGTCCATATCATAGTCAACAACTACAAAATCGAGGAATGTGAATTTATCAACCCCTACAAACACATCCTCCGCAATACCTACCGGATAAGCTATTCAACGGTTTGCTAACTCATGGGTCATCCTAGTAGGAGTGAGCTCGGGAAGAGAGAGATGTTTCCAAACCGACAAAGGCATCAAACTTATGCTTGCCCCAAGATCCTCAAGTGACATGCAATTTTCCACCCCCGGGAAATTACAAATGATCAAAAATCGTCCCGGATCTCCAAGTTTTGTTGGTAAAGTCTTTAACAACACCGGGGAACAATTTTCGTTCAATGACGTGTTAGGCATAGCAACCAACTTTTCTTTGTTTGAGAGGAGGTCTTTGAACATTTTGGCAAACTTGGGCATATAAGCTAGAGCTTCCGCAAAGGATATGTTGATATTCAATTGCTTAAACATCCTCAAAAAGTTAGATACTTGAATTTCATCCTTGTTCTTAAGCTTTTCCTTTCTTAATCTTGAAGGGTATGGAAGACTTGGTTTTGGTGTAGGTTGAGTGGTAGTTGTTGAAGGATTATCTTTGTTGGCTTCTTCATTGATGGGTATAGAAGGTGAAGGAGAAGTAGGTGTAGGATTAGAAGGTGTAGGCTTTGAAGTTGTAGAGCTTGAAGGTGTTGGTTTTGGAGGTGTAGGCTTATCACAAGGAGGAACCATAATAGGAGTAACCAAAGGAGATGTAGGAGGTATTGAAGGATCAATAATTGTTTTCCCACTCCTTGTAGTGATTGCATTTAAATTAGCTCTTGGACTGGTAGGAGTGTTAGAGGGTAAAGCACCTTGTGGTCTTTGATTTAAGAGCATCATAAACCTCTTGTTTGTTTCCTCTTGCATAGCTCTTAATTGATCTTGTGTTCTCTTTTCACTCTCACGGATCCTTCTTTCATTTTCTTGATATCTCCTTTCATTGTCTTTGTTCATCTTATGAAGAAGCTCAATGGCATTAAACTCATTTGACCCATTTCCTTGAAATCCTTGTTGTTGGAAAGGTGGAGGTTGATTGTAAACCCCTTGGTTTTGAAAGTTGTTCCCATGAAAGTTGTTTCCTTGGTTTTGAAAGTTATTGGGTGCTCTATTGTTTTTGTGTCCTTGGTAATTTCCCCTTGTCCCTTGATTTCTTTGAAGCAATTGAGGAGGGTTTGTTTGATTTTGGGTGCGTTGATGGGGTGGGAAACCGGGTGGAGAAAGGTAATTGTTTGACTTGTAAGAGAGATAGTTAGGGTTGATGTTAGGTTTAAAATGCTCTCTTTGTTCATCTTGATAAGCATAGCATTCACCTTGAAAGTTTTGAACTTTTTCACATTGTAAGTAAGAATGAGGACCTCCACATGTCTCACAACTTAAGGTAATGGCATTCACATCATTGGAAGAATTGTTCAAGGAAACATTCCTAAGGGCTTGAATCATCTCTTTTTGATTCTCAATTACTTGAAGTATTTCATTGTGACTCTTAAGGAGTTGATTATCAATTGATGTATGAGCACTCTCTTGAACAACATGAACCACCTCATATCTTTGGTTATTTTTTTGAACCATGGATTTTGTCTCAATGATATCCCATGCATCTTGTGTGGATTTTGAAAGAATGTTCCCTCCCGCGACCGAGTTAAGGGAATCTTGATGGTGAGGTCTCAAACCATTGTAGAATGTGTTGATTTGGTGAACTTGGTTAAAACCATGGTTTGGGCACTTTCTCAACAACTCTTTGAACTCTTCCCAAGCCTCACAAAATTTTTGGTCTTGCCTTTGTTGAAAACCAATGATTTGGTTTCTCAAGGTGGTGGTTCGTGAAGGAGGAAAGAACTTATTCACAAATTTCTTCTTTAAGTCCTCCCTAGTCTCAATGCTCCTAGAAGGTTGTCTATCTAGCAAATACCTAGCATTACCCTCTAAGGAGAATGGGAATAAGATCAACTTAATAGCATCATGAGGAACCTCATTATACTTAAGTGTATTGCAAAGTGACAAGAACTTCTTGATGTGATCATGGGGGTCATCCATGGGTCTCCCTAAGAAGGGGGTAGGAGAAACCATAGTGATCATATGTGTCTTAAGCTCAAAAGTATTTGTGGGTATCTTGGGTATAACAATAGAATCCACATTTGATTGAAGGATCTCCATCAATGGTCTATTATCAACGGCGGCCATGACTTCGTTTACGGGGTCGAAAGCACGATGCTCGGGATCAGCTTGATGGACGGTGTTGTTCTTGTTCTTTTTCTTCCGTTTGGGAGGAAGGGGTTGTACACCAAAAGGTATATGTGCATGCGCTCGAGTGCGCATGCAACTCAACTCGAGGAATGAGAGAGGAGCTCTCGATCGACTTTGGAAAAGAAGGGATTATCCTTTCTGAGGTTCAATAAATAATATACACAAGAAAATATAATATATGTAAGTAATACTTGGGTGGCACACCACTCACCACTATCACTCTTGAAAGACCCACAAGGAAGCGGAGAAACGAGGAGGCGCGTAGCACTTAAGAGCCTGCTTCTTTAGAATGTGTAATACACTTGCCTTATATCCCCCACACAGTGGCCTCTTTCTCAAGATCAAGTAGATTATGGTATTTATCTATTGTGCCTTAATTAACTTTGATCGATACACGTACTTAGGACCAGAACGCCCCCAAGCACGGTGTATTGCAAAAGCAATACTTATGGAAGTAGATGTATTGGTTGTTCATATCTACGTATATGTATTTACATATAATAATATATCAAAAATAATTTGTATTTTTTGAGTTTTTAAGAAAATATAGTATGTACGTAAAGATGAGTGAATCCAATATATACAATATATTTTTGGTGTAATCTTTTAGGAAAAGATTATTTTTTGAATTTATTTTGGTTCAATTCTTAGGAAAGAATTGAATTTGTGGTTTTTTATTTTTTATATTTTTATATTGAGTCTATTCTCTAGTGGCAGAGTCTCTTAAACTCTAGGGGAAGGCTCTTGTACACATGGGTTATTGTTGAATCCAAGATCGTTAGAATCAAACAGTCGAAACCGTTTTATCTGGGTTGTCAATTGTATATGTGATGAACACAGCGGAATAATACAATTAACATGAACAAGATGTTTAACAAAGATGAACGATTCCCAAAGAGAGTTTGTATTATTTGATTAACACAAACTACTCTAGGTGTGTGTACATTGAATCCCACACCTAGAGATAAAACAAGCAGTAGGTTACATTTTTGTAGTAGGAAGTAGTGAATAAAACCTATGCCTGGTGGTTCCTTTTATAACTTAAGGAACCCAAGGATACATGGAAACTAAATAAAGTATTAATGACTAAATCAAAACTGACTTATTCATTCTTATCCTGTGTTGACCAAATCTTCATACTTATCACTAGCAGTGGGAAGTACACTAGCAGGGGCAAGTACTCCAGCAGGGGAAACTTGCTCTAGCAGGGGAAAGTACTCCAGTAGGGGGAATTCCAGCAGGGGGATCTCAGCAGTGGGAATTCTAGCAATGATAATGTCCAATTTGGTCTTTCTTGTTTCCATAGTGTTTGACTCATCAACTTTTGACCCAACAATCTTCCACTAGTTGATGATGTCAAAACACTTCCCCTTAAACATACAACACCAAAGATCAACAGGCTGAACATTCTTTGTAGACAACTTCCCCTTTTTGACATGATCAAATAGGGTCTTCTATGTGAACAACCTTGATTTTCAACTACTACTAACCAATATCATACATCAAACCCAAGTATTCTACTTTTCAAAATACCCTCCATGAAGCACATAGGTCATAGCTCCTAATAAAAAATGATCTTGACCAGTAGATACTCTCATTAGTTGTAATAATATGAATGAATAGTAGCAAAAATCATCACCTTGATGTCATATGTAAATGACTAACACTTTATCAAATAAGCTTCCCCTTAAAGTATGCTAGTCACTGGTGAATCTTCAATTCTGTAGGCTTTATGTAATGATTACATATGAAGAAAACTGATTATAACTTACTTGATGATGAAGTAGAATAACCTGAACTTGTATTCTATAACTCGTACTAACCACGTGACAAAATGTCTCAGGTATACAAAATCCTCATGAAAATGAGACACTGAGCACAATAATGTAACTCCTTCAAGTGATAGAAAATATGTGCATAGAGTACCATAAGAAAAATCACATATTCCTAGATCTTGTATCACTTCGTCACTAAGCGTTTAAGCATAAAACCCATACCCGCGAAAATCTCCTTCATCTTCAAATAAATGATAAAAATTTTACTTCGTAATCAATAAAATTAAATCAAGCCTTTATACCTTTAAGACCAGTTGCTGTGAATAATCAAACTTCAAGTCACTGCTGTCCCAAAACTCATATCTGACAGCAGGGGGAACTTTCAAAAACAGTGGGAATCTATTAATGAAAGCAGGGGGATCTATTGAAGGCAGGGGGTCGCAGCAGGGGTAACTTTTAAAGAAAGCAGGGGGAACGTTTTCACCAGCAGGGGGAACTTTTAATGCCCCTGTATTTGTTATTAACTGGGCCAAACCCACTCAAAGTGGGAATGAATTTATAACAGTGAAAGTAAATAACAAAAACAAGTCGAACCAAAAATCATACCTACTATTAATGTTGCTTGCACGGACCCACTCGTTTTCTACTTATCTGCACATCTCTGTTCACTCAGTACACTTAATCAGTACACTTCGTTTGTTCATTTAATTCACGCTTTGAATATTAGTGCACCAAGACAAAAATATCCCACTTTTTCATTAATACTCAACGAATCATATATCACGTGAATGTGTTTTGGAGCCACATGAACACACATTTAAGAAGTCCTTTTGTTTTGTACATGTGAGCAGCAATCATTAAGAAACCCCACTTAATTATGACAAATAAATATGTCTTTTGCGTTGACCCTCGCCATGTGAACACAACACTTCTCATCATGTGAACACAATTAAAATATTGCGTATGAGGGCCATTCTTCATGTAAACACAAACTGCTCAAAACATTTTACATTCGTGTGAACACAAGATTTTTCTTCATGTGAACACACAGTTACTTCGTGTAAACATAAAGGCCGGGACCCACAATGACTTTTTGCTCACGAGAAAAATAGATTACTAACCGTGCCCCATTTAAACAGCCACATCATTCGAATCTAGGGTTTGTTCCACTAAAACCCTATAAACAAAATCTTTATTAAACCACCAAATCACAGCAACATGAATACGAAAAGCACCTTATTCACCTAGATATCGAGCCACCCGCTCTGATACCACATGTTGAATCCAAGATCGTTAGACTCAAACAGTCGAAACCGTTTTATCTGGGTTGTCAATTGTATATGTGATGAACACAGCGGAATAATACAATTAACATGAACAAGATGTTTAACAAAGATGAACGATTCCCAAAGAGAGTTTGTATTATTTGATTAACACAAACTACTCTAGGTGTGTGTACATTGAATCCCACACCTAGAGATCAAACAAGCAGTAGGTTACATTTGTGTAGTAGGAAGTAGTGAATAAAACCTATGCCTGGTGGTTCCTTTTATAACTTAAGGAACCCAGGGATACATGGAAACTAAATAAAGTATTAATGACTAAATCAAAACAGACTTATTCATTCTTATCCTGTGTTGACCAAATCTTCATACTTATCACTAGCAGTGGGAAGTACACTAGCAGGGGCAAGTACTCCAGCAGGGGAAACTTGCTCTAGCAGGGGAAAGTACTCCAGCAGGGGGAATTCCAGCAGGGGGATCTCAGCAGTGGGAATTCTAGCAGTGATAATGTCCAATTTGGTCTTTCTTGTTTACATAGTGTTTGACTCATCAACTTTTGACCCAACAGTTATAAGTACAGAGTCTCTCAAAGGCGTGAAAATACTGAGTCTATTCTCTAGTGGCATGGGGAGTATCCTAACATTCTTAGTATAAGTAGTAGAAATGACCGAGTGAGTAGCACCCGTATCAAACAGAACACTTGCAGCTGGACCATACATATACAAGATTCCAGTGATGGTACCTGTAGACTTGTTGGCCTGATCCCGAGATGTCGTGTAAACGCGTCCAGTGGTAGGAGGCGGCTTGGTATCAGCATGTCCCGACGTGCCTTCCATCTCGCCCTTGCGGTAGTCCTTCATGCGATGTCCAGGAAGACCACACTTGAAGCATGCGTCACTGTCGCGGCGACATGGCCCTGGGTGCCTACGGTGGCAAGTAGAGCAAAGAGGATGAGTATATCCTCCAACAGGTGTCCTGACTGGCTGAGAACCTGATAAGACATTATACATGAGACATGATAATAGGGTATAAAGGACAATGCGGATATTCGTAAGATTGAATACCAGTGATAGCTGGACGGCTAGGCTGTGAACCTCTCTGGTTCTGGTCCCTACCGTTTCCATGGTTCCTGGTATAAGATTTGCTAATGTGTCAGAATTATGAGTTATAACATGAAATCATAAGAAAAATGCATAAGTATAAGGACCTGCTGCTGTTGGAGTGTCCAGCGTTGTTACGGTAATTATCATTACCGCCATGCCTATCCGTAACAGAACGGTCATTAGTCTGACCGTTTCCCTTGGGCTGATTTGGCTGCTGCTGAGTAGCCGGCTGAGATTGGTCCCCAGTCTTCTGCCTCTTCTCGGGTCTCTCTTCTTCCCCGAACTCATCTCTCTCCTGCATCATCTCCAGCTTACGTGCTGCATCGGCCACTTGTGCTACCGTGTTGAACGTAGCACACACCAATTTGTTTGCGAACGATGTGCGAAGAGCCCACCAGAAGTGGTGTGCTTGCTCTTAAGGAGTACCTGCTGCAGCACCAAGGAAACCAGCTAAGCGAAGAAAACGCTGCATGAACTCGTTGCTATTCTCCCCAGCTCTCTGTCGGATCCCATGGTAGTCCCTCTTCAACTTGTCTTGCTCAGCCTTGGGAAAGAACTGCTCCATCACCCTATCTCTGAACTGAGCCCATGTCAAACCAGCCACCCAATTATCACCTCCCTCAGACTACTTTAATGCTAACCCCCAATTTAACACATCGCCTTCGAACCGGTAACATGCCAACCTCGACTTGAAGACGGGGTCACAACCCATAGCATCGAAGATCTTCTCGATGTGAGCCAACCAGCTTTCACCTTCACTGGGGCTATCTGTTCTCTCGAAAGCCCGAGGACGGAGCTTGTTGAATCTCTCCAGCCATGTAGCCAATGTCACTGGAGGAGGAGGAGGAGGAGGTGTTGGGTGATGCTGCTGATTGTTGGCAGCCTGAACATCAGCCCTGATTTCGTTCCTCAGCTGAGGAAGCAAAGCTTGCATTGCAGCTTGGATTGCTGCATTGAGTTGTTCCTGCTCGCGTGTGAAACCATCTGACAGTATAACATAAAATGCATGATTAAACTGATCAAAATATAAAATATATACATGAAAAAAAAAATTTATACCAATAAATCATGAGAAAAATTTTATGCAGGAAAACTAGTACATGAATGCAGGATGCAGTTTTATGAAAACTTTTGTATGCTCGAGAGTGAACGCCTATGGTCAGTTGACTCAAAACAAAAGACATGGCGAGGGGACGCCTATGGGTCGGTCCCAAATTTAAAAGTTTCGATAAAACACATGCGACTAATTAGGGCCAGTCCTGTACCAACCATTACTTAGTCATAAACGTGCGACAATGACATATATATGTATGCATGAAAATGATGAATGCATGAAAACCGACTGTCGGTTCTAGGAAGAATATAGTGACTACCCACTAATCACAGGTCATGTTTTGAGAGCCTACAGGTCGAAGCCTTGTCTCTGATACCATAATTGTAACACCCCATTTTGATAAATGGAATGTCACGCGTGATTATGGCGTGTCATCAAAGCATACAAGGATAAATGTCTAAACATTACATGACCATAAAGGAAAATACCGGAATCAAACATCAATAGTCCAAAAGTAGAACTCATCACACACAAACATAAGTACTGTAAATGAAAGGACTAAACAATGTCCATGGAAATGAGTATCGAAGTATAGATAAATGCATAAAGTAAAGAAGGCTAGAAACCTTCCAGGCCATATGCACGTACGCTTAAAGTCTACGAGCGTCCCTGAGTACCTGCCGTTTTGGGAACATGAAGAGGAAAACGACTGAGCAATACGCTCAGTGCACGGATGTACAAGTAAAGCATGAATAATATAAGCATATAATCATGAAACAGCGGAAGAAACTAAGTCCTGAATAACCCGGTTATATCTTAGTAAAACTGGTTTTATAGTTTGAAAAGCCTTATGTTTATCTTGTGAAAACTGTTTAACATATTTTACCATTAGCCAATATAGGTCATGAAATATCAACGTGCATGAATACTTGGAGGGGTGACCTCGTCATGCAAATTAAAGGGGCTGCCTCTAATTTAATATACTGGTTTTTGGGAAGGAGGGATTAGCTCCTTGTGAAGGATGCAAGGCACACACCACATTCACACTGAGTAATCTACTGAAAACATGTAACTAGGATGCACCCATACGCCCCACCTGATAATAATAGTAATATGACCAAAAGCTGAAAGGGACGTCACGAGCAATCACTCCGCCGTGGGGAAGTCATAACACTGGTGCCTCCAGTGTTATGGTTATGGTACCTCCATAACTAGGTGAAACTGGTCATGCATGTATATGGCTTTAGGTATTCTAACTAAACCTAAGCAATCAAAACATATAAAACATATACTAGGGAAAACAGTTGGATGCATACGGAGAAATCCTAATAAGGAAAGAATGTCCATACTGAAAGGACGGAGAATCCGTACCTTATGTCCAGTGAACGAAGAAGACGAACGGAAGAGAGTCCTACTTCGGTATCACTAATGCTACATAAATACATACGTGTATAAGTATCTGATTACTGAATACGTAACTGGTTTTATATCATGTCTTAGCTTGTTTTATATGTTCATGTCATGTTTTACTAATTTAAGCTTTATACTGTGTTTATCATATATTCTGTCTATTCTGATTAAGTATTACTTGTATTTCATGTATTATTATACTTGTTGTGTAAAAATAAGTAACTTTCTAAAAATAGCAGGTTTCCTAAAATAGAAAGTTTCCAAAAATAGAAAGTTACCAAAATTAGAAAGTTTCCAAAAATAGAAAGTTTCCAAAAATAGAAAGTTTCTAAAAATAGGAAGTTTCCAAAAATAGAAAGTTTCCAAAAATAGAATTACTGCTTAAAATAGATAAGTTTCTAAAAATAGAAAGTTTCCATAAATAGATTAGCTGCCTTAAATAATTAAGTTTCTAAAAATAGAAAGTTTCCATAAATAGACATAAGCTGGTTAATTAAGCTAATAATATAAGCTTAAGTGTTTTCTGATTATTATCCTAAGTCATGTGATTATATAGTATAGTTTATTAATTATTACATGTAAATTAAATAAACTATAGGTTAAAGTATTTAATTAAATATAACATGATTTTAATTAAATAAGGTAAAATACTTAGATTAAAACATGTATTATTATCTATAAATAATATAACCTAAGTCATGTAAATTAATTAATTATAGTCATGGTTTTAATAATTAGTTAATTATATAGTCTAATTAAAAGATAAATACTTAGGTTAAAATTCATGAATTAATAATTAAATTAATAACCTAAGTCATGTAAATTAAATTAATCATGTTCATGTTTTTAATTAATTTAATTTAAGTAAAAAAATAACATAACTTGCAAAAATCATAAACCTTGAAAAAAATGATTCATGAACCGGACCCGTGATTAAAACCCATGAACCGGACCCGTAACCATCACCATACCCCGACTAAGGTCGGGGTTTCCCCTTGCTTTTGCTGCTGTCGTGGGACCACCACCACCATACCGAGACCATATGGTCTCGGTGGTGTGAAATAAGCAAAGCCGAGACCCCCTTGGGGCTCGGTTAGGCGTCGGCTAGAACAAAACACCCCTAAACCCTTCATTGATTTAACCCCATGATTATTAACATGTTTAAAATACTTGTTTTTAATTAGTTTAATTAAAAACATCATGATTTTATGTGATTCAATAAATCAAAACATAAAAAGAAAAGGTTAAAGGTTATACCGACTACGTGAATCATATGAGGACGAACACACAACGATCCTTGTAAAAATTCCAAGATCAAAATCAACCCGAACACCCCTTTTGTGTTCTTGAATCCGGCGGCCAAAGAGGACAAAGAAAAGAAAACTAGGGTTTTTCTTATTTTCTGGATTTTGTGATAAATGAACATGTTTTTCCCTTAATTCCCTAGTTAGTAATAAGCCCATGTTTCTTGGTATTTCCGCGGGTAGGGGGCCCCACATGGGGTAACCCGTACCTTTTTCCGTGTCTAATATTAATAGTGTGTTCTCGTGTTCGTAATTTACGTGTTTTAATTAGTTATCGATCGTGACTTAATATATTTATTCATGTTCGTAATAAATATATATACATACGTAATATTAGCTCGTGATTAATTTACGTTCATGATTTCATGTTCGCATGTTCGTGATTATAATTATTATTGGAATAACTATCGTGAGTTAATACGTAATAAATACTTATCGTGTTACAACACATACGTAATACTTGTAATTCTTATTCGTGAAACGTAAATGTGCTATAAAAGGAAAGTTCTAATCATGTACATACGATCTTAAGGGTACTATTCATGGTAAAAGCATGCGGGTTTTACAACAAAAGTTTGCAAACTTACTATTATTAGTTTAGTGAGTGAATGTAAGCTCAAAAAAACTACTGACAACAGCTAAATCAACAAATCAACTCTTATCCAAACACCAGTTAACAGATTAAGTACAATTCTAAAGATATGAAACTAGGATAGGCAAACAGATTATGAGAACTAGTTATCAAAGCACATCAAGAAGCTAACAATGAATAATAAGCAGGCATCAACAAAGTTTGTACACTAGAAAGCAAGAAAAAAACATGCAATTGGATTTTTTAGAGGAATTTAACAAAGGAAAAACTTATGAGATGGATTGTAGGCTTCTTTGGAGATGAAGTGGAGTGCTGAGCTCACTTAACCTCTAACCACCACCTTATTTACCAATCTACAACAGCTACTTATCATCAATCACCATCATCATCAACTGAATCAACCATTCTGTATCAACTCTACAATTATGGATACTTTTGACTACTGGAATGAACTAGGCTGCTACAAATCAATTGAGATGCACTCCAAATCATCAAACAAGAACCAATGATCAAGTTTGATCAATGGAATCAAAGTATAATACCAGTATAGGATAATGCAGTAAAGAAGGAGAAGACTGAAGTGAATTGAGTGTTTAATTATTGGAAAGGTAGTTACAAGTTTGTTACAAGGCTAACTAACTCTCTCAAGTGTTTGTCAGACACTTGAGAGTAGTTCTAACTAAAAAGACTAACTGAAAAATGAGAGAGATTAAGAAGTGTGTGTGTTTTCACACTTCAACTACAATACTGATACACGGCTTTTGCCTGTATAAAAATTAAAAGTTCGTTGTTCTTGTCTAATCGAATTGATAACTGGTTAACTATGCGACTCAGCTGTCTTTGGTGGAAACAAAAGTTGTGTCGTTGTAGTAAAATTAAAAGGTGCAAAACTTTAAAGTAAATGTAGGTAAATTAAATCTAAATCTAATTGAAAATAAATGGCGAGAAATTAAAAAGCGTGACGAGAAATTAAAGTGCACTTAAAGTAAATAACGCAAACTTAAAACTATCCTAAAGGCAAATTTAAATTGCAACTAAAACTTAAACTAAGGCAAGGCTTAAAATAAATCTAAGGCAAGTAAACTTAAAGTGCAACTAAGTAAAAAGGCGAGAAAAGTAAAGCTTGAAAACTTAATAATAAACTAAAACTAAAAATACCTCACTTGGAATAATTACTCGTTCGGAATGTCACCTTCACTCGGAATAATTCTCCCTCGTTCGGAATAATCAAAATAAAACACTCATTCAGAACAATTGGCTCATCCGGAATGTTTGAACAAAACCTTCATCCGGAATAAATCCTTTATCCGAAATATGTCACTTATCCGGAATAAACTCTTTATTCGGAATATTGCCTTGATTCGGAATGTTTGATGTTCCGAATGAACACCTTGATTCGGAATATATTCCGAATGAACACCTTTATCCGGAATAATAGATGTGCCGAATGAACACCCCTTGATTCGGAATACAAGCTTGGTTCAGAATATTTCACACAACTCCTTTATCTGGAATGTTCCGAGTGAATACCCCTTGATCCGGAATGTTGAATATTCCGGATGAACAACCTTTGATTCGGAATGTTGAATGTTCCGAATGAACAACCTTTGACTCGGAAGAAGTTGTTGATCCGGAATATCTGCTTGGTTCGGAATATCTGCTCAAATCCTTCGTTCGAAATGCTCCGAAAGAACACATTGATCAGGAATATTAATTATTCCGAATAAACGACTTGATCCGAAACAAATTCTTCACTCGGAATATTTGCTTGATTCAGAACTTCCACTGATCCGAAATATTCCACTGGTTCGGAATATTCTGAAAAAAACTTTGATTCGGAATAATCAACAAGATTCTTTCACTCGGAATATTTGGCTTTGATCCGGAATATACCTGGGAAAAGAAACAGACAGCGAAGAACAAGGAGAAAGGAAAAAGCTACAGATCTAATTAAAACTAATCAAAATCAACCAAAAGATTAAATCAAACTAACCAAATAACATCTACTAATCATAAACAAACAAACCAAATCAATAAAACTAACAATCAAAATCAAAATAATCAAAACCCACTTAATCAATTTAATAAAAACTCAAGAACATGAACATAAATAATAAAGCTTAAAGATTAAAATCAAGCAAGAAAGGTAGATAGGAGATGAACAATAAAAGTAAAGATTAACAATAATTAAAAGGAAACTTACTTGAAATTAAATGAATTTAAGGTGCAAGACAAGTATTTAAATTTGACAATTAAGTAAATGACATGTATTTATATGTGCAAGGAAATGAAAATGGAAGAACTAGTGTCACTCTAGGCAACAAGAATGAAATGAAATCCTAATGATCTCTTTATAGGAGGATTAGGGAGGTGCTTAGAGGAAGCTTCCTCCCCTCTTTCTTCTTTCTTTAATTGTCATTAAGTCCTTAATCTTCTTAATTCTTTGACTTTAACGACTTTGTCTCGGGATTTCTACTCTCGTCTTGTAATTTCTTCAATAAATTAGATTTGAGTTCTTCGGCTTTTAGTAAACTTCCGTCTTTTGAATTTTTCTTCGATAAATCTTCAGAATTGGTCTTGGACTTCCGTTCTTTTTGCACTCTTGATTTCTTGACTTCGTCTTTTGTCTTTTTCTTCGATAAAAGCCCGTGAATGCCCGTGTTTTCTCCCCTTTTCACATTATCGTCCTAAATCACAACAAAAACACAAACCACACATAATTCCGACATTTACGACATAAAATACACGTTTTGGCTCGGTTATTATTGTAGTTAAGTGGTAAAAAGGATGGGTGTTTACACACCTATCAAATCCCCTACACTTGACCATTGCAATGTCCTCATGCAATGCATTAGTTATAAAGCACGTTTACACTTTTCATCACAATCAATCCACCTTGGCCTTTATTAAAGAGATAGAAAATTATAAACATTCAAAGTAAAGAAATAAAAAACATACCTTCGGGTTTTGGAAAAGTTATGAATGATCATCATCCTCAAGTTTTCACGTTCTCCATACCAAGCTTAAAAACAAGATCATTGTTATTATAAGTTAGCAAACTAACACGAACTCATGTGGGCCAATTATTCGCTTAGACTCCCTTATTCCTAGGTGTATCTCTTATATTTTATTGTTGTCTTGAATGATCACGAGGATGCATTGTTAACTTATTTCGATAGTTATTAAGGCTGAAAATAAAGTGGGACGATTTAATCAATAGTTAGCTAAAGGACAAAATCTTTTAAAACTGCTTCTCGGGAACTCATAAAGTTCATATCTTGGCATAACTCGCTTCGCGATTTGAGACCTTTCTCGGACCGATATTTGGCAGCGACTTCATACTTCAAATCTTGAGAGACGCTCATGAAATAATGGCCTTCTCTTCATAATAGGAATTTCTTCACTTGAAGTTTTGAGAGATTCTTCATACTTGGACCACGACTTCTTCATTTTTCTCCAATCTTTATTTTGAACTTTGATATACAACGATCTGCCTCCTTTTGGGACTTGGATCTATTTATCCTCATACCTTGTTAGAACCTTTTTGGATAGACTTCTCCATGATCTTTACGGGAGTATTTGATTTTCTTCGTGTGTCTCGATCCTTCATATTGATTTTCGATAAATGATTCTTCACATCCTTTTGGATCTTTAGCAACAAAATGTAGCCCTCATTCCTTGTTAGGACCTTTTTGGACTCGCCAATCTTCGCATCCCGCTTCAATAAGTTATGCCTTGGCTATGAACTATAATCCATACCGAGCAACTTTTAAACGATCTTAGGCTAGAAGCTAAGTAACTTTTAAAATAGTACAACCTTATTTATTGCAGATAAATTTATTAACAAGCGATGGGAGAATATGCTTACAATTAACTCACATAAATTCACGAAAGAATACCAAACTTATAATTGACTCTATCATCTCTCGTCCTCCACAGTTTAAAATCTCAAGGAATGAGACTCGTGGATACTTAGCCTATTAAGTCAAAGTTTTGGGTTTTCGAGTCATCTATAGGATCTTGCAAATTCTTAGACTTTTTCAAGTTTAGAAATCGCATTTTAAGTTCCCTTGATAAACAACTCTCTAGGATCATTTATAGGAACTTGCGAAAAGTTCTTGTTCTTAACCCGTGAGAGTTAAGACTTTCGTGTTTTAAAGCTCCCTATATAAAAGCCTAGCAAAAATTGACTTAAACACGTTAAGGATACTAGCTAGAGAAAACTTAGATAAGTAAACTCGGGTTGAGTCAAAAGATTCACAACGTTTAAAAATTAAAACCACTTTATTAAAATTTATTCTAGCAAAGAAAGAAAATAACTATACAAAGGTAAAACTAATAGGCCAAAATAGATCGAAAATTTTGAAAAATGTCGAAAAATTGATTTTCCGGTTAAAATGAGGACAAAAACAAGGAAAAGACCACTTAACTTCGATATAAGTCCCCCCTACACTTAATATAAACATTGTACTGAATGTTTAAGCATATGGGAGTAAACTCCCCTACACTTAGGACATTGTGCACGTTGTTTAAATCTTTCTAAGGAAAAGACAACTAACGAGATTCCTATTTCAATATTGGAAAACATAAAATAGTGAATCGAAAAGAGTTTAGGATAGAACCGGGAAGACGGAAACACGGAATCACGGGTCGTCAAAAATCATCAAGAGTGGATCATTGAGCGCTCGAATCCCTGAATATGAGAAGGGAGGAAATAGCAAACACCAACGGGTCTCCCCTACACTTAGGATAAAGATAGCTAAAAGATAGATACTTGGGTTGCCTCCCAAGAAGCGCTTGATTTTTGATTACCGAGTCGTGAGCCTGACTCGACCTTGATTAGCATAGGAAGAAGCATGAAACATATCCATCGGGATCAAATACATAGTTTTCGTCCATCAAATAGCACAAGCTTAAGGCGAACAAGGCAAGACAAAGAAGAGTAGGCAAGGTTCCCTTAAGCAAAGATGGAGCACGGTGGGAGCAAGGGTGAAGAGGTGCAAGCATATCTTCAGTAGTTCCAAAAATCTTTCCTTTTATTTCATCAGACGGATACTGAGATGTCTTAAAAATATCAATACCGGGGTCGAACACCTTTTCCTTTAGGGGAAAATAGCACTCAGGCTCAGCAGAATTTGAAGAACATCCGCGAAGAAAATGCACAACCTCGTCCTTAGAAGGTGGACAAAGAGGTGTCAAAACATACATGCTGCGGATGTTGGTGTCGTCCGGTTGCTTCTCCTTTGAAAGAATTTTCTTCAAATCCGATGTAGGATCAAGACCATAATCATCAAAGTCCAAAGGAGGTGCATCACTCTCATGAGGGAAGTAAGTATTGAGAAAAGTAGAAAAGTCTTCCTCAAATGAGTAGTCACCCAAAGTAGGATCAATTGATGTAGGCGGAGGATCTTCATCATGAGAAGAATCACTCGAGAGAGTATCAGCCTCATCAAAATCGTCATATTTGGGCATGTCGGGATACTCGGAAGTAAAATCATCATAATCATCCCCATCGGAACTAGAATCATCATCATAAGCATCACAGATAGGTGGAGAATCATATATGGGTGAAGGTTCCAAATTGGAGAGAGAATCATCCACATCATCCTGAAACAGTAGATTATCATAGCAAGAATCGAATAGAGGATTGTTGTAGATGACAAAATCATCAAGCACATTAATCATATTCGTTGATTCTCTTCCAAAGGATTTGCTTGTAAGCTTCCCCATTACAAAAACTTGTGCATCATCCCCGACTCTTAAGATGAGCTCACACTTATCCACATCTATTAAGGCTCTACCGGTTCTCAAAAATGGGTGTCCAAGTATTAACGGAATACGAGGGTCCATTTCTTAATCAACAACGATAAAGTCGACCGGAAAAGTGAATGTGCCAACTTTAATGAACACATCTTCGGCAATACCAACGGGGTAAGCGAGAGTGCGATTGGCAAGCTCAAGAGTCATCTTTGTGGGTGTAAGGTCGGGTAATGATAACTTTTTCCAAACACTTAAAGGCATCAAATTTATACTTTCCCCGAGATCGGCTAAGGAAGTAAATTTGTCGGTTTGGTTAAAAGTACAAGGTAGCACAAAACGACCGGGATCTCCAAGTTTTCCGGAAGTTCTTTAAGAAGGACGGCAGAACAATTTTCATTCAATCGAGTATTAACAAACTCGGCCATCTTCTCCTTCTTGCTAAACAATTCCTTAAACATCTTAACAAATTTAGGCATTTGTGCTAGAGCTTCAACAAGGCTAAAAGTGATGGTCATTTCCCAAACTTTCTTCAAATAGTTTGACACTTGAATGTCATCCTTGGTGTGCATTTTGGCCTTGTCTAAGCGAGATGGATAAGGAATTTTGGGTTTGGGTGGTGGAGGTGTAGAAGGTGAAGGTTGAGATGTTGAAGGGTTAAAGGTGGAAGGTGGGGTTGGTGGAGGATTCTTGGTGGGTACTTCGTCATGACGAGGCGGAGACGGTAATGGTGCACTAATACTAGGTGTGGGAGTAGTAGGGATAAATGGTGGTGGAGGAGGTGTAGATGGTGTAACTGGGGGTGGGATGGGTGGTCCTACTAAAGTAACTCCACTACGAGTAGTAATAGCACTCACATTCGCTCTCGGATTGGTGACGGTGTTTGAAGGTAGAGAACTCGAAGTAGAGGGTTGAGTGGTTGGTAAGAAACTAGCAAGCATATTCTTCAAATCATTCGTTTGATTGCTGAAGGAGGATTGTATATCATTTTGAAGCTCGGATCTAATGTCATTCCCTTGCTTGGTGATATCCCCTTTCAGATTGATAATTTGGCTTTGTAGATTCTTGATTTGCTCTCCTTGGGTTCTCATTAAGGCTTCAACATCTTGATTGATGGGTGGGGCTTGTTGAGCGGGTGGGTGATTAGGATTAGAAGCTCTAGGTGGGATTTGGTTGCTTCTAGTGTAATTGTTGTTGGGGTTCTGGTTTTAAGGAGAAAAACCGGGTGAAAGATAGTTGTTGGACCGGTAACTTAGCAAATTTCGATCCCCTTGAGGTCGGGCTTGGTAATTTTTCGGTGAATAATTACCATAAGCCGCATACACGTTTTCCGGATTTCCTTGAGTAGAAGGACAATCAGTGTATGAGTGTGGACCACCGCATGTCTCACAAGGATTGGCTACCGCTTTAACTTGTTGTTGGTTTGAAGCGATGAGCAAGATATTTTTGTTCATTTCGGCCATCATGCGGGTGAATTCGGTCATATCGGGGTTTGCTGAAGTAGAAGAAACATTGACTCTCGGGTTGTTCCTTGAAGAAGCGGAGGAATCCCAGTTTTTGTGATGAGTAGTCATGTTCTCAATAAGCTCTCTACACTCCTCGGGTCTCTTTTTCATAAATGTGCCACCGGCGGCTGCATTGATCGTATCAGGATCACGAAAAGTCAAACCGTTGTAGAAAGTATCAATTAAGGTCACGGGGAGCATGTTGTGGTTTGGACATCGATCGATCAAAACATTATATCTTTCCCAAGCGTCAAAGAGAGATTCATCGGGTTCTTGCATGAAACCGCTGATTTGATTTCGAAGGCTCGTGACCATGGATGGTGGAAAGTAGCGCGACAAAAAGCATTGAGTCATGTCATCCCAAGTATGAATGGAATTCTTCGGGAGACGATCAAACCATTTCTCGGCGTGGTGTGATAAAGTATGTGGGAAGAGTTGAAGGCGAAGAACATCCATTGTGGCACCGGGAAACTTCATGCTTTGGGTAATAGTAATGAATTTGTCGAGGTGTTTGTTGGCATCATCATCAAGCATTCCGCGGAATGGATTAGTTTGCACTTGTTGAATCATGTGATGCTTCAACGAAAACTCCGGAGCCGTGATTTGCATCGGCGCAATCGGTCCTCCTCGTCCAAACATGGTGGGTTGACAAAGCTCCTCCATTGTCCGAAGATCGGGCTGTGGAATAACATTGTTGTTGTTATTGTTGAGGTGCGGTGGATTATTGTTGTTGTTCACACCTGCCATAGCTAAATCTTCACGAGTCTCGGGCTCTTGATAATTAGAAGATCTAGTACGCATACACCTGCGAAAGCAAAAGAAAACAATACCAAACACAAAGAGAATATATGTACACTATAAAGGAAATAAAATCTTTTTGGATTTTTGGAAGATTTTAATTATTTTTATGGATTTTTGGAAATTTTTTTTAATTTTTATGGGTTTTTTTGAAATTTTTAAGCAAGAAAAATAACGCTCACGAATGAACGTATCCCAAAAAGCAACGCGTCTCTCACAGAAAACCGTTAATCTTTACGAAAAGAGCCGGCAGCGGCGCCATTTGATACATGGCTTTTGCCTAGTAAGAAAATTAAAACCAAATCAATAAAACTAACAATCAAAATCAAAATAATCAAAACCCACTTAATCAATTTAATAAAAACTCAAGAACATGAACATAAACAATAAAGCTTAAAGATTAAAATCAAACAAGAAAGGTAGATAGGAGATGAACAATAAAAGTAAAGATTAACAATAATTAAAAGGAAACTTACTTGAAATTAAATGAATTTAAGGTGCAAGACAAGTATTTAAATTTGACAATTAAGTAAATGACATGTATTTAAATGTGCAAGGAAATGAAAATGGAAGAACTAGTGTCACTCAAGCCAACAAGAATGAAATGAAATCCTAATGATCTATTTATAGGAGGATTAGGGAGGTGCTTAGAGAAAGCTTCCTCGCCTCTTTCTTCTTTCTTTAATTGTCATTAAGTCCTTAATCTTCTTAATTCTTTGACTTTAACGACTTTGTCTCGGGATTTCTACTCTCGTCTTGTAATTTCTTCAATAAATTAGACTTGAGTTCTTCGGCTTTTAGTAAACTTCCGTCTTTTGACTTTTTCTTTGATAAATCTTCAGAATTGATCTTAGACTTCCGTTCTTTTTGCACTCTTGATTTCTTGACTTCGTCTTTTGTCTTTTTCTTCGATAAAAGCCCGTGGATGCCCGTGTTTTCTCCCCTTTTCACATTTTCGTCCTAAATCACAACAAAAACACAAACCACGCATAATTCCGACATTTACAACATAAAATACACGTTTTGGCTCGGTTATTATTGTAGTTAAGTGGTAAAAAGGATGGGTGTTTACACACCTATCAATACACAAAATGAACTACATTTGGGGTATTTATAGAGTAAGGTTGAGTTGAAGTCAGGATGAGTCACGTGTCTTGGCCAATTGCAGACTTCCACGTGTCCCAATTCAGTTAATTGAATTTTGCTGATGAAGAACAAATTTGGGCTTTTCTTGTTGGATGGATTTCAGTTTGATTGGTTAACTGGGATAGAATCGTCTCTTGATTACGAACATATTTGATGTTGAACGTTTCTTCTGAATTCGTCTAAATCTTCTTTTTCAATCTGGGCTCGTCTTGTGTAACACCCCCAATTTCGGGTCATAGCAGCGGAAGGGGTCATTGGGTGTTACTATCATAGTTCAACCTCAATATCATAGAAAACGCCTCAAAATGAGTCGTTTTAACAAAACATACATCCATTCATTTGTTTAAAAATAAAACAGTTCACACATGGTCCCAAATAGTTTTAAGTTTACACAACCAACCAAATAATAAAAGTTTCTTAGAATGGAGATAGTTTAGTAAAGCGGGCCAAAACAATTTAATTTAGCAAGCTGCGTGAAACCGCCTTCCTTGAGTGCCTTCTTCATGGACCTGAGATAAAACATGCTATAAAGTCAACAAAAATGTTGAGTGAATCTATAGAGTTTAAATTAAATAAATGAACACAAGTATTCTGAATAAACCTTCCGTGGTTGACAATCATGTGGATCAGACATAATTATCGTTGTTATTTCATAAGTCTCGTGAAATTGAACGTTAACATATATTATTTCAGCCCAACACACCTAGCCAAGTGCGTATATTTCTCTTATACAATTGAATCCGATGTTTCATTACTGGTGCATCACAACACCACGCGATAGCTAGTCGCGACCGGACTGGGTGTCACCCCGATAGATCTATCCATAGTATTAGCGTTCCTTTCGATTAACAATTCACGATTCATGGGTCTTTTAAGGCTAAACAAACTTGTATAACAACTTTCATCTAAGCATACAATCGGGTCCTTTGTGTTCAATTTTAAAGAAAGAGGGTTTACCACAACTTCTCGTTGTACCCTTCATTTGTTACTAAATGTTTTTCCAATAATAAGGGTTTCCACAACTTCTCGTTGTACACCTTTTATTTTAATAAAACAAGCATGTTATCCCCCTCGCGGGTTTTATAAAACAAGTAAACATGTAAAGCGAGGCTATAGACTCACCTTGATACGATAGTAGAAATGTGACGATTGCCGACGATTTATGATGCCCGTTAAACACGAAGACCGCAACCTACCAATTAAGGCGCGTTCGTTAATAAACGACTCAAGTATAAATAATACTTAAATAATATGAAAGTCAATTTCAAATGACCATGAAAATCCCGAAAAATAACAAAGATATAAGTGTACTACTATACCCTTTTATTCAACACTTATTCTTTTAAACACTTACACCCTCGACATTGACCCGTCATAAGACGCCAAGTCAACGCAAGTCAAACCATCATTTTACTTCCCTCGGACCAGTAGCTAAGTCATTTATATAATGACTTAACACTTGAGTAAGTCACCATGTCCAATAGTGAATACTCAACTCACGCCATACAAGTATTGAACTACGTGTCCAAAATACCACTCAGCATGTACACTCCAAATGTACACACCAATCTAACCTATCTAGACATGTCCAATTTCGATGAAACTTGGTGACAAACTCACACATAATATGAATAAGACTCAGTTTAAATTTCATTCAAAAATATTACTTCTAAGACCTTCTGTCCGACACACCTTCGTGTTGCAAAAACCGGACAGTTTTACGCCTTTGACTTGTAAAACCATTTTGACTTATCTAAACAATTCCGTTTGGAAAACCGACACTCGGGTTTGAAAATAGACTCATGACCTGAGGTTTATCAACTTACAACAGCCCTTGAACATTTTTAAAACTCATTTTATAGTCCCCGAGATTCGTTCCAAATATCGACAACAATTTTCGGATTGTGCCGATACCCGTCTCCTGGTACACAAATACTAAAAGTAGCATAACTTTTCGCTCATAATGCGTTAGAAGCTCTACTTTAGCTCAAATCGAAGCTAACGAAATTTTCTATGACCCTATCTTATTATTTTACCAAGTTTATTACAGTAACAATTTCAAAAATGGCCTTAAAGTTACTGCCTAAAATAGACTATCTAAAAATCATACCAAAACAATTTTTCGACCCATTCAAACAATTCCTATAGTCCTAATATGATCCTAATATCATACTAACACATCTAACTATCTCATAACACCCTCAAATTTGATCTCACAAAAATTAAACAATCAAAAATCTTACATGCAACAAAAACCCACTATGAATATTATATTATTAACACCATATATAAACATAAAAATAGATCAAACATCAAGTTCTTCACCAAAAATTGAAAATAAAATTTTAGTGGATGCATGTGGAAGAAATTTATACCAATATGAAGCTTATGAAATTTCCAAGGTGGGTCTTTTCTTAGTTTCTTTAGATTCAAGGTAGAAGATCCAGAATCAAAGGGTTTGGGTGTAGGGGGGTGGACGGCAAAATGGGGAAGGAGAGAGAGGGATGAGATTTTTTTGTTAAGAAATGAATTTTTAATTTAAGTGTGTTAGTGGAAAATGTATTTATAGTCCAAGGGTAGGGTAGATTTTGTTATTTAGGCATAGTTTTGGTCCAAAAATGCAAGTAAATAGTTTACAAGGTAGAAAATGTAAATTGTAAATTTTAAAAATATTTACGGGGCTCGGGTTTCGTAAAAATACTTTTCGAAAGTTAAAACGCTTCATAAAAATAATAATAAAGCTTCGACACGACTTAAAACGTAATTAAATCAAAAGCGTCGAAAATATACAATATCGAGACAATCGATAATAAAACGTAAATTTTTGGGCATCCATCGGTATCGCGATCACTAATAGTTATCGTCATTCGTTAAAACGTAAAATACGAGAAATAAAGATTAAATATAATAAAATCATTTTCATGATTATTTGAGAATATAATATCGATACCTAACATATTCCTTGTCGGTTTTCATCTAATCGACATTCTTACGCTAGTTTCAAGTCATAACCTTCTCGGTTAGTCGATAAATTTAAAATTCTCATTAAAGCAAACACGTAATACGTAATAGTCGAGATTAAAATAACGACCTGAAATTGACGGGTTGTCACATCATCCCCACCAAATTAGGATCTTCGCCCTCGAAGATCAACTTGCGTTCTTGCCCGATCGCTTGTTGAAATCAAAGAGATGAGGGTAATTCTTCCACATTTGGTCTTCTCGTTCCCAAGTAAACTCCGGTCCTCTCCGAGAGTTCCATCGAACTTTGACAATAGGTATTCGGCTTTGCTTCAGTTGCTTGACCTCGCGATCCATGATCTCGACCGGTTCTTCAATAAAGTGCAACTTTTTATCAACCTTAACCTCGTCTAACGGTATAATGAGTTCTTCATCGGATAAACACTTCTTCAGATTTGACACATGAAAAGTGTTATGAATCCCATACAGTTCTTGTGGTAGTTCAAGTTGGTATGCCACGGGTCCTACTCTAGATGTAACCTTGAATGGTCCGATATAACGAGGACTTAACTTCCCACGTTTTCCAAATCGTACAACACCTTTCCATGGTGATACCTTTAGCATAACCTTATCTCCCACGTTAAACTCCAATGGTTTTCTTCTCACATCCGCATAACTCTTCTGTCGGCTTCGAGCAGACAACAACCTATTCTTGATTTGCACAATCATATCCGTCGTCTCCCTAATCAAATCTGGTCCAGTGAGTTGGGCATCACCAACCTCACTCCAGCTAACGGGTGATCTACATTTTCTCCCATAAAGTGCTTCAAAAGGTGCAGCTTTAATACTCGCGTGATAACTGTTATTGTACGAGAATTCAGCCAAATGTAAGTGCTTATCCCAGCTACTTCCAAAGTCTATCACACAAGCACGTAGCATATCCTCCAAAGTTTGGATTGTTCTTTCGCTTTGCCCATCAGTTTGTGGATGATAGGCTGTGCTCATATCCAAATTGGTTCCTAACGAATTTTGAAGTGATCTCCAAAATCCAGAAGCAAAACGACTATCTCTATCGGAAATGATGGAAATAGGAACACCATGCTTGCACACGATTTCCTTCAGATAAATATCGGCGAGTTTCTCCAAACCGAACCTCTCGTTGATTGGGATAAAATGAGCGGATTTAGTTAAACGATCGACAATAACCCAAATTGCATCGAACCCAGACGGTGTCCTTGGGAGTTTTGTGATGAAGTCCATCGTAATTCGCTCCCATTTCCAGACTGGAATTTCAGGTTGGACAAGTAATCCTGACGGCTTCTGATATTCAGCTTTCACTTTTGCACATGTTAAGCATTTCGCGATGTATGTTGCAATATCAGCTTTCATATTCGGCCACCAGTATAACTTTTTCAAGTCTTGGTACATTTTGTCCGATCCAGGATGAATAGAATACTTGGACTTATGAGATTCTAACATAATCAAGTCTCTCAGTCCACCGAAGAATGGTAACCAAATTAGACCTCTCAAACATTTGATACCATCGGCTCGCGTCTCAAATGTCTCACCGTCTCCTCTAAATCTTTCGGCTGCAATATTTTCCTTCTAGCACGCTTCGACTTGTGCGTTCCGAATCTGCTCAGGTAAGTTATTATGAACTATCACCACCAAAGCACGCACTCGAATCGATTTCTCCCTTTCCTTTCGACTTAACGCGTCAGCTACCACGTTCGCCTTTCCTGGATGATAACGAATTTCGCAGTCGTAATCACTCAATAGTTCAACCCATCGACGTTGCCTCATATTCAGCTCCTTTTGATCCAATATGTATTGTAGGCTTTTATGATCAGTGAATACTGTACACTTCGTACCATACAGATAATGTCTCCAAAGTCGCAGAGCAAAAACCACAGCGCCCAATTCCAAGTCATGGGTAGTGTAGTTCTCCTCATTCTTCCTTAATTGTCTAGAGGCATATGCGATCACCTTTTCACGTTGCATGAGAACAACACCATATCCTCTGAGAGATGCATCGCAATAAACAACAAAGTCTTCACTTCCTTCAGGTAACGATAAAATCGGTGCACTACAGAGTTTCATCTTCAGGGTTTGGAAAGCTTCTTCTTCATCATCGCCCCACACATACGGTTTATTCTTCTGAGTCAGCTTCGTTAATGGTTTCGATATCAAAGAGAATCCTTCAATAAACCTTCGGTAATAACCAGCCAAACCTAGATATTGTCGTACTTCAGTTGGAGTAGTCGGAGCACTCCAATTCTTGATGGCTTCGATCTTTGCAGGATCAACATGTACTCCACTTTTATCAATCACGTGACCGAGAAATTGTACATAATTAAGCCAAAAATCACACTTTGAGAACTTAGCGTATAATTTTTCGTTCTTCAACAAGTTCAAGATAATCCTTAAGTGCTCGGCATGCTCTTCATTGCTCTTGGAGTAGATTAGAATATCATCTATGAAAACGATCACGAATTTATCAAGATACGGCTTACAAATGCGATTCATTAAGTCCATGAATACAACAGGTGAATTAGTCAAACCAAAAGGCATAACCAGAAACTCATAATGACCATAACGAGTTCTAAACGCCGTAATAGGAATATCTTCCTCACGTATGCAAAGTTGATGGTAACCAGAACGAAGATCAATCTTGGAGAAAACACGAGAACCTTGAAGTTGATCGAATAAATCATCAATTCTTGGAAGCGGATAACGATTCTTGATCGTTAGCTTATTCAACTCTCGCTAATCAATACACATACGAAACGAACCATCTTTCTTCTTAACGAATAAGACAGGAGCTCCCCAAGGTGACGAACTCGGTCGTATAAAACCTTTATCAGATAGCTCTTGCAATTGCACAGATAACTCCTTCAGCTCGGATGGGGCTAAACGATATGGCGCACGAGCCACGGGTGCAGCACCAGGAATTAGGTCAATTTGGAATTCCACTTGCCTTGGAGGAGGAAGTCCAGGCAAATCTTCCGGAAATACTTCAGGAAAGTCACGGATAACAGGTACATCTTCAGCACGTTTCTCCTTCGATTCTTTCTCCACTACTCTAGCTAGGAATAACTCACACCCTCTTTCGACATACTTACGAGCCTTAATGCACGAAACGATTTTCAGTCGTGAATTACGTTGATCACCTTCAATAACCATGGTCTTGTCATCTAAGGGAATCCTAACTTTCTTTTCTCCACGCAAGATAGACGCGTTATACTTGGATAACCAATCCATTCCGATAATAATATCAAAACTTCCCAATTCAACAATCATCAAGTCTATCTTAAAAATACGGTTCAAGAGATTAAGAGAACATCCTAGGAGCGCACGATTGGTACTCACTAATTTACCATCAGCTAGTTCTACCTCATAACTCGCGTTTAATTCGACCGGTTTGATATCAATTAAGGTACTAAAACTTGTAGACACAAAGCTTTTGTCCGCACCAGAATCAAATAAAGCTGTAGCATAACGGTTGTTCAGTAAAAACGTACTAGTGACAACTTTCGGGTTTTGCTTCACTTCGGCTTCTCCCAACTGATAAGCTTTTCCTTGGTTATCTCCACCACGTGCATTCTTCGGAGGTTGAGGGCATTGGTTCCTCATGTGACCTTTACCTTGGCAGTTATAACACGTCACTCCCTTCTTTCCTGGTCCCCAACAGTCCTCAGTCTTGTGACCTAACTTGTTGCACTTTCCACACTTAGCACATTCACCAGTATGAGACTTCTTGCAGCGTTGGCATCTGGTTCCCTTATCAGCAGTTGCAGCTTCAGTCATCGCATTAGCATTGCCCCTCCTTCGGTTTTGATTTCTGCTGTGAGATTGACGGTTATCACCGCGATCATCACTGTCATGTTCAGCTCTTCTTTTGTTGCCTTCAGAAACACCATCAGCCTTGTCTTGGATGATTTGACCCATTAGTTGGTAGGCCATACGAACAGCTTCATCAATATTGGCAGGTTTAGATGAGGTCACATCCCCACGGATGTTGGTATGTAAGCCCCGAATATACTGCTCTACCTTCAAGTATTCAGGGTTAACTTTGTTTGGACAAAGTAGAGCAAGTTCATGGAACCTGTTGGTGTATCCATCGATGTCAGTACCCTTCAGTCTCAGCTGATATAGTTCCTGTTCTAACCTCTGAATAACACTCCTTGGACAGAATTCCTCAGTCATCCATCTTCTTACTTCAACCCAAGGTGTAGCATAAGCAGCATCCATACCCAATGATGCCATTCTTCCATTCCACCAAGTTAATGCTCGCCCTTGAAGAGTAGCAGAGGCAAACATCACTTTATCTCCTTCCTCACTTCCACTAAATCGAAACACGGATTCTAATTTCTCAAACCATTGCATTAACCCAACAGCGCCTTCAGTACCCTTAAAAGTTGGAGGTTTGCATTTCATGAACGAGGTATAATTGCACTTCTTGTTTTCAGGAATCACTGGTCTATCAGCATTACCAGTTCTAGCACCAGCATTGCCAGCTCCCGCATTACCAGCTCTAGCATTACCAGCTCCAGTAGCGCCAGCTCCAGTAGCGCCAGCTCCAGTAGCGCCAGCTCTAGTAGCACCAGCTCCAGTGTTGCCAGCTCCAGTATCGCCAGCTCCACCAGATCCACCAGCTCCACCGGATCCACCAGCTCCACCGGATCCGCCAGATCCTCCAGCTCCATTATTCAAGTTTGCCATAAATGCATTCATAGATATCTGAAATTGATCAGCTACTATAGCACGTAACTGAGTCTCAGTCAACTGTTTTGGCGGCATGATCCTGTTACATAATTCACATCAAAATGAGTATTCATTCAACGCTTGTGATAACAAAACATGAATAACACAGAATAAGAATAGATAGATGAAAAGAAACAAGAATGGATGATAGAACGAAGGATAGAATTTAGACAAGGAACGAAGATTCACGAGGAATGAGTCAAAAGACAGGGATTTCTATTGTGACAATCAGCGTCGTTTGTAAATCACGTATTAGTATTATAATAATCAAATAATAAACATTTATAAATAAATAAATGTAATCCATTATGCTTTAAGCATAAATAATAATTAAATATGTATAACATATATATATACTTTTCTTATTCTCGTCCATTGGCAACTCGGAGGTTTCGCTTGCAGATGTTATAGTTAAAAGATTTCAAAAATTTATTTTTGGAAAATCTTTTCGTTCTCTATAACTTGAGCTCTGATGCCAATCTGTAACACCCCCAATTTCGGGTCATAGCAGCGGAAGGGGTCATTGGGTGTTACTATCATGGTTCAACCTCAATATCATAGAAAACGCCTCAAAATGAGTCGTTTTAACAAAACATACATCCATTCATTTGTTTAAAAATAAAACAGTTCACACATGGTCCCAAATAGTTTTAAGTTTACACAACCAACCAAATAATAAAAGTTTCTTAGAATGGACATAGTTTAGTAAAGCGGGCCAAAACAATTTAATTTAGCAAGCTGCGTGAAACCGCCTTCCTTGAGTGCCTTCTTCATGGACCTGAGATAAAACATGCTATAAAGTCAACAAAAATGTTGAGTGAATCTGTAGAGTTTAAATTAAATAAATGAACACAAGTATTCTGAATAAACCTTCCGTGGTTGACAATCATGTGGATCAGACATAATTATCGTTGTTATTTCATAAGTCTCGTGAAATTGAACGTTAACATATATTATTTCAGCCCAACACACCTAGCCAAGTGCGTATATTTCTCTTATACAATTGCATCCGATGTTTCATTACTGGTGCATCACAACACCACGCGATAGCTAGTCGCGACCGGACTGGGTGTCACCCCGATAGATCTATCCATAGTATTAGCGTTCCTTTCGATTAACAATTCACGATTCATGGGTCTTTTAAGGCTAAACAAACTTGTATAACAACTTTCATCTAAGCATACAATCGGGTCCTTTGTGTTCAATTTTAAAGAAAGAGGGTTTACCACAACTTCTCGTTGTACCCTTCATTTGTTACTAAATGTTTTTCCAATAATAAGGGTTTCCACAACTTCTCGTTGTACACCTTTTATTTTAATAAAACAAGCATGTTATCCCCCTCGCGGGTTTTATAAAACAAGTAAACATGTAAAGCGAGGCTATAGACTCACCTTGATACGATAGTAGAAATGTGACGATTGCCGACGATTTGTGATGCCCGTTAAACACGAAGACCGCAACCTACCAATTAAGGCGCGTTCGTTAATAAACGACTCAAGTATAAATAATACTTAAATAATATG
Organism: Glebionis coronaria; assembly: GCA_025667525.1. Taxonomy (NCBI): domain Eukaryota; kingdom Viridiplantae; phylum Streptophyta; class Magnoliopsida; order Asterales; family Asteraceae; genus Glebionis; species Glebionis coronaria. The sequence continues at coordinate 864,024 of JANFOE010000636.1, read as the reverse complement.
AAAGTCAATTTCAAATGACCATGAAAATCCCGAAAAATAACAAAGATATAAGTGTACTACTATACCCTTTTATTCAACACTTATTCTTTTAAACACTTACACCCTCGACATTGACCCGTCATAAGACGCCAAGTCAACGCAAGTCAAACCATCATTTTACTTCCCTCGGACCAGTAGCTAAGTCATTTATATAATGAATTAACACTTGAGTAAGTCACCATGTCCAATAGTGAATACTCAACTCACGCCATACAAGTATTGAACTACGTGTCCAAAATACCACTCAGCATGTACACTCCAAATGTACACACCAATCTAACCTATCTAGACATGTCCAATTTCGACGAAACTTGGTGAAAAACTCACACATAATATGAATAAGACTCAGTTTAAATTTCATTCAAAAATATTACTTCTAAGACCTTCTGCCCGACACACCTTCGTGTTGCAAAAACCGGACAGTTTTACGCCTTTGACTTGTAAAACCATTTTGACTTATCTAAACAATTCCGTTTGCAAAACCGACACTCGGGTTTGAAAATAGACTCATGACCTGAGGTTTATCAACTTACAACAGTCCTTGAACATTTTTAAAACTCATTTTATAGTCCCCGAGATTCGTTCCAAATATCGACAACAATTTTCGGATTGTGCCGATACCCGTCTCCCGGTACACAAATACTAAAAGTAGCATAACTTTTCGCTCATAATGAGTTAGAAGCTCTACTTTAGCTCAAATCGAAGCTAACGAAATTCTCTATGACCCTATCTTATTAGTTTACCAAGTTTATTACAGTAACAATTTCAAAAATGGCCTTAAAGTTACTGCGTAAAATAGACTATCTAAAAATCATACCAAAACAATTTTTCGACCCATTCCAACAATTCCTATAGTCCTAATATGATCCTAATATCATACTAACACATCTAACTATCTCATAACACCCTCAAATTTGATCTCACAAAAATTAAACAATCAAAAATCTTACATGCAACAAAAACCCACTATGAATATTATATTATTAACACCATATATAAACATAAAAATGGATCAAACATCAAGTTCTTCACCAAAAATTGAAAATAAAATTTTAGTCGATGCATGTGGAAGAAATTTATACCAATACGAAGCTTATGAAATTTCCAAGGTGGGTCTTTTCTTAGTTTCTTTAGATTCAAGGTAGAAGATCAAGAATCAAAGGGTTTGGGTGTAGGGGGGTGGACGGCAAAATGGGGAAGGAGAGAGAGGGATGAGATTTTTTTGTTAAGAAATGAATTTTTAATTTAAGTGTGTTAGTGGAAAATGTATTTATAGTCCAAGGGTAGGGTAGATTTTGTTATTTAGGCATAGTTTTGGTCCAAAAATGCAAGTAAATAGTTTACAAGGTAGAAAATGTAAATTGTAAATTTTAAAAATATTTACGGGGCTCGGGTTTCGTAAAAATACTTTTCGAAAGTTAAAACGATTCATAAAAATAATAATAAAGCTTCGACACGACTTAAAACGTAATTAAATCAAAAGCGTCGAAAATATACAATATCGAGACAATCGATAATAAAACGTAAATTTTTGGGCATCCGTCGGTATCGCGATCACTAATAGTTATCGTCATTCGTTAAAACGTAAAATACGAGAAATAAAGATTAAATATAATAAAAATCATTTTCATGATTATTTGAGAATATAATATCGATACCTAACATATTCCTTGTCGATTTTCATCTAATCGACATTCTTACGCTAGTTTCAAGTCATAACCTTCTCGGTTAGTCGATAAATTTAAAATTCTCATTAAAGCAAACACATAATACGTAATAGTCGAGATTAAAATAACGACCTGAAATTGACGGGTTGTCACATCTTGTCCACGTGGCGTGTTTATTATTTGGTGAGAGAGAAACACACGAATCGTTATTCGTAAAGTGAAATTTGATTGGTTGGGAAGTTACTGTTGAGATATTCCACTTAGTCTCTCTCCATATTAATTGACGGTGATGAGGTGGTGATCCGAGTAACTCAAATGGAAGACTCTTATTGGTTGAAAACTTTAACACACGGATTAAACTTGAAAGTTCTTTACTTTTTGGCAGAATTAGTCCTTGTGTTTAGCAGATTTGTGTTTTAAGCTTATATCTTCATAAACTTGTCATTTCTGGTCCTTTGAGCTTCATACTTGCGCACAAATGATCCCTTGACTTGTTGACTTGTCTTTTTACCATGTTTTGACTTTGTTCTTGACTTTTCCATATTTTCACTTTAAGTCCCTCTACTTTGAGAGTTGTCAAGAAAGGTCCTTTGATTTTGATTGACTTGTCACTTTTTGGGTAAAGGGGGGAATAACCACCCCGGTAAAATATATTACACCAAAAAAGCATTGAAGTACATATGGAATGTGGCGGAAGTACCACATTAACCTCAAGCACAAGCGCTTGATAAACACTTAAACTAGTCTATATGACATACCATACACACTTACAAACATAGAAAAATAACAATACACTTTACTAGCAAAACATAGAAGGATTATAATTTAAACTTAGCCTTGTCCCTCTTATCATGGAACAGGTTAGCAGTCTCATCATAATTATTCTCAACCTCTTCTTCTTCTGATTCGTTCAGAATGTCATAAGCATTGGATGTAGCCACACCACTTTCATTCGTATTATAATGAACAGATTTAGACGTCGAAGGTATATCAGCAATCTTAGAAGTCTTCTTATGGGCCACTTTAGGTGGAATATTCACTTTAGGAACATACAAAGTATTTGTTCCTACATGAATGCCTCCATTCTTCTTCTTACTTCTCTTCTTCTTTCGAGTCACACTCTTAAACCCATCATTGGGCATGACTCATGATCATGACCAAATATTTTACATTGGTCACAACATGGAGGTCTCCATTCATACTCAATAGTAACCATCTCCGTTGTATATCCAGAACCATCAGCCAAAGGAACTCCAAAAACTAGTTGTTCCTTCAGATCATCATCGGCCTTAACTTCTATCAAACACCAAGCAAAACTACTCCTAACCCAAGAGTCAATACACATAGCACTAGTAAATGAATCAATCATAATCAGTTTACCAATATGAGAGGCTATGATACTAGGACCATTCTCCGAGAAAACCTGAATAGGAATATCATGTATCTTTACCCACACCGGGATGCGAGTAAGATCCTCCTTTTGCAACTCGTATCCACATGCCATTGCTTAAGAACAATAGGTATTTTCCTAATCATCCATGGACCATTCTCAATTACCTCATCCATTCCCTTCTTAGTGTTAAACTTAAAGAAGAAAAAACCTTTCACATTTAACATAATCCGGTTAAGCCCATATTTACCCCAATGCTGTCGAGCAAAATATTCGACCACCAGAAATGCAAGCCGTTTGCCAAGAAAGTAACCATACAATGTATGCTCAAATCAAGAATTTACCTCATTAAGAACCTTAACTAGCATATTAAATGCCACATTCATTCTCGGACCAGGTGTCACCGGTTGAACAAAACGAAAACTCGCCTTTGGAGAAACCTGTTGTAGACAATGGTCATCAGCTTGTTCATCAGCCGTGATAATATTTGCAACATTCAGACTTGTATCATCCTTTGCAATCATCGTAGTCCTATCATCATTAGCAGTTGGTATGCTAACGTTAGTGACTACACTTCCATTATTAACAGCAACCTTGGTATCCGTCTGATCATCATTCAAAACAAATGCAACCCTATGATTAGGAGAACCCCAAACACTCGAAACACCAACAACACTATTATTAAATAGATTCGTTCCATCAGATCCCATATTAGGGTTTGGAACAACCCTAGCAGCAGTCAATTCCTTCTTCTTACTCCCATCCACCGATTGAGACACATTCAAAGAAGCATTACTCGAGTAATCGCCCACATGTGATGAGCCTGGCTTTTTAAGAATGGACTTAACAATTCTGGGGGCCTTAGGTTGCTCGACATCCCCATTATTTTTATTACCTTCATTAGCATCAACTTTCATCTCAGAAATCGACTCATGTTGATCACCACTGAATGTAATCTCGCCACTCTTCTTTATATGCGAATCAATATGAAGACTCACAGTAGTGTCCATCTCTCCCACATGCATGCACCAAGTCAGTACTAAAATTTTCATCCTCCTTTTGTCTTTTCTCCATCAATAAAGGCTTGATTTCCTTGTTTGCTTCATATTTGTATCTTTTTACCTACACAAGCACAAACAACAAAATATACCCATAATACTGCTTTTATAAATCAAAATCAGGTATTTTGCTTTGTGTTTTAGGGTTATTTATGATATAATTGATATGAGATTTCACTCATATCAGCGGCCTATTCCACAAAAGGAAACCAGGGTTATCGGAATCACGACCAACCCAAAAAGCAATCAAACCAGGCGAGTGGAAGGAGCCTTGACTACCGTGGTCAGGAAAGGGAAGGATGAGTTGGTGACAAGTTTACCCCTTTAAAGATGTCTCCACGAGAGATATTGTTGTCTAAGGGGGAAAACTTCCCACGACCATCTCCTATGACAACTCCAGTCGACCTCCGTCAAGGAAATCGATTATGCGAGTTCGATAACGATAAAGGTCACGACACCGATGAGTGCATCCAACTCAAAAAATATATTGAGTCGCTGGTAAAATCAGGACAACTCAAACATCTCGCCAAAGATTGGAAGGACGGGAAAGATAAAAAGGGTGATAGAAAGGATCATCCTAAGGACAAACAAACAACCATATTCATGGTACAATCAGGACAGCGCCTGACTAAGCAAAAAATCAGTCAAAAATTTTCCTGTTCCAAGGAGATCTCGTTTCCTCCCATAACTTCAAGCAACGTAGCCCAAGGCCCCCTCACAATTGAAGTAAATATGGGAGGCCACAATGTCCGTCGCATGTACATATATTGTTGAAAACACGTTTTGTGTATTAAGAAAGTCTCGGTCACTCCAACTATATAGTTATAGGCTCGTAGTATTGTTTAAGTATTACTTATGTTTAACCTGACCCATGAGCATGTTCATGGGCCGGAGGCCCAAGTCCACTTAAGGACTTGGGTATATAAACCCCTTTCCACCATGGAAAGGGGTGTTGGTTGTTTAGTTGTTTTACTCATTTAATAAAAGTTTCTTTGTTTCTCTCTCTTGTTTCTCTCTCTAGATTAACAACAACCCTCTTGATTAGTTATAAGATTATCATTGTTCTACAATTGGTATCAAGAGCATGGGATGATTTAAGGTATGTTGATTTGTGTTGTTTAGTGTTTGTTTGGGTTAGTGGGTGTTTTAGGATAATCCATCTCAAATCTTGAAAATTTTTGTGATTTTATGGTTTAAAGTGGTAAACAAAACATACGGTTTGATTATCTTGGTAGAAATCACAAAAATTTTTCGTGTTTTTGGGTACTTTTTAGCTATTATTCAGTTACTGTTCTTCCAGACGTACCAGAAATTTCTGAAAAAGGTTTGTTATTCCGAAATTTTTCATTTCGGAAAAGGGTTTATAAATTTCTGAAAAGTATACTTATTCCGAAGAATTTTCTGAAAAACCACTTATTTCGAAGAAATTTCTGAAAACACACTTATTCCAAAGAAATTACTGAAAAACCACTTATTCCGAAGAAATTTCTGAAAACACACTTATTCTGAAGAAGTTACTGAAAAACCACTTATTCCGAAGAAATTTCTGAAAACACAATTATTCCGAAGAAAGTTCTGAAAATCCATTTATTCCAAAGAAATCTCTGAAAAGTTCCTTTATTATGAAGATTGGTTCTTTTTCTGAAAATCCTCTTATTCCAAAGATTTATCCGAAGATTTCTCTGAAAAATCATTTATTCCGAAGATTCACATTTTTCTGAAAACCCAATTATTCCGAAGATTTATCCGAAGATTTCTCTAAAAGTCACTTATTCCGAAGATTCACATTTCTATGAAAATCAAGGTTATTCCGAAGATAAGGTTATTCCAAAGATAGGGGATTATTCCGAAGATTAGTGATTGGTTTTATTTAGAATAATTTTCTAGGATTCTTAGTGGATTTCAATACTGATACATCAACACACGATCTAAATCGACAACAACATTTTTCACATCCTTACTTCATTGAACGATCAAAAGATAATATTTTTCAATCAAGTGTTCCAACAATGAATCCTCATTCATTCATGCCTACAATGAATTCACTTACCGATATCTCAATCATCTCGGGTACCGACACTCGCCCACCTTTGCTCATTAAAGATTTATTTGAAGCATGGCAAGGTCGTATGAAAACATACATCATGGGCAAACCCAATGGTCGACTTATGCTTCAATCAATTGAAAAGGGTCCATTAGATTGGGGAGAAGTTACCGTCAACAATGTGACGAGGAAAAGGTTGTATCATGAGTTGACTGATGCTAACAAAATCATTGCCAATGCAGATGAAAGGGACGTTTAGACAATTCTTCAAGCCCTTCGACCCGGTATCTTTAGAATGGTAAGTGAACATAAAGTGGCAAAGGATCTTTGGGATCGATTAGCTGTTTTGTTACAAGGGACCTCTCTAACTAAGCAAGAACGAGAGTGTCAATTGTATGACTTGTTTGATAGGTTTACATACATTCCAGGGGAGACTCTTCACGATTACTACTGGCGTTTCACTACTTTGATGAATGACATGAACGTGTATAATCTAAGGATTGAACAGTTTCAACTTAACACAAAGTTCTTGAACACGTTACCCCAAGAATGGAGTCAGTATGTCACCGATGTTAAGATGATTCGAGATTTGCACAAGTCAAATTTAGATCAACTCTATGCCTTCTTGCAACAACACGAGAAGCATGTGATCCAAAAACGCATCTCTCAGGGATCTTATCAAGAACCATTGGCATTAATGGCAAACCATCCTACATTGTCATATCACAACTCTCTGTTTGCTTTGGCACATCAATCTTCCTATCGACCAGTGTATCAAACACCAAGCTTCCCACAGTACTCGATCTTGCCACAACCGCCTATATCTTATCACCATCAATACAAGCAACCAGCAACATCATCACAAGGAGATTCACATCCGTTACCTTACGCTTCACACCAGTATTCACCTCATCAACCTCCAACAAACCCTGCTTTTACCTATCAACAACTTGAGGCTCCTCAACCCCATTACTCACAACAAGTTATTACTCCATCAAATCCGCTTGTAGCTCAATCAGAACCAGCATTCAATTGTGATGATGAGATTCCTGTCCCTGAGTTTAGACAAGGGGATAGTCATACTGATATACTTGCTCAAATGTCTGCTTATCTCACTCAAACATTGAACAAACGAGGTTACAGAAGGCCAGCTCCAACAAACAATCAGTTAAGTAACTCTTCTAACTCTCGACAACAAGCTACAATTCAAGATGGCAGAGTCATGGTGCAACCACTTCAGGGGAGACCCAATTCATCTATTGCTGGTGCACATTCATCTAACACTGCTGCTACAAGAGGTAATAGCACTAGCAAAACGAAGGTGATTATATGCTACAACTGCAAAGGGGAAGGGCACATGGCCCGAGAGTGTAAGCAGCCCAGGAGGAAAAGGGACAGCACATGGTTTCAGGAGAAGATCTACTTGGTGAATGCTCAAGCCCAAGGACGTGAGCTCGATGAAGAAGAGTTGGCATTTCTTGCAGATCTGGGAGTCGCGGACACTGACGATCTCACAGCAGCCATCACAAACAATGCCACATATCAATGTGATGATTTGGATGCATACGACTCTGACTGTGATGATCTTAATACCGCCAAAGCAGCTCTCATGGCAAATCTTTCACTTTATGGAGCTGACACAATTTCTGAGGTACCAAATACTGCTACGAATACTAGTATTTTACCTTATCAAGTTGAGCAAGTGTCTGAGTATTCGGAACAGCCTCCGATGGTTAGTAACTCAATCGAGGAGACAAACAATGATAGCAATATCAATGAAAGTCCCCAGACTTTGAGTGAACCACAACCGGGAGCTATTACGACTACCAATTCTTCTGCTCAACCTGATTTGGTTATGGACTCAACATCTTTGCTTAGCCAAATGAATAATGCGGTCCTTGAAACCCTCAGTGTTAATCAGACTTTATCTGTCGAGCTTGCTTTGCATAAGGAAAAGGTTAAAACCTTGGAATTAACTCATGTGTCCACTACCTTAACCAATCCTGAATTTGATATGTTTAGGCAAGTCCAAATGGATAATCTGCTAGAAATTGAGAGTTTAAGAGCAAATCTTTCGAAAGAACTTAAAGAAAAAGAGTCAGTCGTTAATAATTTTCAAAAACTACAAACGGATTTCGAAATACTCGAGTCTAAAAGAGTTGAAACAGAAATTAAGGCGTCTGAGAGAGTTAAAAAGACTGAAATTTTGCTTTTAAAATTATACTCTGCTTCGCATTTAGTACACTTGTTTCATTTTTCATTTCAAGAGTTCAATCTATCGCGTCTAATAGACCTACCACCTAACTCGGGGTATGCAAAGCAAGCATTTCACCACAACCCACGACTTTATGATGCAACTAAGTTAGGATTGGTATTAGATCCGATTGTGTTTGTAAATGAATTTGAGAGCATGACACCATATGAAGAGAATCGGTTAAAATTACTCACTAGATATCCCAAATATGACTATTGATAAGTGTGAAAACACTCATCAATAATGATCCATAAACCACTCAAAACACAGTCAAATACATCATATTTAACTGTTAATTATCAGAATTACGTGTGTATTTTGTGTTTGTGTATTTTCAGGTAATATAGGTACATTTGAGACAAACACGAGCTTTCAAGGACTTATTTGATCAAAAGACGAAGAAAAAGACGAAAGATGCCTTCGAGGACTTTACTTGGCATAATTTCAAAAATGGAGGACTAGATTTGCAACTTGTACAAGAGAAAGGATAAAATGGAGAACTACTTACAAGTTTTATACACAATTGATAAAGATAGAAGAGATTGAGGACCAATTGGCAAATAGAAGGAAAGTAAAGTTTATTAAACTTGTCACCTTGACCAAACCGGTCAAATGACACAAACCTATACACGTCTCTTCTTCAACCTTGAAGAGAGAGAAAGGAAATTAAACCGACTTCATCTTTTTCTCTCCTTCACCTCCCAAACCTGCAAACCCTTATCTAGAACGATCAAGAAGGATTCAAGTGAAGACAATAACTACAAAAATACTCCCCTCTTTCTTCCCTACATGGAGGTACAACTTAATTAGACTCAAAGTCAAAGACGAAGAAAGCCCCAAATTCAAGATGAAGATGAAGATGGACGAGTAAACCTCGTATTTTACACGTGTCCAATCCTCATTGGATTGAACACGTCACAACACCCTCTCCAGACGGCTATAAATTGAAGACGAAGCTTTCATTTGCAATCGGTTAGCTTAGGAGTAGAATACACACAGTAGGTTAGTTTTTAGGAGTAGATAGTTAGAACATTGAAACTACTTCTGTTATTCTGTTATAGTATTCTTGTTTTCGGTTAAAATAGTTGTAACAAATTCTTTGAGTTCTTCCATTAATGAAAGTTCTTTTCATCTTCAAGCTTTTTGTTATCCTGTTAAATCTCTCTTAATCCCAGCTTCTATTTCACTATTGTTACGGTTCATCTTTTCTTTTGCTTATGAGATTTCAATATATTGTGATCTTTAGGTTTGTATGATAGTTAAAGTCATTGTTAGCGAGTAAAGTCCATATTCACGTTCGAGTTACTGTTCTTATATTGATAGGGTGATTTCTTAGTTAGATTTAAAAAGTTTACTAAATAAAGATGATGTTTTTCGGATACTGTTCATCAAATTTTAAAAGTCTATTAAAAGGTTTTTTGTTATATAAAATTTTCTGATAGAAATCAGTTAGATGATAAATAGTTAATAGAATCAGTTAGAAATTGGTTTAGTTAGTAAGTATCAATGATCAAGTAAGTTTCGATTAAGACTGTAGAAATTGGGATCAGACGGTAGTATTCAGTTTTGCTGTTAACCATAGCAGATTAGTTTCAGTTTCGGTTGAGATTCGTGTTCAGTTCAGTAGAGAAGCTCTCATGTTCACAGCAGCTGGTTTCGGAAGGCAGCTAACATAGATAGGATATATTTGATATTCGTATTTTGTTTGACTTTGCAGGTTTTGTTCGAGAATTACTGTTCGAAATAGCTTATCTTGAATAAGCTACTGGTTGTAAGAACTTTCAGCAGGAACATAGCTTAATCCACTATAGAAGTGTTTCGTTTGTTTCATGTTTTTGCAGGTTTAAGATTTGTCGTATGGTGGTAGCAGGTGTTTGTTTCAGTTCCAGCTTTTAGTAGTGATTTCGATTTCTGTGCCAGTTTTAAGCGAGCTCAGCGCTCCGCTTCACGTCAAAGGTCTAAACTTCGGATGAATTGGTTAAGCACGTTTTACAATTCCAGTTTGTAGTGTAATTTTACTAATTGTAATCGTAGTGTTGAATTTAGTGTAATCTTGCTCAAAATGCTTAATTGCGACGTGTTTAATTCTGGTTTGTAGAATAAGTTTGGATTAATGTGAGTTGCTTTTCATATGTTCCTGAATTTCAGTAACCTAGTGTTTGGGATAAGCACTGTAGGAGCTTATTTGCATATGCAAGCTGATCTTTTGTAATCTGCTTGAATTAGAGTATTGAAATCAGTTAGTTACTGGAACAAATTAGTTTAGTTCATATCAGTCTTAATTAGGATTCAATTGTGGAGGTCAAATGGTAGTAGCAAAGTCTGTTATCAGGATTTATGTTGTAGTCAAATAGTAAGAATAAATCCTTTTCAAGCTAAAAAGAAAAAAATAGATGCAGTTTAGTGGATGTACACATTTGACCCTTTGCTTTGTATGTTTTCGTATCACCCACGGTCCACAGTTAACATACGCTAATAACTGTAATCCATTTCGTTAAGTCATAGTGGCAGTTGGGTTCTTGTTGGGCCTGTTATTAGGATTGTTGGACTTAGCTTTAATTCATGTACTAGGCTACTTTTCATATAAGTCGTTTTTTTAACTTTCTTCTATTAGATAATTTGTTTTTCCAAACTTTAATTTCAAGTGGTTAGTAATTTTGTCATATTAAGCATTTTTAGAATAGTAGTGGACTTAGTAGAATTAAATTTGTAGTTTTATAAAATTTGTATTTTTCATTTGTAGTATAAAATTTGCATTTTACATTTTTTACAATTTGTGCATTTAAATGTTTTACGTGCAATATGTTTTTAGCTTAGTACATATACGTAGCTAGATAGTATTTTTACATTTTTACGTGCTAATTGCCAAGTAGAAATAGAATACCAAATAATCTTTTGTTAACTAAGAACAATTAAGTCCTTGCTAGAAAACGTTATATCAATTCGAATCGAGCTGAGAAGACAACTACACTAAAAAACGAATTATTAAATGGCGCCGCTGCCGGTTCTTTTCGTGAAGATTAACGATTTCGAGTGAGACGATTGGATTTTGGGATCCGTTCACTTTGTGAACGTTATTTTTTACGTATTATAAATCAAAAAGAAAAAAAAAATCAAAAAGATAAAAATACAAAAAAAATAAAAAAATCACAAAGTCAATTCTTTTCCTAAAGAATTGAACTAAAAAAATAAAAAATCCAAAAAGTAATCTTTTTCCTAAAAGATTACACTTAAAAATATATATTATTCGTTTTTATCGGTTTTTACGTAGATATAGTATTTTTCTTAGAAAAAAACAAATAAATACAAAAATATTTTTGATATATTATTATATGTAAATAAGTATATGTATAAAAACAACCAAGTAACATATTTTCCATAAGTATTGCCGAGGCAATACACCGTGTTGAGGGGCGTTCCGGTCCTTGACACGCGTATCGATAAAATAAAATTAAGCAAGAATAGATAAATACTTCCAATTGGCAATAATTCGAAGAATACAAACTACTAAAGTGAATAGATAGGCGACGTGCTATAAAATGCCGTCTAAGGGTTAATAGGTACTTAAGTGCTTCGCGCCACCTAACCCCCCGTTCACTAGTGCGTATTCTAAGAAGGAAGGCTTAATTGGAGGTCTTGCACCCAAGTAGTAATTATATATATACTTTCTTGTGGATATTTCATATCGAAACTCGAAGAGGATAATCTTATTCTTTTCAAAAGTCGACCGAGGGCTACTCCCTCATTCCTCGTGTTTACTTACACGTGTACTCGCACACGTGTAAACATACCACCTTTGGTGTATTACTTCCTTCCCTGAGGAAGCTTTTAAACGTCATTATACTTGTATATACATTCGGCCACCTTGTTACACATGGATACTCGTTCCATGTTGGAGATTTTGCAACAACAATCCGCCACCGCTAATTATCCGTCTTGTTCGACTTGTGGTGGTCCACACGATACGTATTTATGTGATCAAAATAATGGTTATTATGGGGAGGGATATGCTTACAATGGAACCGAGAACCTTAATTTTCATCCTAACACTCGAATGGACTACACTTGTAATGACTATATGGGATATTCCGGTTTTTCATCACAACCTCCACCATCATTTCATGATCAAACCTTTAATGTGCCATACCAAAACCAAGGATTTTCCAATTATGACGGTTTTCAAAATAATGATACTTTTCAAGGCTATAATCAAGAAACCTTTCATAATCAAGGATTTTCAAACAATGAAGGCTTTCAAAATGATGAGAATTTTCCATGCCATAATCAAGACACCTTTCAACATCAAGGATTTTCATATTCGATCACTTTGCCACACTTGGTTAATCGTCCTATGTTGGAGATATTACAAGACGAGCAATATCGAGCTATGTATGGGCCTTGTGCGACTTGTGGAGCATCACATAATGAAAATAATTGTGATCTATACGCGAGTAATTATGATCAAGGGTTTGATGAGGATTTTCAAAATCAAGAATTTTTAAATCAAGACGATTTTCAAAATGAAGAAAATTTTCAAAGTCCTAATAAAAACACCGTTAACAATCAAGGCATTTATCATTTCTTGAGTAAAGACGCTTTTAATATGGTAATGCAAGCACTTGAGTCAATGCAAGAGGCAACTGATCCGAAAATCTTAGGCTTGAGCACAGACATCTTGCAACACATGAGACCGAACGATGCTTTACCTGATGATGAGCCTTCTTTGAGAGTAGATGTTGAGGATGATACACTTAGTGATGTTCCTATTCTAGACCCTTCCATCTCTCCACCGACTATACTTGAGCATTACACACCTTCATCACCTTTACCTCACGTGGAACCCACCGACTCTTTAACCATGGGGGACGAGCCTCTTAGCACTAATACAAATATCGATTTGGATGCATTAACCGTTTCTAGTGTTGAGAACCTTATCCCAATCCAAAGAGAGCTTGAGAGGGTTTCCAATGAACCATGTGATGAGCTTTGTGTTGATACCTCTTCTCCTCATGATTACATTGAGATTTCATCCCATATTGACCTTCATGCTACTACTAGTGATTTTGGTGATTTTGATCTTGATGAATTGTTTAAAGAAAGGGATAATGAGATTGAGGAAGAGTTTGTGAAAGACTTGACACAAATGGAGGATGATGATTGTGATTCTAGTGACGCGTCTTATGCTATATCATCCGATGATTTGTCTTGTCAAGATAACATTCCTAATTTGGATGAAGAGTTTGTTCCTATAGGAAAAGTGGATCCTTCTCCTCTACCACTTTATGATTCTTGTGATGAAACCTTTGATGATCCTTATGATAGTGATGAGTCTTTTACTTCTGATGATGATGACTCCATTTCTTCTATGACTCCTTCACCTATTCCTCTAAGTGATTTTGTGATACATTCAAATCCTCTTTTTGAGACATGTTTTGATAACCCACTTTTTGAGGAGTGTGAAGAACCTAATAATGAGTCTATAGAAGAAGAACCCTTGATTGATCATCCTTCACTGGTTTTTGAGGATACACCTATTGATTTTCATGATCATATCATCCCTTTGAGTGATTCTCTCATTAATACACCTCCTTTTGAGCCTTATGTTCCCACCCTCCCACCCTTGAAGTTGGTTATTGATGAAGATCCTTTCCTCTTAGAGATTGATACTTTTTCATCTAAGGAACCTTTAGAACTCAAAACCTTTGATATGGATTCTTTTATGGAGATTGATGCCACCATAGAGGGTACTCTTGCACATTTTGATATAGAGGTCAACGATAGTGTTTCTAATTTGGATGAGGAGGTTCGTCTTATTACTACATTGCTTTTTGGGAACATAGAGACTACACCTTCTCCACAAGACACTATTGATCTTGATCCTCCTTTTGATGATGATGATGAGCCTAATATGGACATAATAGTTATGAATGTTTTGATACCTACACCTTCATATTCTCATGATGCTTTGATCACTAAGGGGGAATCTTATATGGTTGATATGAGCTCATCTTCTTATTTTCCCATGAAGGGAAAGGTTTTTGATCCTGGGATACATAAATTTGAGACACCTTGGTTTTTATCTACTCCATTTAAGAGTGTGCCTTTGATTGATATGCGCTTCTTGTATGAGCTTACTTTGGTGATGTTACCTATTTTGGAGTTGTTCGAATGTAGAGATGGAAATTATGTTTTTGATCCTGGAGTGCTTCATATATGAGAGCTTTCGTATGTTGGACAAACTTGAGACACGTTGGACCGTTCCATTTATCGAGGCGAATTTTGTAAATCTTATAGTAAATGGCAACGTGCTAAGTTTGAGTGTATCATGTGAGACGTGCTTCAAAGTGATATCCTTTATTCTCCATGATGGTTTCCCCAAGGACAACTTAATTCGGGGCCGAGTCGAGCTAGCGACTTAGGGTTAGAAAAACTCAAGCATTGAATAACTAGGTTAGAAAACGTAGAGTAGATTTTCCATAGGTTAGGTTTAATTAAAAGGATGTTATAGTAGAGTTGAAGTGGAGGGGTGCCTTTCTTCGTCTTTTCGTGTTTGTTTCAAGGGTTGCTCTCTCACATTTCATGCTTGGAGCTTATGGAGGAGGCCCGTGTATCTGGTTCACTTCGATTAGTTTTTGCTATCGTGATATTAAACAATTGTGCTTAAAATGAATACCCTTTAGTTGTCTCTTCCTTAACTTGGGTTAAGCAAAGTAATCAATGTAATAAGTGTAGGGGAGTTCACTCCAATACTCTTAAACATTGGGGACAATGTTTATCTTAAGTGTAGGGGAGACTTCTATCGAAGTGACCTTACCTAAACCATTGCCTTAACTTCATGATAACTCGGAAAATTAATTTTTTAAACATTTTTCAAATTTTTGATCTACTTTGGCCAACAAAAATATGCATTCATAATTTTTGCATCAATCATTTTTCATTTGCATAACACATTTGCATTGTATATATTTCTTCTTTTATTTTTCATCAAAATATATAAAGGAGAAAAAATATATAATAAAACATGGTTTTAACAAATTTAGACTTCTTTGACATATTAGGCCCGCCATGGATATTTTGACTCAACCCGAGTTTGCTTATCTTAGCATTCTCTAGCTAGTATCCTTAACCATGTAGTCCTTCATTGGTCTATTAGGCTAAGCTTCCACCAATTTCATTCTTTGAAATTTTAAATTTATGGAGAATGGGAAATGATAGAGTTGAAGCAAGTATAAAAGGGCTAGATAGACTTCATGGCAATTATTTGTGGCTAAACCCTTCTCTTCTTTATCTCTACTTTCTTCGCATGTATATAATTGTTAATAAATAATCAAGTACGGTTTTAATTGGTTCGTAATCTCTTATGCATTTTTGGCTAATCATTCATGGTTGATATGAGTACGTCTTAAGATTCTAAGTTAGCACGTTTTATGTGTACTAGACTTATGTCATGCTCCATATTTAGCGGGTGTTTTTCCTTTTCTTCTTTGCAAATTTCTTGGTGAGGAATAAAGAAAAATAAGAGCGGCTTATGAAAAAAAAATGAGTGGCTAGAAAAAAAAAAAAGAAAAAAAAATAAAAATAATGCAAGACTCCCAAGAGGGGCAGTGTGGTGTTAATTATAGTGACTATTGAGTTCCAATATTACCTTGACGGGTTGCGGGGATTCAATAGATTGCTCCAATCCAATATTACCTTGACGGGTTGCGGGGTTGAAGATCCAAAATTTCAAAAAGATGCGGATGTAAATTATTGCGTGAGTTTTATTTTTCTTTCCTTAGCGAGTGTGTAGTTACTTATGAAAGCATGACATGAGGATTTTACACATAAGGCGAATGACTTATTACTCTTAATACGGACTTATATTAATTGTGAGCGGTTTTTCAAGTAATGGATGAGAAGATTACTTAGGATTAAAACCGTGCTTCCTTATTTTTGGATTTTACACTTCTTATATTTCACACTTGAATAAATGACAAATTTGCCCACAAGCAATTTGCTCAATTAATAATCGGATCCACATTTAATTGTCATGAATAAGTTGATGCACTTTTTACTTGTGAATGCAATGATTCCATTTATAAGCTTGGTATGGGGAAAGTGAAACTTGAGGGTGATAAATGTCCATGGTATCCAAGCCCTAATCTAAGTCATTGAATTCTTTATGAGTTATTTCCATCAAAACCATTTATGAAAAATACAAAAATATATAAATAGAATTGTTTTCTTTGCATTGCATTGTAAATATTCAAAATCATGCATCATATAGCATAGTATAGTTTATTAAATCATAAAATGGCCAAGGTTGGTTAATTATGAGAAAAGTGTAACTTGGTGCTTTAAAATGCTGCATTGCATGAGGTCATGGCAATGGTCAAGTGGAGGGGAGTTGATAAGTGTGAAAACACTCATCAATAATGATCCATAAACCACTCAAAACACAGTCAAATACATCATATTTAACTGTTAATTATCAGAATTACGTGTGTATTTTGTGTTTGTGTATTTTCAGGTAATATAGGTACATTTGAGACAAACACGAGCTTTCAAGGACTTATTTGATCAAAAGACGAAGAAAAAGACGAAAGATGCCTTCGAGGACTTTACTTGGCATAATTTCAAAAATGGAGGACTAGATTTGCAACTTGTACAAGAGAAAGGATAAAATGGAGAACTACTTACAAGTTTTATACACAATTGATAAAGATAGAAGAGATTGAGGACCAATTGGCAAATAGAAGGAAAGTAAAGTTTATTAAACTTGTCACCTTGACCAAACCGGTCAAATGACACAAACCTATACACGTCTCTTCTTCAACCTTGAAGAGAGAGAAAGGAAATTAAACCGACTTCATCTTTTTCTCTCATTCACCTCCCAAACCTGCAAACCCTTATCTAGAACGATCAAGAAGGATTCAAGTGAAGACAATAACTACAAAAATACTCCCCTCTTTCTTCCCTACATGGAGGTACAACTTAATTAGACTCAAAGTCAAAGACGAAGAAAGCCCCAAATTCAAGATGAAGATGAAGATGGACGAGTAAACCTCGTATTTTACACGTGTCCAATCCTCATTGGATTGAACACGTCACAACACCCTCTCCAGACGGCTATAAATTGAAGACGAAGCTTTCATTTGCAATCGGTTAGCTTAGGAGTAGAATACACACAGTAGGTTAGTTTTTAGGAGTAGATAGTTAGAACATTGAAACTACTTCTGTTATTCTGTTATAGTATTCTTGTTTTCGGTTAAAATAGTTGTAACAAATTCTTTGAGTTCTTCCATTAATGAAAGTTCTTTTCATCTTCAAGCTTTTTGTTATCCTGTTAAATCTCTCTTAATCCCAGCTTCTATTTCACTATTGTTACGGTTCATCTTTTCTTTTGCTTATGAGATTTCAATATATTGTGATCTTTAGGTTTGTATGATAGTTAAAGTCATTGTTAGCGAGTAAAGTCCATATTCACGTTCGAGTTACTGTTCTTATATTGATAGAGTGATTTCTTAGTTAGATTTAAAAAGTTTACTAAATAAAGATGATGTTTTTCGGATACTGTTCATCAAATTTTAGAAGTCTATTAAAAGGTTTTTTGTTATATAAAATTTTCTGATAGAAATCAGTTAGATGATAAATAGTTAATAGAATCAGTTAGAACTTGGTTTAGTTAGTAAGTATCAATGATCAAGTAAGTTTCGATTAAGACTGTAGAAATTGGGATCAGACGGTAGTATTCAGTTTTGCTGTTAACCATAGCAGATTAGTTTCAGTTTCGGTTGAGATTCGTGTTCAGTTCAGTAGAGAAGCTCTCATGTTCACAGCAGCTGGTTTCGGAAGGCAGCTAACATAGATAGGATATATTTGATATTCGTATTTTGTTTGACTTTGCAGGTTTTGTTCGAGAATTACTGTTCGAAATAGCTTATCTTGAATAAGCTACTGGTTGTAAGAACTTTCAGCAGGAACATAGCTTAATCCACTATAGAAGTGTTTCGTTTGTTTCATGTTTTTGCAGGTTTAAGATTTGTCGTATGGTGGTAGCAGGTGTTTGTTTCAGTTCCAGCTTTTAGTAGTGATTTCGATTTCTGTGCCAGTTTTAAGCGAGCTCAGCGCTCCGCTTCACGTCAAAGGTCTAAACTTCGGATGAATTGGTTAAGCACGTTTTACAATTCCAGTTTGTAGTGTAATTTTACTAATTGTAATCGTAGTGTTGAATTTAGTGTAATCTTGCTCAAAATGCTTAATTGCGACGTGTTTAATTCTGGTTTGTAGAATAAGTTTGGATTAATGTGAGTTGCTTTTCATATGTTCCTGAATTTCAGTAACCTAGTGTTTGGGATAAGCACTGTAGGAGCTTATTTGCATATGCAAGCTGATCTTTTGTAATCTGCTTGAATTAGAGTATTGAAATCAGTTAGTTACTGGAACAAATTAGTTTAGTTCATATCAGTCTTAATTAGGATTCAATTGTGGAGGTCAAATGGTAGTAGCAAAGTCTGTTATCAGGATTTATGTTGTAGTCAAATAGTAAGAATAAATCCTTTTCAAGCTAAAAAGAAAAAAATAGATGCAGTTTAGTGGATGTACACATTTGACCCTTTGCTTTGTATGTTTTCGTATCACCCACGGTCCACAGTTAACATACGCTAATAACTGTAATCCATTTCGTTAAGTCATAGTGGCAGTTGGGTTCTTGTTGGGCCTGTTATTAGGATTGTTGGACTTAGCTTTAATTCATGTACTAGGCTACTTTTCATATAAGTCGTTTTTTTTAACTTTCTTCTATTAGATAATTTGTTTTTCCAAACTTTAATTTCAAGTGGTTAGTAATTTTGTCATATTAAGCATTTTTAGAATAGTAGTGGACTTAGTAGAATTAAATTTGTAGTTTTATAAAATTTGTATTTTTCATTTGTAGTATAAAATTTGCATTTTACATTTTTTACAATTTGTGCATTTAAATGTTTTACGTGCAATATGTTTTTAGCTTAGTACATATACGTAGCTAGATAGTATTTTTACATTTTTACGTGCTAATTGCCAAGTAGAAATAGAATACCAAATAATCTTTTGTTAACCAAGAACAATTAAGTCCTTGCTAGAAAACGTTATATCAATTCGAATCGAGCTGAGAAGACAACTACACTAAAAAACGAATTATTAACTATGCTCAAATGAATGCAACAAATGCTAAAATAGATCTTAGAACTCGATTTAATATGCTAAAGAAAACTATCCAAACATCCGCTTTCATGCCTACTAGAGAATGCCTTAGTATAATTCTTACACTCATTAACTCGGACGAACCGAAGGAAATTCCTAAGAATCTTCCACCGGTAAGTACGGTAAAGCTCAGCTTGGAAGAGATTGAGCGATACCTTACCGAGTTTGACAAGGTCATCCTGGAATGTACGACTTCAACGGCTCAAACCGCTGGAGAATGGGCTTTCGAACACATGAAAACGGTGTTTGAGAAAGAGATCGTTCCATTTTTAGACCATATTAAAAAGAGGAGTCTATGATCTTGCGGGAAATCTAAGTTTTGAAATTGGTGAAGTTCAAAAATTTTTCTATGAAATGGATGATGCTTATGAACAACATTTAATTGAAAAAGAAAAGATTTTATCCGAATATGACCGATTCTTAGAACATATAGTGTCTCTCGAAGTGATGCAAGTTGTTACTCTTAAATATGCTCATGAGATTTCATCTATTGTGAATAAATGTGATGATGTGCATGATATATATCTGTGAATATTGTTGAGCCTTTGATTAATGTAGATAATCATTCTTGTCATGAATCTAACGCTGAATTTTTAGAGCTTTAAGATTCTTATAACACACTTTCAAAACGTTTTAACGAGCTTCAACAACATTGTATATCTCTTGAAATTGAAAATCAATCTAAAAATGAAACTCTTTCAAAGACAAATGATTGTGAAAACTCCGTTGAGACAAGTGACAAGATGATTCAGGTAGTTCAGGCATTAGAGGAAGAAATTATGAGACTTAAGAGAGAATTAGTAGCAGAGAAATTGGAACTAGAGGCTGCAGAGATTAAAAATCATACCCTAGAAGATAGAATTACTTATATGCTAGGGGAGTTTGATAAAGTAAAGCAGGGTTTTTCACAAATTTATGGTTCATTAGAAGATCGCTTCGCTTTTAATGCGGCAGAGCAAAAGTCACTCGTTGACCAATTGAACCGTAAGTGCGAGGAAATCTCTGACTTAAATATTCAACTCATAGACAAAAACATGGTTTTGGCTGAATTAAAGAAGACACTTCAACTCAAAGGACAAGAAGTTGTTGATAATCCAACCACCATCTCTGCCCCGACCTCTAGTGCTCCAAAAACCAACAAGGTAGTGATCATTAAGAACCCGTACAATAAGAACAACTCACTATCATATAAGTGGTATATGGAAGATGTAGTTAAGCACGCGGAGCTTGCTAGGGATGTGGTAGATGATTACTATGAAACTGATCCTATGAATAGTCACTATTACTCTACTCATGCTTACATTGAGAGGGTACAACAATGCTTAGAGCACTTGAAGTACATAGGAAACCGGGCTCTGCACCACTTGAACGACAAACCACCACCATTGCCATAACTCCATTCAATAAGAATCCAGGATCTAAGCCTATATTAAACACACCCATCAAGGCTAAATCAGTATCTGTAACTAATGTTCCCTTGGCTTCTACAGGAGTAATTGTTTCTACTAAGGCTAAAGGATCTCAAGACAAGAAGAATAGGATCAAGCCTTCTACTAGTAGGACTGCGAAGAAGAAAGTAGAAGTTCACCCTAGGAATGTTATTTCAAATTTGAATAAAAAGAATCATGTAACTAAGACTAAAGGCCCTGCGCTTGTGCAACAGCCTAAGCAAAATGTGAAATCTAATTTGAGATGTTGGAATTGTAATGAATGCATGTTTTCTCAGCGTCATGATTTATGCCTTGTTGATCACGTGAATGAAATGTATGCAATTAGGAACAATCTTGAATGGATTCCAACGGGGAAGAAATTCACCCAAGTTGGTTGGCAATGGAAACCCACTGGTAGGACCTTCACTTCTAATGGAACTACGAGCCCTTTAACTAGGATCACATCCACGTAATTTAGGTCTCAGCGTCCTTTAAATAGGAACACTAGCACTAAGAAATGGAAAAAGCGCCCTTTAACTAGGTCTGCCCCCACTATTGTGCCTAGCAGTGAAGAAGTACCTCAGGATCTTAGACAACTAGAATCTAAGTCGGCATTTAGAAAGCAAGTTTGGAAGCCTAAGAATTCTTCGGTTAGCAAATCTAAGATAATTATATATGTACCCGCTAACACAGAGGAACTACTAGATTACGATACATCGTCCTTGTCTGGTGATATTTTCAGGTGGTCCAAATCATCCTCTAGTACTTGGACTCTGGATGCTCAAAGCATATGACCGGAGATCGCTCGATGCTCATAAATTTCGTCAGCAAGTTTCTAGGAACGGTTAAATTCGGCAACGACCATATTGCGAAGATCATGGGTTACAGTGAATATCAAATTGGGAATGTTACGATTTCAAGGGTATATTATGTGGAGGGACTTGGTCATAATTTATTTTCAGTGGGACAATTTTGCGATTCAAACCTTGAAGTGGCTTTTCGACAACATACTTGCTTTATTCGCGATCTTGCAGGAAATGATTTGTTAAAGGGTTCTCGAGGGGATAATCTCTACACATTGTCTATTCAAAACATGATGGCCGCCTCTCCTATATGCCTTCTTTCCAAAGCATCTAAGACAAAGTCATGGTTGTGGCATCATCGATTATCTCATGTTAACTTTGATGCTATAAACCATTTGGCTAAAAACGAACTTGTTCGTGGTCTTCAAAAACTTAAGTTCGACAAGGATCATTTATGTTCCGCGTGTTCTTTGGGATAAAGCACTAAGAAATCATACAAACCTAAAGCTGAAGACACCAACCAAGAACCACTGTATCTTTTGCACACGGATCTTTGCGGGCCAATGCATACGGCTAGTGTGAGTGGTAGAAAATACATCCTCGTCATGGTGGATGATTTCTCAAGGTTTACATGGGTAAAATTTTTGGCATCCAAGGATCAAGCCCCAAAGTATATTATTACTTTCTTAAAGATGATCCAAGTACGTCTTAATGCTACTGTTAGCCGCATTCGCACTGATAATGGAACTGAGTTCGTTAATCAAACTCTACGAGACTATTATGAAGAGGTCGGTATTTCACATGAAACGTCTATTGCTCGCACTCCACAACAAAACGGTGTCGTGGAAAGACGTAACCGTACACTAAAGGAAGCTGCTAGAACTATGTTGATTTATGCGAATGCTCCTTTATTCTTATGGGCTGAAGCAGTGGCAAACGCATGTTATACCTAAAACCGCTCCATCATTCGTAAACGCCATGGTAAAACTCCATATGAGCTACTTCATGGACAAAAACCCGATATTTCATTTCTTCATGTATTTGGTGCACTGTGTTATCCAAACACTTATAGTAAGAATTTTGGCAAACTTCAACCGAAGGCTGACATTGGATTTTTAATTGGTTACTCACCTGTAAAGAAAGCTTACCGAATTTATAACCGTCATCTTGGCAAGATAGTAGAAACTTTGGATGCCGATTTTGATGAGCTGACAGCGATGGCTTCTGAGCAACACAGCTCTGACCCGCATTACATGAGATGGGAACCGGTACGATTAGTTCCGGATTAACTCCCAACAATCCTACTTCTCCATAATTTATACTACCTACAAGGTCCGAGTGGGATGAGTTATTTCAACCTATGTTTGATGAATTCTTTGATTCACCTAGTAATGATTCTCCAACACCTGCAGTAGTAGCTCTATTTCTCGAAGTTGTTGCTCAAGATAATGGAAATAAGTCCGATACATCTACTGTTACTCTTGAACCAGATGTCCCTTCCCCCACCAATTCACAAACTACACCTGAATCATCACCCCCACTCGTTCCTAATGATGTTGAAGAGGATCCCTATGATCACGATTTGGAAATTGCTCATTTACAAGAGCTTCCGTTCTTTGGTTCACAAATACCCGAAAACCCTAAAGGTGCGTCTACCTTAGAGGAAGCTCCTGCCATCGTTCACTCCCGACCACCACGGATTGAAACTCACAACACAAAATGGACAAAGGATCACCCAATCCACAATATTATTGGTGACATAGATCGACCAGTCTTAACACGCCACCAACTCCAAGAACATGCATTATATTGCTATTTTGATGCATTTATTTCCGACACTGAACCTAAAAACTGACAACAAGCCATGACCAAATCATCTTGGATTGAAGTCATGCAAGAGGAACTTAATGAATTTCAACGTCTTGAAGTGTGGGAATTAGTTCCTTTACCCAACAACATTGAAATCCTTACATTGTTTTGGGTATATAAGGTTAAACTCGATGAGTTAGGTGGAGTGCTGAAGAACAAAGCTAGATTGGTTGCTAGAGGTTACAAACAAGCTTTGGGTATTGACTTTGAAGAATCCTTTGCTCCTGTGGCACGATTGGAGGCAATTAGACTATTCCTTGCTTATGCTGCTCATATGAACATGACCATCTACCAAATGGATGTTAAGACGGCATTTCTCAATGGTGAATTAAGGGAAGTTGTCTACGTAAGCCAGACGAATGGGTTCGTCAACTCAGATTATCTTAACCACGTGTACAAGCTCAAGAAGGCTCTTTATGGATTGAAACAAGCTCCACGCGAGTGGTACGATCTCCTATCGTCTTATCTCATCTCGAAAGGCTTCTCCAAAGGCAAAGTGGACCCAACATTATTTATTCTCAAGGAGGACAACGACATGATTCTGGTACAAATTTATGTTGATGATATAATATTTGCTGCTACTAATCAAAGACTGTCTGACCATTTTGAGAAATTTATGTCCACACGTTTTAAGATGTCAATGATGGGTAAAATTTCATTTTTCTTAGGGTTACAAATTTCTCAGAATCCTAGAGGCATCTTCATTAATCAATCCAAATTTGCTCTTGAATCATTAAAGAAATATCATTTTGAAAATTGTGACCCCGTGGATACTCCAATGGTGGAGAGATCCAAGTTAGATGAAGATAAGGAAGGGGATAGCTGTCGATCTTAAACTTTACCGTGGAATGATCGACACCCTTCTCTATCTGACTGCTAGCAGGCCTGATTTGCAATTTGCTATATGTATGTGTGCCCGGTATCAGGCTCGGCCTACCGAAAAGCACTTACTTGTTGTGAAAAGGATATTTCGGTATCTTAAAAGAACACTTCATCGTGGTCTGTGGTATCCGAAGGATTCCTCTATTGCACTAATATCATATGCAGATGCAGATTATGCTGGGTGTCAAGATACTAGACGTAGCACTTCTGGCAGTGTGTAACTTCTTGGAGATAGACTGGTTAGTTGGGCATCCAAAAGGCAGAAAAGCGTTGCGATATCAAGTATTGAGGCTGAATACATTGCTATATCCGGTTGTTGTGCTCAAGTCCTTTGGATGAGATCAAAATTAACTGACTACGGTCTTGGATTCAACAAAATCCCGATGTACTGTGATAACAAAAGTGCAATTGCTCTGTGCTGCAACTACGTTCAACATTCCCCGGTGAAGCACATTGACATACGCTACCACTTCATCAAAGAGCAAGTGGAAAATGGAGTGATCGAACTGTACTTCGTCAACACTGAGTATCAGCTGGCAGATATATTCACAAAGGCCTTAGATCGAGGACGTATCGAGTTTTTGATCGAAAAGCTAGGCATGAAATCATTCTCACCAGCGACACTTAAGGAATTGGCAGAAGAATCTGATGAATAGTGGTGGTAAACTATTCTCGAGTATCCTTTGATCGTGATCTTGTATATTCTCGTATATATTTAAACCACCAAAAGAAAAATACAAAAATATAAAACATAGAAAAACCATAAAAAACATAAAACATAGAAAATCCATAAAAAATATAAAATCAAGAAAATCCCAAAAATATTTTTCATTTTAAAACGGGCATGTATTTTAGTACGGTAATATTTACGGCCTTAGAAATGTCGATTAAAATTGACACGACGCCATAAATAGAGTCCGTATAAAAGTTGTACATATTTTAAAACATGCCCATATGGCTTGTAGTTATTTCTGACTACAACCCGCTTTTCGCATTAAAGTCACGTATTTCTTACGAAAGCGTTGGCTCACAACGGGAATTAATTTTCTCAGGTATGGTTTACTTTAAAACCATACAAGGGATTGAGTTTACTTCATAACTTGGTCTAACACAAATTTGTGTACGTTTTAGTGCACTTATTTTGTTAAAATAAGAGAAATCTTATTGCCACCACGAATTGTTTTAATATCGTCTTAATCGAAAAAGTCTTTCATCGGTTCTCTTAAATACTAAGACTACAGCTCTTTAAATAGAAAGCGGGCCTGTATTTAAGGGGGAGAAAATGTCAAATTGTTTTCATCATCAAATCGGTCTTCAAAAGTCTTTCAGTAAAACTAATTGGTTACTTACTTTATGGTGTATTATTCTTTGTGTGTACTCGGTGTGCTTCATGACCTTTTTGTAATTTAAGTGACTCGGTCTTAGGATGTTTTTCGTGATTCTATGATTAATGTGTGTTATGGCATAGGAGTTCAATTTCGTTACTTGGATTGTATGTGTTTAAATAGGATAGTCACCAAAAGTAAACAGACAGAAATAGGAGGACTAAACATGCAAAAAGGGAAAATGTTTATTTTTGACCTAAGTCAAACATACATATAAACGCGCCTCCCCCATTCACTGTATGTTTATCTGTTTATTCACAAACACAAACCACACCTTTTCCGCCATTCCTGTTTCCATCCACGACCTATTTTGTTTGATCTAATCGGCAATAAACATCTAAGGTATCAATGTTTAATCCAATTTTGTGTATGATTCCTCTGTTTCTTCGATTAATTAGTCAACCCCCAAATGTTAAAATTAGGGTTTATAGATTTTTTTGATTAATTGGTTAATTTATAGAGAGGTTTTTGTATGCCATTAGATTTAGAACATAGAGGCTTTGTTTAGGATGCCTTAGAATCACTCTTTGCCCCAAGAATTATAACAAGATGGTAGTTAAGGATATGAAACACATGAATTTTTCTGAAAACATGGCCTTTATCCGATGATTTATCTGAAAAACTCATTTATTGCGAAAAAGTTGATTTATCTGAAAAGATATGTTTTTTCTGAAAAAAGTGTGTATCTGAAAATGACATTTTTCCGAAGAAGTAAATTTTACTGAAAAGGGCATTTTACCGAAAAAGTTGATTTTACTGAAAAAGGCATTTTACCGAAAAAGTTGATTTTACTGAAAAAGGCATTGTACCGAAGAAGTTGTTTTTACTGAAAAAGTCTTTATTCCGAAAAAGTTGATTTTACTGAAAAAGTCTTTATTCCGAAAAAGTTAATTTTACTGAAAAAGTCATTTTTCCGAAAAACTTGATTTTACTGAAAAAGGCATTTTACCGAAAAAGTCGATTTTACTGGAAAAGGCATTTTTCCGAAGAAGTTGTTTTTACTGAAAAAGTCTTTACTCCGAAAAATTTGATTTTACTGAAAAAGGCATTTTACTGAAAATGTTGATTTTACTGAAAAAGGCGTTTTTCCGAAGAAGTTTTTTTATTGAAAAATTCTTTATTCCAAAAAGATGATTTTTCTGAAAATGTCATTATTCCGAAAAAGGTGTTTTTGCTGAAAATGTCTGTTATTCCGAAAAAGATAGTTTTTCTGAAATTGTCATTTATTCCGAAAAAGTGGAATTTTCTTAAAATGTCAAGTGCATTTATCCAAAGATTGTAGCTTTATTCAAAGATGGTGTATTGTTTGTTGTCTTTGGTATATGGTTGATTTGCTTAGGTATAGATACATCATGATATATATATTTTTGGGTATATCAATCTTGTATGTTTGTTCGTCTTAAGCAGAAAACATGTCTCAACTTACCGACAAGCAAATCAAAGCTAATCAGGCACTTGAAGCCGCCAAGGCTCTATAGTTCATACCAAACAACTTTCGACTAAAAGAAGACAAAGAAGATTATGCCTCAGCTCACTATGCTTTCAAAGTGGTCACAGATATTCTTAATCGAACTCCAATTAAGAAGGTGTTCTGGGGTACGGCTTCGGTTCCAACCGATTATATGTTTGAATTTTGGGCTTCAAAGAAACGGCTAACAGACAGAAAGTTCTCATTCACCATCAACAAAATGGAATGTACTCTCACAATTTCTATCTTTCGTCAAATATTCGGATTACCAATACCACCTGCAGGTCAAAAGTTTACAGCCGACCCGGACAAGAATGCAATTGTGAAGATGTATCACTCTCTTGGATATGGTGATCCTGATTTACGACTGGTGTCTCGGTTTACTACAGCTAACCTGGGTCAACCTTGGAAAACATTTTTCAGAATACTCGTTCGGTATTTACTGCTAAATCAACTAGATATGACTCTTTGCGTTTTTCAACTGCTTGTATCTTTTGGGGCATCTATGAGAGGAAGAATGTGAACTATGCATAGTTACTATGGGAGCATGTTACTTATCAACTCTTCCATAATACCAAGAAGAAAACAGGTTACTTTCCTTTCCCACGTTTCATTAAGCTTATTATTCGTCACTTCATGCAATTAGATGCCTCAATCGATAAGCTTGAAGGAAGTCCTCAGCATACTCCCGATGACGATGATATTCTTGCGGATTTAAAACACGACGGACACTCTGGTGTTTACTAAGGTATTCCAACCGCTATTCCTAATCATATGTTGACTGATGAACTCAAAGCAAGTGTGGCATACAAGCAATTGTTGGATGAAATGGAACTTCAAAAGGAAAGAGCTGCATTGGGAGAGTTATCTTCATCAAAACCCAAAGGCAAAGGCAAATGCAAACAAAGTGAACCATCAGATGAAACATCTTCACCTAAGCCCAAAAAGAAGAAAACTGTTGCCAAGTCTAGTGGGAAGGAGCTAATGCTTGAGGATGAAGATGAAGATATCAATGAAGAAGAAATGCTTCGCAAAACTGAAAGACGAAATGTCAAGGCAGCTATCATGTAAAGTAAGAAAGACACTGGGGGTAGTGGTTCTGGTACGAAAGCAAAGGAAACCATACTACCTTCTGATATTGCTGAATTTGGGAAACCTGATGAGCATACACCTCGTCGTGACAAATCTGCCCAAACTGCTGATGATGTTGATGATGAACAACAACCTCATGACGGATTAAAGGATGTGGATGTTACCGGGTCCACTGATACGACAGTATTTGTTGAGACTACCAAAGTCATAAGTACTACAGTGTCTATACCCGTTACTACAATGCCTTCACCAGTATCTACAATGCCTCCACCAGTTTCTACTGTGTCTTTACCACTTTCTACAGTGCCTCTATAAGTTTCTACAGTAACCCCACCAGTTTCTACAGTGTCTTTACCACTTTCAACAGTGCCTCTACAAGTTTCTACCTTGCCTCCACCAGTTACTACAGTGCCTCTACAAGTTTCTACAGTGCCTCCACCAGTTACTACAGTGCCTCCACTAGTCTTGACTCTACCCCCACCGATTATTACAGAGACTCCACCTGCGTCAACGCAACTCCCATTAACTCTACCAAGTCGACCTTTCTCCACTTCATTGTCTAGCACTGCCGTGACCATTACTCCTACACTACAAACCACAGCTGCACCGATATCGTTGATTCCATCTTTATCAACAATGTTCATGCTTCAGATAGAACAACACTTGACAGCTCAACAAGAAGAGATGGTTCGGATTAAAGAAGAGTTAGCTCGTAGACAATAAAGTGAAGAATCCTTAAGAAAAGCTCAAGAAGACGCCATGGCTAAATTCCAAGAAGAGCTAGAATTATCTCGCAAACTTCATGAAGAGGAACTAGCTCACGTCAAAACAAAGGAAGCTACCAAACACGAACCAACGTTCATTCGTCTTCGATACCTAAAAAAGAGGTACCGAGCTGAGAAAGAGGCTCTTGAAGAAGCTAATGAAGCAATTGTTCAATCACTTGATGAAAAGGTCAAGGAATCTGTTGACGATCTGCGCGACGAGTTGAAACAAATTGCTGCAAGCAACGTCATGATCAAGTCTTCTGATGCTAAAAAGTCAGATTTTCTCATGGCTCAAAAGTTCACGAATTATGAGTTAAAGAAAATCTTACATGCTCGGATGATTCAAGTCGGGTCCTACAACAAAACCAAAGCTCAAAAGATCCTTCACAAAGCTCTTAAGATGGCTATAGATCAAGATACTAAGATATTCGAGAAACATGGTTCTGTAGTTCCCTACGATATCTTAAGTGAAGAAGAAGATGAATCCGACGATGATGACGACGATGCTGATGATAACAATGATGATGATGACAAGGGTGATGATGACAAGGGTGATGAAGACAAAGATAGTGATGACAAAGGCGGGAGTGATGAAGACAAAGGTACTGATGACGAAGAAGGTACCAATGACGAAGAAGAAAGTGCTAAACAAAGTGATGGTGATGATAATGGTGATGGTGATGGTAATGGAAAAAATGGTGATGATCAAGAAGAAGGGAACGATGATACAGGGAAAAAGGATGGAGACAAGCAAGACAAGTCCAAAGGTGACAAATCTTCCAAAGATGAGGTTACCAAGGGTAAATCAACTTCAAATCCTACACCTCATCAAGGCAAACGCACCAAGAAGTTTCATGATGTAGATGCTAATACAGCCTCATCACAAACACCAGCCACAACCACTCCTGCAACCACATCTGCCCCAGTTGCTTCTGTCACTACACCTTTAGTGCAACAACAACTGACAGAACCCGATCAACCTGTACCAGACATTCCAGTCTATGATCCAGTCCAAGACATACTAGAAACTGAAGCAGTAGCAGAACCTGTTGATGATGTTCAAGTCTCTACTGCAGTTCCTGATGTTCCAGAGTCAAGTGAACCAGCATGGGTGGATACACTCGAGGAAGATGAAAATGCACCCGTACAACCTTGGGTGTCCAATGCTGCTGCACTTCGTCCATTGACAAAGGCTGATGAAGCTGATTTCTCTCAATTCCTAAGCAATCCAATAAACTTTTCAAGATACTTGGAGTACAACTATGGGTCTAATGTAACTCAATCAATGGTTGTGAGAGGACTCAGAAATCCCAACCTTCGTGTTAAATCAGCAGCACGGAATACGAGTACAACGCAAATGAACTTCTGAAAGTGTTGAGAACTACTCAAAGGGATGGTCTTCATGCACTTGAAAAACCTCCTCCTACTACAACTACAGATGATGATCAAATTGCACTTGACTTCTTTGTTAGTGAGGATCTCGAATACTTGGTCAAGGGAGTAAACAAGTATGCAACTTCCTTAACATTGGTAAAGGCAGCAACTTGGGATTTGATACCTTGGTTAGAAGAAAAAGTTAACCGTCTCTGGGTTCCACAACAATATCCTGCATATGATCGATATGCTGAATTGGGTGCTTCACATAGGGATGAGCGTGTGCGACGCGCCTACAACTATGCAAGTGTGCACAATTCAGGTCCTCAAGTCTTCTCCCTAATTCGAATCAAAAGCATCCACAACGTTAGGATTGAACCCAAAACAGGCTATCAGCATTTGACAGATATCAGACTCATTCGAGAAGATGAAAAAGTCTACACTATCCAGGAAGGCGATTTTCCACTTCTTCGTCTCGAGGATATTGAGGACATGATGCTTTTGCTAACTCACAACGCCCTAAGACACTTGAAGTCGGAAGAACTAATTGCCCTGAATTCAGCTCTTCGAATGTACACACGTCGAGTAGTCATCAAGAAAAGAGTTGAAGATCTGCAACTTGGAGTAGAAAGTTATCAAAGGAAGCTCAACCTTTCAAAACCACGTACTAAAGTCTTCCAGAGGCATGCAGACAAATCTCCTTACACCAGCACCTCTGACCTGATGCCTGGCATTTTCTACCTGAATGGTCGTGGTCTTATGAAGTTCATGAGAATTCCAGAGATCAAAAAATTCGGTGACGGGACTCTCACCCATATTCGGGACAAGTTGGTGCATCTCAACAAGCACAAGACTCTTCCAGAGGTCACTGTAGATTGGGACAAGGTATATCAACAGAGTGCTACACACACGATCAAGAAGATTGATGAGAAGCTGAGATAAAGACGTCTCATAAGAAGTTTAGAACGATTCGTTGGTGGAAGACCGTATGGAGTGCACCACAAGTTCATGGAACGATCCATCTAATGGGTCGTACTACCTGAGGTCATCTCCATATTGTTAAATTTGTGAATATGTAAATATTGTGAATATTATGCTTTTGTGGCTTGTTGTAGTGTGAATGTATGATAATGTTTCAAGAATTTCTCACGAGATTCTAAATCTTTCAAAATATATCATACTCAAGCACTACAACTAACCCTCATTAACTTGAGGGGGAGCATTAATATGTTCTATGGCCATAGATTGATTTCAATTTTACCCAAAGACCGGTTAATCCATTTAATATCCAAAATATTGATGGTTAACATTTTGGAAAGGGGAGAAAATGGGATTAAGGAGACTTAATGATATTTGGCTAAACAATGAAAAATACTTAAAAGATAAACCAACTTAATATGTGTCATGCAAATGTTAAGTGGGAGCGTTTTTGATGATCAAAACACTTAAGGCACAAAAACTTTGATTTTAATATCACAAGTGCTTTAAGTGATTTTTCAAGGATTTTTCATGGTGACAATACTTACCCAAAACACACTTAATTCACGACGGATGTGGTGACAAAAGGGTGGTAGGTATAGCTATTAGTCCAATGATTCATCAGAACCGATGGAATCTTCCCAAGGACAATTCCCTAGATAGAATTAGAAGTCCTAGGATAGATGGAGAATGATTGTGAACGTAGCTGAATGTCAACCAAGTACTTAAGCTAGCACTGGAACAATCACAACAAGGTGCTAGTGATGACGTATTGGTAAGCATTGAAGGGGTTGAAGAATGAAAAAGAATTGTAAAGATAAAGGGTGTAAAGAAAGAAGCCCTCCTTACAACATTAGGCAGAAACCAGGTCAATACATATGTTATTGAGATCATTTTTCAATGATTCTCGATATTGAAGATAGACATCATGGACCCAGTGATGCAATGCAAAACCCTCCCCAGCTAACTCAAATATCTCTCAAAAGATATTTGTTTTAATCACACGGAGTTCAACACGTTATCTATTGGTCTATTCAATCCAAATAGACTGATATTGAAAAGGTGGCAATCCTCTCCAGCCATCGCTCACTAAATCAAAACGCACTATCGAGTCTAGAGCCACGAGATCATCAAAAGTCTCATTAGGACACTTTCTTTTTATTCCTTGCTTATTCACACACTATGAAAAGTAAGAGATCTTTATGAGTCCTACGCAGTATTCCTGTAATATTGCCAGAACATCCGAGTGATACGCAAGTATTACAATAAAGATGAAAATCCTGCTAGAGCCAACATCAAACAAGCTCATGGTAGGTGACACGTGCGGTTCTTTAAGAACCAATCTTGTGAAAACTGGAAAGAAACAGTAGTTTAATTCTTAACTGAACTTAAACTCGTTCCAGGCCTCTACGCATTATCGTATGATCATTGCCAAAACACTCAGAGTGACACTCTTTAGTGTTTACAGTGACGAGTGGAAATCCTTCTAACGTTAACATCAAACAGCACTTGGTAGGTGACAAGTAAGATTCTATTTGAATCAAGCTCGTGACAACTGGAAAGCAACGATGGTGAAAATCTTAATTGAAATTCACTTGTTCCAGGTTTCATGAATTGACGGCTTCAATCATAAGGATTTTTAATCCAAATGATTCACTCTTTATGTTCGCAGTCAGCTTTGGACGGTCGAATAAAGAGAACGGGTTTACCCGCGAAATCCTGTCAGGAAGATACTTAATTGAAACTATCCGTCACGGGTACGATATTTAATATCGTCCAATGGTCTTCACCGACCGGAGGTAAAATGCTACCGAATTAGAATAAAATTTCAAAGCCAATTTATTCGTGTCTTATTATGTTGCTGCATTCGAAGACGTTGGCGTTGCAGTGTACCTGTTGAAGACGGTGGCGTTGCGGTGTACTTGTTGAAGTCGTCCTCACATATTTATTCCTCCTGCTTCAAATATTTCAGCAAATTCAAGAAAGTCTGACCTAAAAAGTCTTCCGCTGTATCGACTTTGAAACTTTCAAAGAATTCAACAAAGGATAAGTGTGTGGGACATGAAGTCACGAGGAGGCAAGAATCACAAGAAGGCAAAGATCGCACGTGAAGGGTCAAATGAACAATGCTCTAAAGCCAAAGCCTAAAAGTTCAACATCAACATATTCACAACAAAAAGAAAAGAGAAAAGATAAAAGTGGACTACGAGCTCAAGAACAAGATCTAACATGCTAGATTAGGACTTTGTATATTTGGAGTGACCTCCCTTTGGGGGAGATTGTTGGAAACACGTTTTGTGTATTAAGAAAGTCTCGGTCACTCCAACTATATAGTTATAGGCTCGTAGTATTATTTAAGTATTACTTATGTTTAGCCCGACCCATGAGCATGTTCATGGGCCGGAGGCCCAAGTCCACTTAAGGACTTGGGTATATAAACCCCTTTCCACCATGGAAAGGGGTGTTGGTTGTTTAGTTGTTTTACTCATTTAATAAAAGTTTCTTTGTTTCTCTCTCTAGATTAACAACAACCCTCTTGATTAGTTATAAGATTATCATTGTTCTACATATATGGAGGGTCATCAGCCGAGATACTCTACGAGCACTACTTTGCGTGGCTACGACCAGATGTAAAAAAGCAGTTGATGCTGGCTATATCGCCGCTCACTGGCTTTAGCGAAGAAACCATCTGGCCTATGGGCCAGCTACGACTTCTAGTCACCATCGGAGATGATGAACACTCTACCACAACGTGGATGAATTTTATGGTGATACGCTCACCATCGCCGTATAACGGCATCATTAGAAGGCCAGAATATTGGCCATCTGAGCCGTACCATCTACGATACATGGCATGATGAAATTCCTTGTGGAAGGAGGAATAGTCACCATCTTCAACACGGTGATCTCACCGTATGAGTGCCATGCGATAGCCTCACCAGTGCATCCAACCACCAAAGCGGCAGGAAAACTACCACCAAATTGGAAGGTAGCAATTCATCCAGGTTATCCGGATCAAGAAATAGCGATTGGAGGAACTTTAATTGACAAAGGTAAGAGCACTATGTGCGCCTTGCTACGGGCAAACCTTGATGTATTCGCTTGAGAACCAAAGGACATGACGGGCGTACCACGTTCAATAGCAGAGCACAAGTTGCAAATCCGACGAGGGTATCCCCCGGTAAAGCAAAAGAAACACGGACAGGCCCCAGAACGAACCCAAGTGATACTACAAGAAGTCAAGAAGCTGGTGGATGCAGGCATTATGCGGGATGTGTATTACCATGAGTGGGTATCTAACCCGATCATGGTAAAGAAACACGACGGCAATTAAGGTATGTGCGTTGATTTCATGGATCTCAACAAAGCATGTTCGCAGGACTGCTACCCATTTCCATAGATTGATTGGAAAGTGGAATCTTTGTGTGGGTACCCCTTCAAATGTTTTTTGGATGTATACAAGGGATATTACCAAATTCAGATGGCCGAGCAGGACGAAGAAAAAAACGGCGTTCCATACAATCCATGTTGTTTACTTTTACACCAAGATGCCGTTTGGTCTCAAGAACGCGGGGGCAACCTATCAAAGGTTGGTTGACAAAGCATTTGACAACCAAATTGGGCGCAACCTGGAGGTCTATGTTGATGATCTGGTCATCAAGGGCCATACGGAGGATAGGCTTATTAGAGATATTGAAGAAACTTTCGCCATGCTGCAACAGATCAATATGAAGCTAAAACCAAAGAAATGCATGTTTGGGGCTACGGAAGGAATGTTCTTGGGGTATATGATTGATCCAAATGGAATAAAACCATTACCAAACAAGACGAGGGCCGTGATACAACTACTATCCCCAAGGACGCGTAAGGAAGTACAGTCTCTTAATGGTAAGTTGGCAGGACTAAATAGGTTCTTATCAAAATCTGTGGAAAAGTCGTTACCCGTCTTCAAAACACCCGAGCGGTGTGTGAAGCAGAGTGACTTTAACTGGACGAAGGAGGTAGAGGAAGCCTTCAAAGAACTCAAGAAACACTTGGCGTCCCTCCCAATGTTGGTCGCACCACGGCCTTGATAGTACTAAAAATACGTGTTTAGGAAAACAACGTATAATGTGGCAAGTATTAAGTAGTACGATTTAATTAAAAACCGTAAAACCGAATAAATGCGAGTTCGTTCTCAAAGGAGGTGTGTGATTATGAGTGCCAATAAGTAAAATCAAATTTTGGATTAGTGACGTTTTTGGTTTAAGAGAGAAAAATAAAAGACTAGCTACGATTACAATTACACTACGACGAATTGACGTAAAACGCGAACGTAAATACGTAAAACGTGACAAAATTAAAAATTAAACCTAAAAATTAATTAAAATTAAAACTAAGTCTAAAATAATATAAATAAGAATAAAATCCAATAAATAAATTTTAAACCTTTTATTAATTAAATATTCAATTTTAAATGCTAATTAAATCCCTAAAATTAAATATAATTAAGAAAAAACCCAAAATATTATTCTATTGAACTAAAAACTCACTTATATTATTTATAGACTAAAAAGTATTTTTCCTATATTTTAAAGACCATTTTTCTATTTTTAAAAAGCTAAAAACAATTTTTAGACTAAAATAATGATTAAAAATAATAAAATATTGCTAAAAATAAACTTAATTTTTGAAAAATCCTAATTTATATTGCTAAACAGTAGAAAATTTTAAAAAGTTGAAAACAATAAACTTTTACACTAAAAGACAAAACAGCTTTAATTAAATCCTAATTAAACTAAAATTAAATCAAAAAAATAAATAAAAAGGTGAATAGTGAAACTTTTTTACTAAAAATCTTAAAATAATTTTTTGAAACTAACAAAAATTTTAAAACTGAAAAATATAAAGATTTTGCACTAAAAGACAAAAACAGAAATAATTAAAACCAATAACAACTGAATTTAATTTAAAAAATGCAAAATGAACAGTAATTTAAATTAAACTAAATGAAAAATCACAAAATAAATAAACAATATTAGGAAAAATAAAGAGACTGAAAAACTCCTAAAATTAGCCACTAAAGACAAAAAAAAATGAAAGCTGATAGTGACTTGTCACTATCTTTGTCCTATAGTGCTAGCAGTGGGAAAGAAAAAACTAGCAGGGGGAACTTTGTTCCTACTGCTTGAACAAAAAACGGATCTGGTGACTTTTTGGCTTGTATCTTTCTGGTTTGTTGGTATTTTTGGCAATGAATGGCACCCCCACAACCAGTTGGGTTATGGGGAGTCAACTAAACAAGAAAACACCCAACTTTCTCACAAAAAAACACACAAGAAGCACAAATACAGTTACTGATGAAACTGGTATGGGTCTGGGCAAAAGGTCTGGTCTGATTGGCAAATTGGTGAGATTCAATCTATCCAAACTAACACACTACCCTGCCAAAACACCATTAAACTACTGATAAACCTGAGATATAACTTATCCTAACAGACTACAAATTTGAGAGTCAAATATAAAATCAAACTTGAAAAAGGCTACTGTTTGAATTGTACTATTTTTATGCCAAAAATTGGAACATACAAACTCCTTTATACTAACTACCCTAGGCAGACCAATACTCAAAACCTTAAATCACACAGAAAACAAGAATGTTGAGATAGATTGCATACATTACCTATGTCACCTAGGTTTGTTAACACACTATGCCAAACACCCTTTAAAAACAGCAAAACCAATTTAACTAAACAGCTTAATCAAACACTAGCAAATCCTATCAAAACCAACCTAAACATGGACATTAAGCATAAACATACATGTATTAATCATCAAACTATCATGCAAACAGCTTGCTCACAAAACACATAAAGCATACAATTTTTTAAACTAAAAAGAGGGTTTAAGCCTTTAGGTTTTATACCTTGTGGGACCCACAATCCAGGCCCCACCATGGCTGCATTGCCATCTCCTTTCAGTAAAAACTAAGCTTATGGCTTATGTGAAAGAGCTTGTGAGAAGCTTATGTAGAGAAATGCTAGTGGTGGGTTCCAAGAACCCACACACCCAATATATCTTGGAGAATTGGAAAACCTGCTAAGATTAAAACACCAAGGGTAAACTGATAACACACTATAAAGCTATAAAAATGAACCTTTTTAATACTGATTTTCTCAAACCTTTTTGAAACACTTTTTGAATACTTACTTTAAACTAATGAGAGATCAACAAATCAAGCTCAACCAACCAAGTTCATGCTTCCACTTTCACTTCCACATGAAGTAGGTTGTGAGGTTTTTGAAAATCTTAAAAAAAAAACAGGAACTGTACTTGATAAAAGCTTTTAATCCAAAACGTATAAACTTTAGGAACTTGAGATATCTTGCAAACAACTAAAAGAATTACACTATGAAAGCAGTAAAAAGTTGGAACTCATCTTTTGCACATTAAAATTTTTCATTTTCATTAATAGATTTTAACATTTACAAAAACTGGAACAAAGAAATACAACCCACAAATGGGTGTATTCATACTACCTAAAGTAAGATACTAGAATACATGAATAAAAAATTACAATAGCAAAACCCTAATGTAGAAAAATCCAAATTTTCCCTTTGAAAAGCCTTCAATCTTGGTCAAATGGATCATGTGATATGCCAGTTGGATTGGGATGATCTCAGTCGTTAATTTGAGCCTTTGGGACCAAGTTTGATCCCTTGGTCGTTGATTTTCTGAAAAGATGCTAACTTTACCATTTTTGAAGGAGCAGGGGACATTGGGGGACCTATTTGTGGTCACGGGAGGGGTGATTTGGGATGTGGGTGTTGGTGAGGATGTTGTTAATTGCTGATCTGGAGCTGATTAGTGAATACCCCTTTGATTTGAGGCGTTTATGAAATTAGGGTTTATAGGATTATAGGTGTTTTAACAGGGGAAGTTTGATTAATTTTATGGATTAGTTAGTTTAAAATAGTGTTAAGGAGGGAAAATAAGTAATCAGTTTAATAACTGATTAAAAAGTTTGGGTGGATTGTGAGATGGAGGAAGGAGTGAAGGTGATTGGTGGGTCAACTGGTCAAGGTGAGGTGGCAGGCTGGGATAGGTGGGGAGTGGTTTAGATGTTTGACATAATGAGTCCCTCAATTTCCTTTTTGTTGTCCCTTGAAATCAAACAGCAAATATTTCCAAATCCTTTGTAAAATAAGTTTCCATCTTCTCAATTTGGCCACCAAACTTTTGGCAAAATAATTCCAAGGGCTTTTTATGCTATATTTGCATTCTTCAAGGGCCATAATGGTAATATCTTGAAACTTGAGGACCAACCTTGTAATAATTTAGATTACAACGGTCAAAAGTGACAGGTCTTCAAAAGTTGAGGGACCATTCTTGCCAATTCTTCAAACTTTAAGGACTTCAAAAGAAAATCAACATTTGGGTCCGGTTCTTTATGCGGCTTCGTTTCCCGTGTTCGTTTTTGCTTGATTCTTGTGATCTTTGTTGATTTCACGATACCCGTACCTAAAATACACAATGAACAAACACAAGCATATTCTGGGGTATTTTGATGATATTTTAAGCATTTTAAGCCCGATTTGGACGATGAGACTATGTATAATTGTAGTCTCATCACTCCCCCATACTAAACCATTGCCATGCCCTCATGCAATGCTAGAATTAAGTATCATTGCACTTCCAAAATTCATTTTAATGTGTGACATTTATTGAAGACATAAATTTAAATAAACTACTACACGTGTTTTGGACATAGTGTATTGTTTTCATCACGAGAAAGTGACTTTTAGGATCATAGAATAAGAACACGTGAATGCTTCGTTAGAACTAATTTCTTCGTCCTCGATTTTCACCCGATTCCATGCTAAGCGTGCAACGGGATCATCGTTATTATAAGTTAGCGACACAATCATGTCTCATGAGTGTTAATTACACACCTAAACTCCCTTATTCCTACTTGGTATCTCTTATATTTTATTTTGTCTTAATGATCACGAGGATACATCATTGACTTATGCGTGAATAGAGATTAGGTCTAAAAATAAAGTCTTAACGGTGTAACCAAAATCATCGAATTAATAAATTACCCTAATAGAAAACGATGTCAAAAAATTAAGTCAACAAGAAGGATCGATAAACATGGTTTTAGAACATGTGACTTATTACCATGACTTTTATTATCCTCCATCATCGATGGTTTTATTATCATGGTTTACCTCCATCTTTTATTCAACTTCGCCATGAAGCTTTTATTATGACTTTGGTCTTGCCCTTGTCTTTTATTATCCGCCATCATCGGTGATTTTATTATGAGTTGACGTATATCCTCACGCTAAGGCGAATTTTTGATCTTTAAAGCTTCAAAGATTAAGGCTTGATTCACTTTTAATTTGGGCATAGATTTTTCGGCCTTGTGAGCTTCAAATTTTTGCTTGATTTAGGTGAGCACTTGAAATCTTATTATTGGGTGAAGCTTTTGATTATTCGGGTGCCAATACTTCAAAACCATGACGCTAGCGATACCTTAATGTTTTCCCAATTTAATTACAAGAAAGCTACTAAAACAAATTAGAAACCAACAATAGTGACTAAACCGCTAAATCAATATTTATTAACAATTTATTATATAAAAGCGTGGGGAGAATAAGCTAATAATTACTACACATGAGATCGTGAAAGATTACGAGACTTATAAATAACTCTATCATCTCTCGTCCTCATTTAAGAGACTTAGCCTAAAAAGTTAAGGAATCGAGCTAAGTGCTCAACACACACGGTCGAGTCAAAAATTACTCTTATTCTCACCATCGAAAAACCTACATTTGTGTCTTAAACACTTATGAAAAATATGAAAAAT
Source organism: Glebionis coronaria (assembly GCA_025667525.1). Lineage (NCBI taxonomy): Eukaryota > Viridiplantae > Streptophyta > Magnoliopsida > Asterales > Asteraceae > Glebionis > Glebionis coronaria. The sequence goes on along the minus strand of JANFOE010000636.1, from coordinate 823,453 downwards.
TTTAAAATTTGGCAATTTTTAGCCTTATTTTGCATAAAACGATAACAAAAAGATGAATATTGGATTGCGTGTTGACGTAAGAAAGGTGAAGTATCTACTCACCCCCATACTAAAACTAAACATTGTCCTCAATGTTTTGAGTCTAGGGGTGAAAACACCCCCATACTAGAGACGAAGTCGAATGCTTAATCTAGAGCATGGAAAGGGTAAAACGAATAACATAAAAGCAGTTTATGAATTGTGCTAATAAGATAAACGTTAGAACATAAAAGGATATCATCGGATATCGGAATCTCCAAAGGAAACGATCGAAGCTCGAGTGATCCGTAAAACGAACACGAGAGGCTTCAATGATGACGATGAACCTAATGAATCACAATCACAAACAACCACGGAACAAAGGTTGGAAGAGCACAAGTCCCCTCGTTACACTATTAGAAAGCAAAGATATTTACAACGATAAGCATGAGAATCCCCCACGAGGCACCTTGTTTTTGATAACCGAGTCAAAAGCTCGACTCGAATCCCCATAAATGTGATCATTTAGGGATAATCTTGGTATGGTCATTTTTGGTGGGGCTTACATGATAAATAATGCCCAAAATCAACCGGTACTAAGGAATAAGTCCTTTGATGATGCAAAATACCGGGATCGAAGATGGCGTACTCGTTTTCATGGGATAAACGAATCAACGCCACTTCAACACGTGCTAAAACCAAGACCCCAAAGGGGTCTAAGAAAATAGAAAGAATATAGAAGGGTGGGACAATGGGTAAGTCAACAAAATAAGCTACTCGAGGTAGACTCACACCAAGCAAATGAATACGATTTCCATTTATTGCATCGGTGGAAGACCGATATTTCCCTTTACAAGCAATTCCGGGATCGTAAATCTCCTCCTCGGCGGAGAAACGTGAGGGAACATAAGGGGCTTCCCCCACACTAGATCCACACCAACCGTCGTCAAAAGGAGTAGACGAGGTGATAGCACTCATAAAACGCGGTGATGACAGAGTTAAACTTGTAGAAAATTCATTTAAATCAATTTTAAAATCATTTCTTTTTTCATCGTTTTTAAACTCTTTATGAAAACCCGATTTGATAATGTCGAAAATATTTGGCGTATCAAATTAAAAATTATTCACGCTAAAAATACTCACATTTAAGTCATTGGTGGGAGGGGGTGGTGGATTGTATAGGTTCTCAAAACGTTTATCAATAAAGAACACCGCCCCCTCGGGGTCTACATACTCGTCATCCTCATGAACGTCGATCTAATCGATTTCTTCATTAAAGATAGGCTTGTCAAACTAAGGTTTGTAATTCCCCTCCTTGAGTATCTTAAAAACTCTCTCGAAGAGATCACGATCAAGCACGAAACCATCATTCATTTGTGGGGATTGTTGATAAGTTGAATCCTCACAAATGTGGGAAACGTAATTCTCATTTGAGGAGTGTTGATTAGGTAACTCCTCGAAAATTGGATTTTGGGTCACATGAGTTGGTTCGTCATCGAAAATAAGACGTTCCAACTCATTTAGTTCATCCTTGATTTTGTAAAGAACAAGCTCACTCGTAGGTGGAAGTGGAGGCAAAAGAGCTAGCTCTCGTTCAATAATTTCCTCAATCTCGGGATCAAACTCGTAATCATCGTACTTCACATGAGAAGAGGTCTTTTTAGGAGAATCCTCAAAAATGGTATGTGGATTTCGAAGTACGTGATCAATCTCGGCAAAATCTCCATCGTCATCGTCGAAGAAAGAGTCAATGTGAGCACTCACAACCATGGTCTTACAAGTCGAATGACTATGCTTAGGTGACTTTTCTAAGACGAGAGGATCGATGTCGATGAAACCTTTAGCCTCAACGGGTGTTGGGCTAGGAAATGGAGGCACTTCAATTGAATTATAAGTTGAAGCCTCAAAGACGTGGTCCTTCGAAGGTGGTGAAGACGATTATATTTTTGTCATTGTCGTGATGGCACTAACGTCGCCCTTCGGAATTGGTGTATCACTTTTTTCATCGAATACATCCCAAAGTGATTTTTCATCCATAAATTTACGCATACCCTTTTGAATTAGGTACACGTATTCTTTATCATTATAATCATCATCTTTAAAACCGTTCTTCTTAATTCTTTCAAAACATACATTAAGCCTCATAGTTTCCGCTAAAGTAAACATTTTGAAATCATTAGATTTAGAAACATTAGGTTTTGAAACCTCGGTTTTTTCATTATCATAAGACACTTGGGATTTACTCGTGAAAAAGTCCATTTTATCCTCCCCATATCTCATGGTAAGTCTCCCCTCGTGAACGTCGATTACGGTTTGAGCCGTCGATAAAAATGGTCGGCCTAAAATAATGGGACATTTAGGGCCACACTCATTATCGAATATGACGAAATCCGCGGGAAAAACAAACTTCCCGACTTTGACATAGACATCCTCGGCTATTCCAATTGGTATAAGTGGTGTAGAATTTGCAAGCTCGATTGTCATGTTCGTGGGGGTAAGTGAAGGCAATCTCATCAATTTCCATAGAGAATGAGGCATAAGATTGATGCTAGCACCTAAATCGGCAAGGGCTAAACATCCCTCAATCTCGGAAAAATCACAAGGTAGTAGAAATTGGCCCCGATCCTCTTCCTTTCTGGGCATACGCCTTTTAGGTTTTTTAAGAAGGATCGATGCACAAGTTTCTTCCAGGGTTACTTTTGTAAGGTTGTTAAAACTCTCTTTTTGAACCGTGGATGGAATTTGAGGTACACGAGGGTGTGCACTCTTTTCCTTGGTCTCCACGTTCACCCCATCGACTTTAGAACAATAAGACGTCTTAGAAGTCGAGGGTTGAGAAGAAGGAACAACAAGAAATCCATCAAGGTTAGGGGTAATCACACGACTTTTCTCACGAGACGAGGCGGCTTTACATTGTTTCTTCGGATTTGCAACAGTGTCACTAGGTAATGAACTCGATGAAGCACGCGAGGCTTTGTTCATAATAGCCGAAAACATCTTTTTAATATCGATTTGTTTTTGCTCAATCTTCGTGTTTTGAAGTTTTAAAGTATTAGTAAAATCGTTTTTCAAAGTACCAATTTCTCACTCTAATCGTCTCATATTAGCCTCATTCGTTTTCATGTAATTTTGAAAATCGTTTGACGAACTATTTTGATTTGAATTTAGGTTCCCTTGGTTTTGATTACTTCTTTGAAAATTTCCTTTATTCCCACTTGAAAAATTGTTTCCTTGATTGTTGTTGTTTGAAAAATTCGAGTTTTGATTGTTGTTGTTAAAACCTCGATTTTGCAAATTCAAATTTTGACCTTGATTATAACCTTGATTACCATGATTATTTTCTTGAAAATTGTTGCTGTTTTGAAAATTATTGCCTTGATTGTTGTTGTTCGTTTGTTGCGATGGACCGGCGTTATTTTGATTTTGATTAGAAAATTGTTGTTTAACGCACTCACATTCGACGTTTGGCCATCCGTAGCCGCACTCTTAATAATTATGAGGTCCACCACAAAACGTACACGAAATCTCAACCGCTTTCACCGTAGCGGGAGCGTCTTTCTTTTGAATTTCGACGAGAAAAGACGTAAACACATTTGTTAGCTTGTCGACTTTGGCGTCAACTCTCTCAATGTCGCGATTAGAATTACTAACGTTGGCGAGATTGGCAAAACTCGGTGCGTTGCAGAGTTGGTAAACCTTGGATCGATTCTCGATAATCATTAATGCATCTTTCGGAGTCTTACACAAAAAGTTGCCACTGGCGGCGGAATTCAACGAATCTTGTTCTTGAAAACTAAGACCGTTATAAAACGTATCGATTTGGTACAACTCGGAAAATCCATAGTGAGGACATTGCCTAAGCAACTCCTTAAAACGATCCCATGCGTCTCTAAAAGATTCATTCAGTTTTTGCTCAAATCTCGTAATTTCATTTTTGAAAAACGTTGTCTTAGACGGTGGGAAAAAATGATTAACGAATTTGGAAACGAGATCCTTCCACGTAATTATCAAATTAGGTGGCTCTTTCTCGTACCAATCCTTGGCGGCACCATCGAGCGAGTACGGAAAAAGCATAAGCTTGACGACATTGGTGTATACGTTCTTAAACTTGCTCGTGGCTAAAAGACGATCAAAATTCCAAATATGATCGTGAGGATTATCGGCTTCATGACCTCGAAACTTCATAGCTTGAATCAACGAAAGCATTCCGCTCTTGATCTCAAAATTCTCCGCTTCGATAGCGGGAATTACGATCGCGTCTCCATAACCCTCGGTGGGCTCTTGGAGCAATTCCATCATCGAACGATTGTCGGCCATCTCGTCTACGGTCTCTTCAACAACGATATTAGGAACGTCGGTTTCTAAATCACGTCTACGTCGTCGATTCCTTCGATTACGATTGCGTCGATTCGAAGCGTCGCTAGAATTAGAATAATCCTTCGATCGAGTGCGCATGCACTAAGCGTAGAATGGGTGGTAGCAAAGAAGATTCTTTTTGCGGTTTTTCGATTTTTCAATTTTTTTGGTTTTTGATTGTTTTTAATTTTTTTGGATTTTTGTTGTATTAAGTAGACACAAATCTACAAATCTCCCCTCGAATCGATTTCTTGATTTAAGGAGCCTCAAAGAATGAAAACGATCACGTGGAGTGAACGTTCTCGATGACTTTAGAACGTTGGTGGAACACCAAAACGTTCAAGAGGGTTTAATCTTGAAAACAAGCAAATATATATGATACGCAGATAATACTTGGGCGGAAAACCCTCGATTAGCCCTCTTTCTCAAAACACGCACAAGCAAGCGGGGGAAACGAGGCGGCGCTAAGCACTTAAGAGCCTTTTTCCCTTAGGTCGTGAAATACAACCGCCTTATACCCACCTTATAGTTTATGTTAATTGAAATTAAGCCTCACGAAAGTATTTATCTATTTTTTCTTTAAACTTTTTGCTTTAGATTCGAATACAATGATCGAGTGATGAAATCCCGAATCAAGGTTGCGTTTTCACGCTTTTGGAGTACTTGTATATTTATTGTTCTACGTAAATACAGTATATTAATAATATTCACAAGAAAAAGAAAACGATAATGGGATATCTACAATATAGTAAAATGATTGTTGTGTGTTTAATTTAGGAAAATTAAACACGATTTATTTGGATATTATAATATAATAAGGAAAAAAAATGAGTATGTACGTTATTTACGCTTTCCAAAAATGAAAAGCAAAAACGCACTACTCACACAAACACGATACTAATAATGGCAACTCAAAAACACCTCCCCGACAGCGGCGCCAAAAACTGATAGTAGTAAAAATACGTGTTTAGGAAAACAACGTATAATGTGGCAAGTATTAAGTAGTACGATTTAATTAAAAACCGTAAAACCGAATAAATGCGAGTTCATTCTTGAAGGAGGTATGTGATTATGAGTGCCAATATGTAAAATCAAAGTTTGGATTAGTGACGTTTTTGGTTTAAGAGAGAAAAGTATAAGACGAGCTACGATTACGATTACACTACGACGAATTGACGTAAAACGCGAACGTAAATACGTAAAACGTGACAACATTAAAAATTAAACCTAAAAATTAATTAAAAATTAAAACTACGTCTAAAATAATATAAATAAGAATAAAAATCCAATAAATAAATTTTAAAACCTTTTATTAATTAAATATTCAATTTTAAATGCTAATTAAAGCCCTAAATTAAATATAATTAAGAAAAGCCAAAAGTATTATTTTATTGAACTAAAAACTCACTTATATTATTTATAGACTAAAAAGTATTTTTCCTAAATTTTAAAGACTATTTTTCTATTTTTAAAATGCTAAAAACAATTTTTAGACTAAAATAACGTTTAAAAATAATAAAAGAATGCTAAAAATAAACTTACTTTTTGAAAAATCCTAACTTATATTGCTAAAAAGTAGAAAATTTTAAAAAGTTGAAAACAATAATTCTTTACACTAAAAGACAAAACAGTTTTAATTAAATCCTAATTAAACTAAAATAAAATCTAAATATTAAAATAAAAAGATGAACAGTGAAACTTTTTTAACTAAAAATCTTAAAATAATTTTCTGAAACTAACAAAAATTTTAAAACTGAAAAATATAAAGATTTTGCACTCAAAGACAAAAACAGAAATAATTAAAACCAATAAAAACTGAATTTAATTTAAAAAATGCAAAATGAACAGTAATTTAAAATTAAAGTAAATGAAAAATCACAAAATAAATAAACAATATTAGGAAAAATAAAAATACAGAAAAACTCCTAAAATTAGCCACTAAAGACAAAAAATATGAAAGCTGATAGTGACTTGTCACTATCTTTGTCCTATAGTGCTAACAGTGGGAAAGAAAAAACTAGCAGGGGGAACTTTGTTCCCACTGCTTGAACAAAAAACGTATCTGGTGACTTTTTGGCTTGTATCTTTCTGGTTTGTTGGTATTTTTGGCAATGAATGGCACCCCCACAACCAGTTGGGTTGTGGGGAGTCAACTAAACAAGAAAACACCCAACTTTCTCACAAAAATCACACACAACAAGCACAAATACAGTTACTGATGAAACTGGTATGGGTCTGGGCAAAAGGTCTGGTCTGATTGGCAAATTGGTGAGATTCAAGCTATCCAATCTAACACACTACCCTGCCAAAACACCATTAAACTACTAATAAACCTGAGATATAACTTATCCTAACAGACTGCAAGATTTGAGAGTCTTAAATATAAAATCAAACTTGAAAAAGGCTACTGTATGAATTGAACTATTCTTATGCTAAAAATTGGAACATACAAACTCCTTTATACTAACTACCCTAGGCAGACCAATACTCAAAACCTTAAATCACATAGAAAACAAGAATGTTGAGATAGATTGCATACATTACCTATGTCACCTAGGTTTGTTAAAACACTATGCCAAACACCCTTTAAAAAAAGCAAAACCAATTTAACTAAACAGCTTAATCAAACACTAGCAAATCTTATCAAAACCAACCTAAACATGAACATTAAGCATAAACATACATGTATTAATCATCAAACTATCATGCAAACAGCTTGCTCACAAAACACATAAAGCATACAATTTTTTAAACCAAAAAGAGGGTTCAAGCCTTTAGGTTTTATACCTTGTGGGACCCACAATCCATGCCCCACTATGGCTGCATTGCCATCTACTTTCAGTAAAAACTGAGCTTATGGCTTATGGTGAAAGAGCTTATGAGAAGCTTATGTAGAGAATGCTAGTGGTGGGTTCCAAGAACCTACACACCCAATATATCTTGGAAGATGGGACAACCTGCTAAGATGAAAATACCAAAGGTAAACTGATAACACACTCTAAAGCTATAAAAAATGAACCTTTTTAAAACTGATTTTCTCAAACCTTTTTGAAACACTTTTTGAATACTTACTTTAAACTAATGAGAGATCAACAAATAAAGCTCAAACAACCAAGTTCATGCTTCCACTTTCACTTCCACATGAACTAGGTTGTGAGTTTTTTGAAAAATCTTAAAAAAACAGGAACTTTACTTGATAAAAGCTTTTAATCCAAAACGTACAAACTTTGGGAACTTGAGATATCTTGCAAACAACTAAAAGAATTACACTATGAAAGCAGTAAAAAGTTGGAACTTAGCTTTTGCACATTAAAATTTTTCATTTTCATTAATAGATTTTAACATTTACAAAAACTGGAACAAAGAAATACAACCCACAAACGGGTGTATTTATACTACCTAAAGGAAGATACTAGAATACATGAATAAAAAAATACAATAGGAAAACCCTAATGTAGAAAAATCCGAATTTACCCTTTTAAAAGTCTTTAATCTTGGTCAAATGGATCATGTGATATGGTAGTTGGAGTGGGATGATCTCAGTCATTAATTTGAGCCTTTGGGACCAAGTTTGATCGCTTGGTCGTTGATTTTCTGAAAAGATGCTAACTTTGCCATTTTTGAAGGAGCATGGGACATTGGGGGACCCATTTGTGGTCACGGGAGGGGTGATTTAGGATGTGGGTTTTGGTGAGGATGTTGTTAATTGCTGATCTGGAGCTGATTAGTGAATACCTCTTTGATTTGAGGCGTTTATGAAATTAGGTTTTATAGGATGATAAGTGTTTTAGCAGGGGAAGTTTGATTAATTTTAGGGATTAGTTAGTTTAAAATGGTGTTAAGGAGGGAAAATAAGTAATCTGTTTAATAACTGATTAAAGAGTTTGGGTGGATTGTGACGTGGAGGAAGGAGTGAAGGTGATTGGTGGGTTAATTGGTCAAGGTGAGGTGCCAGGCTGGGATAGGTGGGGAGTGGTTTAGATGTTTGACACAATGAGTCCCTCAATTCCCTTTTTGTTGTCACTTGAAATCAAAAAGCAAATATTTCCAAATCCTTTGTAAAATAAGTTTCCATCTTCTCAATTTGGCCACCAAACTTTTGGCAAAATAATTCCAAGGGTTTTTTATGCTATATTTGCATTCTTCAAGGGCCATAATGGTAATATCTTGAACTTGAGGACCAATCTTGTAATAATTGAGATTTACAAGGGTCAAAAGTGACAAGTCTACAAAAGTTGAGCGACCATTCTTGCCAATTCTTCAAAATTCAAGGACTTCAAAAGAAAATCAACATTCGGTTCCGGTTTTTGTGCGGCTTCGTTTCCCGTGTTCTTTTTTGCTTGATTATTGTGATCTTTTGTTGATTTCACGATACCCGTACCTAAAATACACAATGAACAAACACAAGCATATTTTGGGGTATTTTGATGATATTCTAAGCAATTTAAGCCCGATTTGGACGATGAGACTATGTATAGTTGTAGTCTCATCAGGCCCAAAGAGGAACTAATCATCTACCTATCAGCCACTTATGGCGCGATCAACGCAATCTTGATGACTGATAGGGACACGGTGCAGATGCCCATTTACTTCGTCAGCAGGGCACTACAAGGACCAGAGCTGAATTACACGCCGATGGAAGAGCTAGTTTTGTCCCTAGTATATGCCACCAAGCGGTTGCACCGGTACTTCCGGGTGCATCCCATCGTGGTCATAACGAACCAGCCAATTAAACAGGTCATGTCAAGGCCAGACACGACAGGGCGTTTGTATAAATAGAGTGTTCTGTTAGGGGAACACAATATCTCATATAGACCTCGCGTGGTAGTTAAAGGCCAAATCTTGGCGGACTTTATAATAGAGAACCCGGGGGAGGAAAGCATGAAGACCCATAAGGAGGAAAAGCTCCGAGACCCGTGGGTCTTATTCACGGATGGATCTTCATGCACAGATGGATTGGGCGCAGGCCTTATCCTTACTAATCCCGAGGGTATGGAATTCACATACGCCTTACGATTCGAATTCACAGCAACAAACAATGAGGCTGAGTATGAAGCCTTGATCGCGGGCTTGAGAATAGCCACTCGAATAGGAGTGCAGAATCTAGAAGCATACATCGACTCACGACTAGTCGCAAACCACATTCTCGGGGTGTATGAGGCCAAGGAGGACAACATGATTCAATACCTTGAAAAGGTAAAATCCCTCATTGGAGGATTCACCAGATTCACCATCAAGCAAGTACCTAGGCGTGAGAACAAGAAGGCAGACCCTTTGAGCAAGATTACGTCCACTAGCTTCGCTCATCTATCCAAACAAGTGTTGGTATAAATCCTCAAGGATAAATCAATCACAGAAGAGGAAACTCTGTCAATAGTCGAGGAGGAGGGACCTACGTGGATGACCCCTCTCGTCGAATACTTGACATATGAAACACTTCCAGAAGATGAAATTGAGGCACGCCGAATCCGGCAAAAGGCGCTGGGGTTTGAGGTTCAGGATGGGGTCCTGTAAAAGAGATCATTCTTACAACCCTAGTTGCGTTGTATCAGACCAAAACAAGCGAGCTACGTGATTAGTGAAATTCATGAGGGGTACTGCAGTATGCATGTGGGTCCTTGATCAGTCGTAACAAGAGCCCTACGGACGGGGTACTATTGGCCAACCATGTATAAAGACGCACGAGACATTATACTCAGGTTTAAGGATTGTCAGGTGCACAGGCCAGTATCACGTCACCCACAACAAAAGTTAACACCAATCACATCCCCATGGCCATTCTACAAATGGGGAGTTGACATAGCCAGACCTTTTCTGGTGGCGGATGGAGGTGTTAAATTCTTGAATTGTGGCCATGGACTATTTTACCCGATGGATCGAAGCCAAAGCAGTGGCCACGATCATCGGCAAACTGGTAAAAAAGTTTGCATGGGAAAATATTGTATGTCTCTTTGGCTTACCAGGGGAGATAATTTCTGACAACGGCAAGAGTTTGTAGATAACCCATTTAGAGATTGGTGCGAGGCGTTGAATATGACGTAACATTTTGCATCTGTCAAGCATCCACATACCAATGGTTTAGTGGAACGCGCCAATCGAAGTTTGGGAGCACGCCTAGATGGCACAGGAGCCAAGTGGATCGATGAGTACCACTTGTGTTGTGGTCGCATAGAAGAATGATCAAAACTGCTAACGGGGACACTCCATTCACACTAGCGTATGGCACTAAAGCAGTAATACCAGCCAAAATTGGAATGCCAACAATCCGCACGGTGGAAGTGAATGTTACCACCAACGATGAGGAACTACGGGTTAACTTAGATCGTTTGGAGGAAAAACGAGAGTTGGCGCAATCAATGAGGCAAGAGCTAAGGAAAATATGAAAAGGTATTACGACGCTAAGGTGAAGGGTGTATGCTTCAAACCAGGAGACTTTGTTTATCGTGAAAATGCAGCAAGCCGCGCTGAAAACACATGAAAGCTTGGCCCAAAATGGGAAAGACCATATGAGGTCACAAATGCTTTGGGTAATGGCGTGTACAGGTTGCGAGACATGGACGACCAAGACTTATGTCGGACATGGAACATTAGCAATCTCAAAAGATGCTATCTTTAATGCTACGACCTTCCACATGGACACCCAGTTTTGGTCCGCATTAATAAGGTCCATGTAATTTTATTTTTGTCTAGGAATCATTTTGTCTTAAAATTTTTTTTTCAATATGTCTCAAAAAACCGTAAACGCAATACTAAATTTCATGGTGCTTAGCTAGCCCCACGGCTTGTTCTCATTCAATTTTTCTTCTATGTTTTTACTTAGCATCTTTTATTTCTGTGTATTATCCATATGCATTCATCAATCGTACATGTACTGTTCGTTTCCATGCGAAGCAAGAGGATTGAGTGAACCTAATAATTCAATTTGTCGTGTAAGAGGGATGAAACCCCAACGGCCATGGATCATGAATCCTTACTAGACGCCTTATTAGCAAGACCTTGTAATAAGATTGTAAGCATACCGCATTAACAAAATGGTGGACATGCCAAAGCCGCACGATGTACGTCTAGTAACTTGTAACAACTAAATCTTTCCTACTAAGCCGTGGTGAAACCACTCATAACAAAGATATACGAATATCTAAACACAAAATTCATAAAAAGGAGTTAAGTGTATACACAAACATATGCCTTGGACATCCACGGTCGAGTATTACAAAATGCATAAGTGTTTTATCGAATACAAATGTTCATCATTTAGGAAGTATGGACTCTTCCAGTTCCTTCCTTTGTTGGGTAAGTGATGCTAAGGCAGATCCATCAGGCACGACATCACCCTCCAGCAATGAGGATAACCCGAGTCTCGTAGGGGTTGTCACAAGAACACCATCAGACCTGGGTAAATTGGCGGATCCCACAGTCGGGGTACGACACAAGATGCGGCTTCCCCTCCTTCCCCTGGCGCGGTCCATGTTTGCCTTGATTGCCTCCCCTAAGCTTCTCTCTCCTTTTAAAGCCCATGGGTTCTCAGGGGGAGGAGTGTCAATATACAGAGGAATGGTGAGTTGGGAATCAAATTCAACTTCAATGCATAGCCGCTCCATGACCATATCGATGGGAGAGTCCTTCAGTGCTTCCAACTCATTCAGCAGCGGATACTCGATCTCCTTGCGGGCCGTCATGGATGCAGTCATATTCTTCTCAGTATCCGGATTGTGAAAGGCGTGATCCGTGGCGACTCTACTCTGTCCAGCCCATTCCATCCTGGCCATGAGACCCTCATGCCTGCCGCGGTCAATGCCGCCAGATACGACATTAGCAAACGGCTAGACCAGTTGGGGCGACTCGACAATTTTTTCCACTGCTAGCCTTAGACCATTCCCAATCATCCACCTACGGCCATCGATGGCCGTATGCATGTGAGGGAATAACTCCTCATCAGAGTCAATTGCCATTCAGTCCAACCGTGTAGGATATTGTAAATCTTGCTTAAATTCTAATAAGAGAAAGAGATAGAAAGATGGTGAGAACACACACACTTTAACTATATGAAATTATGAAGTGAACCACATCCTCTCTAACTAAGGAGAGGGTTTATATACCCAAGCCCATGAGATGGGCTTGGGCTTACAATGGGCCGCCGACCTACACATGTTGTAGGCTTGGCTTGGCCTTGTTTGTTTACTATTACGATGCTAGACTACGAGCTACTAACTTATATATTGTTGGAGTGACCGAACCTTTCTAAATACGTAAAACGTATTTCCAACAATCTCCCCCTAAGGAAGGTCACTCCAAACAAGGGCGTTACCCAAGTTACAATAATAAAATAAACCTAGAATACTATGCTTGTCTTGAGCTCGTAGTCTTCGTCTTTCTTTTCTTTTTCTTTTCTGGTGAATATGTTGATGTGATCTTTGATATCAATCTTGAGCATTAATCCCTTGCCTTCATCTTGTGCATCCATCACTTGTGATATTCGCCTCCTCGTGACTTCATGTCCCACATACTTATACCTTCGTAATTCTTGAAAGCTTCAGAGTTCGATACAGCAGATGACTTGACTTTTAGGCTTTCTTGAATTAGATGAAGTATTAAGTGAATAAAGTATAAGCATACGGGGACGACTTCTTCTTGGACACTGCAACACCACCATCTTCAAATGTATTAACATAACTAGACACGAACGAAATGGCTTTGAACATTTCATTCTAATTCGGTAGCATTTTACCTCCGGTCGGTGAAGACCGTTGGATGATATAAAATATCGTACTTGTGGTAGGTAGATTTAATAAAAAATCTCCTTGATAAGATTTCGCGGATAAACCCGTTCTCTTTACTCGACCATCCAAAGCTGACTGCGAACGTAAAGAGTGAATCATTTGGATAAAGTTATCTGTATGATTGAAGCCGTCAATTCTGATTCCTGGAACAAGTTTGATTCATTAAAGAATTGCACCATCGTTGCTTTCCAGTTGTCACGAGCTCGATTCATATTGAATCTTGCAAGTTACCTACCAAGTGCTATTTGATGTTAACACTAGAAGGATTTCCACTCATCACTGTAAACACTTAATAGTGTCACTTTAAGTGTTCCGGCAAGATCACTAAGATATTCCGTAGAGGCCTGGAACGTGTTTAGATTCAGTTAAGAATTAAACCACTGTTGCTTTCCAGTTATCACAAGTTTGATTCATAAAGAATCGCACAAGTCACCTACCGCGAGCTTTTTGATGTTCGCTCAAGAAGGATTTCCATTTTCATTGTAAATACTTATGTATTACTCAGATGTTCAGGCAAGATCATGAACATTTTGCGTAGGACTCTTAAAATCTTTCTTACTTTTCACAATGTGCGAAGAAGCAAGGAAATATGGAAGTGTGTCCTAATGAGATATTGATGATCTCAAATGGCTCTAAACTTGATCGTGCATTTTGAATTTAGTGATCGGGGGCAGGAGAGGAGTGCCACCATTTCAATATCAATATATTCAGAGTGCATAAATCGATAGATAATGCGTTGTCTCCGTGTTAATAAAACAAATACCTTTTGAGAGATATCTGAGTTAGTTGGGATGGGTTGTGCATTGCATCACTGGGTCCATGATGTCTATCTTCAATATTGAGCATCATTAAAAATGATCTCAATAGCTTTTGTGTTGACCCGGTTTCTGCCTGAGGTTGTAAGGAGGGCCGCTTTCTTTTCACCCTTTATCTTTACAATTCTTTTTCATTCTTCAACCCCTTCAATGCTTACCAATACGTCATAACTAGCACCTTGTTGTGATTGTTCCATTGCTAACTTAAGTACTTGGTCGGCATTCAGCTACGTTCACAATCTTTCTCCATCTTTCCTAAGGACTACTATTTCTAGCTATGGAAAGTCCTTGGGAAGATTCCTCCTATTTTGGAAGAATCATTGGACTTAACCTATCCTACCATCCTTTTGTCACCACAATCTTCATCGTCTTAAAATAAATGGGTTGTGGGTAAGTATAAATCATCATGAAATCCATTTTGATGTGCAAATCCGTTTTGCTCCCCCTTAACATATGCCACGGTATTCGAAAACATTTCGCATATGTCGGGATGAGCCATCACGTTAAGTCAAACCATTTTTGATTAATCATTTCCCATATTAAATCACATTTTCTCCCCCATATAAAAAATATTAACCCAACCGATATTTTTGATATCAATTGATTTAATGAAGTTTTAACAAAGTTTTTGGGAAGAAAAATGCAAGTTAGTTTTATCTTCATGATACCAATGTGTGTGATATGATACCGATTTGTAAAATAATCACATATTCACCATATAAAAGTAAATTGACAAGGTTGGACCTGATTGATGAGAACATCATATGATAAGATCACATGGTTCTTGTCGGAAAATGTTGGTCGCCTCGTCACGTCTGAAGTCATATCTTGGCACCACATGTACGATTGGTATTTTTGTCTTGACACCAATTTGTGAACTTGGCATGTTCGGCATCAAAGATTCTGAATGCTTGATAATTTCTCCCCCTCAATTGTTGACCCGTGTTCTATTGAAAGAGCTGTAGTCGTCGGTTGAGTAGTCGCATCGTCGAGTATGTAGATACCAATTGTAGATTGCTATGGTTGTAGAGATGATAACTTCATAAAACAAGATTTCTCTCGTTTTGACAAATAAATGCACTGATGCGTACATATATTCGCGTTAGATTGTGTTATAACGTAAACCCAATCCCTTACATGGTTATAAAGTAAACCATGCCCGAGAAAATTAATTCCCGTTGTGGAGTCAAAGTTTTCATACGAAATACTTGACTTTAATATGAAAAGCGGGTTGTAGTCAGAAATAACTACAAGCCATTTAAGTATGTTTTATGAAATATTTACAACTTTTGTACGAACTCTATTTATGGCGTCGTGTCAATATTAATCAACATTTCTAAGGCCGTAAATATTATCGTCCCAAAATACATGCATTTGAAAAATAATGTAAAATATTTTTTGATTTTTATGAATTTTCAATTTTTATGGTTTTTATATGGTTTTATATTTTTGTATTTTGCTTTTGTGGATAAAAATATAAACAATATACAGATGATCACCAAGGATATGGAGAATAGTTTACCACCACTATTCTTTCGCTTCATCTGCCAATTCCTTTAGAGTCTCGGGAGAGAATGTTCCCAAACCTAGCTTGTCGGCCAAAAATTCCATTCGAGCGCGATCTAAAGCCTTCTTGAAAATATCCGCCAATTGATACTCAGACTGGACAACGTAAACCTCTATCACTCCATTTTCCACTTGCTCCTTGATAAAGTGGTAGCGAATGTCAATATACTTCTATCGGGAGAATTGAACATTGTTGCAGCATAAGGCAATTGCACTTTTGTTGTCGCAATACATCGGAATTTTGTTGAAACCTAGACATAGTCGGTTAATTGCGATCTCATCCAAAGTATTTGAGCACAGCAACCGGACGTAGCTATGTATTCTGATTCCGTACTTGAAATTGTAGCGCTCTTCTGCCTTTTAGATGCCTAACTGATTAGTCGATCTCCTAGTAGTTGCAATGTTTCACTCGTGCTACGCCTTGTATCTTGACAACCCGCGTGATCCGCATTTGCATATTCCATAAGTGCAATCGAAGAGTCCTTCGAATACCAGAGTCCCCGATTAATGGTTCCTTTGATATACCGAAAGATCCGTTTTACAGTAGCTAAGTGTAACTCAGTAGGCCGAGTTTGATACCGAGCACACATACATATAGCAAACTGAAGATCAGGTCGACTAGCTGTGATATACAGAAGGGTACCGATCATTCAATGATAAAGTGTTGGATCAACGACAATCCCATGTGGATCTACATCTAGCTTAGTTCGTTCCACCATTGGAGTGTCCACGGGGTCGCAAGATTCCATCTTATATTTCTTAAGCGATTCAAGGGCATACTTAGATTGATTGATAAAGATGCCTCTGGGACTCTGAGATATTTGAAGTCCTAAGAAAAATGATACCTTGCCCATCATTGACATCTTAAACTTAGAAAACATGAGTTTCCCAAACTCATCGGATAAGGTTTAGTCGAGGCTGTAAATATAATATCATTAACATATATTTGTATCATAATCATATCTTTACCTCGTTTCTGAATGAACAACATGGGATCCACCTTGCCTTTAACGAAGCCTTGTGTAATTAGGAATTGTGAAAATAGATCATACCACGCGCGTGGAGCTTGCTTCAACCCATAAAGAGCCTTTTTAATCTTGTACACGTGATTAGGATATTTAGAATTCACAAAACCATCCGGCTGTTGAACATAGACCTCTTCCTTCATTTCACCATTGAGAAATGTCGTCTTCATATCCATCTGATAGTCGATCATATTCATGTGGGCTGCATAAGCGAGGAATAGTCTAATAGCTTCCAAACGGGCAACAGGTGCAAAGGATTCCATAAAGTCGATGCCCAATAATTTATTGTATCCACGAGCTACTAGTCGAGCCTTGTTCTTCAATATTCCGCTTAACTCGTCGAGTTTCACCTTGTAAACCCATTTCAAAGTGAGTAACTTCACATGATCCGGGCACGGGACAAGTTCCCATACATCAAGACGTATAAATTCATTAAGTTCGTCTTGCATAGATTCTATCCAACAAGATTGGGTAAATGCTTGTTGCCACGTCTTTGGTTCAACTTCACTGAGAAAAGCATCAAAATGACAAAACATTGCACTTTCTTGTAACTAACTTCGTGTGGATACCGGACGATTAAGGTCACCAACAATAGAATCTATAGGATGATCCTTTGTCCACTTGTTGTCATGTTCACGAATCCGTGGATTGGAGTAGATCGTAGTAGGATCTTCCTCTGAGGTGGACGACCCGACTTGATTAGAGTCGGGAATTGGTACACTAAAGAATGGAAGTTCACGCATTTGAGTGAACCTCAACCAAATGCTACGACGGGTATGGAATCTTATGATCAACATGATTTGGTAATACGTTTTACTAAACTTACATCATTTACTAAAAATAAAAAATAAATCTAAACTTTTTGGTCTCAAATCTGTCTATTTTTACTCTCGATGGTCAAATTTGTTTGTCACTGTTCTATCATTTTTGGGTTCATCATTCACTAGTCTAATATCTTGTTCATGGTTTCACAAGTTTCTGGTCCACTATACTTCTTGTCTTAATCTGTATCTGTTTTCGAGATCTATATTATTAACACTTTTCAGATCCGATTCTAATTTTTTTTCTGGGTTTTATGGTATTTTTTCTTGTTAATGAAGATTAGATCAGATCCAAAATCTCCAGATCCTGAAAATCCGAAAAAAGTACAGCCGTGGATAAGATTTTGAGACATTGCGACATGATGTCTTTGGAAACTATTGCGATGGAGTCTATGGAACTTTTGCGATAGGTGATGTTTCAAAACATTGCGATAGAATTTTTTCAAAACATTGCGATGGTTTTTTTCTTTAAAATCATTACGAGATTATTTAAGGATCTTGCACAACACTAACATTTAGAGAGTATAACAAAAAGACATTGTGATGGTTAAAAAGACATTTCACAACACTAATTTTGTGATGGTTAAAAAGACATTGCGAGATCTTATGAGTTTTTTTGTTTAACATTTCAAGATTATTTTGGTGGTTTTGTTTCAAAACCCGAGACTCGCACAACACTAACTCTAATCTGATATCAGCTCAAAACTAACCCGACTCTATCAACTCCGACTCGAAGTAATTCCCTTCCTCTCACATCTCAAACAAATCCTACTCTATTCCTCTCAATATCTCCTAAAGACTCAAACAGAAAATTAAATTGATCTCAGATTTATAACTTTTTCGTATGTTGACATGCAAGCCATAATCTCATCAGATCCATACACGAAATATATATCATCATTGATCTTTGTGGGTTTTTAACCCAGTTGATTTACGTATTAAAGAAAATTTTATAACAAGTTTGTTATAACTTTTGCTTTGTTTCATTAAAAAATAAATCATCACAACGAATTAATAGCAAGCTACCTACCCAAGACCTTGTGGCAAGATCTTGAAGATGATTCGTCATGACTCTTGACTCCATGATCCGTGATTCGTTTGTTTGACAAGTATTAAGAACAACGATTATTGGATTTCTTGCTGTTGGATTGACTAATTCATGAAGAATGAACAAAGAGTTATTCTTAATGAATCGGTTGATTCTTGTGTTTGATATATGAGTTGGTGTGAAGAGATTATAGATGAGGTTGGCGGATTTTGGGGGAGGAGGAAATGATTATTGTTTATTGTGTGGTATCTGTGATGTAGAAAGAGGGTGAGTTGGGGGCGGAGGAAACTAAGAAATGATTAGGGTTTATAAAGTTTAGGGTTAAAATAATCTTATATAATCCCTAATGGTTGCTTTAGGACCGGGTATAGCAAATATACATGGGCTGGAATGTCATTTATTATTTGGGCTGGTTTTCATAATCACACGGTTTGGAGTTGATCCCAAAGAATTGACATTATCGTGTGCCTCGTTTAATTTTTCACACGAAAATGTTTCTAACATTTATGTTGGACATATGATTTTCGTTGTCATAAGAGTGACTATGTGACTAATTTTACTAAACTTAATTGGTAATTTTACTATTAGTAATTTTACTAATTTTTCTAGTAACTATTAGACATCGGTTATAATCGGGGCTTGACAAGGATAAATATGACGAGACAAAAAGTGACAAGATTTAAAGACAAATATCGAGACAAAGTGTCAAAAATTTATTTGACGAGACAGAGAAAAATGGCAAAATTTGAATTTTAGTGGCTACGGATTTTATCGGGTATTATTATGTGAAGTTGAGTACGGATTTTTCGAAGGCGTGTTCTTATTTTATCTTTGAAGATAACTTGTTCGTGCTTAATCTTATGATGAAGACTTGATTATTTAGTTACCGAGTTCGGGGGGGTTGGTTGATGACTTGGTTAACTATCACGTTAATGAGCTACATTTTTGTACCTAGTGTCACGCGCATAGTCGACGTGAATAATTTCAAGAGGTAATGTGCTTATATACTTCTTTAGTAATGTATTGAGTACTTAGAAATCTATCAAGGATCTTTCTACACCGTTCCTCATTCAACAATAGTTTTGCAAGCTTAAGTCAGAAGATCGAGGGATTCTTATTCAGTTTCATGTTTGGTATATCTGCTTCATTCCATCATTGGTCACTCCAAATAGCCTGCAAGAGGGTTGGTAAAGATAGCCATGCAGAGTTTATGAGTAGAGAATTTCGATCAGCAACTGATTCTAGCTAAATATAATTCTGATTATTTATTATTCTCATGAGATTTCAGGTACATGTGCGTATGATTTATTGCTGGTTACGAGGTTTCGAAACCATCAAAGGGGGAAGAAGAAGACATATTGAACGCACAACGAGTACACATGATCAACTTCATACCTTCTTTTGATCTGAAGACATTTCGGGAAGAAAATTGGCATAACCGCAGAGAAAATCAGTGTTTTAACTCGTGGCGTTATCAGTCTCTAAACGATACACTATTGTTCGATGTTTAATTGTTTTGATGTTGCAATTATTCATCATCATTATCCTATATAGAGAGATATGCATTTTCGGGACTTAATTGACTCTGGTGCATCTCCGGAAGAAGATATGTGCATTTCTAGGACTTAATTGACTCTGGTGTTACGATGTCAACTTCATGAATGGGATAAAGTGTCTACTTCAGTATTTGAGCTTCATACATGGGATTGGTTTACTTTCTTCAACTACGTGGGGGAAGAAATGTCTTGATTCTTTCTAGTATGCATAACTTGAACTCTCAGGGGGAAGCAAAATCAGAAGAATTATTCAAGAGTGAGAAGAGACGTTGTTGATCTACTTGGTGTGCCCCAAACTTTCAATCACTCATAGAAACATTATCATTTCATATGATGGGGTTTGCTTGTGAAATTCCGCTGGGGGCTTAATCATTCTAAGCTTTATTGAAAGCTTTGAAACTGCTTATGAGGATTGTCGGTTTAGGGGGAAGCTATTAAAAGCTTCTACATCAAGATTATGTGGCATGAATTATGGGGGAAGTTAATTCAGAAGCTTCGCCTTTACCAGAAGTATATGATTTACTTAGCTCGTGCCGTTACAGTATTTCTACTACAAGTTACTTCAAAGATGAGTCGTTTTGAAGTGAAGACTTGAAGTCAAAGGCCTCAGAAGACTTAATCAGCATTAGGCGCTTCATGGAAGCTTTTGTTGTTAATCATTATGTACTTGTTAGGAAAAATATTGTAAGTAATTCTACACGTCGTCCCATGGGGGAAGATTGTTGGAAATTCACTTTATGTGACGACATTTAAGAATTCCCATTAGTTATCATAGTCACTCACGATAAGACTAGACTAGGAAACTATGTATAGTGTAGGCGCGTGAGTGACTATATATACCCCTCCAAGGCTTCCAAGGAGGGGTTGTTGTTTGTGTATTCTATTTTCATTATACACTTTGACTTTCTCTCTCTAGAGCACCTTCAACCTTCTCTCTATCTCCAACAATGGTTGTCCATCTCTACCACCACCTAAGACCACCGGATCTAGTAAAATAGCAAACCCACAAACCGTGTGTCCATCTCCTCAGGCCGCCCTTCCACAACCTTCTCATGCTCAACCCTGTAGTCAACAAACTCTGCGGCTAACTGTTCCTCGCCCTTCACTAGTTGGCGCAGGTTGTCATGGTCATTACAGAGGGTGGCCACATCATTGGCCAAGGATTGAGTAGTGGCCTCGGCAACAGTCACCTACGGATACCAGGGTATGTGTCAATCACAAATGTAGTATACTTATGTCTTGTAACAAAAAACAAAAAAGAGAACAATTATGAAAAGATTTGAAAGTAGCAAGCGCATACCTTGTCGTGTAACGATTGGGCTTCAACCTCTAGCTCGGCGATGCGGGCTTCATGCGAGGTGGAATGGATGGCTTGCTCCTTTATGGTGGCTTCGGCGGTAGTCAGGTTGGCTTAGAGGATGGCTATGGTTTGCTCGTTCTCTTCGACCATCTTCTCCCTACGAATTATCTTTCTATTTGCGCTGTGGATATGGTTTAGAGCCCCATCAATACGATGGCGCATGGCCGCAAGAATAGCCATCTGATGAGCGTTTGATACATTGAATTACTCAATGAGATTGTCATGCGTAAGCTCATTCAGATCTTGGATCAGTCCGGGTGGAGTCATATGGTCGATAAAGTCCTTACATGCCTCTATCGTCTCCAGCCTACTCGTCTCGGCTATACGCCATTAAGGGCGAAACAATGGGGATGCTCCTTCTGGGAGGGGCTCCTCGCTTGCCATGGGTAAAGGTGATGGTGGCACATACTCAAACAGGGGAGGGGATTGTCGGTTGGTATCCTCTTCATTTACTATACCCTTAACCGACTCTTTCCTGTATATTTGTGTTGTCAGTAATAATGAATAAGTTACCAAGTATGGATTAAGGTGGAGCGTTACTTACGTACAATCCTTTTCTATTTCGGAGCTGGTGGGTTTCACGGTGGTAACTGGTGTGCCCTTCCACACGGTGGTGTCAGGTTGGGTTACTGCGGCTGTAGGTGGGGCAACCGGGATGTCCTTGGGTGCGCTCGTGCTGCTACCCTCTTGATATTGCGGATGGTCTTCCCGTAACCTCTTGGGTGGAGCGTTGAAAGCCCCCGCCTCTGTCTCCACTTCCTTCCTTACTTTTCTCTTAGACTTACGTCTTCTTGGAGCGGGTTTGGCTTGCGCTCGATTGTCCGTCTCCTCAACCGCCTCTTCCTCTTCAGATCGAAACAACCTTTTCATATCTTCAGAAAGTTGGTCCAAGTTATCTCCTTGATCTTCTTCCTGGTTGGTTGGGGGATCTTTCGCCCCAGTCGAGCGACCAGCCGCGTCCTCTAGCAATGGTTGTCCCCCCATCCTCATTGTCAAAATCAAGTGGTGACTTCTCAATTTGTGATCCGCCCATGTCAGAATGTGGATCTGGGATCACGTTTAAGGGGATGGTGATGTTTTGGGCAGAATCAAGCAGAGGTGGTTCATCTTGGCCCAGGGATCGGGTACCCTCGGGGACCTGGGAAGGATCTCCTTGACGTAGTAGTCTGAATAGATTCATCGTTGCATGTAAAAGAAAACAAACCAGATAAGTTAGCTATCAGACACTATATAAATACATTATAAGTGTCATTCAGGGTTTATTTTCACCCACCCTCTCTATGGTTGTTTAGTAATACAGGGTATCGATCTGCCCTGCCGAATTAATTACGGCTGATTCCTATCAGACAAAAGAAATTTTCTAGCAAACCCTTGTGGAAGGATAATCCGTGCGGATTGAACATTTTAAAATGAAGGGGAAGGGGAATACAATGGCATCTACAAAGAAATATCAGTCGTACTAATTTTTTAGCGATTTCAGTACCTTATTATAGCACATGGGCGTATTCCCCAGACGTTTCTTAAACGAAAACCAGCCGTTGACCATTTGGGGGACGTAAAATACCCTAAATAAACTAATGTAAGGAGCTACATCACAAGTATGACACGTTATTTCGAATTGATTTATTTTACACGCCCCTATGCAGTGTAGTTGGGTGATATGGAACTCTTAGTATGTCAAAACATCTACGAGGAATTTAGAGAATGGATGCGGTATTAGCCGAGTCAAATAGGCGTGTGTATAGCCCTATTTTCCCGGCTAGGCAATCGGTGATCGCCTCATTTTCACCCGGATAGATGGGATGTATGCTTTCTGGAATATAGTATTCCGAGCAAAACTCAACGAATTTCTCTATTTTTCAGTACGGCTAAGGAGCAATGGTTAATCTAGAGGTTATGCCTGCGGTTGTAACGACTAGACTAGGGGGACATGATGACGTATAGTCCCCATCTGGGTCATGGACCCGGCCCACGGGTACTACACGTATCTGGCCTATCACGAATGGGTTAGATTAATGTCATTTGGACTTATGGGCTTCGAATGAACAGTGGCCGCATGTGTCATGTGCGGCCCACGACCCGATTTGTCCAGTAAAGGGTTAAACAGAATCACAACCTAATTAGGATTGTGATTCGTCCCAAAGTAAAGGATATACACTAACCATAGTTAGAAGATAGCAATCAACAGATTATGGTAGTTATCTTTTACTTGGGGCCGAAGATTCGGTAAAAGCCTAATGGGACTGTATCGCTTATATAAGGAACCCTCAAGGGTTCCACAAAGGTACGATCACATTCACTCTCACATATCACCAATTACTAACCCTAAACCGATTACTTACTCCCACGCTGGAGTATAATCGTGGGATACGTTCCCATGGTAAGCCTAACAACGTATTGTTTAGTGTGCATAATCTCATCCATATATTCACTAGGTGCAAGAGCCGGAGCCTCCAACACCAGAATTAAATCTAATTCAGGTCAAGCTAGGTCCATCCAATTTTTGTATCAATAGTAATAAGTGACAAATCTCAAAATCTAGGGTTGTCACATCGGGTTTGGGGATTTGGGTGAAAGGGATGTAGCAGGGGAGGTCCCCACAGTCACATGGGTTGAGTTGAGAAGGGTTTTGACGGTTAGGTTTTGGTAAATAGATGTTTAATCAAAGATATGGAAAAAGGAGTTAACTTAATTTCTTGATTTATGTGAGATGGGGAAATTAGGGTTTGTGAGTGTACACTGGTGTAATTTTTTTCTGTGGAGTAGGTTAAGAATATGTTTGGCGCGCGTTTAGATATTAAACTAACTTTTAAAAGTTAGTTAGTATTTAAACAAAACTGGTTGGGGGTTGGTTTTGGACTTGAGAAGGTGGGTATGGTGTGGGCTGGTCGGGTATTAAGGGAAATGGGTTTAGGTTTGTGACTATTGAGCCCCATATCTTTGAATAGTTTTGCACTTTTGGCCTCCCATAGTTTGGCATATTTTTAGGGAAAATTCCCTTTATATCAACTTTGTCCCTTTGGCAAAATAAGTCCTTGCGACTTTTAATTCATGGAAAAAGGACTTAAATTGCAAAGATATGAAACTTAAAGGTCTCTTCATGTATAAGGTTGAAACATTAGGGACCCATGAAAATATTGATAAGTGAGGGGTATAAAGTGACAATTCTTCAAACTTGGAGGACCAATATTGTACATTCTTTAATCTTCAAGGGCTTTCTTGGGAAATAAATACTCGGGTCCGGTTCTTTGCGTCACTTTGTTTCCCGTGTTCGTTTTTGCTTATTCTTGTGATCGTTTGTTTTCATGATATCCGAACCTACAAACATACAATGAACAAATACAAAGGTTTTTGCATAGTTTTATGATATATTTATGCATTTTAAGCCCAATTTGGACGATAAGACTATCTATAGTTAGAGTCTCATCACTCCCTCATACTAAACAATTGTCGTGCCCTAACAAAATGCTGGAATTAAGTATCGTAGCACTTCGAAAATTCATTTTTTTCGACATTTATTAAAACGATGAAAATTGGATAGCGTGATGACATAACAAGGTAAAGCACCTATTTACCCCCATACTAAAACTAAACATTGTCCTCAATTGAGTCTAAGGGTGAAACACCTCCATACTAGAGATGAAAAGTCGAATGCTTAATCTCGAGCATGGAAAGGGTATAACGAATGATCTAAAATCCGTTTATTAATTATGCTAAAAGATAAACATTAGTAAGTAAAAGGATATAATCAAATATTGGAATCTTTAAAGCAAACAATCGAAGCCCGAGTGATACGTAAAACGAACAAGAGAGACTTCAATGATGATGTTGATTCCTAGAATATCACAATCATAAACGAACGCGGAGCAAAGGGTCGGAAGAGCACAAGGCTCCTCACATTAAACTAATTAGAAAGCCCGAAAATATTTACAAGGATAAGAATGGGATTTCCCCCACGAGGCACCTTGTTTTTTGATAAACGAGTCAAGAGCTCGACTCGAATCCTCATATATGTGATCATTTAGGGATTATCATGGTAATGGCAATATTGGTCTTACATGATAAACAAGGCCTAAAAAAGTACGTGGAGTACTTAAAAACCCGATATTGATATACCAAGGTCGAAGATAACGTCTTCTTTTTCGGAAGATAAATGAAACAACGCCACTCCAACCAGAAACCCAAAGGGTTTAAAGAAAATAGATAAGAAGTAGAAGGGTGGGACATTGGATGGGTCACAAGATTGAGCTACTCGAGTAGACTCACACCAATCAATTAAAAAGATTTTCCATTTATTGCATCGGTGAAAGACCAAGATTTCCCTTTACAAGCAATCCCGAGATCGAATATCTCGTCCTAGGTGGAGAAAAGTGAGGGAACAAATGGGATTTCCCCCATACTAGATCCACATAAAATGTCGTCAAAAGGAGTAGACGAGTTTGTAGTAGTCAATGAACGCGGTGATGACATAATTAAATTAGGGACATCGTACAAATTAGGATAAAAATCTTTCCCTTTTTCATCCTTTAAAAATTCTTTATGAAAACCCGATTTACCATTTATTAAGTTGAAAAGATTTGGAGTTTCTAACACAATATTAGGCACACTAAATTTCCTCATATATGTAATTGTGTATAATTGAAGTTCGTTTTCTCAGTTCTTAACAAATTGAAAGTCCTAACAAGATCGGGTTTATAATCATTTTTGGTTGGTAAGGTTATTTGGCTTTGCTAGGTCTATTTGAACAATCAAGTAAAAATGAAAAATATTAACTACGTAACCGTAACACAAATTGTCAAATACCACATTTGTTATTCAAGTAAAGACGAAATGTAAATATATGAAAGTAAAAGGCTGAAAATGCAAATTCTGAAAATTAAAGTGCTTGAAATGTAAAACAGTTAGCTACAAGGACTAATTGTGTAAATGTAACTAACTTTTAACTAACTTGTAACAATATTCAAAACTGCCTAACTAATTTTGCAAAGTTCCAAAATTATAAGGACTGATTATTTGCAAAACCTAATTAAGTGGGAAATTAGCTAGAAATGAAATCAGTTACAAAACCAAAGGACTTGAATGCAATTAAAATGGATAATTTTCACAAAAACGGGCTAAGAAGAGAAATAAGCTCGTTTAGGCTGAATTCTCAACCAAATAAGCTCTAATAAGTTGCAAAAGACTTAAAATCCAATAATACCTAGGCCTGTAAAAGGAATTAAGCTGAAACTAAGTGAAACTCAAACTAGCTTATTCTAATAAGCCAAAATTAAGCTAACTCATAAGCTGAACATGCACATTCCAATTTCCTTGTTAAAACCTGTTAACCAGCTTATAATGAGCAAGGAATGTCTTTCCTTTTCCAAAATGATCCACTAGATAAGTTGGAAAATGAAAATAAGCTAAAAGAGTGCTTCTTTGACTTTCGTTGACCAAATTTTCCAAAGAGATGAAAATTTCCAAACTTAACCAGGAACACTATCTAAAAAGGTTTGTGAAAGAAAAGTGGCAAGTTTATGAAGTGGAAATGCTTGAATGAGAAAACAGTATGACAATTTATCACAGAGAATGAAATATGCTCAAGTGCTTAATCAAATGCTTATTTCTATCTCAAAACTAGATACTGTAGATTTTCCTTTAACACACTAAAACTACAGATATTGAGTGATGTTTAGAAGCTTGTTTGAATAAATTTGATCTAGTAACAAAGGAATGCTAATGATTTGAAAATCAACACTTTCTGAAAACTTGCCTATCCAAAACTGACCCAGACTTTTTAAACTGCCAATTGCCTATTTGACTAAAAACTTGACTTGAAAATGACTAAAAACATTAAGCTATGACTAAATGACTGAAAGAGAACTAGAAGTAGCCAAATACTAACACTTACACACATATTAAATCCTAATCCCAAACACTAGTTATCTGAATTTTATCAAACTTTTGTGAAGGAAATTTGAGTTAAAAGCTAAACTGATTCAAGACAGATATCAAGCTAAGTTTGGTGACTAAAATGTGATGAATTAGAACTAATTTCAAGCTATGAAACAGACTTACACTCAAAATGCTCTAATAAGCTAAAATGACTGCAAGTATGCTAACAGAATGGAAATTAAAGCAAGAAATCAAGTGCTATGCTACAATTAAGCTACACAATCATCAAAATCAAATCAATTTCAGCTAAACACACTTGATCATGCAGGCAAATAGATTTACACTAGATATTGAGCATGCAAGCAACATTTTAGAGGAAAAAAAATGCAGGACATGAAACCTTTAAGCATAAGCCTCCATTGGGGAGTAGAGAAGCGCTGTGCTTTCTAACCAGTGCTAAACCACCACCTTAGCAGTGAAATCAACTAATCAAAAACTACCATCATCTAAATCACCATTAATGAGCTTGAAAGCTTCAAAATCTACTCAACTGGAACTGGATTGAACAAAACAGGAACAACAGCTACAGGTCTTCATAATTAACTAATCATGATCAATGGTGATCATAATAAGCTAATATCATCAACAGAATAACAAGATTGCAGGTATGAACAGTAGATTTAGGAGATGAAAAGTTGAAATTTTATTGATTAAATTGGAAAAGTTGTTACAAAGCTAGATAGGTAGTTACAACTACTAACAGACTCAAGAGATTGTCAGTCTCTTGAGCTGTGAAGCTAATCCTAACTGAACTGAGAGAAAAAGGAAAAGTGTGTATGTTTTCACACTTTCTACGTTACATCAAAATGAGAGCTATCTAGGGGTATTTATAGAGTGCAGATGAGAGTTGGTGAGGGAGAGTGACGTGTTGCATCCAATCCCAAGCTTCCACGTGGCTTTATTTTATTAATTGCAATTTCTGATGAAGAACACATTTGGGCCTTTTTGATTGGCTGAATTTCATCTTAATTGGATAAGTGGGATGAATTCGTCTCTTGATTTTGAACACTTTTCATGTTTACATCTTCTTCTGCAATGCATTCTAGCTCAAAGTCGTCCCTGGGTTCTTGGTTGAAGAAGATGACACGTGTTGTGTTTTGGTTGGGTAAATAAAGTGCTCACAGATCATTATCTATTTTAGATAAAGATATTATTGAGTGGCGAAATCCCATTGGTTGAGAACTAGAAAGTGGAGTTTACTGTTGGGATTTAGTAATTAATGGGAAAATGGCGCTAGTGGCCAGCTGGCAATGATTTGGCAATCCTGGTGACTGGATTCTTGCATTCTCATTGGTTGAGACTTCTCTACACGGATCAAGCATAAAATATCTTTCCAAAAATGGCAGAAATGGTCCTTGTACTTGGTAGTTTTGTGTTTTGAGCTAGAATCTTCATTTCTTTGACAATTTCAGTCCTTCAACTCTCATTCTTAATCATTTGATCCCTTTGACTTGGTTGACTTGATAGTTGACCATGTTTGACTTTGATCTTGACTTTGGCAAATTTACACTTTTGATCCTTCAACTTTGGAAAATTGTCAAGATAGGTCATTTGTCTTCAAATGGCTTGTCACTTTTGATCCTTCTTTGTCTTTTCATCCAAATT
Source organism: Glebionis coronaria (assembly GCA_025667525.1). NCBI lineage: Eukaryota > Viridiplantae > Streptophyta > Magnoliopsida > Asterales > Asteraceae > Glebionis > Glebionis coronaria. The sequence goes on along the minus strand of JANFOE010000636.1, from coordinate 794,569 downwards.
AGCTTGATTTTCTTCTTGTTTGCTTGAAAATATATCCTTCTTACCTATTTGTACACAAACACAAAACATACCACATACTTCCGCTTTATAGCACAAAGTTTAGGTATTTTTCTTGTGTTTTAGGGTGATTTGTTGATTAATTGATATGAGTTTTTGCTCATATCAAATCCCCTACACTTGAACATTGTCATGACCTCATGCAATGCTATATTTTAAAGCACAAATTTACATTCTCCTCATAATTAATCCACCTTGGCTAATATGGAATGCATTTATACTACTCTACACTATATGATGCATGATTTTGATTTTTAACAATGCAATGCAAAAGAAACAATTCTATTTATATCTTTTTGGATTTTCTTGAAATTGTTTTGATGGAAATAACTCATAAAGAAACCAATGACTTCGATTAGGGCTTGGGTACCATGGATACTTATCACCCTCAAGTTTCACTTTCCCCTTACCAAGCTTAAAAATGGGATCATTGTATTCACAAGTAAAAAGGACATCAACTTATTCATGACAATTAAATGTGGAACCGGTTATTAATTGAGCAAATTTCTTTTCGGAAAATTTGTCATTATTTCAGCGTGAAGAATAAGAAATGCAAAATCCGAAAATAAGGAAGCACGGTTTTAATCCTAAGTAATCCTCTCATCCATTACTTGAAAAACCGCTCACAATTAATATAAGTCCGTTTCAAGAGTAATAAGTCATTCGCCTTATGTGTAAAATCCTTATTTCATGCATTAATAAGTAGCTACACACTCGCTAAGGAAAGAAAAATAAAACTCACGCAATAATTTACATCCGCCATCTTTTTGAGACTTTGGATCTTCAACCCCGCAACCCGTCAAGGTAATATTGGATTGGAGCAACTAATAAATCCCCGTAACCCGTCAAGGTAATATTGGAATCTAAAAGTTACTATAATTAACACTTCACTGCCCCTCTTGGGAGTCTTGTATAATTATTTTTTTCTTCTTCTTTTCTTTTTTTTTCTTTTTTTTTCTAGCCACTCATTTTTTGTAAGCCGCTCTTATTTTTCTTTATTCCTCACAAAGAAATTTGAAAAGAATAAAAGGAAAAACACCCGTTAAGTATTAAGCATGACATAAGTCTAGTACATATAAAACGTTCTAACTTAGAGTCTTAAGACGTACTTATATCAACCATGAATGATTAGACAAAAATGCATAAGAGATTACAAACCAATTAAAATCGTTCTTGATTATTTATTAACATATATACATGCGAAGAAAATAGAGGTAAAGAAGAGAAGGGTTTAGCCACAAGTAATTATCATGAAGTTTATCTAGCCCTTTTATACTTGCTTCAGCTCTATCATTTCCCATTCTTCACAAATTTAAAATCTCAAAGAATGAGATTGGTGGATGCTTAGCCTAATAGACCAATGAAGGACTACATGGTTAAGGATACTAGCTAGAGAATGCTTAGATAAGCAAACTTGGGTTGAGTCAAAATATCCATAGCGGGCCTAATATATCAAAGAAGTCTAAACTTGTTAAACCATGTCCTTATTATATTTTTCCTTTTTTCAATTTTTCATAAAGAACAAAAGAAAAATTACATACAATGAAAAAGTGTTATGCAAATGAAAAATGATTGATGCAAAAATTATGAATGCATATTTTTGGTGGCCAAAGTAGATCAAAAATTTGAAAAATGTTTGAAAAATTAATTTTCCATGTTATCATGAAGGTCAATGACAAGTTCTAGGTAAGGTCACTTTGATAGAAGACCCCCCTACACTTAAGCTAAACATTGTCCTCAATGTTTAAGAGCATGGAAGTATAAAAACTTCTCCTACACTTATGACAATGAATAGACTTTGCTTAACCCAAGTTAAGGAAAGATCAACTATAGTGAATTCATTTTTAAAGCACAAGGTGTCTATGAAAGATCACAATAGTCACGAAATGAACCGGATACAAGGGCCTCCTCCATAAGCTCTAAGGCATGAAATGAGTGAGCAACCCTACAAACATCATGAAGACAAAAGAAGGTCTCCCCTACACTTAATCTCAACTCTCTGTACCCTTATTTCTAACCTACAACACACTAAACCTAGTTATACAATGCTTGAGTTAAGGACTCTCTAGCTCGACTCTTCCCTCAATGAATTAATTCATGGGGAAAATGGGGATCTCTTGGACCATTTCAACGAAAATGTCCTCCCCAAAATAATGTTTCACACGGTGACCATTCACTTTAAAATTTGGACCATCGGGTTGTGACAACTCAATAGTTCCATATGGAAATACTTGAGCAATAGTGAATGGACCGGACCATCGCGACTTAAGCTTGCCCGCAAAAAGTTTCAACCTTGAGTTAAAGAGGAGAACCGGCTCTCCAACTTTATACTCACGGTTCTTGATCTTAGCATCATGCAATTTCTTAGTCTTTTCCTTGTAAAGCAAAGAATTCTTATAGGCATTGGCTCTCAATTCATCCATTTTATTAACTTGATCCTTTCTATGTGAAGCGGCTTGGTTTAAATCAAAGTTATCCCACTTGAGAGCCCAAGATGCCTTGTGTTCTAACTCGAATGGGAGGTGGCATGATTTTCCATAGACAAGCCTATAAGGGGTACAACCAATTGGTGTCTTAAAAGCCGTCCTAAAAGCCCACAAAGCATCATCAAGCTTATCCGACCAAGAGGCTCGATGCTCTCCCACCGTTCTCTCTAAAATTCTCTTTAAACCACGATTTGTGACCTCGGTTTGACCATTGGTTTGAGGGTGATACGCGGTAGAAATTCTATGATTAACTCCATATTTCTTCATTACTCTCGTGAATTGATCATTACAAAAGTGCGTACCACGATCACTTATGATGGCCCGAGGTACACCAAATCTAGCAAATAATTGCTTCAAGAACTTCATAACAACTCTAGCATCATTGGTAGGTAAGGCTTTAGCCTCAACCCATTTGGAAACATAATCCACCGCCACAAGTATATACTTGTTTCCCTTAGAAGATGGAAGAGGTCCCATAAAATCTATGCCTCATACATCAAAAATCTCACACTCTTGAATAAAATTTTGTGGCATCTCATCACGTTACGTATTTTTTCCTTGTCTTTGACATACATCACAAAATTTCACCATCTCTTGGGCATCTTTGTAAATGGAAGGCCAATAATAACCCGAATCAAAGACTTTCTTGGCGGTATAGTTGGGCCCAAAATGTCCACCCGTAGGTCCTTTATGACAAGCTTCTAAAATCTTAAATGCCTCGGGCCCATCTACACACCGTCTAATGATTTGGTCCGCACATTGCCTAAAAAGATAAGGATCATCCCAAAAATAGTACTTAACTTCCTTAATAAATTTCTTCTTTTGTTGGGAAGTAAGACCCTCAATAAGCACATTCCCCACAAGATAGTTTGCTATATCCGCAAACCAAGGGGTGGCATCCTATTGGGAAGAGATAGACATGAGCTCCTCTAATGGAAAGGATTCATTGATTTCTTTATTAGGAAAATCGCCTTGAAAAGGATGCTCAAGTCTACTCAAGTGATCCGCCGCTAAATTCTCGGCTCCTTTCTTATCTCGAATTTCTATCTTAAACTCTTGAAGCAACAAAACCCATCTCAAAAGCCTAGGCTTAGCATCTTGCTTTGTCATGAGATACTTGAGAGCGGAATGATCCGTATACACTATGGTTTTAAATAGCACAAGGTATGGTCTAAATTTCTCAAATGCATAGACTATAGCAAGCAACTCTTTTTCCGTGGTAGTATAATGAAGTTGTGCACCGGTCATGGTTTTACTCGCATAGTGTATAGGTTGAAAATGTTTATTCACTCTTTTTCCTAAGACGGCCCCCACCACATAATCACTAGCGTCACACATAAGCTAAAAAGGTAATTCCCAATTTGGAGAAACCAAAACGGGAGCCTTTGTCAATTTCTCCTTAAGAGTCTCAAAAGATTCCAAACACTCTTGGTTGAAAATGAAAGGAGCCTCTTTTTCCAAGAGGTGAGTCATCGGTCTAGCTATCTTAGAAAAATCTTGTATGAAGCGCCTATAAAACCCCGCATGACCTAAGAAACTCCTTACACCTTTAATTGTAGTGGGTGAGGGAAGCTTAGCAATCACATCAATTTTAGCTCGATCTACTTCTAATCCCTTATTGGATATTTTGTGTCCCAAAACAATTCCTTCTTTCACCATAAAGTGACATTTCTCCCAATTAAGAACTAAACGTGTTTCCTCACAACGCTTAAGCATTTGTTTTAAATTGGTGAGACATGAGGTAAATGAATCTCCAAAGACGGAAAAGTCATCCATGAAAACCTCCATTGTTTGCTCTATCATATCATGGAAAATTGCCATCATACACCTTTAAAACGTCCCCGGTGCATTACATAAGCCAAAAGGCATTCTCTTGTAAGCAAATGTACCGTAGGGACAAGTGAATGTGGTCTTTTCTTGATCCTTAGGGTCAATGGGAATTCGGAAATAACCCGCAAAGCCATCAAGAAAGCAATAGTACTCATTTCCCGCTAAGCGTTCAAGCATTTGGTCCATAAAAGGTAATGGGAAGTGGTCTTTCCTAGTAGCCTCATTGAGCTTCCTATAGTCAATACAAACTCTCCAACCGGTAACAAGTCTCGTAGGAATAAGCTCATTGTTCTCATTAGGTACTACGGTGATTCCACCCTTTTTTGGAACACAATGTACCGGGCTAACCCATGGACAGTCGGAAATGGGGTAAATCATGCCCGCATCAAGGAGTTTGATCACTTCCTTTTTAATGACCTCATGGATTTTTGGGTTAACCCTTCGTTGACTTTGAATGGCGGTTTATAATCATCCTCCATGAGGATTTTGTGTGTAAAAAAATGTGGATCAATTCCCCTTATGTCAGATATTTTCCATGCTAAGGCTTTCTTATGTTTCTTAAGGACTTCAATGAGTTTCTCTTTCTCATCCTCTTTCAACTCTTTAGCAATGATCACGGGTAATTGGTCTTTGCCCTCTAAGAAATCATACTCTAGGTGGGATGGAAGGTCCTTAAGTTCAATTGGAGGTGGACTCTCTATGGAAGGTTTTACTATGGAAGGATCATCATTGGTAACTTCTTGTGGAATGGGGGAAGGAATAGGGTCCTCATTGAGCAACTTTTGGATAGTGAGAATATCTTCTTCCCAATTGATGGGAGAATCATCATTACCAAGAAAGTTGGACTTAAATTCCTCCAAGAGGAAATCACTCTCTCCAAAAGGTGTTAAGGAAGGAGCAATTGAGGCCACGGTTTCAACATGGGGTATATCCTCACTAGTACTCTTGCAAGCGTCATGAAAATGCTCATCACACACCTCATCTAGCACATCAACTATGTTAATAGTCTCACAAGGTTTAGACTCCTTAACCTCTTTCTTATCACAAACTTTCCCTAACTTAAACGCCACTTTCTCATCCTCTACTCTCATAATTAGTTCTACCTCCGCCACATCTATCAGAGTACGACCCGTTCTCAAAAACGGTCTACCAACAATCAAACGAACTCTAGGATACATGTCATAATCAACCACTACAAAGTCGGCCAGAAATGTAAACTTATCCACACCTACAAACACATCCTCCGCGATACCTACGAGGTAAGCTATGGTACGGTTGGCTAACTCAAGTGTCATCCTAGTGGGAGTGAGCTCGGGAAGAGAGAGTTTTTTCCAAATCGATAAAGGCATTAGGTTTATGCTTGCCCCTAGATCCGCCAAAGCCATGCAATTTTCCACACTAGGAAAATTGCAAGGTATCAAGAAGCGCCCCAGATCTCCAAGTTTTGTTGGTAAGGTTTTAAGTAGCACGACAGAACAATTTTCATTAAGGGATGTGTTTGGAAAATCAACCAATTTTTCTTTGTTGGAGAGTAAATCCTTGAACATCTTAGCAAATTTTGGCATGTAAGCAAGAGCTTCCGCAAATGATATGTTGATGTTGAGTTGCTTGAACATCCTTAAGAAATTTGAGACTTGGATATCATCCTTGTTCTTTAACTTGTCCTTTTTCAACCTTGAAGGATAAGGAAGAGTTGGTTTAGGTGTAGGTGTTGTAGTGGAAGATTCGTCTTTGATAGCTTCTTCATTGGGAGTTGTGGAAGGTAAAGGAGAAAAGGGAATAGGTTGAGAAGGTGTGTTTGATTGAATAGGAGAATTTGGAGGTGGTGAAGTGGATGTAGAAGGCTTGTCACATGTAGGAACAAAAGTGGGTTTAACAATAGGATGTGTAGGAGGTGAAGGATCCTTTGTTGACTTTCCACTTCTTGTTATAATAGCATTAACATTTGCCCTTGGGTTTGTTTGTGTGTTTTATGGCAAAGCCCCTTGTTATCTTTGATTTAAAAACATCATAAACTTCTTGTTTGTTTCCTCATGCATTTCTTTCGTTCTTTTCTCATTATCTTGGAACCTCCTTTCATTCTCTTGATTCATTTTGTGATGAAGCTCAATTGTGTTATAATCATGTGGCACATTCCCTTGAAAACCTTGGGGTTGGAAAGGTGGAGGTTGATTGTAAAACCATTGATTGTTACCTTGAAAGGTATTTCCTTGATTGTGAAAGGTATTTGGTGGTCTATAGTTATTCCCTTGGTATTGTGCCTTGGACCTTGGTTTCGTTGTAACAAATGAGGAGGATTTTGTTGAAGTTGGGTGGGAGGTTGGGGTGGGAATCCCGGTGGTGCAAGATAGTTTTGAGATTTGTAAGAAAGGTTATTTTGATTGATGTTTGGCTTGAAATGTTCACGATGTTCCTCTTGGTAAGCATAACATTCCCCTTGATAACCTTTCACTTTATCACATTGTTGATAGGAATGAGGACCTCCACAAGTCTCGCATGAAAGAGTAATGGCATGCACATCATTTATGGAATGATTTCCCATAGAAAGCTTCATAAATTCATTCATCATTGTTTCTTGCATCTTTTGAGTGTTTTGCATGATTGTTTGATTTTCTTTTGAAGCTTGAGTCAATGCTTGAATGCATGAAATGAGTTGAGTCTCCAATGGTTTAGATCCTCCTTCTTGAATGACATGTACTCTTTCATCAAATTGTGTGTTGATTTGCACCATTGCTTTGGTCTCAATAATATCCCAAGCCTCTTGAACGTATTTAAGAAGAATATTCCCTCCCGCGGAAGCATTGAGTGAATCTTGGTGATGATGTTTAAGGCCATTGTAGAAAGTATTGATTTGGTGAACTTCATCCAATCTATCGTTAGGGAATCTCCTCAATAACTCTCTATACTCCTCCCAAGCATCACTAAAGGTTTGACTAGGTTTTTGTTGAAAGCCTATAATTAAGTTCCTCAAAGCCGTGGTCTTAGATGGGGGAAAGAACTTGTTCAAAAACTTGGTAGTGAAACCATCCCATGTGGTAATACTCTCGGGTGGTTGTGTATCTAACCAATGCTTAGCCGGACCCTCTAGTGAAAATTGCACCAATATCAACTTAATGGCATCATGGGGAACTCCATTGTACTTAATGGTGTTGCAAAGAGCAAGAAATCTCTTAAGGTGATCATGAGGATTATCATTCTTGTTCCCATAAAAAGGTGTGTTCGAAACCAAGTTAATCATGGATGTTTTTATCTCAAATGTGTTTGCGGGAATATCGGGTATCTTGATAGCATCGGCATATCCGTGTACATTGGATTGCAATTGCTCCATCAAAGAACGAGTATCAACTCCGGCCATGGCTTCTTGTTGTGGATGAATTAAAGCACGATTCTCGTGATCGGCTTGATGGACGGTGGTGTTCCTACTCTTTCTCTTTTTCTTCCTTTTTGGAGGAAGAGGTTGTACACCAATCGGTATTTGTGCACGCCCGCGAGTGAGCATGCAACTCAATACGAGGAATGAGAGAGAAGCTCTCGTGTGACTTTGAAGAGAAAAGGATTATCCCCTTCGAGTTTCAATATGAAATATCCACAAGAAAATAATAATATACGTATGTACTACTTGGGTGCAAGACCCCAAATGAAGCCTTCCTTCTTATAATACTCACAAGTGAACGGGGGGTTAGGTGGCGCGAAGCACTTAAGTACCTATTGACCCTTAGATGACATTTTATAGCACATCGCCTTTCTATTCACTTAATTGTTTGTATTCTTGGAATTGTTGCTTATTGGAAGTATTTATCTATTCTTGCTTTATTATGTTTGATCGATACACGTGTCAAGGACCGGAACGCCCCTCCACACGGTGTATTGCCTTGGTAATACTTATGGAGAATATGTGAATTGGTTGTTCTTATACGTATACGTATTTACTTATGATAATATATGGAAAATATTTTTGTATGTATGATTTTTTAAGAGAAAATACTATATGTACATAAAAACCGAGAGAATCCAATAATATATATTTTTGGGTGCAATCTCTTAGGAAAAAGATTGCTTTTTGGATTTTTTAATTTGTTTGGTCAATTCTTTAGGAAAAGAATTGTTTTGTTAGTTTTTAGTTTTTATGTATTTTTATATTTTTGATTTTTTTATTGTTTTTGATTTATGATACGTAAAAATAACGTTCACTAGGTGAACGGATCCCAAAAGCCAATGAAAACCGTCAATCGATAGTCTCTCGTAAAGTCAAAGAACCGGCAGCGGCGCCATTTACAATTATGTATAATTGAAGTTCGTTTTATCAGTTCTTAACAAACTGAAAGTCTTAACAAGACCGGGTTTATAATCGTTTTTGGTTGGTAAGGTTATTTGGCTTTGCTAGGTCTATTTGAACAATCAAGTAAAAATGAAAAATATTAACTACGTAACCGTAAAACAAATTGTCAAATACCACATTTGTTATTCAAGTAAAGACAAAATGTAAATCTATGAAAGTAAAGGGCTGAAAATGTAAATTCTGAAAATTTAAGTGCTTGAAATGTAAAACAGTTAACTACAAGGACTAATTGTGTAAATGTAACTAACTTTTAACTAACGTGTAACAATATTCAAAACTGCCTAACTAATTTTGCAAAGTTCCAAAATTATAAGGACTGATTATTTGCAAAACCTAATTAAGTGGGAAATTAGCTAGAAATGAAATCAGTTACAAAACCAAAGGACTTGAATGCAATTAAATGGATAATTTTCACAAAAACGGGCTAAGAAGAGAAATAAGCTCGTTTAGGCTGAATTCTCAACAAAATAAGCTCTAATAAGTTGCAAAAGACTTAAAATCCAATAATACCTAGGCGTGTAAAAGGAATTAAGCTGAAACTAAGTGAAACTTAAACTAGCTTATTCTAATAAGCCAAAATTAAGCTAACTCATAAGCTGAACATGCACATTCCAATTTCCTTGTTAAAACTTGTTAACCAGCTTATAATGAGCAAGGAATGTCTTTCCTTTTCCAAAATGATCCACTAGATAAGTTGGAAAATGAAAATAAGCTAAAAGAGTGCTTCTTTGACTTTCGTTGACCAAATTTTCCAAAAAGCTGAAAATTTCCAAACTTATCCAAGAACACTATCTAAAAAGGTTTGTGAAAGAAAAGTGGCAAGTTTATGAAGTGTAAATGCTTGAATGAGAAAACAGTATGACAATTTATCACAGAGAATGAAATATGCTCAAGTGCTTAATCAAATGCTTATTTCTATCTCAAAACTAGATACTGTAGATTTTCCTTTAACACACTAAAACTACAGATATTGAGTGATGTTTAGAAGCTTGTTTGAAGAAATTTGATCCAGTAACAAAGGAATGCTAATGATTTGAAAATCAACACTTTCTGAAAACTTGTATATCCAAAACTAACCCAGGCTTTTTAAACTGCCAATTGCCTGTTTGACTAAAAAATTGACTTGAAAATGACTGAAAACATTAAGCTATGACTAAATGACTGAAAGAGAACTAGAAGTAGCCAAATACTAACACTTACACACAGATTAAATCCTAATCCCAAACACTAGTTATCTGAATTTCATCAAACTTTTGTGAAGGAAATTTGAGTTAAAAGCTAAACTGATTCAAGACAGATATCAAGCTAAGTTTGGTGACTAAAATGTGATGAATTAGAACTAATTTGAAGCTATGAAATAGACTTACACTCAAAATGCTCTAATAAGCTAAAATGACTGCAAGTATGCTAGCAGAATGGAAATTAAAGCAAGAAATCAAGTGCTATGCTACATTTAAGCTACAAAATCATCAAAATCAAATCAATTTCAGCTAAACACACTTGATCATGTTGGCAAATAGATTTACACTAGATATTGAGCATGCAAGCAACATTTTGGAGGAACAAAAATGCAGGACATGAAAACTTTAAGCATAAGCCTCCATTGGGGAGTAGAGAAGCGTTGTGCTTTCTAACCAGTGCTAAACCACCACCTTAGCACTGAAATCAACTAATCAACAGCTACCATCATCTAAATCACCATTAATGATCTTGAAAGCTTCAAAATCTACTCAACTAGAACTGGATTGAACAGAATAGGAACAACAGCTACATGTCTTCACAATTAACTAATCATGATCAATGGTGATCATAATAAGCTAATATCATCAACAGAATAACAAGATTGCAGGTATGAATAGTAGATTTAGGAGATGAAAAGTTGAAATTTTATTGATTGAATTGGAAAAGTTGTTACAAAGCTAGATAGGTGGTTACAACTACTAACAGACTCAAGAGATTGTCAGTCTCTTGAGCTGTGAAGCTAATCCTAACTGAATTGAGAGAAAAAGGAAAAGTGTGTGTGTTTTCACACTTTCTACATTACATCAAAATGAGAGCTATCTAGGGGTATTTATAGAGTGCAGATGAGAGTTGGTGAGGGAGAGTGACGTGTTGCCTCCAATCCCAAGCTTCCACGTGACTTTATTATGTTAATTGCAATTTCTGATGAAGAAGACATTTGGGCCTTTTTGATTGACTGAATTTCATCTTAATTGGATAAGTGGGATGAATTCTTCTCTTGATTTTGAACACTTTTCATGTTTACATCTTCTTCTGAAATGCATTCTAGCTCAAAGTCGTCCATGGGTTCTTGGTTGAAGAAGATGACACATGTTGTGTTTTGGTTGGGTAAATAAAGTGCATATAGATCATTATCTATTTCAGATAAAGATATTATTGAGTGGCGAAATCCCATTGGTTGAGAACTAGAAAATGGAGTTTACTGTTGGGATTTTATAATTAATGGGAAAACGGCGCTAGTGGCCAGCTGGCAATGACTTGGCAATCCTGGTGACTGGATTCTTGCATTCTCATTGGTTGAGACTTCTCCACATGGATCAAGCACAAAATATCTTTCCAAAAATGGCAGAAATGGTCCTTGTACTTGGCAGTTTTGTGTTTTGAGCTAGAATCTTCATTTCTTTGATAATTTCAGTCCTTCAACTCTCATTCTTAATCATTTGAGCCCTTTGACTTGGTTGACTTGATAGTTGACCAGGTTTGACTTGGATCTTGACTTTGGCAAATTTACACTTTTGATCCTTCAACTTTGGAAAATTGTCAAGATAGGTCCTTTGTCTTCAAATGGCTTGTCACTTTTGATCCTTCTTTTTCTTTTCATCCAAATTAGCTTGATTTTCTTCTTGTTTACTTGAAAATATATCCTTCTTACCTATTTGTACACAAACACAAAACATACCACATAATTCCGCTTTATAGCACAAAGTTTAGGTATTTTTCTTGTGTTTTAGGGTGATTTGTTGATTAATTGATATGAATTTTGCTCATATCAATATCTAAGTCGTGGGTGGTGGGTGGTGGGAGGGGGATTGTATAAATTTCCAAAACGTGTATCAATATAGAAAACATCTCCCTCGGGGTCAACATATTGCTCATCATCTGCAAGATCATTAATCTCATCGATTTCTTAATCATAGATAGGCTCGTAAAACCAAGGTTTTTGTTCCCCTCTTTAATGATTTTTGAAATTCTCTCAAAGCGATCACGATAAAGCATAAAACCATCTTCTTTTGTGGGGATTGTTGATAAGTTAAATCCTCGCGAATGTGGCTAATGACATTCTCATTTGAAAAGTGTTGATTAGGTAACTCCTCGAGAATTAGATTTTTGGTCAAGTGAGTTGGTTCGTCATTATAAAGAAGACGTTCCAACTCTTCAATTTTGGCCTCGAGATCGATAACTTCATGATCCTCACTTATGGAAAGTGGGTCAATACAAGAAAGTTCTCTTTCGATTTGTTCCTCGATCTCGGGTCAAACTCAAAATCATCATACTTTTCACATGAAGAGGTTTCTTTGGGAAAATCCTCAAAAATGGCTTGGATTTTTAAGTATATGATCAATCTCGATAGAATCACCATCGGGATCAAAGAAAGAGTCGATGTTAGAACCCTCTTGAGGAGATCTGTTAAAAGTACAAACATAGTCTTATAAGTCAAAGGACTAAGCTTAAGAGACTTTTAAATGATGGGCGTATTTGCCTCGATAAATGTGACATCCTCAGCCTAAATGGATTTGGGGCTAAGAGTCAAAGGCACTTCAATTGGATTAGATGTTTGGGCCTTAGAGTCATGGTCCTTCGAAGGTGGTGATAACGAGTCCATTTTGGTCATTGTCGTGATGGCACTAACGTTTTCCTCCAGAATTGGTTGGTCATATGAATCACCGAATAAACCCCAAAACGATTTGTCGTCCATGCATTTACGAATTCCTTTTTCAATTAAGTACACGTACTCTTAATCATTAAAATCGTTATGTCGTTATATTTTTATTCAAGTTTTACATTTATTTTTTACTGATTTAAACAATTTTAACCTAATAGAATGCTTCTAATGGGCAGTGTACCCGGTCGATCATGGACTAGTATGGTAAGATGGGTGTCGACAACTATGAGCAAGGTTAAACTCTAATTCTTAATAGTGTTTAATCTTTCTTGATTCTTAGTCTAAATAATAACTTTTTTAAAACCTAACTAAGTTATTATATGTATGATATATATACATGTATTTAAAATATTTACAAGGTTGGTTTTTAAGGGGTTTGTTTCAATTTGAGAGATTGGCAGAAGTTTGTTTTGGTGTCTTATTCTTATCATCTCAACTATCATCCTATCGAGATAAATACTTAAAGGCGAAAAGGGTCAATCAAGATCTATACTTAGGGAACCACGAAAACTATGTCTACTTCTATCTAATGCATGTGTGTTGTTATAGTGCAATGGTTACTCGTTTATTGAGGCGACATATAATTTCTACATTAAGGCGGTACTTCTTCCTTAAACCTAGATATGCTAGACCTGTCACAAATAGACATATCTGTATTAGGTGTCCATTTTATCGAGTATGTATTTATTTTAGGGGAAATAATGGGAACCTTATAACTCCCTAGTTTTCTTACTTGCCACTTATGACTATCTTTTTTTTGGGTAAAGGGGACTCACCCCGGTAAAATATATTACACGAAAAATAATGTTAAGAACACTGGAATGTGGCTGAGTACCACATTAACCTCAAGCATAGCTTAAACTACCCCTAATCACATGACATACCATGTGATTTAACAGCAAATACAAAGGCCATCACCCCAATTGGGAAATACCACCTAACAACAACAAGATAACGAAACATAGACATAACTAACGAAAACAATCTTCTGGGATACCCCACAGCCTAGTAATCACAACCACATCCTTTGAGCTTTTCAAGCGACTAGACATAATCTTCAGACGAACCACATTTATAATAGCATCATGGACTTGACCCACTGATCTCTTTCTATTTTTGAAAAGTCTCTAATTCCGTTCTTGCCACACGAAGTAAACAGTGGCGACAAGTACAAGCTTAGCACTCACTGATTTAAAAGTACGCCGATTAGCAAAAGGTTGAATGATGCTAACGGTAGATTGAAGAACCAGACTCTTCCCTTCAAGACCTGCAAATTTACTAACCCCGTTCCAGATTTGCTGTGAAAACGGACAATCAAAGAAAAGGTGATCATGAGAGTCAGGACAACCCTGACAAAGAGGACAAACCGCAGCCATTGATTGAGACACTTCCCAATGACCCACGCGATCTTGATTTTCATCATAATCTCCATAACAAGCCACATATTGAAAGCATGCTTCGGAATACAATACTGGAACCAGTCTATAGAATACCACCCTACCTTAGGCCCACGAGGACGAATATCAGCCCACACATTAGAAACAGAAAACTTCTTAAGCAAGCCTTTAGAATCGCGCCGTGATAAAACATCCTTAACTCCCTCCATCAACGTAGGTAAAGCAATCTCATTAAGAAAAGAATATTTCACACTAAGCTTCATAGGCCAATTCCAATTGCCATCTCTAATAACATCACGAACTAAAGAAAACGGATTAAGCCTGTACCTATTAATATCTCGAGAGGTGATTTTATTTGATATAGGACTGTCACTACACCACATATCATGCCAAATCAAAACAGCCCCTTCCTTAATAGTATGCCAAACGAACCCCCGTATAACAGGCCATAATTGAAGCAACCACTTATGACTATCATATAATGGTACCTTACATTTTAAAACTGGTTGGGTGTAGGGGATTTAAACTAACCAACGTCACCTATAAGGAAGTCTAGACACCTTCTTATGACTAAGGCAGGATGTTACTTGTAATCGTATAATTCCACCTATAGGGATCACTACAAAAAGCAAGAGCTTCCCAGTAACTAGCTATAAAATCATGATTAAGGTTGCATGCTAAGTTCAACAAGAAAGGTTTACTCCAATAAAGTATTCAACTATAAATAAAGCAATCGATATAAACACACAAAACATTAAACTTTAATAAACATGGCTAACACTGGAAGGTGTTAGCCTTCAATGTCGTAACCAATACACAAGCGGTATATGAATTACTAACATAAAATGCATAATCAATGGTATAGAGTTTATGATATGTTTCCTCTGGAATGATGTAGCTCTTTGACCATCTTGACTCTTATTTTGTCTAGTAATTTGGCCTTTTAGATTTTAAAACCGACTCTAGGATTAAGCACACTTAAAAGTCAAGTTTTGGCTTTGTTTATATGGTTGTGCTAGGCCGACATACATACGGCGTATTCGAGGGTCAAGTACGGCATATGTGTGAAACTTAGAGTAGAGACCACGTTATTTCTTTATATAAATTTTTAGTATTTATCTTTATTCTTCATACGGGGTAACCGTCCTCTAGACGCGACGTATGTAGGATTTAGTCAGTAGGCTTTAAGTATTGATGACTTCTATAATATTATGTGTATAAATCCTAATACAGTGTATTGAGTCTTTAAATACGACGTATGCCTCTTGTGTTATTGAGGTCTTCATAGTGAATATCTTACTCAGGTACGTCGTATGCTTTTGGTGCATACGACATATGTCCTCAAAATTTAGTTTTTCTCAAATAATCTTCAATTAAGCTCCGTAATGCGACTTGATTCATCTTTTACTCAATAATTACTAGAAAAATAACAATTAATTACCAATATCATGAAATAATCATATGATAAAAAATGAGTAAATTACTTAGAATAAACGATGCTATAAATATGTACTAATTTGAACAATAATCACCTTCACCTTGTGGTTCTTCATTTATCACATGTTGGCCAATGTACACTACAAAAAAAAGGCTAATGCAACACTTTATAAGCAACACTTTTTATAACTGTTATAGAAATAATTGAATATTTAGCAACATTTTTAAAACAAATGTTGCATTTGAACATCTAAGACAACATTTTTTCCAAAGTGTTCCGAATCTTTTTATGCAAAATTAATAAAAAAACTTACAATCCCGCCCAAACCACCAAAATGAAATTAGAATCAACTTTCCCCACCCCTACCAAAATTATATTCGCCAAAAAAAATCAACTCTCCCATTATCATTCACTTCCGATCCTTCTTAATATACTGGTATGTGATTTTAATTTCTCAATTAATCCTTTGTAAATTGTTGGCCTCTTTCGCTGATAGGTGTGAAAACACCCATCCTTTTACCACTTAATTCTGGCTAAAACTAGACCAAAACACGTATTTAATATCATTTGTTTGGAATTATGCGTGGTTTTTGTGTTTATTGAGTTTTCAGGGTCAATCGGATGAATATTGAAGAAAACATGGGATTGCACGGGTTTTATCGGAGAAAAAGACTCAAGACGAAGTCTATTGTCAAAGAGGTGCAAAAGAGTTGAAGTCATTGTTCCTATTTGAAGATTTGTCGAAGAATAGATCCAAAGATGGAAGATTCATATATGTCAAAGAACTCGAGTCTATTAAACAAAAGATTATAAGACGAGTTGGAATTATTCACCGACACTTCTAAAAATCCAAAGTCGAAAACAGTTATTTAAAAGAAGCGTGAAGACCAATGAAGAAAGAAGAAAAGAAGCCCGATACTGAAGCCCATTCACAAGCCCATACAAACGCCTATATAAAGGCCTTACCTCACAAATTTTCACACACTTAGTTTTAGCTAGTCTTTAGTTTTTTCATTTTTCTCTAGTTTCTAGAGAGAGAAAGTCCCATACTTTCTCTCACTAAACTTTTTCTTTGTTTTTCATCTTTTAAGTCAAGTTTCCTTTAATCTTTGTATTGGGGATTTCATCAATCTTATCCAAGTTAAGTTTAAAGTTCTTTAATTTTCTTCTACTTTTCTTGATTTGTCAAAACTATTTGATCCGATTGTATCATTTCATAAGGTTCGGATTTGTTGAATGAATTCGTGATAAAAGTTTAATCTTTCTTGTTTCTTCTTAAGCTCTTACTTGAATAGGCCATAAGCTCTTCATGCTTATTGGCTTATTGCTTGTTAAAGCTTATTGTTTTCGGTTTACTTCATAGCTTTAATCATTCAAAAGTTTTGTTTATTAAATTTAAAGTTTCTTGTTTTCAAAAGTGGTTAAATTTAAGCGTTTTGAGTTATTTAAGTTTCGGATTGTATAGCTTATTGTAAATGCTTATTGAAGTTTTTGAGTTTCCACCATTTTCGGAAAATAGCTGCCTTTATTTCATCGCAACACAAGGGTTTTAACACATTCCTATAGTTTCCCTGCTCAGTATCGCAATAACCCAAGTGAGGTTTTACTTTGCGATAGGTTGTGTAAGTTCCCCTATTCCGATCTGGGATTGCGATCGCATATTGCGATCGCACATTCCGACGGGGATTAGGTCCTTTTTAAGTCGAAACTCTGGCCAATTTTTGTTCTCCATTTTCCGATAGTACTTACATTCCGATCGACCTCATTGCGATTGATCATCATTCCGACAGCTTGCATTTTAAATATTCCGATAGCTTGATTTTAGAGTATTCCGATGGTGATTGAAAGAAACATTCCGATGAACCTTCACTTGAAACATTCTGATGGGTCATGTTAATTGTATTCCGATAGCCATAGTTTGCATTATTCCGATAGAACAAGTTTTTAAGCATTAATTCAATTAAGTTTTCAAAGTAATTTTCTAATCTTTTCTTTACGTTTTCAAGCACTCATTTTTAACTTGTCAATTTAGTTTAATCTTCTAAAGTTTTAAATTACTCAACGTCATTTACATTTAATTGATATTAGTTTTAAAAATAGATAAACAAACCAATTCCTTTTTATCAACCAAGAACAAATCATTCCACTTAAGGCCGAGATCAATTCGAGAGGATTCCGAGAAACGAACTTTCAACGAGTAAAAACACCAAGTATCAAATGGCGCCGCTGCCGGCTCCTCTCGTTAAGATCAAAAGTTTTTTGTGAGAAATTGGATTTTGGGATCCGTTCCCCGTGAACGTTACTTTTTCATCAAAAATTTTCAAAAAAAAAAAAAAATCCTAAAAAATATAAAATTTTCAAAAATACAAAAAAAAAAAAAAAAAAAAAAAAATTTAAAAACATAAAAACCAAATATATTTTTGCTTTGTTTTTCTTTGTTCGTTCTTTTGCAGGTGTATGCGCACTCGATCCACGTCTTATCAAGAGCCCGAGCCTCTCGATCACTTAGACATGGCCGGTGTACCACCTCCAAACAACAACATGAACAATAACAACAACAATGAGCCCCTTCCGGATAATCGCCCGATGATTGAATTGCTGCAAGCTCATGTAGATGGCAACACGGATCCAATTGTCATACCTCCAATTGCCGCCAACAATTTCGAGCTAAAATCAGGCTTTATCCAGATGGTCTCCGCTCAACCATTCTTGGGACGTACCATTGATGATCCTCACGACCATATCAAGAGATTCTTGCAACTTACTAACACGGTCAAATTCAATGGCGTTCCACAAGAGGTTATAAGGTTACAACTTTTTCCCTTTTCTTTAGAGGGACAAGCCCGGCATTGGCTTGCTAAGGAACCGCCACAGAGTATTCTCTCGTGGACGGATTTGGAAACAAAGTTTATCAATTACTTTTTTCCACCCTCTCGTACTACCGCATTGCGGAATGAAATCATAAATTTTGAACAAAAGTACGATGAGTCGTTCAGTGAATCTTGGGATCGTTTTAAAGATCTTTTAAGAAAATGCCCACAACATGGTTTTACCAAAGTACATCAAATTAATACTTTTTACAATGGTTTAAGCATGAGTGACCAAGATTCACTAAACAGTGCCTCGGGGGGTAATCTATTGGCTAAGACTTCCAATGCTGCTTGGGACATCATTGAGAATAAATCTCGTGTGCAAACCAAGAGTGTTCGGACCAATGTCGCTAGTGCTAGCACAAGTGACAGCGACAAGCGATTGGACAAAATCACTACGCTTCTTGAATCGCTTGTCACCCACACCGTCAGCAACAACGCCAAAAACGCTCAAGTGAACGTTGTCAGCCAACCTTGTGAGATATGCGGTGGTCCTCACTCTTACACAACTTGTACCGCCACCCAAGACTACCCTGCTGAGAATGTGAATGCGGCATATGGCACCTATCCTCAACCTGCTTATCAAGCTAGACCTCAAGGTGACCGTAACTTGCTTAGCTACCGCTCCAACAATTATCTTTCCCCACCTGGCTTTCCTCCTACCAACCCAAACCAACAAAAAAACCTTAATAGCCCTCCTCAACAACAACAACAACCTCGACAACCATACATACCTCCTCACAAGCAGCAACAACCACCTCAACGTAACAACCAAGTTTACCAACAACCTGCTTATCAACCACCCGCATACAATGCTCCTCCCAACCAAACCACCACTGCATTACACCAAGAGGTTGCAACCTACATGAGGACCAATGATGTGATTGTGGAAAACCTCCAACAGGAAGTGCGAAACTTGAAAGCAAACTTGGTCAAGCAAGGAAACGATTTGAGAGCCGACATGAGAAACACGTTGGATAGCCAAACTAATGATCTGAGGAACATGATGGCTGGTTTCTTCCTAGGTAATCAACCCTCTTCTTCGGGTACTCTTCCGAGTAACACCGTTGCGAATCCAAGAGGGGAGATGAAAGCAATCACCACTCGAAGTGGCAAAGGTACCAAGGAACCCGAGCTTCCTATACCTCCACCGGTGGTTGTGACTAAGGAGAACGAGTCACCTGCTCCTATTCCTCATCCTTCTCCTTCCCCAATTTCTCCACCTCTTCCTTCTACCCCTCCTCCACCCGTGGTTGTGAGTGATCCTATTCTCCCAAAGCCTTCCTCTTCTTCCAATATACCTTATCCATCTAGGTTGAGGAAAGAGAAGCAAAAGAGCAAGGATGATATTCAGGTTTCGAACTTCCTTAAAATGTTCAAACAATTGAATTTCAATATCTCCTTCGCTGAGGCTCTCGCTCACATGCCCAAATACGCGAAAATTTTTAAAGATCTTCTGAGCGACAAGGAAAAGCTCCTCGATATTGCCAACACCCAACTTAATGAGAATTGCTCTGCAGTGCTCTTAAGGAAATTGCCAACTAAGCTTGGTGATCCGGGTCGTTTCCTTATCCCTTGTAATTTCCCGGGAGTAGAGAATTGCATGGCCCTAGCCGATCTAGGTGCCAGTATTAATCTCATGCCTCTAAGTGTTTGGAAGCAATTATCTCTCCCAGACCTAGTCCCCACCAAAATGGCTTTGGAATTAGCTAACCATACGGTTGCTTATCCAGTGGGGATAGCCGAAGACGTCATTGTAGGAGTCGACAAATTCACCTTCCCTGCTGATTTCGTTGTCGTCGACTACGAGATGGACCCCCGTGTGCCACTAATTGTTGGTCGTCCATTCTTGAGGACCGGTCGCACTCTCATCGATGTTGAAGCTAGTGAGCTTATTATGAGAGTGGGTGACGATAAAGTAGTCTTCAACATGGGAAAGCTTTCTAAACAGCCTTATTCATACGAGAGTGTTAATTGTATTGACGTTCTTGATGAGGCTTGTGAAGAACACTTCAAAGATGCTTGTAAAAGTATTCCTACCTCTCGTCCCAATGTTGAGACCGTTTCCTCTATCGACTCATCACTATCTCTATTTGGAGAAAGTGATTTCCTTTGGAAAGATTTGGAAGCCACCATGGGAGATGTGCATTTAGACAATGACGATTCTACTACCAATTGGGATGAAGATCTCAGCTTCATTAAAAACCTTCTCAAAGAAGACAATCCTTCTCCTCCATCTCCCACGGTTATTGCTATCGATACTCCGACTTCGAATACGCCTCCCGTCGACAATCCTCCGGATCTAGAACTTAAGGAGTTGCCGCCCCATCTTGAGTATGTATTCCTTGAAGAAGAGAAGAAGTCGCCAGTCATCATTGCTAAGGATTTGAAGGATGAAGAGAAAGCCCGACTTGTCGCCGTGTTGAAAGATCATAAAAAGGCTATTGCTTGGAAGATTTCGGATATTCGTGGAATTGATCCTCACTTCTGCACACACAAAATTCTCATGGAGGACGACTTTAAGCCCACAATTCAAAGCCAACGAAGGGTGAATCCAAAAATCCATGAAGTCATCAAAACAGAGGTTATCAAACTTCTTGATGCGGGTATGATTTACCCTATTTCGGATTCCCCATGGGTTAGTCCAATTGATTGTGTGCCCAAGAAAGGCAGAATAACCGTTGTTCCCAATGAACACAACGAGTTGATTTCCACTCGTCTCGTTACTGGGTGGAGAGTTTGTATAGACTACCGCAAACTCAATGATGCCACGAGAAAGGATCATTTCCCTCTACCTTTTATGGACCAAATGCTTGAACGTTTAGCCGGTAATGAATATTACTGCTTTCTTGATGGTTTCTCGGGTTATTTCCAAATACCCATCGATCCCCAAGATCAAGAGAAGACGACATTCACTTGTCCCTATGGCACATTTGCTTACAAAAGAATGCCTTTTGGCTTATGTAATGCGCCCGGGACTTTCCAAAGGTGCATGTTAGCTATCTTCCATGACATGGTTGAACAAACCATGGAAGTCTTCATGGATGATTTCTCGGTCTTCGGGGATTCTTTCTCTTCTTGCCTTGCCAATTTGGAACGTATGCTCAAGCGGTGCGAAGACACTCGCCTTGTTCTGAATTGGGAAAAATGCCATTTTATGGTAAAAGAAGGCATCGTGCTTGGACATAAGATCTCGAAAGCCGGTCTTGAAGTAGACCGTGCTAAAGTCGATGTTATCGCAAAGTTGCCTCCACCTTCAACCGTGAAGGGTGTAAGAAGTTTCCTGGGTCATGCGGGCTTCTACCGTCAATTCATTAAAGATTTTTCTCAAATCGCTCGCCCGATGACCCACCTCTTGGAAAAAGATACTCCTTTTCTCTTTTCCAAAGAGTGTCTTGAAGCCTTCAACTCGCTTAAGGATAAGCTAACTAAGGCACCCGTCTTGGTTACCCCTAATTGGGAGCTTCCCTTCGAATTGATGTGCGATGCTAGTGATTTTGCTATTGGAGCGGTTCTGGGACAAAGAGTGAACAACCACTTCCAACCAATCCATTACGCTAGCAAGACAATGACGGGGGCTCAATTGCATTACACGACAACCGAAAAAGAACTTTTAGCTGTTGTCTATGCCTTTGAAAAGTTTCGCCCCTATCTTGTCCTTTCTACCACTATTGTGTATACCGATCATTCCGCGCTGAAGTACCTGTTGACAAAGCAAGATTCCAAACCAAGACTTCTTCGCTGGGTTTTGCTGCTCCAGGAATTTAAAATCGAAATTCGCGATAAAAAAGGAGCTGAAAACCTAGCCGCGGATCATCTTAGCCGACTTGAGGCTCCTTACCAAGGGGATCATCCGACCAAAGAAATCAATGATTCTTTTCCCTTGGAGACCTTAATGTCTATAAACTCGAAGCCGAATGAAACCCCGTGGTTTGCGGACTTCGCAAACTACTTGGCGGGTGGAATTCTCAAGGAAGGGTTGACGTCCCAACAAAAGAAAAAGTTCTTCACCGACATCAAGACTTATTTTTGGGACGACCCTTACCTATTCAAACAATGTGCTGACCTGATTATCCGCCGATGTGTTGACGGACCGGCAGCTTCAGAAATCCTTAATGCTTGCCACAAAGGACCCACCGGTGGTCACTTTGGTCCCAACTACACCGCCAAAAAAGTGTTTGATTCGGGATTTTATTGGCCCTCCATATATCGTGACGCTCACAATATGGTTAAACGATGTGATGTTTGCCAAAAACAAGGCAACATCACACATAAAGACGAGATGCCTCAGAATTTCATTCAAGAGTGTGAAATCTTTGATGTTTGGGGTATCGACTTTATGGGGCCATTCCCTTCTTCTAAAGGAAACAAATACATCCTTGTAGCCGTTGACTACGTTTCAAAGTGGGTTGAAGCCAAAGCTTTACCCACTAATGACGCAAGGGTGGTTTGTAACTTTTTGAAAGCTCTTTTCGCTAGATTCGGTGTGCCTCGTGCCATTATTAGTGATCGTGGGACTCATTTTTGCAATGACCAATTCGCAAGAGTCATGGCTAAGTACGGTGTAAATCATCGTCTTTCCACAGCCTACCACCCACAAGCTAATGGCCAGGCTGAAATATCCAACCGAGGTCTAAAGCGAATTCTGGAAAGAACCGTGGGAGAGCATCGTGCCTCATGGGCTGATAAACTTGATGATGCTTTGTGGGCTTTCCGTACTGCTTACAAGACCCCGATCGGCTGTACGCCTTATCGTCTTGTGTACGGGAAAGCATGCCACCTCCCCATTGAGTTGGAGCACAAGGCTTACTGGGCCTTGAAGTGGGCTAATTTTGATATAAACAAAGCCGGTGACCTACGCAAGATCCAACTCAATGAGCTGAATGAACTTCGGAATGAGGCTTATGAAAATTCTTTGATCTATAAGGAAAGAACTAAGCTCATTCACGACTCCAAGATCAAAAACCGAGAGTTACATGTTGGAGACAAAGTCTTACTTTTTAACTCTCGGTTGAAAATCTTCTCGGGCAAGCTAAAATCTCGTTGGTCCGACCCATTCACCATTGCCCAAATTTTTCCATATGGTACTATCGAGCTCGCTCAACCTAATGGACCTAATCTTAAGGTGAATGGCCAACGAGTGAAGTTGTACCTTGGTGAGGACACCTCTCAGGAGGTGATTCCATCCCTCACCACGTTCCCCATGAACTAATGTTGGGTCGAGTCAGGCTCGTGACTCGGTTATCAAAAACAAGCGCTCCTCGGGAGGCAGCCCGAGTATCTATCCTTTTATGCTTTAACCTCCTAAGTGTAGGGGGACCTCTATAGGTGTTTGTTTTTGTGTGGTGATGTGATTACAGGGATTAGTGCACTCTTGGAATCTCTGAAGAACCGTGCTCCCGTGTTATCCGAAATCCGGTTCTATCTCTCAACTATCGTGATTTAATTTTCTTCATACTCACATTTGAAATTGATCACGTTAGTCGTCTCTTACTTAACTTGAGTTAACCAACGTTCACAATGTCATAAGTGTAGGGGAAACTTTTCCCACATGCTTAAACATTGAGGACAATGTTTATCTTAAGTGTAGGGGGGACTTCTATCGAAGTTTTAAGTGGACTTTTCCATGAAAATGCCTTCATTTAACCAGAAAATCCTATTTTTCAACATTTTTCAAATTTTTAATTAACTTTGGCCATTTAGTTGTAATTTTTAAATTTTTATCGTTGCTTTCATATGTATATATCCCGCAATAAAGTCAAAAATATTAATAATGTGGTGTAGCTAGTTTAGAAATCTTTGACATATTAGGCCCGTTGCGTTTATTTTGACTCAACCCGAATAGACTTATCCAAGTTTATTCTAGCTAGTATCCTTAACCATGTAGACCTTAATTGGTTTATTAGGCTAAGTGTCCACGAGTCTCATTACTTGAGATTTTAAATTGTGGAGGACGAGAAATGATAGAGTCAATTATAAGTCGGTATTCTTGCGCAAGCTCACTTGGTATAATTATTTGCCTATTCTCCCATCACTTGCCAATAATTTATCTGCAATAAGTGAGGTCGTACGATTTGAAAAGTTACTTAGCTTCTAGCCCAAGATCGTTTAAAAGTTGCTCGGTAATGATAAGAGTTCATAGCCAAGGCATAACTTATGAAGCGGGGTGCGAAGATTGGCGAGTCCGAAAAGGCCCTAACAAGGCATGAGGATTCCATTTTATTGTTGAAGATCCAAAAGTGATGTGAAAAGCATTATTCCCAAAATCAATATGAAGGATCAAGACTCAAGACAAAAAGCAATCAACTCCCATAAAGATCATGGAGAAGTCTATCCGAAAAGACCCTAACAAGGTATGAGGATAAATAGATCCAAGTCCGAAAAGGAGGCGGATCGTTGTATCTCAAAATCCCAATTAGAGATTGAAGAATAATCATGAAGTCGTGGTCAACAAAGTTGGAGTACCCCTCAAAAGTCTCCAAGTGAAGAAACTCTATTACGATGAGAAGACCATTATCTCAAGAACGTCTCTCAAGATATGAAGTATGAAGTACATCCCAAATATCGGCCCGAGAAAGGTCTCAAATCGCGAACCAAGTTATGCCAAGATATGAACTTTTTGATATCCCGAGAAGCAGTTTTAAAAGATTTTGTCCTTTAGCTAACTATTGATCAAATCGTCCTACTTTGCTTTCAGCCCTAATAAACTATCGAAATAAGTCCAAAAATGCATCTTCATGATCATTCTAAGATAAAAATAAAATATAAGAGATACACCTAGGAATAAGGGAGTTTAAGCATTTAATTAAGCCATGTGTGTAAGTGTTTGAATTGCTAACTTATAATAACAATGATCTCGTTTTTAAGCTTAGTTTGGGGAACGTGAAACTTGAGGGTGATAAATCTTCGCAGCACCGAAGCCCTAATGTAAGTCCTCGATCTCTTTGCAAGTTATTTCCATCCTTCTGTTTATTCTAAAAGTTTTAATTTCTCTTAGTATTTTCATTTTCGTTTAGTAGTATATTAATAAGGCCAAGGTTGATTGATTATGAGGAAAATGTAAATTTGCTTTATCACTAAGCATTGCATGAGGGCATGGCAATGGTTAAGTGTAGGGGATTTGATAGGTGTGAAAACACCCATCCTTTTACCACTTAATTCTGGCTAAAACAAGACCAAAACACGTATTTAATATCATTTGTTTGGAATTATGCGTGGTTTTTGTGTTTATTGAGTTTTCAGGGTCAACCGGATGAATATTGAAGAAAACATGGGATTGCACGGGTTTTATCGAAGAAAAAGACTCAAGACGAAGTCTATTGTCAAAGAGGTGAAAAAGAGTTGAAGTCATTGTGCCTATTTGAAGATTTGTCGAAGAATAGAGCCAAAGATGGAAGATTCATATATGTCAAAGAACTCGAGTCTATTAAGCAAAAGATTATAAGACGAGTTGGAATTATTCACCGACACTTCTAAAAATCCAAAGTCGAAAACGGTTATTTAAAAGAAGCGTGAAGACCAAGGAAGAAAGAAGAAAAGAAGCCCGATACTGAAGCCCATTCACAAGCCCATACAAACGCCTATATAAAGGCCTTACCTCACAAATTTTCACACACTTAGTTTTAGCTAGTCTTTAGTTTTTTCATTTTTCTCTAGTTTCTAGAGAGAGAAAGTCCCATACTTTCTCTCACTAAACTTTTTCTTTGTTTTTCATCTTTTAAGTCAAGTTTCCTTTAATCTTTGTATTGGGGATTTCATCAATCTTATCCAAGTTAAGTTTAAAGTTCTTTAATTTTCTTCTACTTTTCTTGATTTGTCAAAACTATTTGTTCCGATTGTATCATTTCATAAGGTTCGGATTTGTTGAATGAATTCGTGATAAAAGTTTAATCTTTCTTGTTTCTTCTTAAGCTCTTACTTGAATAGGCCATAAGCTCTTCATGCTTATTGGCTTATTGCTTGTTAAAGCTTATTGTTTTCGGTTTACTTCATAGCTTTAATCATTCAAAAGTTTTGTTTATTAAATTTAAAGTTTCTTGTTTTCAAAAGTGGTTAAATTTAAGCGTTTTGAGTTATTTAAGTTTCAGATTGTATAGCTTATTGTAAATGCTTATTGAAGTTTTTGAGTTTCCACCATTTTCGGAAAATAGATGCCTTTATTCCATCGCAACACAAGGGTTTTAACACATTCCGATAGTTTCCCTGCTCAGTATCGCAATAACCCAAGTGGGGTTTTACTTTGCGATAGGTTGTGTAAGTTCCCCTATTCCGATCTGGGATTGCGATCGCATATTGCGATCGCACATTCCGACGGGGATTAGGTCCTTTTTAAGTCGAAACTCTTGCCAATTTTTGTTCTCCATTTTCCGATAGTACTTACATTCCGATCGACCTCATTGCGATTGATCATCATTCCGACAACTTGCATTTTAAATATTCTGATAGCTTGATTTTAGAGTATTCCGATGGTGATTGACAGAAACATTCCGATGAACCTTCACTTGAAACATTCCGATGGGTCATGTTAATTGTATTCCGATAGCCATAGTTTGCATTATTCCGATAGAACAAGTTTTTAAGCATTAATTCAATTAAGTTTTCAAAGTAATTTTCTAATCTTTTCTTTATGTTTTCAAGCACTCATTTTTAACTTGTCAATTTAGTTTAATCTTCTAAAGTTTTAAATTACTCAACGTCATTTACATTTAATTGATATTAGTTTTAAAAATAGATAAACAAACCAATTCCTTTTTATCAACCAAGAACAAATCATTCCACTTAAGGCCGAGATCAATTCGAGAGGATTCCGAGAAACGAACTTTCAACGAGTAAAAACACCAAGTATCACTCGCCTATGAGGCCCTTAAAAAGGTCACAAAACCTTTTCCTTTTCATTGACGTATATTTATATAGCAATAGGATCTATTATGTGAGTAATTGGTAGAGATAGTGGATGTTTAACTGTTATTTGAAGCTCTTTACACTGTTTAATTAGAGTTTAGAAATGTTATTTTGTATATATTATCTATTATATCTAAATTTTAGGTCCTTAACTTTCAAATGAAGGAGTACATTTAATGCCAGTACAATTGGGCTAAGCTATGTTAAGTATGGTACAAGTGTAGAATGCTCAAATACATTCATACGGGTTAAACAAGTTCTTGGCGTACATACGGGTTAAAACAAGTTCTGGGCGGGCTGTGCATCCACTGTTGAGAATGCAGAACATCTTAAGGGTTTTACAAGTATTAACTTTCTGGAATGTAAAACATCAAGCAGTTACAAAGATTAAAATTGAAAGCCTCCATTAATGTTTGTGTGTATAAATGTATGGTGGCAGTCTTTGTATTCCTCACATCATAACTGAATCTAATCAAGTAGCAGCCATGTCTTGCAATTCTTCCCAGTCTGCCATGTCTACTTATTCGCCCAAGGAATCCTAAAAGATGTCGGACAGCAAGACCGTCTGCAGTTCAGGCAAGAATGTTGAATCTTCAACAAAAAATTGAAGTCAGAAACTAACGTTGCTGACATGTCTGCTGCTAATTCTTCTAAGCATTCGCCAAAAAAACCTGAAGCTAAGGCTATATGCAGTACGTCCAAGGCTACTAAAACATCAAATGCTGATGGAAGCGTGAAATCAAATACCAATACCCTACAAACAT
The DNA here is from genome assembly GCA_025667525.1 of Glebionis coronaria. Taxonomy (NCBI): domain Eukaryota; kingdom Viridiplantae; phylum Streptophyta; class Magnoliopsida; order Asterales; family Asteraceae; genus Glebionis; species Glebionis coronaria. Next base: position 766,583 of record JANFOE010000636.1, on the reverse strand, counting down.
CAAAGCCTTTGTTCTTGAGCCAACTCGATATGAATATCACAGGTTTTATTATTGTCATGATTGGGAGGATATGGGATGTGAATGCTCCAAATGGTCATTATTTGTCTAGTGATTTTGTAGTGTCTGATAGAAAGGTAACATTAACATAAAATTGTTTTTTTAAAATTTGGTTTTTGGGGTTTTGTTTGTCATGGTTAATGTTTATTCTTATAGGGAAAGCTCATCCATTGTAGTGCCAAGGCCAGTGTTTCTCACAATTTTATGCGGGTAAAAGAAGGAGGTATGTATTCAATAAAGAACTTTGTTGTTCATCAAAACAAACAAGAGTATCAAATTTTGAAAGATGATACCTTCATGTTGGAGTTTGATGGTGCAACTGTGGTGCGAAAGGTTTCTGTTCCACATGAAGGCTTTGTTAGATATCCTTTTCGAATAATTCCTTTGGACCGCGTTGAGGTTACAAACAATAAGTTTTTGTTTGGTCAGTTATTCCACTTTCCCTGCAATGATAATAATTATGACATTAGTGGGTAATTAAGGTTAGTTATTCGCTTATGGATGTGTGATTTGAAACTGCAGATGTTGCTGGGTATGTCACAAATGTTGGGATAACTTCTGTTAAAAAGTCATGATTTGAAGCTCTGGATTTTTTCCTGAATATTCCAAGGTTCTTTCACTTTTATTTACCTTTCCTATATTTACATTATCCAAATTTATTTGTAAATTTAGTATACATTTTGTTTTGATGAAACATTGGGGAGTCTCTTAAAGTTACATTATGGGGTGGACTTGGTGAGGTTCTAATAGAAAAGAAAACCAAACATCTTGGTGACTATCCAATTATTCTAACTTCCCTATCAACTAAGATTTGGCAAAGTAGGTGTCCTTTGTACCCATATAAAGTATTCATATTTGAGACTCTAATAACAAACATTGAATTACCTTTCAGATAAGTTATGCTTATTCAAGTAGCTCCTCGACAGCTATTTGCGATGACTCGGTTATACCTATCCAAGAACTGAAAAGAAACAATGGGTAAATATGCGTTAATAGTTTATAATACATTGTATATAAATTATGGTATCACCTTTAATTGAATGCCAGTGGCGAAGCTCAAAATATGATTGGGGGTGACTTGATTGATCCAACACAACCGCGGGTAGGCACGCTGGAGAACCTATTGATGTGGGCACGCAATCGTCGTAATGATGTAAGGTTTTTTCATTAGAAGAGCATACATTGGGAGTGTATTACATTATACTGACAGTATTCTTTATATGTAGTCTGCGGTTTTCCATTGTAAGGTCAGGCTTGACCATGTGCGAACAAGAAAAGGCTAGAATTACCCTTCATGTGCTTCCTACAAGAAAGGAGTAACCCGCCAAGATGGGTTTTTTTGCGAAGCATGTATGAAACCTGTGGATTATCCTGTATTAAGGTTCGTATATATTCTTTAATGTGGTTCAAACATTGAAATAACAAACTAACCCAACATCTACTTATCTGCGCTTATGCTTCATCATACTTGCAGGTATCGGCTTGAACTTGGTGTTGCTCACGTAATGGCCACAACTGTAGTTGTGCTTTTTGATGAGACGGCTACACAGTTGACTGGATGCTCAGCTGAAAGCATCGCTTATGGAGAGCCTGAAGACGATTTAGACTTGCCTCCTGCTTTAACCAATATCATCGGTGAAACTCACACTCTAGAAATCAAAACACACATCTACTATGAGTTTTCAAACTTTGAAAGCTTTTCATGCTGGGAAATCATTCCCCTAAGGAAGTTGATGCGACCAATGGTAGTTCTGACTCTGGAACTATGGATCCTATCCCTACATGTAACACTCTTATTTTTCGTATCGGTACAGCGGAAGGGTCTTTTAGAGTGTTACGGGATAGCACAATTACTCCAATCATAGACAACACATAAAAATGGTTGTACAAGGTTCAACATACATTCATTCGATAAAAAGTTTAAAAGCGTACAACAGGTCCCAAATTATACAGGTCATTTAGTTTACAAAACATAGATCGAATGAACATTTTTAATATTATGTGGGCCATCAAAGTCGATCTCCATCCGGATTACCTTCAAGCACCTGAGATAAAAACATGCAAAAATCATATTAGTGAATGCCGAGTGAATTCATAGAGTTTGATAAAAACCGTTATATAAAACAATCATTTAAAATCAGAACACAAGCATAATATCGGAAGTAAGTCCTCATATTGCTAGTCAGGCAATATATAAATCAAGCATACGTCTTAAACCGTCCATGAGACCGTAGTATCTATATTACCATGATAGGTAATATATTCATCGTTAATAGCGTCGTTATTATGTATAGGATACATTTTTATTTGGATTAGGATTATTATTAGCCGCATGACATTGTTATCTTACTATGAAAACAGCGGGCCGCGAACCCGACAAACAGTTTGCCCATCTAAGTTAGCGTGTCGTCACAAAAATCACGCTATGGAATCTTCTCATACATAAATTCGCTTACCAATCAATGTGGTACGACGGGGATCAACCGTCAAGGCGCGAACTGGGGTGATCGTCCCCAAATAGTACTATCAAATGCATAAGCGTCTACCAAATCCCGGTAGTTCACAATTCATGCTAATGGGACTTTAAGTGACATAACCTAACTACTAATAATCCTTTTAGTCTCGTTTATAGGGTCATAGAATCATTCGGGTCCATATCATTAAGCATACAATCGGGACTACTTGTGTTCTATTTTTATCAAAATCTAGCATTTTATCTCCCTCGCGGGTTTACAAATCATTTTATAAACATTTAAAAGAGTGCGAGGCTATGAACTCACGTTGATAATGAAAGGCGGATTATCGGCTACGGGCGTGCTTCGGTCACGGAAACCTATATAAATAATAATCGGTCTTAGATTTGTCCAATGACTTTATCAAAATAACAATATACATATGATGATTTTGTACCTATGATGACGATCAAGTGGGTTTATATATCCTTGTTTACTCATTTTAGTGTTTATGTATTGGTAACTTTTTACTAGTTTACTAGTTTTACCTATTTACATGTTTTAAGTCCAATAAGCTTATTATAAGTTCTTTAACTTGTATTAATCCATTTTATACTTGTATTATCAGTATTTATACTTTACATGTTGGGCCCAAATGGGTTAAGCCCAATAAGTACTTTTTATAAGTGTTTAACTTATTTAGTCCTATTATTAGTCCAATATGCTAACTTAGCTCGTTAATGTCCGTATGTCCTATAGTTAGGATTTTATCGGTTTTTACTTGTATTAGATACTTATATATCAGTATATGACTTTTAAAAACTTTACATTAGACGGGTTTGATCGTCTAAGTTTTAATTGGCGAAAAACGTTAATTTTACGGTAATAGCCGAAAAAGTCGTAAAAATCATGTTTATAGTTTTTATTACTTATAAATATTATTTCACCACCATTTATATAATTTAATTATTTAATTAACCTTTTATATATTTATAAATAAGTTTTATAAGTTAGTTGGTTTTTATTTTTACATTTTATACAATAAAATGTGAGTGCTTATATAATAATAATAAACATTAATTCTTAAAATCTGATTTTTATCTTCATGTTCACCATTTTTACCATATCTAGACTTCTATAATGAATTAGAAGCTCATTTTTGGGTGACATGTTCTTCATATTATGTGCTACATTTAACTTAGTCATAGCTACTGCCCATTTTAAGTTTATCATGCCTTAACAGTCCCTACAAAACTGCTTATTCAGATTAGAACACCTAACTTGTTTTGATCATATCTCACTCATTATATTGATTCCATTGCATGGCCAACTCTCACATGTGTATAACATCTTGTACTTACTGTAAATGGATCATACCATGCAATTTTATCAGTTCATGTTTTAGTTATATACTGCTTTTATACAACCAACTAAATAATCAAGATTTTAGCCTCATTTCTTATAGTTATTAACATTTTTAAGCATATCTATCAACACTTGATCCCCACACAATATTTTTATCATCATATATAAATCATATACATATACAAAATGAAAGAAAATACATTTGTTCCTTACAAAATAACAAGAGAAAAATGAAGAGGATGATCTTCTTTACCAACCAAGTGTATTCCTTGTTTTTGGAAGACAAGAACTTGATGAACACAACAAGTAACTCCAAGAACATCAAATATCAAGAACATATGTTGGGAAATCAGCCCTAGGACACAAGCAAATCACCTCCAATGTTGTTAATATGACCACCAAATGATCAAGGCTTCAAGATAACTCCTTAATAGAGCTAGTAAACATGTGTTTCATGGCTAGAAAAGATCAAAAGGTTTGTTTGTTGCTTAATAGTGGACGGCATAGGGAGGGTTTTGAGAGAGTTTTGATGTTGGTTTGCATGTAAGGAAATGGTGAAGTGAAAACTAGTTGCTAGTTTTGAGATAGTGGAAGTGTAAGTAAGCTTAAGGAGTAAGCTAAGCTTACACTTGTAGTAAGCTAGCTAACATGATGCCACCTCTATGGTGTGGTGTCATGTTGTGCCGTCCAACATAGATAGTGGGGTGGGACAATGTATTTTGTCCCATCTCACTAGTTTACGGGTATTTCTCGATTCTAGTTTTCCCGATTTGCGTGCCCTCGGGTCGTTTTACGAAAACCGTTTTTATAAATTATGAATCAACGTCACAAAACGAATCCAATAAAAATTGTCTCATCAAAAACGGAGTTCAAAAACGTAAATACGTAATCCTAAGGTTTTCGGTTTAGTCGTAAAAGACGCTAAATTATGCACGTAAGCCCAAATTTAAATCCGTAAATTGTGAGTTCGTCAACCAACACAAAAATAAGTTTCAAAATATTATACGAGAAAATATTTCACTACCTGAAAATGTTAGATTGTCACAGCTTTTCCTCCTAAAAGGGATCAACGTCCTCGTGATCCATTTCATTTGGATGTCCGTTTCTTATTGAAATCGAAGAGGTGCGGATATTTCTTCCACATTTCATCCTCTCGTTCCCAAGTATACTCCGGTCCATGCTTTGAATTCCATCGGATCTTGACAATAGGTATCCGACTTTGTTTCAGTTGCTTTACCTCACGGTCCATAACTTCTACTGGCTCTTCAATAAAATGCAACTTCCCATCTATTCGAACCTTACCTAACGGAATTTTCTCATCACTCACTGCTAGACATTTCTTCAGATTAGATACATGGAATGTGTTGTGAACACCATGAAATTCTGGGGGTAACTCTAGTTTGTAAGCCACCGGACCTACTCTAGATAAAATCTTAAAGGGTTCAATATAACGGGGATTCAATTTTCCTCGCTTTCCAAATCTTATAACGCCTTTCCATGGCGATACCTTCAACATTACTCGGTCACCTACTTTAAACTCCATTGGCTTCCGCCGCACATCCGCGTAACTTTTCTGTCTACTACGGGCAGTCAACAACCTATTCTTAATCTAAACTATCATCTCCGTAGTCTCCCGGATCAATTCTGGTCCCGTGAGCTGGGTATCCCCAACTTCACTCCAATATACAGGAGATCTACACTTCCTACCATACAAAGCTTCAAATGGTGCAACCTTAATACTAGAATGGTAACTATTGTTATATGAAAACTCTGCTAACGACAAATGTTTATCCCAATTCTTACCAAAGTCTAACACACAAGCTCTCAACATATCTTCTAGTGTTTGTATCGTCCTTTCACTCTGCCCATCAGTCTGGGGGCGATAAGCAGTGCTCATGTCGAGATTCGTTCCCAAAGATCTTTGGAGAGATTTCCAAAAATTCGATGCGAATCTGGGATCTCGATCTGAAATGATCGATACAGGCACTCCATGCTTGCATACAACATTCTCAAGGTATATACGAGTCAGCTTCTCCAGTGAGAACTGCTCTTTAACCGGAATGAAGTGTGCTGATTTGGTCAGTCTGTCGACAATAACCCAAATCGAGTTGTTTCCAGATGATGTTCTAGGAAGCTTGGTGATAAAGTCCATCGTAATTCACTCCCACTTCCATTCAGGAATCTTTGGTTGTTGAAGTAGTCCTGATGGCTTTTGATGTTCAGCTTTGACTTTAGCACAAGTCAATCATTGAAGAACATATATAGCAATATCAGCTTTCATATTCGGCCACCAGTACAACTTCTTCAAATCATGGTACATCTTATCAGATACCAGATGAATGGAATACTTAGATTTATGGGATTCTAACATAATCAAATCTCTTAAGCCTCCAAACTTAGGTATCCACATACGACCTCTTAAGCATTTCACTCCATCTGCTCTAACCTCTAAAGGATCTCCTTCTCCTCGGAACCCTTCATTAACAAAATTTTCCTTCTTACAAGCTTCTATTTGCGCATTTCTAATTTGCTCAGGAAAATTATTGTGCACGGTCAAGACTAGAGAACGTACCCTGATAGGCTCTCTATCGTTCCTGCTTAACGCATCGGCAACAACATTGGCTTTTCCTGGGTGATATTTTATATCACAATCGTAATCACTTAACAACTCTATCCATCTTCGTTGCCTCATGTTCAATTCCTTCTGATCGAGAATATACTGTAAGCTTTTGTAATCGGTGAATACCGTACACTTGGTGCCATACAGATAATGTCTCCACAACCTAAGAGCAAAGACTACAGCTCCTAACTCAAGATCATGAGTAGTATAATTGATACAAGCTTTTACTCAGGATAAAAAGATTCTTTGTCGTGTGTCTCTTCGAATTGAAAAACTTGTGTTTTCTATGTGACTCAGTTTTATTTTGGTGGAACAAAGATGTGTGGTTGGTTTTAAATTTAAATGTGCAAAGACTTAGTAGTAAATGTCGTTGAAAGTAAAGTGGCGTTAAAGTAAAGTGTGTGAAAATAAATCTAAATCTAATTTAAAATTAAATGTGCGATATTTAAAAGCTTGACGGAAAGTAAAATAATTAAATGACTGGAAATTAAAGCGTGACGAGAATTAAAATTAGACAAGTGTTAAAAACGTAAACTAAAAATTAAACAAGACAAAATAAGAAAAATACCCTTCAATCGGAATATATTCCGATCAACCACGATCGGAACAACAAACCAAACCCGTCGGAATAATGAATAAACCCCCGATCGGAATGCTTCCTTTCCCCTGATCGGAATATAATAGAAACCCTCGTCGGAATGCTGATTGGAATCTCAGATCGGAATAGTGTCACTCTCTCCCTGATCGGAATATCAACCAAGCACCTCAATCGGAACGTTTGAAGATGGATGCAGATCGGAATTCTGTCACAACCCCATATCGGAATACCACTTACCTTGCTACGATCGGAATACCAGAGCTCCCACCAATCAGAATGTAGATTCCCTTATCCGATCATGCAGATCGGAAAGTAAAACCCTCTTCCGATTGACCCAATCGGAATATGAGGAAAAGTACCAAAAATAAGCTTAACAATTAAGCTATAATCCTAATAAGCTCAAGACTAATTCCTAAGGTAGAACCGTGTGAAAATAAGCTAACAAACTGAAAGTTAAAAACTTTTAAACACGAAAAAGATAAACTTTAAGAAAAACAACTTTTTATATAAAAACAACTTTTGTAAAAACTATATAAACTGGAAAATAAATCAAATAAGCTATGAAAATAAGAGATTTAAAACAATCAAAAGCATAAAAATCAAATCTTTAACAAATCAACAAATTAAAAACGTGTAAATCAAAGAAAGGTAGAAGAAGATTAACAAGATAAAGTAAAGGTGCAAGTAATTAAAAGAAACACTTACTTGAAATTAAAGGTAATTAAAGGTGCATAACATGAATTAAAATTGACAAGTAATGTAAATGACAAGTATTTAAATGGTGGAAGACTAATTGTCACCTTAGCCAACAACAGGAAAATGAAAGTGATCTAATCTATATATAGGGGAGATTAAGGCTTGCTTAGGAAGCTTCCTTAATTGCATGCTTAGTCCCTCCTTCTTTAATCTTCTTTTAATTGCACCATTAGTCCTTTTCTTCTAATCTTTCTTTTAAATTTGGACTTTAAGGACTTGTGGCTCGGGATATCTTTTGAACTCGTCTTTAATTTCTTCAGTAAAATAGACTTGAGTTTCTCGACTTTTGATAAACTTCCGTCTTTTGACTTTTTCTTCGATAAATCTTCAGAATTGGTCTTGGACTTCCGTTCTTTTTCCACTTTTGACTTCTCGACTACGTCTTTCATCTTTTTCTTCAATAAAAGCCGTGAATGCCCGTGAATTCCCGTGTTTTCTCCACTTTTCACAATTTCGTCCTAAATTACAACAAAAACACAAACCACGCATAATTCCGACATAAAAGACATAAAATACACGTTTTGGTCCGGTTATTATAGTAATTAAGTGGTAGAAAAGATGGGTATTTACACACCTATCAAATCCCCTACACTTGACCATTGCAATGTCCTCATGCAATGCATTAGTTACAAAGCATGTTTACACTTTTCATCATAATCAATCCACATTGGCCTTTATTAAAGAGATAGAAAATTATAAAAATGCAAAGCAAAGAAATTAAAAGCATACCTTGGGTTTTGAAAATGTCATGAATAATCATCATCCTCAACTTTTCACTTTCTCTAAACCAAGCTTAAAAACGAGATCATTGTTATTATAAGTTAGTAAACTAACACGAACTCATGTGGGCCAATTATTTACTTAGACTCCCTTATTCCTATGGGTATCTCTTATATTTTATTATTTGTCTTGAATGATCACGAAGATGCATTGTTTGACTTATTTCGATAATTATTTAGTCTGAAAATAAGGTGCACGATTTAATCAATAGTTAGCTAAAGGACCAAATATTTTAAAACTGCTTCTCGGGATATCAAAAAGTTCATATCTTGGCATAACTTGGTTCGCGATTTGAGACCTTTCTCGGGCCGATATTTGGCAGCGACTTCATACTTTAAATCTTGAGAGACGTTCATGAAATAATGGTCTTCTCTTCATAAATGGAATTTCTTCACTTGGAATTTTTGAGAGATTCTTCATATATGGACCACGACTTCTTCATTTTTCTCCAATCTTTATTTTGGATTTTGATATACAACGATCCGCCTCCTTTATTGACTTGGATCTATTTATCCTCATACCTTGTTAGGGTCTTTTCGGATACACTTCTCCATGACTTTTTGGGAGTTTTTGCTTTTCGTCGTGTGTCTCGATCCTTCATAATGATTTTCGATAAATGATTCTTCACATCACTTTGGATCTTTAGCAACAAAACATAGCCCTCATGCCTTGTTAGGGCCTTTTCGGACTCGCCAATCTTCGCGCCCCGCTTCATAAGTTATGCCTTGGCTATGAACTCTCGTCATTACCGAGCAACTTTTAAACGATCTGGGGCTAGAAGCTAAGTAACTTTTTAAATCGTACGACCTTATTTATTAGCAGATAAATCTATTAGCAAGCGATGGGAGAATAGGCTCATAATTAACTCACATAAATTCACGAAAGAATACCGACTTATAATTGGCTCTATCATCTCTCGTTCTCCACAGTTTAAAATCTCAAGTAATAAGACTCGTGGATACTTAGCCTATTAAATCACAGTTTTGGGTTTTCGAGTCGCCTATAGGATCTTGCAAATTCTTAGACTTTTTCAAGTTTAGAAACCGCATTTTAAAGTTCCCTTGATAAACGACTCTCTAGGATCAATTATAGGAACTTGCGAAAAGTTCTTGTTCTTAACCCGTGAGAGTTAAGACTTTCGCGTTTTATAGCTCCCTATATAAAAGCCTAGCAAAACTTGCCTTAAACATGTTAAGGATACTAGCTAGAGTAAACTCGGGTTGAGTCAAAAGATTCACAACGTTTGAAAATTAAAACCACTTATTAAACATTTATTCTAATGAGGAAAGAAAATAACTATACAAAGGGAAAAACTAATAGGCAAAAATAGATCAAAAATTTTGAAAAATGTCGAAAAATTGATTTTCCGGTTAAAATGAGGACAAATACAAGGAAAAGACCACTTAACTTCGATAGAAGTCCCCCCTACACTTAAGATAAACATTGTACTCAATGTTTAAGCATGTGGGAGTAAACTCCCCTACACTTAGGACATTGTGCACGTTGTTTAAATTTCGCTAAGGAAAAGACAACTAAAGAGATTCCTATTTTAATATTGAGAAAATATAAATAGTGAATCGAAAAGAGTTTAGGATAGAACCGGGATGAAGTAGAACACGGAATCACGGGTCGTCAAGAATCATCAAGAGTGGATCATTGAAGCTCGAATCCCTGATTAAGAAGTGAGGAGAGGAAATAGCAAACCAAAGGGTCCCCCCTACACTTATGATAAAGAAAGTAAAAAGATAGGTGCATGGGTTGCCTCCCAAGAAGCGCTTGATTTTTGTTAACCGAGTCATTAGCCAGACTCGACCTTGATCATCAACGGAAGTAGCATGAAACATATCCACCAGGATCAAAGACATAGTTTTCATCCATCAATAAGCAAGAGCTTAAGGTGAACAAGGCAAGCCAAAAGAGAAGTGGCAAGGTTCCCTTAAGCAGTGATGGAGCATGGTGGGAGCAAGTATGAAGCGGTGCGAGCATGTCTTCATAATTTCCAAAGATTTTTCCTTTTATTTCATCAGGTGGATACTGAGATGGCTTAAAGACTTCAATACCGTGGTCGAACACCTTTTCCTTTAGGGGAAAATAGCACTCAGGCTCAGCCGAGTGTGAAGAAGATCCGCAAAGAAGCACAACCTCGTCCTCAGAAGTGGGACAAAGAGATGTCAAATCATACGTGCAACGGATTTCGGTGTCGACCGGTTTCTTCTCCTTTGACAAAATGCTCTTCAAATCCAAAGTAGGATCAAGACGATAATCTTCAAAGTCAAAAGGAGGAGCATCACTCTCATGAGGGAAGTATGTGTTGAGAAATTCAGAGAAATCTTCCTCAAATGAATAATCGTCCAAAGTAGGATCGAGTGATGGTGGAGGATCTTCATCATGTGAAGAATCGCTCGATAGAGTATCAGCCTCATCAAAATCATCGAAAGTGGGCAGCTCGGGATACTCAGAAGTACAATCAAAATCATCCGAGTCTGAGCTAGGATCATCATCATCATAAGCATCAAAGACCGGTGGAGAATCAAAAATGGGAGAAGCGTCCAAAGTAGGGAAAGAATCATCCACATCATCTTGAAAAAGTGGATTATCGATGCAAGAGTTGAATAGAGGATTGTCATAGACGACAAAGTCATGGAGCACATTTATCATATTCACTGATTCTCGGTCTCCAAAAGATTTGCCTGTAAGCTTCCCCATTTTGAAAACTTGTGCATCATCCCCGACTCGTAAGATTAACTCACCTTCGGCAACATCCACTAAAGCTCGTCCGGTTCTCAAGAATGGCCGACCAAGTATTAAAGGAATACGAGGGTCCATTTCATAATCAACTACGACAAAATCGACCGGGAAAGTAAATGTGCCAACTTTGATAAACACGTCTTCGGCTATACCAACGGGGTAAGCGAGAGTGCGATTTGCAAGTTCAAGAGTCATCTTAGTTGGAGTGAGGTCGGGCAATGATAGTGTTTTCCAAACACTCAATGGCATCAAGTTAATACTAGCCCCGAGATCAGCAAGGGCAGTAAATTCTTCAGTTTTGTTGAACACGCAAGGCAACACAAAACGACCGGGATCTCCAAGCTTTTCCGGAAGTTCTTTAAGAATAACTGCAGAGCAGTTTTCATTTAAGCGTGTGTTGGCGAGTTCAATCAGCTTCTCCTTCTTGTTAAGCAATTCCTTAAATGCTTTAACAAATTTGGGCATGTGGACAAGTGCTTCAAGAAAGCTAATGTTGAAGTTCATTTGAGAAATCATCTTGATATAGCTAGTCACTTGAGCGTCCTCCTTGTTTAGCATTTTGTTCTTGCCCAAACGAGAGGGATAAGGGATATTGGGTTTGGTTGGTGAGGGTGTAGGTGTAGGTAAAGGTTGAGATGTTGAAGGGTCATTTGTGGAAACTTCATCACGTCGAGGCGGAGACGGTAATGGTGCACTAATACTAGGTGTAGGAGGAGTAGGGATACATGGTGGTGGAGGAGGTGTAGATGATGGGGGTGGGATTGGTGGTCCTATGATGGTGACTCCACTACGGGTAGTAATAGCACTCACATTGGCTCGCGGATTAGTGACGGTGGTTGAAGGTAGAGAACTTGAAGAAGAAGGTGGAGCGGCGGGCAAGAAACTAGCAAGCATATTCTTCAAATCATTGGTTTGACTGCTGAAGGAGGATTGAATATTATCTCGAAGCTCGGATCTTATCTCATTTCCTTGCTTTGTGATATCTCCTTTCAGATTGATAATTTGGCTCTGCAAGTTCTTGATTTGCTCACCTTGGGTTCTCATGATGGCCTCAATATCTGGAGTACTGGGTGGGTTTTGTTGGGCGGGTGGGTGATAAGGATTAGAAGCTCTTGGTGGGATTTGGTTGCTTCTAGTGTAGTTGTTGGCAGGGTTTTGGTTTTGAGGAGAAAAACCGGGTGAAAGGTAATTGTTTGAACGGTAGCTCAGCAGATTTCTATCCCCTTGTTGTCTAGCTTGGTAATTTTCCGGTGAATAATTACCATAAGTTGCATACACATTTTACGGATTTCCTTGTGTCGAAGGACAATCGGTGTATGAGTGAGGACCGCCACATGTTTCACAAGGATTAGCAACCGCTTTAACTTGTTGTTGTTGTTGTTGATTTGAAGCGAGAAGCGTAATACTTTTGCTCATTTCAGTCATCATGCGGGTGAGTTCGGTCATCTCAGGGTTTGCTGAGGTTGAGGAAACAGTGACTCTCGGGTTGTTCCTAGAAGATGCAGAGGAATCCCAGTTCTTGTGGTGAGTATTCATGTTCTCAATTAACTCTCTACACTCCTCGGGTCTCCTTTTCATGAATGTGCCACCGGCGGCTGCATTGATCGTATCACGATCTCGAAAAGTCAATCCGTTGTAGAAAGTATCGATCAAGGTGACCGGAAGCATGTTGTGGTTTGGACAACGGTCGATCAAGACATTATATCTCTCCCATGCATCAAAAAGAGATTCATCGGGATCTTGCATGAAAACGCTGATCTGATTGCGAAGGCTTGTGACCATGGATGGTGGAAAGTAGCGCGACAAAAAGCGTTGAGTCATGTCATCCCAAGTGTGAATAGAATTCTTCGGGAGACGATCAAACCATTTCTCGGCATGATGTAATAGAGTGCGTGGAAAGAGTTGTAGGCGAAGCTCATCCATAGTGGCACCAGCCAACTTCATGCTTTGGGTGATTGTAATGAACTTGTCGAGGTGTTTGTTGGCATCATCATCAGGCAATCCTCTAAATGGGTTTGTTTGTACTTACTGAATCATATGGTGCTTCAACGAAAACTCAGGAGCGTTGATTTGCATCGGCGCAATCGGTCCTCCTCGTCCAAACATTGTTGGTTGACAAAGTTCCTCCATGGTCCGAAGATCGGGCTGTGGAAGAGCATTGTTGTTATTGTTGAGGTGAGGTAGTTGATTATTGTTGTTAACAACTGCCATATCTAAATCTTCTTGAGGCTCGGGCTCTTGATAATTAGAAGATCTAGTACGCATACACCTGAAAATGCAAAAGAAAACAAAACCAAACACAAAGACAATATATATACACAATAAAAAGAAAATCTTTTTGGATTTTTGATATTTTTAATTTTTATGGTTTTTGAATTTTTTGCAAGAAAAAGAACGTTCACAAGTGAACGGATCCCAAAAAGCAACGTGTCTAGCACAGAAAACTGTTGATCTTAACGAAAAGAGCCGGCAGCGGCGCCATTTGATACAAGCTTTTACTCAGGATAAAAAGATTCTTTGTCGTGTGTCTCTTCGAATTGAAAAACTTGTGTTTTCTATGTGACTCAGTTTTATTTTGGTGGAACAAAGATGTGTGGTTGGTTTTAAATTTAAATGTGCAAAGACTTAGTAGTAAATGTCGTTGAAAGTAAAGTGGCGTTAAAGTAAAGTGCGTGAAAATAAATCTAAATCTAATTTAAAATTAAATGTGCGATATTTAAAAGCTTGACGAAAAGTAAAATAATTAAATGACTAGAAATTAAAGCGTGACGAGAATTAAAATTAGACAAGTGTTAAAAACGTAAATTAAAAATTAAACAAGACAAAATAAGAAAAATACCATTCAATCGGAATATATTCCGATCAACCACGATCGGAACAACAAACCAAACCCGTCGGAATAATGAATAAACCCCCGATCGGAATGCTTCCTTTCCCCTGATCGGAATATAATAGAAACCCTCGTCGGAATGCTGATTGGAATCTCAGATCGGAATAGTGTCACTCTCTCCCTGATCGGAATGTCAACCAAGCACCTCAATCGGAACGTTTGAAGATGGATGCAGATCGGAATCCTGTCACAACCCCAGATCGGAATACCACTTACCTTGCTACGATCGGAATACCAGAGCTCCCACCAATCGGAATGTAGATTCCCTTATCCGATCATGCAGATCGGAAAGTAAAACCCTCTTCCGATTGACCCAATCGGAATATGAGGAAAAGTACCAAAAATAAGCTTAACAATTAAGCTATAATCCTAATAAGCTCAAGACTAATTCCTAAGGTAGAACCGTGTGAAAATAAGCTAACAAACTGAAAGTTAAAAACTTTTAAACACGAAAAAGATAAACTTTAAGAAAAACAACTTTTTATATAAAAATAACTTTTGTAAAAACTATATAAACTTGAAAATAAATCAAATAAGCTATGAAAATAAGAGATTTAAAACAATCAAAAGCATAAAAATCAAATCTTTAACAAATCAACAATTTAAAAACGTGTAAATCAAAGAAAGGTAGAAGAAGATTAACAAGATAAAGTAAAGGTGCAAGTAATTAAAAGAAACACTTACTTGAAATTAAAGGTAATTAAAGGTGCATAACATGAATTAAAATTGACAAGTAATGTAAATGACAAGTATTTAAATGGTGGAAGACTAATTGTCACCTTAGCCAACAACAGGAAAATGAAAGTGATCTAATCTATATATAGGGGAGATTAAGGCTTGCTTAGGAAGCTTCCTTAATTGCATGCTTAGTCCCTCCTTCTTTAATCTTCTTTTAATTGCACCATTAGTCCTTTTCTTCTAATCTTTCTTTTAAATTTGGACTTTAAGGACTTGTGGCTCGGGATATCTTTTGAACTCGTCTTTAATTTCTTCAGTAAAATAGACTTGAGTTTCTCGACTTTTGATAAACTTCCGTCTTTTGACTTTTTCTTCGATAAATCTTCAGAATTGGTCTTGGACTTCCGTTCTTTTTCCACTTTTGACTTCTCGACTCCGTCTTTCATCTTTTTCTTCAATAAAAGCCGTGAATGCCCGTGAATTCCCGTGTTTTCTCCACTTTTCACAATTTCGTCCTAAATTACAACAAAAACACAAACCACGCATAATTCCGACATAAAAGACATAAAATACACGTTTTGGTCCGGTTATTATAGTAATTAAGTGGTAGAAAAGATGGGTGTTTACACACCTATCAATAATTCTCCTCATTCTTCCTTAATTGCCTAGAAGCATAAGCTATCACTTTCTCTCGCTGCATCAAAACAGCTCCATAGCCTCTAAGAGATGCATCACAATACACTACGAAATCTTCACTCCCGTCGGGTAATGATAAAATTGGCGCACTACATAATTTTTGCTTCAATGTCTGAAATGCTCCATCCTCATCACTTCCCCAAATGAAAGGTTTATTCTTCTGGGTAAGCTTAGTCAAGGGTTTAGCTATTAAAGAAAATTCTTTAATGAATCGCCTATAATAGCCAGCCAATGCTAAGAACCGTCGCACTTCCGTTGGCGTTGTCGGTGCAGACCAATTCTTAATAGCTTCAACCTTTGCAGGATTAACATGAATTCCATCTTTGTTAATCACATGACCAAGAAATTGCACAGAATCTAACCAGAAATCACATTTCAAAAACTTAGCATACAAACTTTCATCCTTCAACAAATTCAAAACAATCCTTAAATGTTCTCTATGTTCATCTTCATTCTTAGAATAGATTAGAATATCATCAATAAATACAATCACAAATTTATCCAAGTAGGGCTTGCACACTCGATTCATTAAATCCATGAAAACCGCAGGTGCGTTAGTTAACCCAAATGGCATTACTTGAAATTCATAGTGTCCATAACGAGTTCTAAATGCAGTTATAGGAATATCTTCTTCACGGACGCGAAGTTGGTGATATCCTGACCGCAAATCTATCTTAGAATACACACTAGATCCTTGTAGTTGATCAAACAAATCATCAATCCTAGGTAAAGGATATCGATTTTTAATTGTCAACTTATTCAGTTCCCTATAGTCAATGCACATACGAAAAGATCCATCCTTCTTCTTAACGAACAAGACTGGAGCTCCCCGAGGCGACGAGCTCGGTCGAATAAAACCTTTATCAGACAACTCCTTAAGTTGCTCAGATAACTCCTTTAATTCAGAAGGGGCTAATCGGTTTGGCGCACGTGCCACCGCCGCAGCACTAGGAATTAAATCGATTCGAAACTCTACTTGCCTTATCGGTGGAAGTCCGGGTAAATATTTAGGAAATACCTCAGGAAATTCACAAATAATAGGTACATCTTCCAATCGTTTCTCCCTAGACTCATTCCCGATCACTTGAGCTAAGAATAAATCACAACCGTTCCTGATGTACTTTTGGACTTTAATACATGAAACGATTTTCAAACGGGATTCACCTCGATTACCATCAATTACTAACGTCCTATTCCTAAGAGGAATCTTAACCTTCTTTTCTCCACATAAAATAGTAGCATTATTCAACGACAACCAATCCATACCAATAATAATATCAAAACTACCTAATTCTATCAACATCAAATCAATCGGAAATGAATGGTTCAAGAGATTTAGAGAGCATCCTTCTAATAGCTTATTAGTTTTCACTAATTTACCATTAGCCAATTCCACCTCGTAACTGGTACTTATCTCAACAGGTTCAATAACAATAAGGGCACTAAATTTAGTGGATACAAAGCTCCTATCAGCACCCGAATCAAATAAAGCAATAGCATAATGATTGTTGAGTAAAAACGTACCGGTAACGACATTCGGATCCTCTTTCTTCACCTCAATTGTTCCAAGTTGGTAGATACCACCCTGGGGGTTTCTTCCAGGTACAATCGCTTTCAACTTGGGGCATTCTGATTTCCTATGACCTTCCTCATTACAGTTGAAGCAAATGGTTTCCTTCTTACACCTTTCAACCTTGTGTCCAAGCATTCCGCAATTTCGGCACTTCCAGCAGTCGCCAGCATGCCTCTTGTTGCCACACTTAGGACATCTATCATCGTTGTGCGGTATGTTGAAGGTAAGAGCATTTGCATTCCCCTTTCTCCGGTTCTGACGGCGATTGAAATTCTTCCTATTATCACCTCTATCTACACACGTTCACCGTCTCCCTTTCTTTTCTCACCTACACGGGCTTCATCTTCCCTATCCTGAATTATCTGTCCAATGAGTTGGTAGGCCATTCGAACAGCATCATCAATGGTCAGTGGTTTAGATGATGTCACGTCCCCCCGGATATTACTGGTCAACCCTTTAACATATTGCTCAATTCGGATCTCTTCGGGTTCAACCAATCGAGGACATAGCAAGGCCAACTCATGGAATCGGTTTGTGTAACTATCAATGTCCACACCTTTCATTCCTAAATGAATCAACTCTTGTTCTAACCTAATAATCACACTACGAGGACAAAACTCCAAAGTCATCCACTTCTTAATTTTAGCCCAAGGAGTAGCATTAGCAGCATCAATACCTATGAAAGCAATTCTCATGTTCCACCAAGTCAACGCACGACCTTTAAAAGTATCCATAGCAAAAGTCACTTTATCTTCCTCCTTACACTTACTAATCCGAAACACCGACTCAATCTTCTCAATTCACTGGCTTAATCCTACAGCACCTTCAGTTCCATTAAAAGGTAGAGGTTCACACTTCATGAACGTCACATAAGTACAACCACCAACTTCAGGTGCATTAGTTCCAAGTCCTCCTACATTTCCTCCAGCATTAGCATTCACATTATTAGCATTCACATTCACATTAGTACCGCCAATTCCACTACCGCCAGCTCCACTACCGCCAGCTCCACTACCGCCAGCTCCACTACCGCCAGCTTCATTTCTAGCATTTGCCATAAATTCAGTCATAGATGCGGTAACTTGCTCCGTAATAATCCTACGTACATCATCCTCAGTCACAGCTTTCTTGGGCGGCATAGTTCTATAATTTCACAATTTCAAAGTATTAAGCATTCACCCAACAAGGGATTCATATAATATGGATTGAATTCATAATCAAGATACAAATAAGGCACAATAGGGAATTCAAGACAAGATACATATTTCATTCGATTTGAAACAAAAGCATTGTCTTAATTACATCCCATATCAAAGTTTCTAGCACTATATATACTCAAAATTCGTGCCAGGTCTACTACTAACAAGTCGGTTCAGTCAAAGCTACAAAAGTACAAAAGATACAAAGGTCACTACTAAACACATACTGGTCTACTGAGAACCGCCAGATGGTCCATCATCCATCGTCTTCTGTATCTTTGTCGGACGATCACTAGACACATCTTCAGCTGGGCGCTTACGGATCACTCCTCTTTCAACCATGTCAGCATAAAATCTACTATTCCAACCCATAGATATATTCAACTCCTTCTCAGCTTTCTCACGCATCGCACGAGCTACATTCAACTGAATCTCCATAGAATTCACCTTTTTCTTCATAGCCTCAAACTCACCACTTTCTAACACTGATAGCCTCCTAAAAGCCTCATTCAAACCACGCTCTACATCAATCAAATCCAAACTAAGCAATTCCCGCTCTTTCTCACCAACCTTAGTCTTCGACTCCAAATAAGCAACATGAGTCTGAACAACACCTAATCCAATCTCTGTCATACTACTCTTAACACGGGAAGCATCTAGATCACGTCTCAAGGCCCATGGTGCAAGACCATTAATATGAGCAGCCTCTCGAGTACTAGACGACTCTCCTATCACACGTCTACGAGTAGCAATACCATCAGTACCGTCAGGTGCATTATCATCCTCATCCTCCTCTGATTCAGAATCAGATTCAGACGATTCAGACATTTCATCCCTAGGTAGCTCAACCTCAGAATCAAACAAATAAACTGGTGGGGGTAAAGGCTCGCCCTCTGGAACATCATAAGGGTAAATAAGCTCAGCTTCCTCATCATCATCAACCTCGTCGTCTATACCTATATCCTCCTCGACATCCTCGTCGTCAATCTCATCATCATTCTCAATATCAGCATTATCAATCTCATTCTCTATCATATCAACCTGAGGGGCAATCTGATCTCCTAGTCCTATCTCGGGCTCGGGATCCTCAAATGGTTCCTCCTCATCATCCATATCATAATCTACTAAGTCTAAATAAGGATCATCATCTACATTAGGTTCGGGAATAGCATGGTTCTCTCCAGGAATATTAGGGTCCGCCATGACAATCTGCATTTATATATATCTCGTATTAAGATAACATACTTATTAAACAATTACATACTGAAATCACGATATATACATATATATAAATTAAATTATATATATCAAAATATATATCTTCTCAATAGGGCTTGTTGGTAACGTCGGAGATCTTTGGCACCGTTATAGTCAAAAGATTTTTCAAATATTTTCTCAAATGTTCATAGTTAAAAGATTTTGAAAAGTTTTGTTCAAAACCTTGGTTTTTAAAATCTTTTGTTCTCTATAACGAGAGCTCTTGTACCAAACTGTAACACTCTCATTTTTCGTATCGGTACAGCGGAAGGGTCTTTCAGAGTGTTACGGGATAGCAAAATAACTCCAATCATAGACAACACATAAAAATGGTTGTACAAGGTTCAACATACATTCATTCGATAAAAAGTTTAAAAGCGTACAACATGTCCCAAATTATACAGGTCATTTAGTTTACAAAACATAGATCGAATGAACATTTTTAATATTATGTGGGCCATCAGAGTCGATCTCCATCCGGATTACCTTCAAGCACCTGAGACAAAAACATGCAAAAATCATATCAGCGAATGCCGAGTGAATTCATAGAGTTTGATAAAAACCGTTATATAAAACAATCATTTAAAATCAGAACACAAGCATAATATCGGAAGTAAGTCCTCATATTGCTAGTCAGGCAATATATAAATCAAGCATACGTCTTAAACCGTCCATGAGACCATAGTCTCTATATTACCATGATAGGTAATATATTCATCGTTAAAAGCGTCGTTATTATGTATAGGATACATTTTTATTTGGATTAGGATTATTATTAGCCGCATGACATTGTTACCTTACTATGAAAACAGTGGGCCGCGAACCCGACAAACAGTTTGCCCATCTAAGTTAGCGTGTCGTCACAAAAATCACGCTATGGAATCTTCTCATACATAAATTCGCTTACCAATCAATGTGGTACGACGGGGATCAACCGTCAAGGCGCGAACTGGGGTGATCGTCCCCAAATAGTACTATCAAATGCATAAGCGTCTACCAAATCCCGGTAGTTCATAATTCATGCTAATGGGACTTTAAGTGACATAACCTAACTACTAATAATCCTTTTAGTCTCGTTTATAGGGTCATAGCATCATTCGGGTCCATATCATTAAGCATACAATCGGGACTACTTGTGTTCTATTTTTATCAAAATCTAGCATGTTATCTCCCTAGCGGGTTTACAAATCATTTTATAAAACATTTAAAAGAGTGCGAGGCTATGAACTCACATTGATAATGAAAGGCGGATTATCGGCTACGGGCGTGCTTCGGTCACGGAAACCTATATAAATAATAATCGGTCTTAGATTTGTCCAATGACTTTATCAAAATAACAATATACATTTGATGATTTTGTACCTATGATGATGATCAAGTGGGTTTATATATCCTTGTTTACTCATTTTAGTGTTTATGTATTGGTAACTTTTTACTAGTTTACTAGTTTTACCTATTTACATGTTTTTAAGTCCAATAAACTTATTATAAGTTCTTTAACTTGTACTAATCCATTTTATACTTGTATTATCAGTATTTATACTTTACATGTTGGGCCCAAATGTGTTAAGCCCAATAAGTACTTTTTATAAGTGTTTAACTTATTTAGTCCAATTATTAGTCCAATATGCTAACTTAGCTCGTTAATGTCCGTATGTCCTATAGTTTGGGTTTTATCGGTTTTTACTTGTATTAGATACTTATATATCAGTATATGACTTTTAAAAACTTTATATTAGACGGGTTTGATCGTCTAAGTTTTAATTGGCGAAAAACGTTAATTTTACGGTAATAGCCGAAAAAGTCATAAAAATCATGTTTATAGTTTTTATTACTTATAAATATTATTTCACCACTATTTATATAATTTATCCATTTAATTAACCTTTTATATATTTATAAATAAGTTTTATAAGTTAGTGGGTTTTTATTTTTACATTTTATACAATAAAATGTGAGTGCTTATATAATAATAATAAACATTAATTCTTAAAATCTGATTTTTATCTTCATGTTCACCATTTTTACCATATCTAGAGTTTTATAATGAATTAGAAGCTCATGTTTGGGTGACATGTTCTTCATATTATGTGCTACATTTAACTTAGTTATAGGTACTGCCCATTTTAAGTTTATCATGCCTTAACAATCCCTACAAAACTGCTTATTCAGATTAGAACACCTAACTTGTTTTGATCATATCTCACTCATTATATTGATTCCATTGAATGGCCAACTCTAACATGTGTATAACATCTTGTACTTACTGTAAATGGATCATACCATGCAATTTTATCAGTTCATGTTTTAGTTATATACTGTTTTTATACAGCAAACTAAATAATCAAGATTTTAGCCTCATTTCTTATAGTTATTAACATTTTTAAGCATATCTATCAACACTTGATCCCCACACAACATTTTTATCATCATATATACATCATATACATATACAAAATGAAAGAAAATACATTTGTTCTTTACAAAATAACAAGAGAAAAATGGAGAGGATGATCTTCTTTACCAACCAAGTGTATTCCTTGTTTTTGGAAGACAAGAACTTGATGAACACAACAAGTAACTCCAAGACCATCAAATATCAAGAACATATGTTGGGAAATCAGCCCTAGGACACAAGAAAATCACCTCCAATGTTGTTAATATGGCCACCAAATGATCAAGGCTTCAAGATAACTCCTTAATAGAGCTAGTAAACATGTGTTTCATGGCTAGAAAAGATCAAAAGGGTTGTTTGTTGCTTAATAGTGGACGGCATAGGGAGGGTTTTGAGAGAGTTTTGATGTTGGTTTGCATGTAAGGAAATGGTGAAGTGAAAACTAGTTGCTAGTTTTGAGATAGTGGAAGTGTAAGTAAGCTTAAGGAGTAAGCTAAGCTTACACTTGTAGTAAGCTAGCTAACATGATGCCACCTCTATGGTGTGGTGTCATGTTGTGCCGTCCAACATAGATAGTGGGGTGGGACAATGTATTTTGTCCCATCTCACTAGTTTACGGGTATTTCTCGATTCTAGTTTTCTCGATTTGCGTGCCCTCGGGTCGTTTTACGAAAAACGTTTTTATAAATTATGAATCAACGTCACAAAACGAATCCAATAAAAATTGTCTCATCGAAAACGGAGTTCAAAAACGTAAATACGTAATCCTAAGGATTCCGGTTTAGTCGTAAAAGACGCTAAATTATGCACGTAAGCCCAAATTTAAATCCGTAAATTGTGAGTTCGTCAACCAACACAAAAATAAGTTTCAAAATATTATACGAGAAAATATTTCACTACCTGAAAATGTTAGATTGTCACACTACACCTATAGTGGAAGTGTCTACCTGCAAAAGTAAGCGTTTGAAGAAGTTAGTAGAACAGCCTTCAGTGCCAACACCCGCCAAGACATCTGAAAAGAAGAAAAATAAGAGGCATGTTCTGTGTTGTCTACTAAAAATGAAATATTTTAAGGAATCAACTTCATTTGTGTTTATTCTAACTTTTTTGGTAATCACATTACTATAACATTAACCTTGATGACTCGGACATCGAAGCATCGTCTAAGGAATACACCAACAATGGTTCAGTTAAGTAGAAAAGCAAGCTTCGGTCAGTCTACATAAAACAGCTCCCTTCTTTCAATGAAAAATCTTATGGTATCCTCTAATCAGATTTAATCTAACTTAGTGGTTGTAATGTGATTACAACTATGTAGCAACAGGTTCCGACTCAGAGTAAGAGAGTTGATAAAACACAAGGACTGGATAAATGCGCTACTAATCAAGAAAGATCAACTACCTAAGCTTTAGTAGCCATTTTTTTTGTTTTTTCCTTTATGAATAAAATAGAAGAACATGTATTTTTATAATTTTGGTTTTCTTTATTTTGGTGCAAAATTACATTGGCTTACTTACCCAGTATTTTTATAAATTATATCCACAAAATTTATAACCAACTACACTTTAATTCTGCTGACACACACATTACACATAACAATAACAAGCATGAAGTTTTTAATATTTAAGTACTAAATCTTGCTGATTATTTATAAGACCTACAATTGTAGGGTTGAATTAAACTGTAACCTTGAATTCATCTTAAATCTAGCCTCTCTTAAACTTATATCAGTTGTATTTTTTGGTTTGAAACATCAAATTATAGCCTTAAGTGGTCTATTAATGACTTACCTGTTAAGTTGTTTGTCAATTAATTAATTTAACTACTTTTTTATTATAGATTTGTGGTTATTCCTTATAAGTTTCACAATTTAAGTCCCTATATTCATATATAGAATCCTTTGATAATTTTTGCACAACAAAAATAAGTGGTCCTATAGAAAATGATGGTATATCAAACATACTAAATGGTTCTGTAAGCATAGAGTAAAATTTAATTATGAGGTTGCAGTAAACAGGATAGGACACAACATGTTAATCGTCTAAGGTAGCATCCAAACGTGGATGGAAAATTTCAGCAGGTAATTAGTTTATGAAACGCAACAAAAGCGAGACTTACTATATGAAGTTGACTGATGATTGTTTCCATTTTGCAGGTCCAGCAGCTGAATCATCAAAGGTAGCATCAAAACGTGTAGATAAATACTCAGAAGGTAATCACTCTATGAAATTCAACAAAAGGAAGACTTACTATGTGAAGTTGACTGATGATTGTTTCCATTTTTCAGACCACCAGCTGAATGATCAAATGCAGTATCAAACGTTGAAAAAAACTCGGTAGGTAATCACTTTATGAAAGTCAACAAAAGGAAGTGTTGGAAATTCACTTTATGTGACGACATTTAAGAATTCCCATTACTTATCATAGTCACTCACGCAAGGACTAGACTAGGAAACGATGTATAGTAGGTATGTGTGAGTGACTATAAATACTCCTCCAAGGCTTCCAAGGAGGGGTTGTTTGTTGTGTTTTCTCATTTCATTTATACATTTTGCCTCTCTTTCTCATGAACACCTTCAACCTCTCTCTCTAACTCAACAATGGCTTCCATCTTCTTCTATAACCCTAGACCACCAGATCTAGTAATATAGCAAACCCACAATTGGCATCAGAGATATCGTTCAATCCTTGGATTGATGTGTTTTTTATTATTTGATTCGGTGGTCAAATTTTTTTTTCTGGTCTCAAATCTTTCAAATTTTTTTATGTCACGGTGGTCATATTATTTTTGTCACATTATGTTACCTTTTTACGCAGTCCATCAAAACAGTCTGTTACTCAGTCTATTATGTTTATCATTTTTCTGGTATTATACCTGATTTCATCATCTCTGGTCTCTGTTAATTTTTTGGTCAAACAGGTTTATGTTCAACAGTTTGCAGCCTACTAATCTGTCTAATGATTCTGGTCACGTTTCGGGTTTTTTAAGTAATGTACTTGTTCATTGGGGATCTTAGACCTATTTTTTTTAACTAAATTTTGATTTTAATTTTTTTAAGATGAAGATAAGATCTTGAAAAACTCAGATCTAGAAACTCAGATCTAGAAACCCAGATCCAGAAAATCCAGAAAGTACAATGGATAAGGTGAAATATTGCAAGAAATGTATTTTTCTATGTCAATATTGCGAGATGTGTACTTGTACAATATTCCAAAATCACTACTTGCAACTATTGCGAAATGAGGAGTTTACAAGATTGCGAGATGTTGACTTCAACATTCCGAAATGTGTTGTTTTCACACATTCCGAAAATGAGACCAAAAACATTCCGAAAATGATAATCAAAACATTCCAAAAATGTTTATCAAAACATTCCGAAAATGTGTATTAAAACATTCCGAAAATGTTTATCAAAACATTCCGAAAATGTTTACCAAAACATTCCGAAAATGTTTACCAAAACATTCCGAAACTGTTTATCAAATCATTCTGAGATTTTGTTTCAGAAATTACAAAACCGAGACCATAATTGTTCAATATGACTAGTTCTAATACCTCAGCCAACACCATCTCATATCACAACGCTCAACAACAATCTATTATAAACCCTTTGTCACACTTTCAACACACCTTCACTATCAATCTAATCTAATCTAAATCCATCTCCAACTCAAGATCTCAGATTTAGTTTCGGCACAATCTTTCATAGACATGCATGAATCTTATTCAGATCTATACATTCCGAAATTAAAAATCATCACAAATTCGTGTATTGGTTTATACCAACTTTGATATACTAAATCAAATAGGAATTTATAACAAATCTGTTACAATCCACTTCTTTGTTTCGATTGACTTAAACAAAAACCAACATGCATCTTTGATCTGTGATGACAAACCCATCTATTAATTTACGAAATCTATAAGAATGAACCACAACAAATCTGTTGTCATTCACTCTTTGTTTCGATTTCAAGAAATTAAACATGCAATCACAAAACTTAACCTACCCGAGACCTTGTTTTACAAGATCTAAGCCTGATATCAAATGCGTCTTATTTGTTCTTCGAAGAAATTCGTCTAATGATATCTTTAGTGGTTGGTGTCGATTATGAATGATTTGTGGATTGTGTTCGGTGGGACTTGCGGATGAATGTTTTTTAGCAACATTATGACCATCACGTGGTGATATAGTGGGTTGGATTAGATGTTGGTGATGTTGGCTGCATTTGCTTTAATGCTACTGGGTCAATTCGTGATGTTGACGAGTTTGGATAAAGATGAGAATCATTTGGTGGTTGAGATCTGGTTCGGATATGTTTTGGGACAGAAGGAAGGAGGCTGGAGAGATAGATAAGACGAAAGTGGCTGTGATGTGTGAGTAATGTGTTTAGGGTTAGTGTTAACCTAATTATATGAATTATATCTTCAAATTGTTTGGATCAGGTATTGACAAGAATTGATGGGCCACGATTGATGGAGTCTGACTTTTCATTTATAAATGGAGTCTGCGTCTTCATGATGGGCCGTGTCTTGATATTGTGTTAATAATATCAAATGCATAGTTTCATCAATTGTATTTGGACCGTGCATACTGGTATAACTATTGAAGTTGGCTTTCAACGAGACAAAGTGACGAAATAAAGTGACAAGATTTATTTGACAAAACCGAGAAAAATGGCTATATTTAAATTTTTTCTGGCTACGGATTTGATCGGGTATTATGATTTGAAATTGGAAACGGATTTTTCGAAGGCGTGTATTTATTTTATCTTTGGAAGATAATTTGTTCGTGCTTAATATTAGGATGAAGACTTTCTTATCTAGTTATCGTGTTCGGGATGGTTGGTTGATGACCTAGATAACTATCACATTAATGAGCTACATTGTTGTACTCAGTGTCACGCGCATAGTCGATGTGGATAATTACAAGAGGTGTTGTGCTTATATACTTCATCAGTAATGTATTGGGTACTTAGAAATTTCTCTAGAAAAATTCGACACCGTTCCTCATTCAACAATAGTTTTGCAAGCTTAAGTCACAAGATCGAGGGATTCTTATTCAGTTTCACGTTTGGTATATCTGCTTCTTTCCATCAGTGGTCACTTCAAATTTCCTATAAGGGGTTTGTAAATATGGCCATGGAGAGTTTATGAGTAGAGAATTTTGATCAGCAACTGATTCTCGCACAATATAATTAATCTTTTTTATTATTCTCACGAGATTTTCAGGTACATGTGCGTATGATTTATTGCTGGTTCTGAGGTTTCAAAACCATCAAGGGGAAAGAAGAAGACATATTGAATGCACAACGAGTACACGTGATAAACTTTACACCTTGTTTTTATTTCGCATTCCGGGGAGACAAATGTCATAACCGTAGAGAAAAATCATTGTTAACTCGTGGCGTTTAGTGCATCTTTCAACTTACATGGGGAAGAGATGAAAAAAACAGTCTCTAATGGTTAAATGAGGTACACTATTGTTAGATGATTAATTGTTTGGTTGTGGCATTTATACATCATCATTATCCTATATGGAGAGATATGCATTTCCGGGACTTAATTTACTCTGGTGCATCTCCAAAAGAAGATATGTGCCTTTCTAGGACTTAATTGACTCTGGTGTTACGATGTCAACTTCATGATTGGGATAAAGTGTCTACTTCAGTATTTGGGCTTCATACATGGGATTGATTTTCTTTCTTCAACTATGTGGGGCAAGAAATGTCTTGATTCTTTCTAGTATGCATAACTTGAACTTTCAGGGGGAAGAAAAATTCAGAACAATTATTCAAGCGCGAGAAGAGACGTTGTTGATCTACTTGGTGTGCCCCAAACTTTCAATCACTCATAGTAACATTATCATTTCATATGATGTGGTTGCTTGTTAAATTCCGCTGTATGCTTAATCATTCTAAGCTTTATTGAATGCTTTGAAACTGCTTATGAGGATTGTCGGTTTAGGGGGAAGCTATTAAAAGCTTCTACATCAAGAATATGTGGCATGAATTAGGAGGAAGTTAATTTAGAAGCTTCTCCTTAACCAGAAGTATATGAGTTACTTAGCTCGTACCATTACAGTATTTCTACTACAAGTTACTACAAAGATGAGTCATTATGGAGTGAAGACTTGAAGTCAAAGGCCTTAGAAGACATCATCAACATTGGATGCTTCATGAAAGCTTTTGTTCTTAATCATTATGTACTTGTTAGGAAAAATATTGTAAGGAATTCTACACGTCGTCCCATGGGGGAAGATTGTTGGAAATTTACTTTATGTGACGACATTTAAGAATTCCCATTACTTATCGTAGTCACTCACGCAAGGACTAGACTAGGAAACGATGTATAGTATGTATGCGTGAGTGACTATAAATACCCTTCCAAGGCTTCCAAGGAGGGGTTGTTGGTTGTGTTTTCTCATTTTTATTTATACATTTTGCCTCTCTTTCTCTTGAACACCTTCAACCCTAGACCACTAGATCTAGTAATATAGCAAACCCAAAGGAAGACTTACTATATGTGATTGAATAAAGTTCAATTGTGCAGAGTTTTAAATTAGATAATATTAGTTAAATTGTATTAATATGGACAACATATTTGTAAGGTGTTGATGTTACTTACTATGATGTTGGTGCTCCATCGTACTCTCAACTCTACCGTTAGACCATCTTCTATATTATAATGCTCCTAGAACATCAAAATTTAGAATAAATCATTTTATCAATACAGGTAGGGGCCCATATACTTCTAAAAAAAATGGCCAAAACTATCATAGAACTTTATTACCTCAAGAAAAATTTCAACCAAGATATGCACATCTATACTTCTTTGACACACAAAATGAGATAGAAAACAGGATGGCGCTTACATTTATAAAGATAAAGGCCAAGGTGTTGATAGAAATATTATAGCAAGCCTAATTCAAATGTCGGACGAGCACAGTGCAGTAGCCCCGTCATTGGATAAAACGTATTGGGATTTGAAAACTTTGATAACCGGAAAAAGTTTTTTGGTGGGATAACAGTTTTGCTAGGTGGTGACTTCAGGTTGTATGGACATCATGGTCAAATTGTCACTAAAAGCACGATTTCAATCACTGGGTTTTAGAGATTGGCCACAGTCTCTAAACTATGTTCGCTTATACTTACCTAATCCGGTTTTCAGTCATGCACAACTTTACGTGGCTCTATCAAGAGTAACAAGCCCTAAGTTACTAAAGATCTTAATGATTGAAGACCAACCGAAGGAACTAAGTCATCACACCCGTAGCATAGTCTTCAAAGGGACCTTTAGTCACTTATCTTTATGTTAGACCAAAACTGAAGTAGCTGAACACTAACTGTGTGTATGTTACTTTCAATTTTAAATGAATGTTTGGTCTTTAAAGAAACGTTTAGTCACTGATCTTAATATGAGACTAAAAATCAAACAGTTGAACACTAACTGTGTAACAGATGTTCAATTATTAAGAGTATGTTACTTTCAATTTTAAATGAAACCTTTTATAACATATATAACATAATTCACACCTAACAAATGAACAAAAATCTACAGAACTCTTATTTTATTTAAGTGACCAACAAAACACTACATGACAAACATTATCAGACCACCCCTTAACTCCTTCAAGCTGCGACTAAGATTCAACCAGTAAGAGCCTTCAAGTTAGAAATAAACCCAGACTTATCATGCTTCTTCCGCTGAGTATCCTTAGAAATTAATTGCAGAGCAATACACTTGGCCACGTCGTCCCTATGAATTTGTGCTAACAACTCAATTCCTTGCTGCATTTCCAAATCACCACTTACCTTCTTAAAATGAGTTAGGTATACAGCTCTCTTGGAAGCAGATTCTTTTAACTTAATAGACAAAGCTTCTAAACTATCAACCACCTTATCATCATGTATTATTTCTTTTTTAAAAGCCTCTATTAGCATATTCGTTGGACTATTACTATCACTAGTCTTTGAAAGGTCAGCTGTTAAAGATGTGGGAATAGCAGTATCACCCATGACAGAAATATAGGCGAAGCTTAATTAGAACTAACTTATATAAGATTAATATCATATAAAACTACTTAATTAACCCTTACTTTCTAACTGCTAATAATTTAATAAAGTTACTAAACAGACTAACTTACCAACTCATATTTGTAACTCCCATCCCATTCACATCCTCACATTTAACTAGCAATGACAGTCATATTCATGCCTATATAATAAAATACTAATAACAAAGGTCAATCACAACCTACATACATATATATCCTACTATGGCTAAGCAAAATAGTAGTCACTGTAAAATCAACTTTAACCACAAACATGATAATTAACCAACAACCAAACGAATTATTCTACCATCATCACTAAAAGAGGGATCAACATATATGAGAGTATTTGAAGAAATAGATCAACCAACAGGGGAACAAATTATTCTACCAGCATCACAAAAAGATTGATCAACATATAAGAGAGTACATGAAGAAATAGAATCCAAGTGGTACGTGTTAAACGACATAACATCTAAGCCACCAAGGAAAAAAACCAAATACAACACATAAATTTCCATTCTTCCACTGTCATAACTTTTAATGTCATTGAGCAATTGAAATGAATAAAACCATCTTTGATTTCCATGTGTTTAGTTCTCTAGACTAAATCTTAAAACCTACATGTTAGCACCACATATGTGTGCAACGGCAGTTTAACTCACATGGATTGAAGTCCATTTAAAACATGTTATGAGTGACCAAATTCCATATCACCCACTCTCACCCTGAAACACATACACATGTTACCCAAACACTCTTTTATGATTATTTTCCTTTTAAAACTGAAATAATTGGATAATCACCATTCAAACGCAGACACAAACACCCCCTAACTACTGTAGTATATAACATGTTGAGTAAAGTGCGTGGTACCCTTTTTATACTTAACAAGAAATTGCCTTGATTGGAATGAACACGAGCCAAATATATCCACACATATGGCATTTGAACAAAAACACTCCCTCTTGCAACTTCTTGAACCTAGAATTATGAGGGTCATAATAAAAAGTTAGAAAACCTACACTTTAGATCAGAAAGCGCTTAGAAGTAGCTCTACTTACCTTTGTAAAGAGTTCGTTTGTGATATCAAAAAGACCCTTTTCTGCCAAACCACACCAGCACCATTTACAACATACATATTAGCAGGATGCTCTACTAGGACATGATGTTTGCCACAAAAAAAATTTATTAGGTCAAGTGTATCTTTTATTGTAGCCGGTATCATTAGCTTTGCCCATGCACAATGCATCCAAGTTTTGTAGTCCACTTCAAAACCATCACATATCTACAATAATAGAGAATCGCAATGGAATGAATCTGTGATTAGTTCATTTAACATAAAAGATTATGTATTTTTGACGTTTAGACTTTTAGTAGGTGATCAGTTCAACTTAGATTTAGATATCTGTTTAAAAAAATTTGGAGGTTTTTTATTTTGATAGTACAGTTGCCCATTGTAAGAGTAATTTAGACACTCTATCAGAAAGAGTTTCCTTGACCCAACAAGGCTGCATAAATCGATGATTTAGTACTACTAATCGAGCACAAATGCTACACTTGCCCCGTCAAATGCTTTTTTTCAGTTAAATATACAAATTATTTGGCACTAAAGATTTGAAACTGGAACATAGTTAGATACATTTTGCTGTGGAGAAACGTACTATGATACATTTTATGAAAATTTCAGGGATTCGTATCAGTTCCATTATCAACCTTGAAAGATCAACCTATATCTATGGCTAATGTTGATAATAAAACTGCAAATGTAATTTTGCATTAGATTTAGAAACGAAACTGAACCAAATTCATGCTGTGCGCATCCTATATTTCTGAACAACGAAAATATGTACAATATAAATTTAAAGGTAATACCTTCAATGAGTAGGACAATGAAACTGTGTTGATGAAAAATGCATTGTACATGTTTGCTACTTTCGCCATACATAATCTGCATAACACGCACTACTTATATCATTTTATGATTATAGAATAAGAACTTACCAGCTTCAAAGTAAATAACAAAACACTTACCATACCTAAAACACTTTATGGACTCAAAAATGTTACTATCAACTCATATCCAGACTGCAAATCACATAATAGATAATCACAACTAAATTAACCTACACTTTCTAATGAAACTAAATACACACTCTAACATTAGTAAAACATCTAATACTCATATCCAATATTCATAGTTAAAATTAACAAACAATAAAGATTAATATCTTAAACATCACAATCAATTACCCACAAAAGTTACAGACTATTGTTCGTGGTTCATAGCCAAATTACACGCCATTATTCATAATTAATAGACAAATATAACAAAGAGCTTCACCATAAATCATTCAAAAACATAAAACTTAAAATATAAGGTAGTCTTTATAAACATTAATAGATACAAAAAAAAGCTTCACAACCTTATCACCGGAACACTAAGGATCATGGGCCTCCATCAATTCAGCAAATGTGCCTTTCATAGTCTTCCCGCACTAGCAGATGCTAACAAAGCATTCAAAGCGGCAAGCTTTTTGACCTCCCTTGCCCGAATGTCTCTTAAATGCCACACCCCTCCTCGACCTCTTATGTCTCCTCTTCTAGATCCTCCAATTCCCCAATCAACATTACAAGATTCGAAATAAAAGCACTAACCATTTTAGCTTGCCCCCGAATAGCATTAGCATAGTTTTTTTCCTCCACCTGCATTTGATTATAGTAAACGCTAAAGAACGTCCGATGCTGCTAACACCAGTAACTTCCTTTATTTCATTGATGATCGGATTAATCTTACGCTTCGTCATGGTGGGTTAAGAGGACAATTAGGGTTTGGATTAACTATATAACCTATGATGATTGGTAGATACAACCGATATGGAATATATATATTAAGATATTTGTGGCCGGTATTTATGTGTTGGTTACCAATGAAATGAAAATGAAGAGGCAAACACTGTTACCAGGGTCAATGTAAATATTTTCAAAACATATTTGCAAAACAACACAATTGGTCCCTCAAATACAAAAATCAAACAAAAGTGTCTCAACATTAGCAAGATATTTTTAACCACGACTCTAACATAAACGTTTTCGTATTATAAAATAGTGAATCATGTTGATCCCAAACTTAGATCGATTTAGCTTTGTGTTAACGAGATTAAATCAAGTATAACAGGTAGAGAAACTTTGTGTTTATGACAATCTAAGTGTTATGCGGAATTAACACTTAGAACAAAGAACAAAGAACAAAGAACAAAGCAAAACACAATGTATACCAAACTTTCACTTGTATGAATAAACGATTGAGTATAATGAAAGTGAGTAAAACGTGTATCAACAATGAACCCTAAGACCTCCTTTTATAACATAAGGAGTCTTGAACAATAATCTACTTATCATCTATTCTAGGAAAAGATGAATATAGAGAATACAATGTTGATCATATCTTTCTTAAATATACAAAACGTGTTGACTAAGTAGTTGTCTTGTGGATGGGATTTTACTTTGTCAGCACCTTGATTTGTCTTGTCAGTGCGTAATCTGTCAGCGCCTCAATTGCTCTTGGCAGCGTCAAAAATCCTTTTGTCAGCGGCTTAGTGACTTAGCTTTTTTTATTCCCAACAATCCTCCCCTAAACTTGATACTTATACTAATATTTAAATTTCTGAATAAAAACAAAATACAAGAGAGGATTCTTACAAATAAAACCTATTGAATCCAAGATCTTTAGACTCAAATAGTATTGTTGGGTCAAGAGTTGATGAGTCAAAACACTATGGAAACAAGAAGGACCAAATAGGACATTATCACTACTAGAGTTCCCACTGCTGGAGATCCCCCTGTTGGAGTTCCCCCTGCTGTAGTACTTTCCCCTGCTAGAGTAAGTTTCCCCTGCTGGAGTACTTGCCCCTGCTAGAGTACTTCCCACTGCTAGTGATAAGTATGAAGATTTGGTCAACACAGGATAATAATGAATAAGTTAGTTTTGATTTAGTCATTATTACTTTATTTAGTTTCCATGTATCCCAGGGTTCCTTAAGTTATAAAAGGAACCACCAGGCATAGGTTTTATTCATTAGTTCCAACACACAAAATGTAACCTACTGCTTTTATGATCTCTAGGTGTGGGATTCAATGTACACACACCTAGAGTGGTTTGTGTTAATCAAGTGATACAAACCCTTTGGGAATCTTTCATCTTGTTAAACATCTTGTTTTAGTTAATTGTATTATTCCGCTGTGTTCATCACATATACAATTGACAACCTAGATAAACGGTTTTTACTGTTTGAGTCTCAAGATCTTGGATTCAACATGTGGTATCAGAGCGGGTGGCTCGATATCTAGGAGATCGAGATGTTTTTCGTGTTCGTGGGGTTGCTGTGAATATGTTCGTGATTACTCAAAGTTGCTGGTGTGTTCTGTGAAAGTTTCTGTTTGTTGCTCGTGACATCTGCTGTTCATGGTTAGGAGCAGACTCAATCTTTGATGGTGCGTTTATTCACTTTCATTACTAATAGTGAATTGGGAATAAAATATTCAACAATAGAAACGAGAATAATGAGATTGGTCTTTGGTATCTTTGCTATGAACAAAATATTCGTATGGTTTTATAGTCCCACGTGAGGTAAAATCATGGACAAAAACAATTGATTGTCTTTTGTCATTAAAGTGAAAGGGACGTTTGAATTGTATAGGTCAAAGGTTTTGACTAAGGAATAAAAGGACGTTTGATGAAAATAAATTTGGTTTGTGAATCTTGTGGTCACACGGATGTAGTCTAATGTGGCGGCTGAGGTTTACATTCCAATTGTTTTAATATTGATTGGTCAAAGCAAGGGTTCACGTGGGCATTGAATAGGATATAGAGGCATATGATTTGATTTTGTATTCACACGATGTACAATCTGTGTTCACACGAAGAGAGATCCTTGTGTTCATACGGTTGGTGTGTTGATTTAGTTAATTTATTTTGTCTCAAGGGGTGAAAGAATCTGCTATATTCAGTGGGCTTCAAGAGCATATACAAAGAAACCGATGTGGTGCACAGTCAGGTATATTTTTATTGCTCTGTTTAACACCCTCAAATTTACACGCAGTGGAATACATCTTTGGGTGCTAAACAATGATACAACAACACATAATTTATAAAGAACGACTCGAAAAGAGACGTTTTAAATTTATCGTTCCTAAAACTTGTTAGAGTAGCGTAGTCCCAAGACATCATAACCAAAGTACAAACAAAACAAAAGATCTTAAATTGT
Source organism: Glebionis coronaria (assembly GCA_025667525.1). NCBI lineage: Eukaryota > Viridiplantae > Streptophyta > Magnoliopsida > Asterales > Asteraceae > Glebionis > Glebionis coronaria. Next base: position 731,197 of record JANFOE010000636.1, on the reverse strand, counting down.
TTTGAACAAAAGGAACGACAAACATTCAAAGAGTTTATATTACAAAAGTAGTGCACAACATCATTCCCGTGGCTTCTAAGCTTCACCCTTCTTGATTACCTGAAATACATGTGAGAAAATCATCAGCAAAAATGCCGAGTGAATCTATAGGTTTATATAATCATTTTCAACACAAGCAAAGATTATAAGTTTGTGACATACTTGAAGGCAACAAGCATCAAATAATAATTTGCATCAACAATAATAATTTTATATAGCATAAATTGCAATAAGCTCATGGAACCGAGCCCTTAGACACTCCGTTAGGTCTAATAAGACAAGAGATTTATTAATTGTCGGTTACCTCTAGATTATTGGTACATTGCCGTATACCTGACTTCTCAATACAATATGTTCAAACAGTGTGGAGGTCAGGCCTAAGCTTCTATGACAAGTCCACAAAAACTGAACCGGGGCGACTTCCCCCATAGATCTATTAATTGTACTAGTGGCTAGCCCATCATAAGCTAGTTAACGGTCCATAATTGAGGCTTTAACAAAGGCAATCACTTAATGCAATTTAAAGGCAACCACGGGTCCATTCATAGAGGGACAAGCATACCATAAAAATCTTGTGTTCTAAGTTTATAAAACATGTATTCCCCCTCGCGGGTTTTAAAATCATATAATTGCGCAAAAGAGGCTATAGACTCACCTTAAGTAGTAGAAGTAGTTGAAGATGATCGCCGACGATAGTAGATGCCCGAAAAACACGACAACCGCAACCTAGCAATTAAGGTGCGTACATTAATAATAGACTCGAGAAACAAATGATACTTAATAAAATCAAACTCAAGTATAAAATCACGACAACTCGAGAGAAAACGATGCAAGTGGTTCTATTATACTCTCCTATGTATTCATTTTATTGTTCTATGCCTTTAATAAAAATCTGCCGGAACATACCGAATGTCCAAGCCGTTTTCCCATACTTAGACACATCAAAACTTCATGATACTACTCAGAGAACTTACTTACTATATATAGAAAGTCCTCCCAAGAGACCATTAAAAGATTTTACTTCTAAAGTTCCCTGCCTGACTCATCTTTGAATCACAAAATCCGGACAGTTTAGCGACCTTGACTTACGAAACCATTTTGACCATTCTAAACAACTCCATTTGTAAAACCGCCACTTGATTCTAAAAATAGACTCAAAATACTAAACTTAGAGCCTGAGAACAGACCTTGAATCATTTTGAAACTCATTTTATAGTCCCCGAGATTCGGTCCAAATATTGACAACAATTTTCGGATTGTGTCAACACTCGTCTCCCGGTACACGAAAATCAAACTAGTGTATCTTCCACCTCGTTTGGAGTTGGAAGGCCTACTTTATATCAAATCGAAGCTAACAAAATTCTCTACGACATAATCCCATAATAACAACTTATATTCAGACTTAAGACCCCCGAAAATGGCCTCAAACCTACTGCCGAAAATTGGTCATTTAAAAACCATACAAAATCAATTTTTCAACAAAATTTACCCATTTCTATACCACTAACATTATCATACTAACAATCCTACACTATTATCAACCTCCTAACACACTTGCATGACCCTTTACAAAATTTATTCAAATATTTAAACACAACAACTAGCAAAAACACTAGTCACAATATACATGATCATACAAGCATCAACTTGATCAAAATTCATCAAAAATAAAAATGTAATACATGTATAAAATTTTTATACCAATGTGTAGCCCTTGTGATTTCTAGGATGGGACTTTAATTTGTTTTGGAAGATTCAAAGTTGAAATCAAGAAATTTGAGGGTTTTTGTTGATGGGGGTGTACGGCTAAGAAAGAAAAAAGGAGGAGGAAGGAAGAAATTTTTTATTAAATGAATTTTAAAATGAAAAGTGCTAGTGAAAAAATTATATATAGTGTGAGGTTAGGAGAGTTTTTGCCAATTTGTGATAGTTTTGGTCCAAAATGTAAATATTAGTTAAAAAGCGGGAAATGACTAAAAGTCAATTTTACAAATATTTACGGGACTCGGGTTTCGTAAAAATACTTAAAAGTTTAAACGCACACGAAAAATAATAATATAACGACTCGATACGTAATTAAAACGATATCGTCGAAAGTATTAAATATCGAAACGATCGATAATAAAATATAAAATTGTGGGCATCCGTCGGTATCGCGATCACTAGTAGTCCTCGTTGCTCGTCAAAATATTAAAATAAAATATTCAATATCGGTTTCAACTTAAATCGTTAACCATAATAATATTTAACGTCATAAAATACTTCAAAAATATTTGAAAAGTAAGATTAAGTAATGACCTTATTTTGCGGGTTTTACATCCTCACCACCTTAGGAGAGTACCGTCCCGGGGCTTACTTCTCCTTAGGTCCGTCTACGAATAAATGCGGATAATTGCTCTTGAAGTAGTCCTCTCGCTCCCAAGTGTATTCGGGTCCACGTCGGGAATTCCATCGCACTTTCACTATCGGGATCCGACTTTGCTTAAGCCGTTTCACCTCTCGATCCATAATCTCCACCGGTTCCTCAATAAAATGCAGCTTGTCGTCCAATTGAATATCCTCAAGTGGAATTATCAAATTCTTATCCGCCAAACACCTCTTAAGATTAGAAACGTGAAAAGTATTGTGAATAGCACTTAACTTCTCTGGAAATTCCAACTTATATGCCAAAGGACTAACTCGATCAATAATCTTGAATGGACCAATATAGCGTCGACTAAGCTTTCCTCGCTTGCCAAATCAAATTACTCCTTTCCAAGGTGATACTTTCAACATAACCATATCGCCAATATTAAACTCCAATGGTTTTCTCCTCTTATCCGCATAACTCTTCTGCCTACTACGAGCTGTCAATAAACGATTCTTGATTTACACGATCTTCTCAGTCGTTTCTCTAATCAATTCGGGACCCGTCAATTGACTTTCTCCAACTTCACACCAACCAACTGGTGATCTACACTTTCGCCCGTAAAGTGCTTCAAAAGGCGCAGCCTTGATACTTGCATGATAACTGTTGTTGTATGAGAACTCCACCAAAGGTAAGTGTCGATCCCAACTACCTCCAAAGTCTATTACACACGCTCGTAACATATCCTCCAAGGTCTGAATAGTCCTTTCACTTTGTCCGTCCGTTTCCGGATGATACGCAGTGCTCATGTCCAACTGAGTCCCCAAAGCTCGCTGAAGCGATTTCCAAAACTCAGATGTGAACCGACTATCTCGGTCAGAAATAATTGACAAAGCAACTCCATGTATACAAACAACTTCCTTCAAATACAACCGAGTAAGCTTGTCTAAGTCATTAGTTTTCTTTATCGGCAAGAAGTGAGCCGACTTAGTCAACCGATCAACAATCACCCAAATCGTATCATAACCACTAGAAGTTCTCGGAGGTCCCGAAACAAAATCCATAGTGATCCTCTCCCATTTCCATTCTGGAATTTCAGGTTGTTGCAGTAAACCCGAAGGTCTCTTGTGCTCAAACTTCACCTTAGCACACGTCAAGCATTTACTAACATAAGTAGCAATGTTAGCCTTCATATTCGGCCACCAGTAGCATTTCTTCAAGTCTTGGTACATTTTATCCGATCCTGGGTGAATCGAATATTTAGACTTATGAGATTCGTGCATAAATAGATCTCTCAGTCCTCCATACACCGGTAACCATACACGATTCTCGAAATACCGAATTCCGTCATCACGAATTTTGAATATAGGTGTCATCCTTATACCCAAGTCTTCATCTCTCACATTCTCCTCTTTCATCGCCTTTGTTTGAGCTTTATGTATTCGATTAGATAAATCAGAATAAGTTGTCATGGCTAAAGCTCTAACCCTTTTGGTTATTTCTCTATCCTTCCTACTAAGAGAATCGGCAACTACATTCGCCTTGCTTGGATGATAGCAAATTTGAATGTCGTAATCACTCAACAATTCTACCCATCTTCTCTGCCTCATATTGAGCTCCTTCTGATCTAGAATATGTTGCAGGCTTTTATGATCGGTATATACCACACTCTTTGTACCGTAGAGATAGTGTCTCCAAAGTCTAAGAGCAAAGACAACAGCTCCTAATTCCAAATCATGTGTAGTATTATTCTCCTCATGCTTCCTCAATTGACGATATGCATACGCGATCACTTTCTCCCTTTGCATCAACACATCACCAAAACCCTTACATAACGCGTCACAATATACCACAAAGTCTTCAGCTCCGTCGGGTAAAGCCAAAATTGGTGCAGAACACAGCTTCCGCTTCAGAGTTTGGAATGCTTCTTCTTCTTCTGAACCCCACTCATACTTCTTGTTTTTCTGTGTAAGTTTAGTAAGAGGTTTAGAAATTAAAGAGAATCCTTCGATGAATCGCCGATAGTACCCAGCTAATCCCAGGAATTGTCTAACTTCCATCGGGGTTGTAGGCCTAGCCCAATCTCTAATAGCTTCAATTTTGGAAGGATCAACATGAACACCGCTACTATCGATCACGTGCCCAAGGAATTGGACTGAATCCAACCAAAATTCACACTTGGAGAATTTTGCATACAACTTCTCCTTCTTCAACAACTCCAAAATAATCCTCAGATGACCTTCATGCTCCACCCGACTTTTAGAATAAATCAGGATATCATCGAAAAATACAATCACAAACTTGTCGAGGTATGGTTTACACACACGATTCATTAAATCCATGAATACCGCAAGTGCGTTTGTTAACCCAAACGGCATCACTTAAAATTCAAAGTGTCCATAACGCGTCTGAAAAGATGTAATAGGTATGTCCTCCTCTTTAACGCGTAGTTGATGATAACCCGACCTCAAGTCGATCTTCGAGTACACACACGAACCTTGAAGTTGATCGAACAAATCATCGATCCTAGGAAGTGGATAACGATTTTTAATAGTCAACTTGTTCAACTCTCGGAAGTCTATGCACATTCTAAACGATCCGTCCTTCTTCTTCACGAACAATACTGGAGCTCCCCAAGGTGACGAACTTGGTCTAATGAACCCCTTCTCAATTAACTCCTTCAACCGATCTGCCAACTCCTTCATCTCAGATGGTGCCAAACGATAAGGTGCACGCGCCACCGGTGCAGCTCCTGGCACTAGATCAATCTTGAATTCGACTTCTCGCTGAGGCGGAAGCCCTGGCAAGTCATCGGGAAATACTTCAGGAAAATCACGAATAACCGGAACATCTTCCACACGCCTTACCGGTAGTTCTTGTCACACCCCACTATGGCGGAATATGGGGCGCGACGTATAGATATCATCACAACAACAGCGTGTCTATAGAGAGAACTAAATGAAATTGAAATATCATAAATGGCGACACAAATGTCGTAACAATATCTCAACAATGCAGGCGTCTAGGTAAGTAGGTACAGGCCTATCTTACCAAAGACATACAAATGAACAAACATCAAACATATAGGTACCATAAAGTTCACTTAATCAAGACACAAAATAAAATCTAATAGGAAAGGGAATCCTCCTAATGCAATCCTAGCAGCCTCTATACTCTAGCCACTTCTAACATCATCCTCCTCAACTACCTCAACTGAAAATGACACTAAAATCTGTCAACATAAAGTTGGTGAGAACATAGGTTTAAGTTATCTAGAACATCATAAGAAACCTTTACATCCGCTGCAAATAAGTTGAAGGAAAACAATTTATTGTAATGGACTATAATGTGATAATCATGTTACATGCATCCACAACAAAACATAAACCAAGTACAGATCACATCTACAATTCACAAAGCACACTATAACAATCAAGAAGTATCCCGTCACACACACAAGAACACACACCACACTATCCGGATCTTTCCCACACCACCTGTGGAAGATGAACTATATCCCCGTCGAGATATCTTGCCTCCGAAGAGACGATGCACAAGTACTCAGGACGGATCGTGCCCCACGAGCCAAGAACTCAGGACGGATCGTGTCCCACGAACCAAGAACTCAGAACCAAGAACTCAGGACGGATCGTGCCCCACGCTCCACACACATCACAACTGGTCCCATAGACGCCCATACATCTACGTACCAATCCTAATCATAACCCAATCAAGATTCACATATCAGAACACATATCAAAGCACATATGAGAACACATAAGCACGCAAGTCACACAATATCACATGTATGTCCACACATTTTAAAACATAGTACTAAATCATGTTAAAGAACATTGCAAGTGTCATCTCCATCCCATACTGGAAAAACATTTAAAAACGTAGCAAAACGGGACTATGAACTCACCTGATAGCACAGCAAGCTAGCACTCCTGCAAACCTATAAAATCATACACGACAATCTTAGCTCAGGTCTTAACACCCAAGTTAAGTAACAATCAAGGAGATGAATCTAATCCCCCAATCCCCACTATCTAGTTCTCCCACTACAAGCTATTCTATACGTAAAATTCTAGTTTTTCCCCGGTACGGTTTACTAGTCACTAAACGATCACATGAAGTGAACTTAACACCACACTTAACTCCTACCCTACTGGAGTTATGTTTTTATATGATCTAAGAACTTCAAAAACCAATTTTACTTTCTAATTACACGTTTAACCCTTTCGTTTAGTCTCTACGCCAAAAGTCGTTTTCACCAAAACTGATTTTCCGTACATGCTAAATGTTTGACACTAAAACCCCGAACTAAACACCATAAATTTTACTGAAAACCTCCAGTCCTTTTATATACATTATAAAGAGTTCCCAAATCAAAAATATTTGGCTATCTCATCCGTTTGGTTAGGTTTTGACTCAAATCTCCGAAATCAAAATTTATTCCTGAACAGCGTACTGTTTTTGTAAAAATTATTTGACGACCTTCCCAACTCCATTTTCGACCAACCTTACATTTTTGAAAAGTAGACTCCCTGAAATTAATTTAAAAAAAAAGAAACTCGACCAAAGGTGCTACCTACTGCCCGGAACAGTCGACACAAGACAGCCTTAAAAATCAGACTGTTTTACGCCTTTATGCACTAACCCTCTAAACATCATTAATTATCCCTAAATTTATAACACAAACCCTAAAATTATTAATGGATCTTAATTAATATATTTTTCCATAAAATTAATAAAACCCTAATCATCTCAATGATGGTTAATTAACAATACAATTATGATTAATTAATAAAAACATAAATTATATTAAGGTTTAATTGATCACTTACCTTGAAACAAGAAAAATTAATGAACCCTAACCATAATTTCGACTTCTCTTGATATCCATGGAAGATTTAGACTGATTTTAGGTTTATTTAGGGTTATTAGTCGTTTTTAGGGGTCTATGGGTGTTTATATAGGCCTTGGTAACCTTCTTGACAAGTTTAGGCCCAATTAGGACTTTTAAATGGTAATTATCCTATTTTTATTAATTTAATTATTAAAATTAAGGCTATGGGACCCACAAATTCGACTCCTCTCTGTGTTTTATCATATTTACACTCTCCCCCTTCTATTTTATGTTTACTTATACTCCTATACACTTTCGGGACCAAACCGGGTACCCTTTTGCTAATTTTTCGACTTTTTACGCGATTTTTGAACTAGCCTTCATTTCTAAAAGTTTCTAAATATAGAAAGTAACTATAAAACTTATCCTAACCATATTATATATACTTAATACATACATACAATATACGATACGTACACGAAACCTTATCAAAATGATACCCGAACTTTTCTGCAGTTCATTTCTGAACTCATTTCATTTCATTTCATTTCGTTTCATTTCCAACTTATACCATGATTTATACATTCATATGAACTCATGAGCACGAACCAACCCCATCACATCATCATATAACGTACCATGTACTACATAAACAATGTCTAACATCATGATAAAGTCTCAAATATGAGCACATAACACATAAACGCACACCAAGCACATGATCAACATCAAACAGTCAAAAGTGAAAAATCCATAATCTAGGGTTGTCACATCACTCCCTCTTAATAGAAATCTCGTCCCGAGATTTACTCCATATGCTCAAAAAACATCATTTCACAACCAACTCGCTATCTCTCTCATAAGAACGTAACAGGATCATCCGTATGACTACAACAACACCCTCAATGAATATAAGCTCAAGACAAATTTTAGGACCCCCAACTTCGGATAAACAATCAAGCCCATGGACAACTAACGGACGTTTACGTGAAAGAATTTAAAAATATGAACCAAAACCTGAGACTCCAAAAGATACTCAACATAAAACATGTATCGACTCCTAACGAACCATAAAAACGGACCAATGACACATGAAGCACCCAGCGACAACCGAAACATATTACGACCGGTGACATACTATTAAAACCTTGTGCAAAACCAAATTTTACCCCAGAATGGATTTTGTACCTTAGTGTATATTAGTTGTTCTAAAACCATGGTATCGCATTAGTAATTTATGTAATCATTTGACGAAAAAAAATCTATAGTCTCTTCATGAACGATCAATTGTCTAAAGCACACAACACAATATCACGCGTCAACATTGACTCCGGAACCCACATTCTTCATTAATTTAACAATCTCTATGATGGATACATCTAAAATCCTATCCCAAAGCAGCCTATGTTAGCCTTCTAAGTGTCCACTATCCCAAAATACCCAAAACACGAGTTTAAACCATGTTGTCCGAAAATTAATCTTGAACTCGACAGTTGTACAATTAATTCGACCAAGCTACTGACTTCCATTGACAATACGTTCTAAATATTTGAAAAGTACGCTCCGAGTACATAACTTTAGGCTTTTGAATCACCCAAAAATCTTTAAAAACGAATAAGTTATTACCAAAACGATTTTTACCTAGAATCTGCCCAGACATTAGCGACAGTTTCTGACAGTTTAGCGATAAATTCTGATAATTTAGCGACAGTTTCTGCCTACTCCGATTTATAACAAAAAAAACGATTTTAAACCCTAAAACCCCTCATTAATTACCAAATTCAAGACCTAATTTATTTTAATTCCAGAAAATTAGAAACCCTTACCCATCATATGAGTAATTACATGATTTTAACATATTTAATTAAATAAGAACAAGAATTTAACTAAAGATCATTAGCTTTAGGTGATCAAAACCAATTTTAGTTTTTAAAAAAAAATAATAATAATAATAAACAAGCCATACTTATATGTTAAAAAAATATATATCCCATCTTATTTCAAACACGCTTACGACACTTAACCCTTATTTCACCGACTACCAACAACTATTTTAACTATTTACAAATTCCATTTCTTTTACCACATAAGATACAAACTAAAAGATACCGTGATCCCAAAAAGAATTCTCTACCCTCTCAATAGCCTCTACACCAAAAGTATCGTACAAACAAATACGTGAAATGAGGACTCGATAAATGCGCTACTACAGAAGTTGAACATCCCAAAGAATGAAGAGCTATAAAACCATCCTACACTACAAGAAAAAAGGGGTTTTAGGACACTGGTTAATGTCCTATAAAATATGTTTATAGGACCTTTAAGCTGATAGGACTAACATAAAGGTGTCCTCTAGGTGAGAGTTGTAATAGATATCTAGGACACATATGAGAGTCCAAATAAACATAAAACCTTATGAAACCAATTCTTTAGTCCTATAACGCGTTCAATATAACCAAAATGATGTATTAATAGAATACATAATAGGATGCTTTTCAGGGTTTCAATAATGCTTACCAATTTATTATATATTAAAACACATTCATGGGTCCTAAAAAATATTCTAATAAGGAAAAGCGGAGATGCATAAACTCCTTATTTGGGTACCAAGAAAAGGGTTCTAACAAAATTTGCATTGATACGACAAAATTTTGTGTCGCAAAATGGATTCATATATAGTAAATTTACGCCCCCATAAACCTGTTTACTTAATGTCACTAGTGTCCCAATAAGTAAAATCATAAGATACTTCATTTCATATAAAAGATTCAACATTGTTTCACAACAAACAAAGTACAAAACAAACAAATAGACAAATATTTGTAACAAAAGGAATAATTTCATAAGGTTTCCTACCAAATTCTAATAACACTTGATATTCTTGCATAATTCAACATGAAAGAGTAGAATGCACTTCATAGACATTTGCAGCTTCAATAGATTGTGTAATTGCTTCAATAGAAAAGGAGGCATGAAACAACTCCTTTCTCGCTAGATCACGTGCCAAGATTACATGTACATGTACCAAAAAATTAGTATACATCTAAACAAGTGTTAATTTCCAAGCAGCCTAATGAACTATTTATACGCAATCATTTTTTACTAAACTTCATATCAAACTACTTGGATTTTCCCTACAACTGCTGCAAAACCCCGATCACCAATCTTAACTTGAGCAAGCAGTAATCATCAAAATAAATAATGAATTAAGTTAAAGCTACATATGGTCAAAAGTTTTGTTCAATGTTGTGCTAAACGATATATAACCATTCTAAAAAGAAGATACATTTAACAAAACGACACGACATTTAAAATCGTATCCTAACATATATAGTAACATTAATAGTGGCTCGGTAATGTACTTAATTTGTTCCATACAGTTGGTTGACAAAAAAATGAGCTTAGTAAAATTATCACAAACATATATCCACGCACATGTGATCTTCAACAAAGTTAATAACAATGAAGATAACGAGCAAATAGCTGAAAAACAATTATAACATGTCCATACACATAGGAAATCAGTAAACCTATTGATAAGAAGATTATTATTTGGGTTATTGCTTTGCTCGCCTTTTTTATATAATAATGGTTTCATAGCCTCCCTTTTCTTCAAATACATGAGGTAAGCCACTGAATTCTATAATAATGTGAATCTTGAATTCGCAACTTCAGTTTGTTGGTTCTAAGATGCTTTTAATTAGATTAGTCCTAACATCCATCTATCTTATTTTTGTCCTAGATGCCTAGACGTGACTTAATAATTACCTCTGATATCATCTCTGATTTCATCACTAAAAAGAGCTTACCAAAACAATGACCATCATTTTCAACAGATAGCAACATAGCGTCTATTGTGGACAGTGTGAGTCACACTGGTAACCTTTAATTCAGTTTAAAACAGACTAGCAAACACCTTTTTTACTTTTGTAAACAACTTTATGTGCTAAATGTGATTACAAATCCTATATCAGCATAAAAAATAATTTAACAGCAACATAAAAGCTTGCTTTTGGAATTTGGATAACTGATAACTCGTTCGATCCTTTTGATCTATTTTTTTCAAGTTTAGTCCTTAAGATCAAAAGCTATACCCAATAAGATATAAAACACAACCAAGTTAACTCATATTCCTTAACACTCCAATCCCATTCCTATATTCTAACCA